>CM068960.1:42280973-42291992 GCA_035128595.1 Eptatretus atami | reverse complement strand
CCAAATAGGATTCCAAAATGTAAGGGTTGATTCATAAAACATCAAAGGTTCATGTGGGATTTGAACCCGGGACCTCTCACACCCGAAGCGAGAATCATACCACTAGACCAACGAGCCAGACAGCTAGTGCATGGACTTGCGTACGATAAAGGAAGAGGTCATTTGGACCCATGCATCGTTGCCTCCCTCTTGCTTTGTGCTGCAACTGGTGTGTGTGTGTGTGTGTGTGTGGTGGTGTGTGTGTGGTGTCGTGTGTGCCCTCTCGGGCATTGTGTTTGGCGTCCGTTGTTCGTCTGTCTGTTTGTTGGTTTGTTTGTTTGTTTGTGTCCACACAGAACTTTCGTTGTTTTTCTCCGCAACCGCTTGTCGGATGAGGACGCAATTTACGATGGCTTATCCTGATGTATGAATTACCCAGTTCGCGATACGCTCAAGTTTTCGCTTTAAAATGTATGCAGGGTTCTGTGATACCATTTAGCATCAGTGGAATTTAACAATATGCGGTGCATGTCACAGAATTTGCACCTGTTGAAAAAGATGCAAGTTGTAGAGTCAATTCAACGAATTGCAGTATATTCGAGATAGCAGTATTCTGGGCGGCAACCGCTGGATAGACCCCTATATCAGGCCCCGATTTATATTCATGCCAGTGAATAAAGGATTAATGTGCAAACACGGTTTGATGAAAGGTTGTCGTAAATTCATCGAAATGCATGTTTTCAGAGAGGTTTCAATTATTTGTTGGACAGTATGGCGGACGACGGACTAGACGAACAGATGGCGACGGCCATCGCATAGCTTCGCGAACTACATTCCACGATGAGCCTAAAAATGAGAGCGGCGGTGCCATACTATTTGATATGTTTACCGATTTTTGATAATTTTTCCAGAATGGCTGCCACATTAGTGAAGTCGACCAGACCAAACGACTGCATATTACCACCAACACACACCCATATACCATTAAAATGATGTAAATATCCCCAATGTTATGCCTTGGGTGTTGGCTTAATGGTTAGGGGGTGGGGACTGGATCTGAGGTCCTTGAGTTCAATATGCTGCTTGGCTTTTGAATTAATACCAGTGGGGTACTCTGCCTGTTCATCCTTCCGAGGTCGGCAAAATGAGCGCCAGCTTGCTGGTATACTGTGTCAGAGTGGCACCCGTCCAGGATTGTGTCCAATAGCCAAGGAGACTGCTGATGGCAGCCACAACGCTCTGCACAGAGTATGGTACCAATGGACGGATGGATGGGTTGACTCAGCCTGTCATCCTTCCAAGGTTGGCAAAAATGAGTACAGGGTGCTGGTATCCTGTGTGGAGTGGCAATCCGTCAGGATTGTGCCCAAATAGCCCAAGGGACTCTAGGCAGCACAGTGTTCTGCACAAAGTATGTTCCTGATGGATGATGGACCAGTATAGAATGACTCAGAGAAAATCCGTAAATCAAATAACCGCAAGTTCGCAGAATTTGCTTATTAATAATCAAAAAAAAAATAACCATCAGAGATTGCAGACCCTTGACAGGACTTCCTGTGTGGACTGTTTGCACATTTTGTGTGGTGTTGGTTCTGGTGGTGTTATGTAATTAATAATAGACATAATTAGAACTGCCACTTTATACCTGCTGGCAGTCCACTTTGATGTAACCCTGCATTCGATCGGACACCTGACCCTGACCATGACGTTTATTACTATTATTACCTGGCCCATGACGTTTATTCACTCATCAAATTAATTCAGAATGAAATGAAAATAAATTCAATTCAAATAAAATAGAAGACCAAATGTACAGTCCTGCATTGGATAATCAGAAGGAACCCAAAAAGCAAAAGAAAAGAGAATTCATCAGTAGGAACCTGGATAGGATTTGCATTCAGCGACTACTCCTCTACCCTGCAAACCCATCCAGGTACAGCCAAGTGAGCCTTATTTCAAAAAAAAAACAAGAACGAATACTTCGATATCGCGCGCTGGGGCAGTAAAGTCGAGGTTAAGATGATGAAACAATTTTGCAGTTATAAAATTTAAATGTAACACGGTGAATTGCATGCATGATGGGAAGAGTTTGACGTTTGGACAAATTTCTATTATTAGCCCTCAGATCTAAGGGACGTACACGGCCATAAGTGTGACAGAAGACACAGGACAGAATAGCCAATTATATAACAGCGCGATGTCGCCACACTGTAAAAATATATATCAAAAAGAACCCAGATTCAAATAATTAAATAATTCTGCCTGCTAGTCCATGTGGCCAATCAGGTTGAAATTTAAAAAATATATTCCCCATCACTACTAGATCATAAGTGAGAAGTTTCACGTCGATTGATGAAGGGGTTCAAGAGAAAGAACTTTTTAAAGATTTTCGCTCAATCCAATATGGCTGCCAGAATCATGTGACCTATAATTATTTGTGAATGCCAGGGCATTCAACAAGGCTTGGCGAAAACATTTGTGTGAAGTTTCCCCTCAATCTGTCCAGCCATTCTGGGAGAAGAAGATTTTTTTTGTAGGTTTGAGGGTAAATCCAATCTGGCTGCCCAAACAATCTGACTATGACATCATATTGGTGAAGTTTTTGTTCCTCATTCGATAGGCGGTCAAACCGTCTAAAGTTTCACCTCAATCATATTAGCCATTTAGAGAAGATTTTTGAAGGTTTATATATATTATAAAAAACAATATGTCTGCCGAACCACGTGACGAATGACGTCATCATTTTTTTTTCTGTGGACCAATTTTTCCCGAGATGACCCTCAAAAATCTTCATACTGATCGATGTAGTGTTTACATATGCATTATGACGTCATAATGTAGGCACCTATGATGTCATGAAAAAATTTGGGCAATACCCCTGGGTGCTCACATTGTCGCGGCTGGATAAGATAAACCAGGGATCCACTGGTAGGCATGGATGACCCCAAAATATGTAATGGAGAAGAAAAGACAATACCTATAGGATATTTTTTTTTTAATGCCTGAACAAATTTTGTACATCACGGGTGATGAGATTGTGAGTAGTTATATTTGTGTGATGTGGGGTATTGATGTTCTGAGTGATTATGATTAATGATTTGTTTATGGGTGCATTTTTGGATGAAGGTTGTGTCAAGTTTCATCGATACCGTGTGTGGGTAATAAAATCGATTGTTTTTCAGGCCACGCGACCTCAACCGATCATATCAATAATGGAAAAATCAATCCTTGACACCATGCACCTCAACAATTCTACTCAACAATTAAATAAATCGATGTTTGGGGCATCCCTCTCAAATATCGTTCATAATAATAAATCGATGTTTGAGACTGTCCCACCACATTTCGTTGCTATTTGCGTTGAAGGTGAGGAAAAGAGAGGGCATTCATTCCACTCTATCTGATGCATCCATCCATCCATCACAGTACCATACTCTGTGCAGAGCTCATTGGTATGCTCGAAGCAGTTTCCTTGGTTAATGGCACATCCTAGACGGTCACATCCAACACAGGATACCAGCAAGCTGGCACTCATTTGCCGACCTCGAAGATGACCGCAGAGTCAACCCACCTGTATTAATTCAACAGCTGAGCAGGATATGAACTCAGGACCGTATCCCAAGCCACCACCCTAACCATTAAGCCAAACACAGGCGTAGGGTGACGCAACCTTACCTTTTATATTTCTTATGATCACTGATATGCCTCATTAGAGAGAGAGATGACATGATACAACAATTTGCTTCCATTATAAACGTTGTTTCAAATGACTAACGTTTTATAATCGATTGCTTGTGTTACGAGCTCTAATTTGGACGATAAATGTAACTGTTTGATTTTAAAAAATATTAATTGAGGGATCATCCAGAATTTGAGCCCGTGACCTCTCATACCATAAGCAAGAATCATATCCCAACCAAACAAGCCAGAAGAGGCCAAACTGAGTTTTGTTACAGAAAATTTAATAAATTCAGAGTAATTGGTTTGCTGTATGAGGAGGGTGGGAGCATGCAGATGGACAAACTATCATTTCGTTCCGTTTTTGTCCTCCAAGAGGTTCTGTGCACCCACTTTGATCGAAGCCGATCATATAGATAACAATACAATCGATGTTGAGAACGACCCAGCTCAAGGAATCGTATTTTGATAACACAAATCGATGTTTGAGACCCATCCTTCAACGATCGTGTCGATCATCAAAAATCAATGTTTGAGACCATCCAATAAAACTGCACCCCGTTCACGGCTTCAGAAGACGGTTTTTCCAGATCCTGGAGGGAGACCGCATGCCTATTTTGCTCCAAATCGTCTGTCAAGGATTTGATGCAGATGTCAAGACTTCATCGATCTTCTGTCCAAAGTACTCTTCGCATAGAAGTTGTGTGCCTGTGTGCCTTCATCAGTTCTCCTTGTGGAGCTGTCCTCCTCAAGGTTGTCCTGGCCTCTCTGTTTAGATATCGATTCCTCTCGACGACAATCATATGACATGTGGACTCCTCGTTTTCTTTGTTGGTGGAAGGTGCAGAAAAGGAACTGGCCTTCATTTCATTCTGATGGAACGTACACTAACCTTGAAAATGTATTGACACCTCAGCTGCATAACTGTGAAAGAAGACATGACTCACAAATTTGATTCACTAACAAACATCGTTGTACTAACAAACGAATTTTGATTCATTAAAAAAATGGAATTGAACTCGTATTTTCAGAATTCACAAAACCAGGAAACTCTCACACCGAAGCAAAGAACATACACCGGACCGATAAGCCAGACAATAACCACCTTTAAGTTTGTTTTTTTTACAGAAAATTTATAAATTTAGAGAATTTGGTTGCCGTTTGAGGGGAAGAACACACGATGGACCGACATTTATTTCCATTTTTCCTCAAGAGGTTCCGGACCACTTTATCGAAACCGATCATCTTGATAACAATACAATGATGTTTTAGACGCGTCCACCTCAAGCAAATCGTTATGCTAAGCAATAAATTGATGTTTGAGACCATCCACCTCAAAAACACCCCATCGCAGCTTCGAGAAGGTGGTTTTCCATGATCTGAGGAGATCGCATGCATTTTTGGCTCAAATCGTCTAAGGTTTGATACAGCATGTCAAGGACTTCAACATCTTCTGTCCAAACGAATCTTCTGCATCGAAGCTTGTGTGCCTGTGTGCCTTCATCAGTTCTCCTTGTGGAGCGTCCTCAAGTTGTCCTGGCCTCTGTTGGAGTCCGATTCCTCTCCGACAAGATCAAATAACATTCGGACTCCTCGTTTCTCTGTTGGTGGAAGGTCGAAAGAAGTAGACGGCCTTCATTTCACTCTGGACAGATGTGTCCTTTCCTTGGAAATTATTGACAACTGTTCTGCATATTTGTGAAGAAGACATGACTTCACAAATTTGATTTCACTCCAAAACTTTCTTTGCATGAAACGTTTTTTATGACTTGCTTGCATTGTGAGCTCAAAATTGGATTCGAAAATGTAAGGTTGATTCAAAAAATAACAATAAGGGCTCGTCCAGGATTTGAACCAGACCTCTCGCAGCAAACGAGAATCATACCCCAAGACCAACGAGCCAGACAGATGCCCAATTTAATTTTTTTTTTACAGAAATTTATAAATTTCGACGAATTTGGTTGCATTTGAGGGGAAGGAACACACGTGGACAACGAACATTTCATTCCGGTTTTTCTCCTCGAAGAGGTTCCAGCACCCAATTTGATCGAAACCGATCACATTGATAACAACACAATGATGTTTTTAGACGTTCCACCTCAAGCAATGTATCTTTAATGTAATTGATGTTTGAGACCATCCAACCTCAAAATACACCATTCACAGCTTCGAGAAGATGGTTTTCCAGATCTCTGAGGAGATCGCATACATTTTGGCTCAAATCGTCTATCAAGGGTTTGATTTCAGCATGTCAAGGACTTCATCGATCTTCTGTCCAAACCACTCTTCTGCAGAGAGATTGTCTGCCTGTGTGCCTTCATCAGTCTCCTTGGTGAGCTGCCCACAGGTTGTCCTGGCTCTGTTTGATATCCGATTCCTCCACGACAAGATCATCAACATGTCGGACTCCTCGTTTCTCTGTTGTGGAAGGTGCGGAAGAAGTAGACGG
The DNA here is from genome assembly GCA_035128595.1 of Eptatretus atami. NCBI lineage: Eukaryota > Metazoa > Chordata > Myxini > Myxiniformes > Myxinidae > Eptatretus > Eptatretus atami. Next base: position 42,285,886 of record CM068960.1, on the reverse strand, counting down.
CCTTCATTTCACTCTGACAAATGTGTCCTTTCCTTGGAATTTATGACACTGTTCTGCATTATTTGTGATAAGAAGCATGACCACAAAATTTGATTGCACACAAACTTTGTTTGCATTGAAACGTTTTATGACTTGCTTGCATTGTGAGCTCAAATAGGATTCAAAATGTAAGGGTTGATTCATAAACATAAAGCTTCATCGGATTTGAACCCAGGACCTCCACACCCGAAGCAAGAATACCACTAGACCAACGAGCCAGACAGACAATCTTTAAGTATTAGTTTTTACAGAAATTTATAAATTTCGACGAATTTGGTTGCCATTTGAGGGGAAGGAACACACGTGGACAACGAACATTTCATTCGGTTTTCTCCTCGAAGAGGTTCCATGCACCCAATTGATCGAAAACCGATCACATTGATAACAATACATTTGATGTTTTAGACCGTTCCACCTAAGCAATCGTATCTAAAAGAAATTGATGTTTGAGACCATCCAACCTCAAAATACACCCATTCACAGCTTCGAGAAGATGGTTTCCAGATCCTGGAGGAGATCGCATACATTTTGGCTCAAATCGTCCATCAAGGGTTTGATCAGCATGTCAAGGACTTCTCGATCTTCTGTCAAACCACTCTTCTGCATAGAAGTTGTCTGCCTGTTGTGCTTCATCAGTTCTCCTTGGTGGAGCTGTCCTCCAAGGTTGTCCTGGCCTCTCTGTTTAGATATCGATTCCTCCACAAGAAGATCATACACATGTCGGACTCCTCGTTTCTCTGTTGGTGGAAGGTGCGAAGAAGTAACGGCCTTCATTTCACTCTGGACAATGTGTTCCTTTCCTTGGAAATTTATTGACAACTGTTCTGCATTATTTATTGATGAAGATATGACAACACAAATTTGATTGCACACAAACTTTGTTTTGCATTGAAACGTTTTTTATAACTTGCTTGCATTGTGAGCTCCAAATGGATTCCAAAATGTAAGGGTTGATTCATAAAATAACAAGGGCTCGTCGGATTTGAACCAGGACCTCTCGCACACCAAGCAGAATCATACCACTAGAACAACGAGCCAGACAGATCGTACAGATTAAGTTATGTTTTTACAGAAATTTATAAATTTCACGAATTTGGTTGCCATTTGAGGGGAAGGACACACCGGACAACGAACATTTCATTCGGTTTTCTCCTCGAAGAGGTTCCAGGCACCCATTTGATCGAAACGATCACATTGATAACAAACATTTGAGGTTTTAGACCGTTCCACCTCAAGCAATCGTATCATTTTAGTAAATTGATGTTTGAGACCATCCAACTCAAAATACACCCATTCACAGCGTTCGAGAAGAGGTTTTCCATATCCTGAGGAGATCGCATACATTTTGGTCAAATCGTCTATCAAGGGTTTGATACAGCATGTCAAGGACTTCATCGATCTTCTGTCCAAACCACTCTTCTGCAGAGAGATTGTGTGCCTGTGTGCTTCATCAGTTCTCTTGGTGAGCTGCCCCAAGGTTGTCCTGGGCTCTGTTTGATATCCGATTCCTCCACGACAAGATCGCATCACATGTCGGACTCCTCGTTTCTCTGTTTGTGGAAGGTGCGGAAGAAGTAGACGGCCTTCATTTCACTCTGACAATGTGTCCTTTCCTTGGAAATTATTGACCTGTTCTGCATTATTTATGATCGAAGACATGACACACAAATTGATTGCACTACAAACTTTGTTTGCATTGAAACGTTTTTTTATGACTTCTGCATTGGAGCTCAAAATTGGATTCCAAAATGTGAGGTTGATTCAAAAATAAAAGGGCTCGTCCGGGATTTGAACCCGGACCTCTCACACCCGAAGCGAGAATCATACCACTAGACCAACGAGCCAGACAAGCTGATACAGTTTAAGTATTATGTTTTTACAGAAATTTATAAATTTCGACGAATTTGGTTGCATTTGAGGGGAAGGAACACACGTGGCAACGAACATTTCATTCCGGTTTTTTCCTCGAAGAGGTTCCAGCACCCAATTTGATCGAAACGATCACATTGATAACAATACATTTGAGGTTTTAGACCGTTCCACCTCAAGCAATCGTATCTATTATAGTAAATTGATTTTGAGACCATCCAACCTCAAAATCACCCATTACAAGCTTCGAGAAGACGGTTTTCCAGTTCCTGGAGGAGATTGCATTCATTTTTGCCCAAATCGTCTATCAAGGTTTGATACAGCATGTCAAGGACTTCGTCGATCTTCTGTCAAACCACTCTTCTGCATCGAAGTTGTCTGCCTGTGTGCCTTCATCGTTCTCCATGTGGAGCTGTCCTCCCAAGGTTGTCCTGGCCTCTCTGTTTAGATATCCGATTCCTCCACGACATGATCATACGACATGGGAGGACTCCTCATTTTACTTTGGTGAGAAGGTGCAAATGAGTAGATGCCTTAATTTCACTCTGTACGGATGTATACTTCTTTGAAAATTATTGACACCTGTTCTGCCTTATTTGTGAGAGAATACATGACTTCAAAAATTTGATTACACGACAAACTTTGTTTGCATTATTAATGTTTATTTATTAATTGATTGCGTTGTGAGCTCCAAATTGGATGACAAATCTGTGTTGATCCATAAATAACAATTTAAGCTCATCAGGAATTGAACAAAGAACATCTCACACTCAAAGCAAGAATCACATCCACTAGACAAAGAGCCAGGTAAACACCCCACTTTAAGATTGTTTTTAACAGAAATTTATAAATTTGAGTAATTTGGTTGCCCTTTGAGGGGAAGGAACACACGTGGCACAAAAGGACATTTCTTTCCGTTTTTCTCCTCGAGAGGTTCCGAACAACTACTTTTATCAAAACCGATCATCTTGATAACAATACATTGATGTTTTAGACCGTTCCACCTCTAAGCAATCGTATCTGAACAATAATTTGATGTTTCAACCATCCGACCTCAAAATACACCCATTCACAGCTTCCAGAAGGTGGTTTTCCAGATCCTGGAGGAGACGCATGCATTTTTGCCCAAATCGTCTGTCCAGGTTTTGATCAGCATGTCAAGGACTTCATCGATCTTCTGTCCAACGACTCTTCTGCAGAGAGTTGTGTGCCTGTTGCCTTCATCAGTTCTCATTGGTGGAGCTCTCCTGCAAGGTTGTCCTGGCCTCTGTTTGGATATCCGATTCCTCTCTGACAAGTCATACAACATGTCGGATCCTCATTCGTTTCTTGTTGGTGGAAGTGTGGAAAAACAGATGGCCTTCATTTCGATCTGGACAGATGTGTCCTTTCATTGAAAATTGACATCGTTTCTGCATTATTTGAAGAGAAGACATGACTTCAGAATTTCATTGCACGACAAACTTTGTTGCATTTTTAAACGTTTTTATGACTTGCTTGCATTGTGAGATCCAAATTGGATTGAAAATGTAAGGGTTATTCATAAAATAACAATTAAGGGCTCATCCAGAATTTGAACCCAGGATCTCTCGCACCCAAAGCGAGAATCACCCAGAGCAACAGCCAGACAAACAGTCCAATTTAAGTTTTGTTTTTACAGAAATTTATAAATTTCGACGAATTTGCTTGCATTTGAGGGAAGGAACACACGTGGACAACGAACATTTCATTCTGGTTTTTTCTCTCGAAGAGGTTCCAGGCACCTCATTTGATCGAAACCGATCACATTGATAACAAACAATTGATGTTTTAGATCGTTACACCTCAAGCAATCGTATCGAAAATAGTACATTGATGTTTGAGACCATCCAACCTTGAAAATACACCACATTCCAGCTTCAGAAGACGGTTTTCTCGATCCTGAGGAGATCGCATACTTTTGGTTCAAATTCGTCTATCAAGGGCTTGATTCAGCATGTCAAGGACTTCATTGATCTTCTGTCCAAACCACTCTTCTGCATAAGAAGTGTCGCCTGTGTGCCTTCATCAGTTCTCCTTGTGGAGCTGTCCTCCAAGGTTGTCCTGTGCCTCTCTGTTGATGTTCCGATTCCTCTCCGACAAGATCAATAACATGTCGGACTCCTCGTTTCTCTGTTGGTGGAAGGTGCGAAAGAAGTAGACGGCGAATTCATTTCACTCTGGACAGATTGTTATTTCCTTGGAAATGATTGACAACTGCTCTGCATTATTTTGTGATGAAGATATGACCCACAAATTTGATTTCACAACAAACTTGTTTTGCATTGAAACTGTTTTTTATTACTTGCTTGCATTGTTGAGCTCAAAATGGATTCAAAATGTAAGGTTGATTCATAAATATAAAAGGCTCGTCCGGGATTTGAACCAGGACCTCTCACACCGAAGCAAGATCATACCACCTAGACCAACGAGCCAGACAAATAATCCAGTTTAAGTATTTTGTTTTCACAGAAATTTATAAATTTCGACGAATTTGGTTGCCATTGAGCGGAAGAGAACACACGTGGACACACGGACATTTCATTCTGGTTTTTATACTCGAAGAGGTTCCAGGCACCCAATTTGATTGATAACCGATCCATTGATAACAATTAATCTTTGAGGTTTCGACCGTTCCACCTCAAGCAATCATATTGTAAGTTAATTGAACTTGAGACATCCAACCTCAAAAAAACACCCCATTCACAGCTCAGAAGACGGTTTTTCTCGATCCTGGGAGGAGATCGCATACATTTTGCTCAAATCGTCTATCAAGCGTTTGATTCAGCATGTCAAGGACTTCTCTATATTCTGTCCAAAACCACTCTTTCTGCATCGATACGTTGGTTGCCTGTGTGCTTCATCAGTTATCCTTGGTGAGCTGTCCTTCCAAGGTTTCCTGGCCTCTCTGTTTAGAACATTATCCTCCACGGACATAGATCGCATCACATGTCGGACTGCTCGTTCTCTGTTTGTGGAAGGTGCGC
>CM068960.1:42268414-42280948 GCA_035128595.1 Eptatretus atami | reverse complement strand
CTCATCTGATTTGAAAACCCAGACCTCACACACCCAAGCAAAATACATACCTAAGAACCAACGAGCCAGACAGACATAGCATTAAGTATTAGGTTTTTACAGAAAATTTAAAATTTCGACGAATTTGGTTGCTATTGAGGGGAAGGAACACACGTGGACAACAAACATTCTCTGGTTTCTCCTCGAAGAGGTTCCAGCACCCAATTTGATCGAAACCGATCACATTGATAACAATACATTTGATGTTTAGACCGTTCCACCTAAGCAATCAGTATCTCTAAGGAAATGAATTTTGAGACCATCCACCTCAAAATACACCACCATTCAAGCTTCGAGAAGATGGTTTTCCAGATCCTGGAGGAGATCGCATACATTTTGCTCAAATCGTCCATCAAGGTTGATCAGCATTGTCAAGACTTCTCGATCTTCTGTCAACCACTCTTCTGCATAGAGTTGTCGTGCCTGTGTGCTTTCCATCAGTTTCCTTGGAGCTGTCCCAAGGTTGTCCTGGCCTTTCTGTTTAGATATCTGATTCCTCCACAAGATATATCACATGTCGGACTCCTCGTTTTCTCTGTTGGTGGAAGGTGCGGAAGAAGTAGACGCCTTCATTTCACTCTGGACAAATGTGTCCTTTCCTTGGAAATTATTGAACAACTGTTCTGCGATTATTTATGATCGAAAATGACAACACAAATTTGATTGCACTCAAACTTGATTGCATGAAACGTTTTTTTATGACTTGCTTGCATTGTGCGAGCTCCAAATGGTGATTCCAAAATGTAAGGTTGATCATAAAATAACACAGGGCTCGTCGGATTCTGAACCAGACCTCTCGCACCGAAGCGAGAATCATTACACTAGAACAACGAGGCCAGACAGATGTACAGATTAATATTTTTTTTACAGAAATTTATAAATTTTCACGAATTTGCTGTTGCCATTGAGAGGAAGACACACCGACAACGAAAATTCATTCCGGTGATTTCTCCTCGAAGAGGTTCCATGCACCCAATTTGATCGAAACGATCACATTGATAACAAACATTTGAGGTTTTAGACCGTTCCACCTCAAGCAATCGTATCTATTTTATTAAATTGTGTTTGAGACCATCCAACTCAAAATACACCCATTCACAGCGTCGAGAAGATGTTTTCCATATCCTCGAGGAGATCGCATCATTTTGGATCAAATCTTCTATTCAAGGTTTGATACAGCATGTCAAGGACTTCATCGATCTTCTGTCCAAACCACTCTTCTGCAGAGAGTTGTGCCTGTGTGCTTCATTCAGTTCTTCTTTGTGAAGCTGCACCAAGTTGTCCTGGCCTCTGTTTGGATATCCGATTCCTCCACGACAAGATCGCATCACATGTCGGACTCCTCTTTCTCTGTTGTGGAAGTGCGGAAGAAGTAGACGGCCTTCATTTCACTCTGACAAATGTGTCCTTTCCTTGGAAATTATTGACACTGTTCTGCATTATTTATGATGAAGAATTGACACACAAATTTGATTGCACACAAACTTTGTTGCATTGAAACGTTTTTATGACTTCTTGCATTGCGAGCTCAAAATTGATTCCAAAATGTAAGGTTGATTCATAAAATAACAGGGCTCGTCCGGATTGAACCCGGACCTCTCACCCGAAGCGAGAATCATACCACTAGACCAACGAGCCAGACAGATACCATTTAAGATTATGTTTTTACAGAAATTATAAATTTCGACGAATTTGGTTGCATTTGAGGGGAAGGAACACACGTGGACAAAGAACATTTCATTCCGTTTTCCTCCTCGAAGAGTTCCAGCACCCAATTTGATCGAAACGATCACATTGATAACAATCATTTGAGGTTTTAGACCGTTCCACCTCAAGCAATCGTATCTATTATAGTAAATTGATGTTTGAGACCATCCACCTCAAAATCACCCAATCACAGCTTCGAGAAGACGGTTTTCCATTCCTGGAGGAGATCGCATCATTTTTCCCAAATCGTCTATCAAGGTTTGATACAGCATGTCAAGGACTCGTCGATCTTCTGTCGAAACCACTCTCTGCATCGAAGTTGTCTGCCTGGTGCCTTCACAGTTCTCCTGGTGGAGCTGTCCTCCAAGGTTGTCCTGGCCTCTCTGTTTAGATATCCGATTCCTCCACGACATGATCATACGACATGGAGGACCCTCATTTCTACTTGGTGAAGGTGCAGAATGAGTAGATGGCCTTAATTTCACTCTGTACGGATGTATATTCTTTGAAAATTATTGACACCTGTTCTGCCTTATTTGTGAGAGAATACATGACTCAAAAATTTGATTACACGACAAACTTTGTTTGCATTATTAATGTTATTTATTAATTGATTGCGTTGTTGAGCTCCAAATTGGATGACAAAATCTGTGTTGATCCATAAAATAACAATTAAGGCTATCAGGAATTGAACAAAAAACTCTCACACTCAAAGCAAGAATCACATCCACTAGACCAACGAGCCAGGTAAACACCCCACTTTAAGTTGTTTTTAACAGAAATTTATAAATTTAGAGTCATTTGGTTCCGTTTGAGGGAAGGAAACACACGGACAAAGGACATTTCTTTCCGTTTTTCTCCTCGAGAGGTTCCAGCACTACTTTTATCAAACCGATCATCTTGAAACAATACATTTGATGTTTTAGACCGTTCCACCAGCAATCGTATCTGGAAAATAATTTGATGTTTTCAACCATCCGACCTAAAATACACCCATTCACAGCTTCCAGAAGTGGTTTTCCATCTCTGGAGGAGACGCATGCATTTTTGCCCAAATCGTCTGTCAAGGTTTGATACAGCATGTCAAGACTTCATCGATCTTCTGTCAACGACTCTTCTGCAGAGACGTGTGTGCCTGTGTGCCTTCATCAGTTCTCATTGTGGAGCTCTCCTGCAAGGTTGTCTGGCCTCTGTTTGGATATCCGATTCCTCTCTGACAAGTCATACAACATGTCGGATCCTCATTCGTTTCTATATGGTGGAAGGTGTGATAAAACAGATGGCCTTCATTTCGATCTGGACAGATGTGTCCTTTCATTGAAAATTGACATCTGTTCTGCATTATTTGAAGAGAAGACATGACTTCAGGAATTTCATTGCACGACAAACTTTGTTTGCATTTTAAACGTTTTATGACTTGCTTGCATTGTAGATCCAAATTGATTGGAATGTAAGGGTTTATTCATAAAATAACAATTAAGGGCTCATCCAGAATTTGAACCCAGGATCTCTCGCACCCAAAGCGAGAATCAGACCCCGAGAGCAACAAGCCAGACAAACAGTCCAATTTAAGTTTTGTTTTTTACAGAAATTATAAATTTCGACGAATTCGTTGCGATTTGAGGGGAAGGAACACACGTGGACAACGAACATTTCATTCTGTTTTCTCCTCGAAGAGGTTCCATGCACTCAATTTGATCGAAACCGATCACATATAACAAACAATGATTTTTAGATCGTTACACCTCAAGCAATCGTATCGAAAATAGTACATTGATGTTTGAGACCATCCAACCTGAAAATACACCCACATTCCAGCGTTCAGAAGACGGTTTTCTCGATCCTGGAGGAGATCGCATACATTTTGGTTCAATCGTCTATCAAGGGCTTGATTCAGCATGTCAAGGACTTCATTGATCTTCTGTCCAAACCACTCTTCTGCATAGAAGTTGTGCCTGTGTGCCTTCATCAGTTCTCCTTGTGGAGCTGTCCTCCAAGGTTGTCCTTGCCTCTGTTTGGATGTCCGATTCCTCTCGACAAGATCAAATAACATGTCGGACTCCTCGTTTCTCTGTCTTGTGGAAGTGCGAAAGAAGTAGACGGAATTCATTTCACTCTGGACAGATGTGTCTTCCTTGAAATGATTGACAACTGCTCTGCATTATTTTGATTGAAGATTGACCCCACAAATTGATTTCACAACAAACTGTTTGCATTGAAACGTTTTTTATTACTTGCTTGCATTGTGAGCTCAAAATTGGATTCGAAAATGTAAGGGTTGATTCATAAATATAAAAAGGCTCGTCCGGATTTGAACCAGGACCCTCACACCTGAAGCAAGAATCATACCACTAGACCAACGAGCCAGACAAATAATCCAGTTTAAGTATTATTTTTTACAGAAATTTATAAATTTCGACGAATTTGGTTGCCATTTGAGGGGAAGGACACACACGTGGACAACGGACATTTCATTCTGGTTTTTATACTCGAAGAGGTTCCAGGCACCCAATTTGATGAAACCGATCACATTGATAACAATACATTGAGGTTTCGACCGTTCCACTCAAGCAATCATATCTGTAAGTGTAAATTGAACTTGAGACCATCCAACCTCAAAAAAACACCCCATTCACAGCGTCAGAAGACGGTTTTCTCGATCCTGGAGGAGATCGCATACATTTTGCTCAATCGTCATCAAGGTTTGATTCAGCATGTCAAGGACTTCGTCGATATTCTGTCCAAACCACTCTTCTGCATCGAAGTTCGCCTGTGTGCTTCATCAGTTATCCTTGGTGGAGCTGTCCTCCAAGGTTGTCCTGGCCTCTCTGTTTAGACATTCGATTCCTCCACGACAAGATCCATCACATGTCGGACTCCTCGTTCTCTGTTTGTGGAAGGTGCGGAGAAGTAGACGGCCTTCATTTCACTCTGGACAAATGTGTCCTTTCCTTGAAATGATTGACACTGTTCTGCATTATTTATGATCGAAGAATGACAACACAAATTTGATTGCACTACAAACTTTTTGCATTGAAACGTTTTTTTATGACTTCTTGCATTGGAGCTCAAATTGGATTCCAAAATGTAGGGTTGATTCATAAAATAACAAGGGCTCGTCCGGATTTGAACCCGGACCTCTCACACCCGAAGCGAGAATCATACCACTAGACCAACGAGCCAGACAGCTGATACAGTTTAAGTATTATGTTTTACAGAAATTTATAAATTTCGACGAATTTGGTTGCCATTGAGGGAAGGAACACACGTGACAACGAACATTTCATTCCGGTTTTTCTCTCGAAGAGGTTCCATGCACCCAATTTGATCGAAAACCGATCACATTGATAACAAACATTTGAGGTTTTAGACCGTTCCACCTCAAGCAATCGTATCTATTATAATAAATGATGTTGAGACCATCCAACTCAAAATCACCCATTCACAGCTTCGAGAAGATGGTTTCCAGTTCCTGGAGGAGATCGCATCATTTTGGCCAAATCGTCTATCAAGGGTTTGATACAGCATGTCAAGAGCTTCGTCGATCTTCTGTCCAAACCAATCTCTCTGCATCGAAGTTGTCTGCTCTGTGCCTTCATCAGTTCTCCATGGTGGAGCTGTCCTCCAAGGTTGTCCTGGCCTCTCTGTTAGTATATCCATTCCTCCACGACATGATCATACGACATGGAGGACTCCTCATTTACTTTGGTAGAAGGTGCAGAATGAGTAGATGGCCTAATTTCACTCTGTATGGATGTATACTTTCTTGAAAATTTATTGACACCTTTCTGCCTATTGTGAGAAATACAATGAACTTTTTCAAAAATTTGATTACACGACAAACTTTGTTGCATATTAATGTATTAATAATTCGATGCGTGTGAGCTCAATTGGATACAAAATCTGTGTTGATCCATAAAATAACAATTAAAGGCTGATTAGATTTGAACAAAGAACATCTCACACTCAAAGCAAGAATCACACACATAGACCAACGACCAGTAAACCACCCACTTTAAGGATTGTTTTTAACGAATTTATAAATTTAGAGTAATTTGGTTGCCGTTTGAGGGAGAACACACATGGACAAAGGACATTTCTTTCCGTTTTTTCCTCGAGAGGTTCGAACAACTACTTTTATCAAAACCGATCATCTTGATAACAATACATTTGATGTTTTAGACCGTTCCACCTCAAGCAATCGTATCGGAACAATAATTTGATGTTTTCAACCATCCGACCTCAAAATACACCCCATTCACAGCTTCCAGAAGGTGGTTTTCCAGATCCTGGAGGAGACGCATGCATTTTTGCCCAAATCGTCTGTCAAGGTTTTGAGACAGCATGTCAAGGACTTCATCGATCTTCTGTCCAACGACTCTTCTGCAGAGTTGTGTGCCTGTGTGCTTCATCAGTTCTCTTGTGGAGCTTCCTGCAAGGTTGTCCTGGCCTCTGTTTGGATATCCGATTCCTCTCTGACAAGTCATACAAACATGTCGGATTCCTATTTCTTCTCGTTGGTGGAAGTGTGGATAAAACAGTATGGCCTTCATTTCATCTGGACAGATGTGCCTTTCATTGAAATTTGACATCTGTTCTGCATTATTGAAAGAGAAGACATGACTTCAGAATTTATTGCAAGACAAACTTTGTTTGCATTTTAAACGTTTTTTTAGACTTGCTTGCATTGTGAGCTCAAAATTGGATTCGAAAATGTAAGGGTTGATTCATAATAAAAAGGCTCGTCGGATTTGAACCGGACTCTCGCACCCAAGCGAAGAATCATACCACTAGACCAACGAGCCAGACAAATGGTCTATTTAATTTATGTTTTTACAGAAATTTATAAATTCGACGAATTTGGTTGCATTTGAGGGAAGGAACACACGTGGACACGAACATTTCATTCTGGTTTTTCTCCTCGAAGAGGTTCCAGGCACCCAATTTGATCGAAACCGTCACATTGATAACAAACACTTGAGGTTTTAGACGTTCCACCTCAAGCAATCGTATCTATTATAGTAAATTGATGTTGAGACCATCCACCTAAATACACCCCATTCACAGCTTGAGAAGACGGTTTTCCAGATCCTGGAGGAGATCGCATTACATTTTGGCTCAAATCGTCCATCAAGGGTTTGATACAGCATGTCAAGGACTTCGTCGATCTTCTGTCCAAACCACTCTTCTGCATAGAAGTTGTTGCCTGTTGTCCTTCATCATCTCCTAAGTGGGCTGTCTCCAAGGTTGTCCTGGCCTCTTGTTTAGATATCCGATTCCTCCTGACATGATCATACGACATGGAGGACTCCTCCATTTTCACTTTGGTAGAAGGTGCAGAAGAGTAGATGGCCTTCATTTCACTCTGTACGATGTATACTTTCCTTGAAAATGTATTGACACCTTTCTGCCTTATTTGTGAGAGAAGAAATGACCACAAATTGTGGCACGACAAACTTTGTTTGCATATTAATTTATTTATTAATTGATTGCGTTGTGAGCTTCAAATTGGATACAAAATCGAAGTGTTGATCCATAAAATACAATTAAAGCTTGTCAGAGATTTGAACCCAGGACCTCTCGCACCCAAAGCGACAATCATAGCTGAGACAACGAGCCAGACAGCTGGTACAGTTTAAGTATTATTTTTTTACAGAAATTTATAAATTTCGACGAATTGTTCGATTTGAGGGGAGGAACACACGAGACACTGAACATTTCATTCCGGTTTCCTCCTCGAAGAGGTTCCAGGCACCCAATTGATCAAACGATCACATTGATAACAATACATTTGATGTTTTAGACCGTTCCACCTCAGAACAATCGTATCTATAATAGTAAATTGACGTTTGAGACCATCCAACCTCAAAATACACTCCATTCACAGCTTCAGGAAGACGATTTTCCAGCATCCTGAGGAGATCGCAAACATTTTGCTCAAATCGTCTGTCAAGGTTTGCTACAGCATGTCAAGGACTTCATCAATCTTCTGTCCAAACCACTTCTCTGCATAGAAGTTGTCTGCCTGTGTGCCTTCATCAGTTCTCCGGTGGTGAGCTGTCCTCCAAGGTTTCTGGCCTCTGTTTGATGTCGATTCCTCTCGACAAGAACACCATAACATGTCGGACCCTCGTTTCTCTGTTGGTGGAAGGTGCGGAAGAATTGACGGCCTTCATTTCACTCTGGACAATGTGTCCTTTCCTTGGAAATTTATTGACAACTGTTGTCTGAATTATTTGTGATCGAAGACATAACTCACAAATTTGATTCACTCAAACTTTTTTGCATTGAAACGTTTTAATTACTTGCTTGCATTGTGAGCTCCAAAATGGATTCGCAAAATGTAAGGGTTATTCATAAAATAACAATTAAGGCTCATCAGGATTTGAACCCGGACCTCTCGCACCCAAAGCGACAATCATACCCCAGACCAACGAGCCAGACAGACAGTCAATTAAGTATTGTTTTTTACAGAAATTTATAATTTCGACGAATTTGGTTGCATTGAGGGAAGAACACACAGTGACAACAAACATTTCATTCTGGTTTTAGATCCTCTGGAGGACTCTAAGTCTTACTCACGTTGTTGTTCTTCATCTTCTTCTTGTGACTTTTGTTCACACAGCCTCCAGTTTTCATCGAAACTTCCTGAAACTTGCAGTATATGTAAAAATACCCTGCGCAGACAGTAACCATCTCGATTTTGAAAATTCCTCCAGAAAAAAAAGTTAGATGTTCAAAATATCTCCGCTAATGGAAATCCCATAAAAATTATCTCGAAACTTGGCAAGCTTTTGAATTATTTTTGCGAATCGAACAGGGCATTAGCAGAGATGCATTGCCGCACATGATACATCACTATGACGTCATATCAATGTTATGACGTCATTCCTATTTTTTGACATTTTTTCTTTCACAACCAGAGTTTTCATCGTCTTCCTGAAACTTGCATGTATATGCAGAAAGCCCACGCGCAGCAGTAACCATCTCCGATTTGGAAATTCTTCCTAGAAAAAGTTGCAGTCATAATATCCCTAACGCGCTAATGAAATCGCCTATACCATTATCTCCGAAACGAGGCAAGCTGTTGAAGTTGTTTGCGTGAATCAAGCGGGCAATAGCACAATAATTTATCGCAAACCTGATACATCACAATACGTCTCATTCGTTTTTATGACGACAAAAATTAAGGGACGAGGATCTTAGCTACCTTGAGCTTGTTCTCCTCGAAGAGTTCCATGCACCCAATTTGATCGAAACCGATCACATTGATAACAATACATTTGGTTTTAGACCATTCCACCTCAAGCAATCGTATCTATTAGTAATATGATGTTTGAGACCATCCAACCTCAAAATCACACCCAATTCACAGCGTCGAGAAGACGGTTTTCCAGACCTGGAGGAGATCGCATTCATTTTGCTCAAATCGTCTCAAGGTTTGATACAGCATGTCAAGGACTTCATCGATCTTCTGTCAAACCACTCTTCTGCATCAAAGTTGTCTGCCTGTGTGCCTTCATCAGTTCTCCTTGGTGGAGCTTCCTCCAAGTTGTCCTGGCCCTCTCTGTTTAGAATGTCGATTCCTCCACGACATGATCAATACGACATGAGACTCTCGTTTCTACGTTTGCGAAGGTGCAGAATGAGTAGCATGGCCTTCATTTCACTCTGTACGGACGTATACTTTCCTTGAAATTTATTGACACCTGTTCTGCCTTATTTGTTAGAGAAAGATGACTTCACAAATTGATTGCACGACAACTTATTTGCATTATTAATGTTATTTGTTAATTGCTTGCCTGTGAGCACAAATTGGATGACAAAATCTAAGTGTTATCCATAAATAACAATTAAGGCGATTAGGATTGAACAAAGACATCTCACACTCAAGCAAAAAATCACACAATTAGACAACGAGCCAGGACAAAACAAACCCACTTTAAGTTTGTTTTAACAGAAATTTATAATTTAGATATTTGCGTGCTTTGAGGGAGGAACACACTCGACGAAAGGAATTTCTTTTCCATTTTTCTCCTTAAGAGGTTCTGAAGCATCTACCTTTTATCCGAAACCGATCATCTTGACAACAATACATTTGATGGTTTTAGACCGTCCACCTCAAGAAATCGTATCTGGAAAAATAATTTGATGTTTTCAACCATCCGACCTCAAAATACACCCCATTCACAGCTTTCCAGAAGGTGGTTTTCCAGATCCTGGAGGAGACCGCATGCATTTTTGCCCAAATCGTCTGTCAAGGTTTTTGAGCAGCATGTAAGAAACACTTCATCGATCTTCTGTCCCACCACATCTTCTGCAGAGATCGTTGTTGTGCCTGTGTCTTCATCAGTTCTCATTTGTTGAGCGCTCCTGCAGCGATGTCCTGGCCTCTGTTTGGAATATCGCATTCCTCTCTGACAAGCTCATTAACATGTCGGATTCCTCATTCGTTTCTATGTTTGGAAGTGTGGATAAAACAGAGATGGCCTTCAATTTCGATTCTGACAGATGTGTCCTTTCATTGAAAAATTGACACTGTTCTGCATTATTTGAAGAGAAGACATGACTTCAGGAATTTCATTGCACGACAAACTTTGTTGCATTGAAACGTTTTTATGACTTGCTTGCATCTGTGAGATCCAAATTGAGAATTGGAAATGTAAGGGTTATTTCATAAAATAACACATTAAGGGCTCATCAGAATTTAACCAGATCTCTCGCACCAAAGCGAGAATAATACCCAGAGCAACAAGCCAGACAAACAGTCCAATTTAAGTTTTGTTTTTACAGAAATTATAAATTTTCGACGAATTGGTTGCGATTGAGGGAAGGAACACACGTGGACAACGAAACATTCTCATTCTGGTTTTCTCCTCGAAGAGGTTCCCATCACTCAATTGATCGAAACCGATCACATTGATAACAACACAATTGATGTTTTAATCGTTTACACCTCAAGCAATCGTATCAATAGTACATTGATGTTCTGAGACCATCCAACCTGAAAATACACCACATTCACAGCTTCAGAAGACGGTTTTCTCGATCCTGGAGGAGATCGCATCACATTTTGTCTCCAAATCGTCTACAAGGCTTGATTCAGCATGTCAAGGACTTCATTGATCTTCTGTCCAAACCACTTCTTCTGCATAGAAGTTGTGTGCCTGTGTGCCTTCATCAGTTCATTCCTCTCCATGTGGAGCTGTCCTCCAAGGTTGTCCTGCCGCTCTTGGACGTTCCTCTCCGACAAGATCAATAACATGTCGGACTCCTCGTTTCTCTGTTGGTGGAAGCGTGCGAACAGAAGTACACGGATTCATTTCACTCTGGACAGATGTGTCCTTTCATTTCTTGGAAATTGATTGACAACTGCTCTGCATTATTTGTGATTGAAGATATGACCCCAAATTTGATTTCACAACAACGTTGTTGCATTTGAAACGTTTTTTCATGAACTTGCTTGCAAGTGAGCTCAAAATGGATTCAAATGTAAGGGTTGATTCATAAATTATAAAAGGCCTTATCCGATTGAACGAGACCTCTCACACCTGAGCAAGAATCATACCACTAGACCAACGAACCAACCAAATAATCCAATTTAAGTATATGTTTTTACAGAAATTATAAATTTCGACGAATTTGGTTGGCATTTGAGGAAGAGAACACACGTGGACAACGGACATTCTCATTCTGGTTTTACTACTCGAAAGAGGTTCCAGGCACCCAATTTGATTGCAAACCGATCACATTGATACCAATACATTTGAGGGTTCGACCGTTCCACCTCAAGCAATCATATCTGTAAGTGTAAATTGAAACTTGAGACCATCCAACCTCAAAATACACCATTCACAGCTCGAGAGACGGTTTTCTGGATCCTGAGGAGATCGCATACATTTTGGCTCAAATCGTCTATCAAGGGTTTTGATCAGCATGTCAAGGACTTCATTGATCTTCTGTCCAAAACCACTCTTCTGCATATTGTGTGCCTGTGTGCCTTCATCAGGTTCTCCTTGGTGGAGCTGTCCTCCAAGGTTGTCCTGGCCTCTCTGTTTGGATTCGATTCCTCCTCGACAAGAAACACATAACATGTCGGACTCCTCGTTTCTCTGTTGGTGGAAGGTGCGAAGAAGTAGACGGCCTTCATTTCACTCTGGACAAGATGTTCCTTTCCTTGAAATTATTGACAACTGTTCTGCATTATTATGCTCGAAGACATGACAACACAAATTTGATTGTTCGACCAAACTTTGTTTGCATTGCAAACGTTTTTTTTATGACTTGCTTGCATTGTGAGATCCAAAATTGGATTCGAAAATGTAAGGTTGATTCATAAAATAACAAGTTAAGGCTCATCCAGAATTTGAACCAGGATCTCTCACCGCAAAGCAAGAATCATACCCGAGAGACCAACAACCAGAAAAACTGTCAATTTAAGTTTTGTTTTTTACAGAAATTTATAAATTTCGACGAATTTTAGTTGCCATTTGGAGGGAAGGAACACACGGGACAACGAACATTTCATTCCGGTGTTTCTCCTCGAAGGTCCAGGCACCCAATTTGATCGAAACCGATCACGATTCGATAACATATACATTTGAGTATCTCTTTTTGCGTGTGGGCTTGAAGAAGTAGACGGCCTTCATTTCACTCTGGACAAATGTGTCCTTTCTTTGGAAATTTATTGACAACTGTTCTGCATTATTTATGATCGAAGAAATGACAAAACAAATTTGATTGCACTACAAACTTTATTTGCATTGAAACGTTTTTGATGACTTGCTT
>CM068960.1:42242464-42263044 GCA_035128595.1 Eptatretus atami | reverse complement strand
AGGTCTTTCTCCAGTTAAACTATTTAGAGATACGAGCGTACCGAAGCTTCAACAACTGCATTGGAAAACTGGTTTTCAGTTGTTGAACCATCAATTGCTTGAGAAGAGGAAGGATAACTTGCTCTTAACTTCCAAGAGCTTTTATTTGGAACAACTTCGGATTGCCCTTGTGGAATTGAGTAGTTGTGGAGTGAAAAATGAGGGTGCTCGGATCGAGTTTACAATTCCGTGCAATATTTGGTCCACCGATATTATCATACACATCTCCTTGTCATCTTCGGGTAGTTTGGAGAGAATTGCATATTCACTCATGAGCCTATCCTGGCAACGAATCTGGAGGGACAAAGTTCGGTAGATCTCCTTTGACTCTTTCAATCTTTTCGCGTATATTTACCGAAATGCCGCAAGAAGTTTCATATTTCCAAGTTGGTGGAATTTTGATATGACTCCTTCATCCTTTCCGTTTCGTATGCTGGAAGTTCAGTTCCTTTGATACTTTACCCAGACTTTCGTTGCCTCTCCCTATGGCAAGACCTTGCACTTTTCCTTTGTTGAAAGGATGTTGCCATTCATTCAGGCAGGCGATCACCTCATTCAGATGTGCTTGAAATTTCCTGTCTGGACAACAACGTTAAGACTGAAATATGTCCTCGTGTTCACAAGCCAGAACCAGTTCCATTCATTCCTTCGACTTCGTTGGTAAGTCTGGATGAAGACCAAAAACAGTGATGCCCAGAACACTACCCTGTGTTATTCCATTCGCAACACGGAATCAAGGGAGAAGTACCCTGGTATGGTTACTACTAACCTGCCCTCTCAAGTAAAGTGCATGAAATCCAAGGCAAGATTTTTCCGCCGACTCTATCGCAGATAGGCTTCGACTATTCCAGCAGGATTAAAATTGAGATCCAGATATTATGAGCTTCCTCAGAGGAGTCCCATCCATTTCCACCAGCACCCAGGAGAAGCTGTGGAGCACTGGCTTCCTAGTGTGAAGCATTTTCTTCCAAATACTCCCATCGGTTGCATCATGGGAGGAGGGGAAAAATCCCGCTGAGTGTGGCGAGGAAGAAAAGCAGCGCATGTGTGACTTCGCCGGGTACCAAGAGGAGTTCCCAGGAGTGACACACTTCCCCCAAGCCTCAGTGGCTACGGTTAAGTGTTTGTCTCTTCAATATGTCCTTGTGCTTGATGCGCCATTAACGAGCCTCAGGACCATGCAATATAAAACAAGGACAAAATGTGTACCAAGAGCTGCGGTGTCATAAAGGATTTGCTTCAGCCAGAAAGAAGAAGAACACGCGGAGCTCTCTTAGAGGCAGCGTTCGCAACGGCGACGCCGCTTATAAAAAAAAAAAATAGATAATTAATAAATAACAACTTCCGATATTCGTCACGTGCATTGATGAGCCAATTTAGCGGAGACCCATCATGGAGCTCCTCGTTCATGACGAGAAAATAGTGTAACGAAATTACAACACATTAAATGAATATCTTAATAGTAAACGTGAACTGTTTTCGAAACTTTTTAAAGCAAATTGTCCGAATATTTTTTTAAAGGTTATGATAACCTCTCAAAAGGCCACCTCAATGCGAGGAGCTGTACAGGTGTTAGTATTTAAGGAGATCCGGAACCGTATATAAAAGAGCCGTTCCTAAGTTTGTCTTCACCAAGAAGAAGAAGAAGAAGAGAAGAGAACGCGGAGTTCTCTTAGAGCCACATTCGCCGACGCGAGACGCGTGCTAAAAAATAATTAATAAAGGAATCACAGATCCAACATGCCTAACTCCACAATCTCCTGACTACTGCAGTCCTGAGAAGGCTTCCAATACAGGTTGTTAGTTTGTTTCAGCCTACTGTCTCCTTCCTCTAAAGGGTCATTTTTTGGGAATCAGAACACCATCAAATCATGGTGTCCATGTCATCCATGTCCCCATAATCAGGACACACTGAGGCTCATTTCACCACCTCAGAAGGGATGACGGAGCTAGGGGTCAACTCCCATGGTATTCATTAATTCAGCAGCCAACAGGGTTCAGACTCAAGACCCGAGGATCCCAAAGCCACCACCCTAAACCGCCGAGCCAACACCAGGTTCTCGTCCACATAATCGGTGGATCAATCTCATCCATTCTTAGTCGTTGTCCCGATGAAAAAAAAGTCATTTTGAAAGAATCCTCTAGGAAATGGCAAGCCGGGTGGGGCCGTTGTGCATTTGGCCGGGACCGGCAGCGCGAGCGCGGTTCGCTGAGGGGTCGACAAGATGGCGCGTTCCACCCCGGAGCCGTATCGTTCTTCGAGCTTTTCTCGGCCGCAAGGGGCTGGGCAACAAAATGTCTCCAACGAAACAACCGCCCTTTCAATTGGACGCCCTGAAAAACCCACACAAAGCGCGAGCGTTTGCATCGTCCACAAGTCTTGCTGGCGCGGAGGAGGAATTCTTTTATTCTCAGGAAACGGGGAATAATATAATATCTTCGATTGCTGCGGATTGGGACGGAGAACACTTCGTTGTGGTTGAGGTGGAACGGTTTCCACCATCGAATTTGTTGTGTATTATCGATACCATGGTTGAAGTCTGATAGGCGAAGGACGACCGAGATATTGGAACCAGTCCTCTTCAAGTGAGAAAAATGGAAGGAAATAGTTAATGTGTCCATTCCGTGGTGCTCCCCCCCCCCCGCCCCCCCCCCGCTCAAACAGTAACCCAATTTACGTATAAATTATAAATTATCTGTTAAAAATTTTAACTTGCTTCTCAACTCTGGCTCCGTTGGTCTAGGGGGTATATTCGATTCTCGTTATGGGTGCGAGAATCCCTCAGGTCCCGGGTTCCAAATCCCGACGAGCCCGTGGTATAATTATATTGTTTTGTTTTTTTTTTTTTTTTTTTTTTTTTTTTTTATTTTTTTTTTTTTTTTTTTTATTTTTTTTTTTTTTTTTTTTAAATCCAAATTTAGAACGTCCGTTAACACATAGCAATCATTATAAAATCTATTCCTTCATTTCACATTTAATTTTTTTTTTCACCGTTGAGGAGGAGCAGAAGAATAATATATTTTAATTTAATCCAAACATTATGAATTTTGGTAATCACCCCCCTCTGAGGACTTGCACGTTGTGCAGCCTTGAGGGTACATTGTTATTTTATTTTCTCTCTTCCAATTTGCAACCTTCTCACATCAAGATCAATCGAAACTTAACCTCTCCTTTCTCCCTCCAGCTCCCTCAGTCTTCGCTCCCCTCACTCTCTCCTGGGATCACAAGGAACATAATTGGACCGCAGGAAGAGAGAAGGCCAATTTGGCCCATCAAACTTGCCACTACGTAAAATTCAACATCAATTCACTTCAAGGAGGAGGTGGCTTGGGAGATGGGAGCGGGCCCAGGATCAGTCAGACAAGCCAGACGCCTCCTTCCACCTCATTAAAATTCCCTGTCTTCCAACTTCCAAACGATCCCTCCTCCCCCTTTTCTCCGCTTCTCTCATCCTCCTCCTCTTTCTTTACTTCGTTCTATTCTTGGATTTCAGGTCTACAACCCCCACGGTACCCGTTAGTATGTAATGGGCCACTTAATTGCAGCTTCGAGCGAGAAGAGAAACATCTGTGCTGAGTGATGTGAGACGAGTAGGAACAAACAGTTGCTTTGTTTTGTGACAGCCAACAGAAGAGGACAGTCAATTTGTTTTATTTTTTTAGGAGGAAAATCGCAAAAAAGACCTTCACACAAATTCTAAACCTGAAAACTTGCCAAGGGACTGGGATAGATGTGCAGCTTAATGAAGCATGGGGGTGAGAGCCAGTTAGACACAGAAAGTTGCTCATTGTCTGTAGTCGTATGCCAGATTCAATGCATACAATATATTGTTGTGGTGCCGGTCTCGGTGGCGAGCACGACCGCTAGATGGAGCAGTGAGAGTCGGCTCCACCGAAACACCCGCGAATTTAGTCTACCTTTCAGCATTATATCCGAAAAGTCACGGGTCCCCTTACGGCCGAAGTGATCGCCAAAGGTCGTACCACGTGGGATAGGGTCAATTGCCAATTTCAATATACCTAAATACCCACGCGGCCAAACACGGGGAAATTCCACCCTCGCAGGATCTGCGCGATCCGTGCCTTACCGAGCCGGATCCGAGTCATACCCGAGCAGAGAGTACCAGGATTCCTGCCGGGCCGATTGCACGATTACGGGCAACAATGAAGTCTCCTAATTCCCATTCACAGCGCGGAAACCAATGGCAGGAAAGGACCAAGGCACGAGCTGGGGACAGGGTGTGGGGGTATTCAACAAAAAGAGGAATTTATTTACAACAATCGGGGGACGAGGGGAAAGAATAATCGCAATGAGGGAACGCAGGCAGAGCTTTCACGACTAAGCAAGGCAAATAAGGTACAACAAAAAAGCCCTTAACAGTTCTACTTACAGACGGGGCCACGACACACCAACGACCACAGAGTACCCAAAATGACCCGTCGGGTCTTGGTTATTGAAGGCTTCCAGCTCAAGGAAAGGGTGAGCTGTAGACCAGAGCTATCTTGCGACCTGTCCACCTCGTGTGTGTCTTGACGTGCTGGATCGGCAGGACTGCCGAACCCACAGCCAACGATGCCACTCCAAGTACCGGGAGGAGTAATGAAAGGACGGACGTCAACCAGCGCGAGGCGGACAGGGCAAGTGAGTGCAGCAGGCAAGCGACGGCATCCCAGACGATCCGGCCAGCAAACCCCAACTGCAACTGCTTCCAGTCGGATCACGCCGGAACAATTATTCACTCCTTCTCAGAGGGGAGAGCCATCTCCTCCGACCCGCTTCTCCCTCGCTGGACGGTTTTGGCGCGCAAATGCGCTCGTCGCCCCCGTGATTAGCCAAAAAGGGGCGCCAAGTCCGCTTGATTGACCGGGGGGGGGGGGGGAAGCGTGGCTGGGCGTCACGGCGGACCGCCCCTCAAACAGGAAGATGAGTTAATATTTGTCCTGCATTGGCTCTCATGGGATACCGAACGACGGCAAACTCCCTGCACTCTCTGATTGGTCGAGAGAGACGCCAAGTCCTTCATTGGAATCACCACCCACGAGCGTTATGGCGTCAGGATGGAGTGAAGGTGAAGGTGTTTGTGTGAATGCGAAGATGTTAAAAGAAAACCCTGACTATCAAATAAATCCCCAGCGCATGACCATTTAACACCCAGTAGACACAGGGGATGGATTTTAACTATACACATATACTTAACGAAAAATAACTGAGCTTGGCGACCTGTCTGTTGTGTGCTCATGGGCATGCCAGATCGTAACAATATGTTCAGGCAGGCCATCCATAGATGTCATGACTCATGATGATGCTTAAAGCTATTTGCTCAGCTAATTAACTGAGAGTGAATGACATTCTGGAAATGACTACTCGACATCGAAAAACCACTGCATGTCACGAGATTGTGAACCGAGCTGATAACATAGATGGGTCTTGCACTTGTGGATCTACATTCAGTCCTGGTTGGTACTCAGTTATTGTAGGTGAACGATTGATATTACCTGCAAAAGAACAGGTCAATATCATGTCTAAGGTGGGTGACACGGCTACCCAAGTATATTGCAGGAATCGCTGGGATTTGAAGAGGTGGCCAGATATTAAAGTGAAACCCTCAAAAACCCTGCAAAGATGTCCTGATATTGCCACAATCTAGGACTGGATCAATGTCGAGGTCAAGCAAATGATGGGGCATTAAAATTCAGGGAAGGATTTGTGGTGTTTGCTACCCCAAGTTCATCATGAGATCAACTCAGCCGTTTTAAAACCATTTGCTTTTGACTCACCATATCAATCAGTGCCTTCAAGATGATTCTTGCAAAAGCAAGATGCTGATTCGAGATGCAACTGGCTCTCGGTTTTGAAAAAAATGAAAACTGATAAAGTTTTACCCCAAAGTGATCAACCATTCTTTGCACAAATGTCAGATTAGTGCTGGCCAAAGACAACCCCATCATCTGAGACCACTTTTCTCAGCTCGAAGGCTGTGAGAACAGGATCTTTGAGCGACATTACATCTTAATTCTCAATTGTTTTTGAGTAGCTGGATAAAGTCGGTGAGAGTTCAAACAATGAATGCTGCCAGATGGGCGAAGTGGCCAGCTTACGTTAAAGCTGGTCTCAAAGCACATGCGAACGCACGAATGTGACTTCCTCATGTCTTTCAGCATTCGGATCGCAGTCAAGTCTGATCTGCGGGTGTTCACAGCTGAACTTGTTTATGGACAACTATTCGGTTACCAGGAGAGTTCGACAACCAGGTAAGAGTACGAGGTGACCGATTCCAACAATTTGCTGTGCACTATTAGGGTCCAGTCCAGCATTTCCAGCAAGTCCAGCAAGTAAGAGTCCAGCAATTTTGCACAGGTTTCCCGTTCACAGTTTTCAAATGACATATGCATATTTCAGACCAGGTCAATCCATCCTGGATATGCTCTTCTGCTCTCCCAACAATGGATGGAGGTCGCTCAATGCCAGACATGAGATCAGGAGCCACCTCCGGAGACATATTGCAAACAAGTTTCAATATGGTCTGACACCCTGCCTGACCTCAACAAACTCTCTCTCATGGTATCCAAGGCAGTCTCCACTCTGGCTCACAGACTTCTCTCTGTGGCAGTTTAACATGTGGCCCTTCATGGAGTTCTCTCATCCCCTCATTCTGTCCAGGCTAGAGTTTCTCAAGGCAGCATTCTGGCTGCCCTGTGCTTTTTCTGCGTTTTTCATCAATGATCTCTTGACTGGTCTGCGAATCTTCTTTATCTCGTTGCTGATGACTCCACCTCTGCCGTACCATCTCTCAGCCCTCAGATTGGCAAGCAGCAGCTTCTTCACTCTCTGCAGATCTGGATAAAATCCACAAGCATGTCCAACAACGATGGAACATGTCTTTTCAACCCTGACAATCTCGCACTCTCACACGTCTCTGTGAAAGGACAGTCTGGAAACCCCCTTCTACTTTCTTAACAATCCCCTTGAAGATGGCCTTTCACTCAAGCTTCTGCATCTCACTATCTGCATGATCTTCTTGGGAAAGCCATATTTCCAAGCTGGGCCTCCAAAGCCAAGTCGCCAATGGGCAGGCCTCCATCGGCAAAGTCCTTCATTCGTTACACCTGAGCTCCTGACACATACAAAGCTTTGTTCATCAGCCTAATGGAAGTACTGCTCCCCTCTGGGCTGTTGCTCTGCCTCTCACCCTTTCTCGGGCTTTACACTGTGGAAGCCAGGCATTTAGGATCATTGTATCGTACGCGATGAGCTGAGTCTTTTGGGCCTCTCACTCTCTTACCGCAGGCAGGGTCGGTGGTCTTTCTGTCTTCTTCGAATACTCTCCGGTTCTCGCCCCCCCCCCCCCCCCCCCCCCACTGCATTTTCTGCGATATGCCTCCCCATATTTTCCGCAGGGTGCTCAAGGGTTCGCCAGCACCCCCTTCTGTAAAACTACCAAAATCACGAATCACTGCTCACCTTCACTCTCTTTTCATTCGTCTTTTTTCTCGCCTTGCGGAACAACCTGCCTACACTCTCTTTCAATCCCATCTTCCCTCTAGCCTTTAAAACAAGCTGTTCACCACCACCTCTATCTTCCCCCCATTTCAAAATCACGATCTTGTCTACCCCATTTAAATCCAACCCAACCCCATCTTCATTTAAATTCCCTGCTTTCCTTCTGAAAGTCCCTTGAGGTCCATCTTGTATACCCCATGTTCCCCGGCCCATCCCTCTCCCATTCCACAGATCTCCTAATGTCTCTGTTCCCACTATTTGTCCTTCCCTCTCCACCCTTATTGTCTTCTGCCCCCTGTTGTTGCGTTGTGTTATCTCTACATACGAGCCTCACCCAATTATACAAAAAAAACAACCTCACCCTCACACCTCACACCTCCACACCTGACCACCCACCCTCTATCTCTACCTAGTTATACCTCCACTTGAACAGATATTCCTTACATTAATATCCCTACCATAGACTAAAACTTGGAAGAGTATTATACAACGAAATAAAACCTGTTGACCCTCCGTCCTTTACGGTTTATGTCCTTTGTGAAAAATAAACTCCTGAAGCCATCCTTGGGGGGCACTTGCTTTCGTGAGTTGACAATCCTGCCAAATAAATAAATAAATAAAACTTCTAAAGCCATGTCAGTTGAGTGATGCTGCGGATGCATGTAGCAGATGCACTAATTAGGCAGTGGTTCGGTTGTTTTTTTTCAGACTGCAATGAGCCGGTTTGCCAACTTAATATTTATAGTTATCATCCCAGCTTCAACAGAAAGTTCTTCTGAGAGATTTGGGACTTATCACATTTTGGTTGGAAAACACGTGTGCGTAAAACCTGGAAGAGGTACTAGGTTTGCTTGCCTTCCTCTCACCTTTAGCACGTGGAGGTGGAAAGTACTAGGACCATGTGTTTGCAGCATTTTCTTGAAAGATACATGTGCTCCCGACCTCAATTTTATATAAACCATGGAGGGTTCAAGGTTTGGCACACACTTATCAAACTCCCGTATCTGCCTGTGATGGTGATTTTGAAGAAATGCCAACCGACAAGTTAGCATGCTGGAAATTACTTATGAATACTCAAAAGATGTAGTACCTTAATTAATTATTCAGATGTATTAATAATTTTCTTTTTCATCACAGCGTGTTTGAAAAACTCAAACTCTGTCATGGATGACTCACTTTCGTGGGACGATTATGGCTTTGAATCAAAACTTGTATTCTCTATTTTTTTTTTAAATCAAAACGATCAAACTCGTACTTCTTACTTGTTGAACGTAATTCTCTATTTATTCTATTTTTTTTTTCTTTTTTTTCCAAAGAACTACCCATTGCATATCTTGACCTTTAAATCAATATGGTTAATGCATACCTGTGTCCTCTTTCGTTTTCAGTTCAATTAAATTGGCAGCTATATGTAATCAACTGCTTTGAATGGACCATTCGCGTTTTTAAAACTCTGGATTATCCGGTTTATGTAATTCATAAGCTTAAAAGCTTCTCATCTGAAGGTTTGTTAGCTTCTCCTCAGTCTTGATGACATCATACAGAGCTAGATAGTTTTTTTGCCATTACAAGCCCCATTTCTATTTTACACCCAATCAACTGCCTCATTATGAACCTATCCATTTTTTTCTATTACATTGGATTCGTTCAAAGACAAATTAGTCAACATTTTTCTATGCAGTTCGTGGTTTTTCTTCCAATGTCGTGCTATTTCCATAATCCAATATCATTTTCATACAAATTATTCAACCCCTGTTTAGTTTTTCCATGGCTTAGGATTGTCAGCTTCATCTATTCTTGTCCATTTGCTTCCTGATCACATGATAAGAATATTATGGTAGAAAGCAATTCTCACTGGTATCCCCGTTGTAATTTATACGCAATAAATCTTTTGTATTTCCCCAGTTTATATATGCCTGGTGTTGGCTGAATGGTTAGGGTGGTGGCTTTGATCACATGGTCCTGAGTTCTAAATCTAGCTTCAGCACTGTGAATTAATACAGGTGGGTTAACTTGGCTGTCATCCTTCTGAGGTCGGGAAATGATACAGCTTGCTGGTATACCTGTTGTCAGAGTGGCAAAACGTCCAGGATTGTGCCATAGCCAAGGAGACTGTTAAGCAGCACCAACGCTCTGCCAGAGTATGGTTCTAATCGGCCTGTCCTCGCCAGTTTATGGGTTATCTATGTTTAGATTTTTGTTTTTGACAATTCACACTTTTCGCTTCCACACACCGAACATATCCCTTCATATCAATTTGGTTGTTTTTACTTTTAATGCATGCAGTATTTTAGTGTCAGTTTTTCTTTTTCATTTAAGGCAATAACATTGTATTATTGTCTTAGAAAGTTAAACTTTATTCATTAACATTCTTGCAGGGAGTGAGACAGCCTTTTTGACTTCACATATATATTTGAATCTTATTGTAAACATAAAAGCATCCTTTAAAAAAACTCCTCCATCTATCAATCGATTTATTAGGCAGAAATGTTTTCATTTCATTTCTTTCCTTTCTTGTAGCAACCACATTTTCAAAATATTTGGTTACTTTACTTTTTCTAATTCTCAGGTTTTTTTCTTTTATTTGTCGAATCACTCATTTTAATAATCATATCCTTCTTTACAACTTCTCACTATTTTCTCTAATTTTCTTTTGATTTCTTCTTCATTCAATACTTTATCTACCACCATGGGATAATATTTTCCTTTACAAAGACTGATTTAATTCTTTCAGGTCTGTAGGTTTTTTTAAATGACAAGTGAGCACCCCAATCATTCATATAATATCCCCGAAGCGTCTATCCTCATAAAAAAACTATACGCCCTTCTTTATAAAAATTTATTTCAGTTGGAACTGGGAATTTCTGTATGACGCGGAGATAAAATCAACATTTCTGTTATCTTGAAATACACTCAAGATTTTAATTTAAGGATATATATTGTGATAAATCAATTAATCTTACCAAGTCATTCGCATCTGTAGGGCTTGGTTAATTGATTAATTTGAAAGCATTTTTTCATATTAATATTTTTGTTTTTTGTATTTTTGTCCTTCAGCTGCCTTTTGTATAATAATTTGACAAATTCATCTCATTCTTGGGATACACCAAAGGTAGAAACATCTTTTCCAACATGTCATTTATATTTGGATAATAATGATATCATAAAAATCCTGATTATTGTTGAGATAAAATAATACGCATAACATAATTATCACAACAACAATTAGAATTGAAGTCTTGGACTTAAAAGTATGATAAACACCATTCTCTAAAAATTTCATTACTTCAATAGTGTGGGAAGTCCATACTGTCAAAATAATATTTGTCTCGACTATTATGAATAAAAGCCAATGAGAAACGCTCCCATTATTATCTTCTAAGTCATAATAATATTCTTTGTATTTTTAGACAACTCGTGGTAATTCATCTCTCAATACAAATAACCAACATTATCAATTTTTAGTTTTTTACAATATTTGGCAAGTTCGAAATTTGATGTATTCTTTCCAAATTCTTTAAACACTCATAATACTCATTTATTTATGAGAAAGATATAATCCATTACCCTTTTAGTTAATTTATACCTAATTGTGTGATAGAAGAAAGCATTCTCAACGACAATCTTGGTTTTCGGTGGGCTTTCAGGTTTTTCAGCAAAATCTACAATTACACCACTTCTCCTAATTTGTTTCTCTAACTCTTGTTGTGTCTTTCCATCTTTTTTGAGTTGGAGTTGAGCCTTCCTTTCATTAGCAGTTTTATTCACTGTGGAAATACCACCTGTCAAGAAATACACCTGACTGAATATTTCTTCAACATTGGTTTGACTTTTTAATTTTAAGTGAGTCAATATCTTCAAGATTTTCACACTGTTCTCTTGTGAGAAAAACATCAAGTCTTACAGCTCCTTTTTCTGAATTGTATAACATTAACAAAACCAGGCTATTGATTTTGTATGCATAATTTTAGTTATTATGATTGATTTGATTAACATACACCCATTTGGCACTTTCCTGCTCATTTATTTTTCCTGTGTCTGCACTGAATGAGTATGCACTGAGTATGCACTGAATCAAAAAATTATCTGAGATGAATCATAACACCATTATCTGTATTAATCTGTAATTCTGTTTCTTACAAAAGCAAACAATATGTATCAACTTCTTCACTCTCTCTTCTCGATGAGACTTATTAGTTTCCTTTTGAGAACTCAGGTCAATTATGTAGATTGTCAGCAGGCTTTTAAAAGCAACATATCCAAAATGGGTTCTTTATTACTATTGCTTTCACACACCTTTTGGGAAGACTTGTAAGCTTGGCATAATCGTTTTTATCCCAATCAATTTCCAATCTGTCTCGTGGATAAAAATTTCCATCCAGAGAAACCTGAAGTTGTTTCACCTTGACATTATCACTCAGCGCATTATTCTTATCAGTAGCACCATCTCCATCTGGTTTCTTAAAAATGAGCCAGAGGTATTCCTTCCAGAACACCAAATTCCATGTGTGAGTGGTTTTGTTCCGTTTAACGTTTTGGCATCTTCTTTTTAGGTATGATACATTTAGCGGTTTTTTGAGTTAAGTCCTCCATTCAACATCTCTTCTGTTTTAAGATTAGGAGTATATTCATCATTATACCAACTCATTTCATTAAAAACAAATTTATTCTGAGCAGAAAAAGCATTAGCAATGCCAAAAAGCTATCAATTTTCATTAATCATTCCTTTGTAGTTGAAATCAAATTTTAAGTCCATACAGAACTTTATCATAATCACAAGATCCAAATATACCTTGAAGGGAGATTGCCATGGTAAAACTATTACCTGCATTTGTATCATCATTATACATTCCTTTTCTTGACTGTTACCGGGGTCTGCGTTTGTCCCATTGACATATCAGGAATAAAGCCTTCAGCCGATCCCCTTATCCATTCTTTCACTAAAGGAATATCGCATAAATTTCATCATTTCAGATGTAGCAGAGACATAATCAACCACTTCCACTTCTTGTGTTCCAATATACAAACGAACACTATCAAACATTTTCCAGAAGACATCATTTACAAGTGTGGCGTTTGTGTTATTCACAGTCTTAATGAATGTAAATTTACACAGAAAAAATTATCAGCTATATTCAAGTAAGTTTGTTGATTATTTATTTCAAAACTTTTTTGTTCCATTTGCATTCAGTCTGTTCCAGTTATAGCATTTACCTCAGATAGTCTTCCTTTTAGTTGAGTTTGAGATGATAATGGTGTAATCCAAATCAAGATACTATCAATTGCTTACATACTTGTATTTATTTAGTAAAAAAATAAAACTTTTGAAACCCCAACCCTAATATTTGGATTATTTTATTTTCTTCTTGGGGAGACAATTGAGTTTTATCCTTCTTAATTTCTTTGATTGCTTGGAATTTATGGATTCTTTTGAACATCTTTGATACTTTTTATAGCACCCGCAATGTTTCTCATGGCAGAAGCAGTTGAACCTATTAGGTCTTTATGTTTAAGAATAGTTGAACCTATACCATGAGAGTATCAATTATTCCATCTCCTTTATTCTAAATTGATGTCCTACATCCCATTGTCTCTTAGGTCTATAATATCCTCACCAAGATATATACCTTCACCTTATAGTATGGTGAAAGGAACATCCATCCCCATCTTTATTAATTATTTTATATTTTCCAAGTAAGTTACTTCAATAACATTGTATTTATTATTGGAAACTTCATGTAGATGAATTCTGATGGATATAATTTCTCCATTGAATGAAATGTGATTATCTCCATGTGATTATCTTGATCAGTTATCCTAAAATTTACTTTGTATGTGGTTTTTCCTGACACAGGAAGATATTACAAGATTTTTCGGTTCCATATTGAATTTATAACCAATTGGAGTTGAGTATGCACTGAATGAAAATATTGTATTTGCTCTTATTCCATTGTTATAAGCACCATCAATCAAATCACAGTGAATTAATACTGAATATCTACGTGAGGATATTTGAATGACATTATCACTGTAAAACATTCATTAGTTTCAATCTTTTTATGAGGAGAAACCCAATACTCTCTAAATGAATTATCAATTGTGAAATCCACTTTGTAATTATTTTTTAAGTCAAATAATTGATTTTGAAAAAGTTTTTGACTATCTATAACAATATTTTTTTTGGTCATCACCTTGTTCTTTCATAAGGTGAACCAATTCAGAAGACATTTTGGAAATCTCATATGCTCCGGGTGAAAGTGTTATAGTTTTGTATCCACTTCCTGGGATATAACTAAACTTATCATTTTACTCTGTGATATTAAACAGGTATTATGAGTTTCCATAGAGAATAAAGATGCTTCATATTCTTTTGTGGGGTCAAATTGTAGTCGATATGGAAATTAAGCTGTGTAATCACTTGTTTGTGAAATAAAATTAAGGATTGTGCTTTTCATCTTATTTAATAGGTTAAATTGTCTTTGTATTTCCATTTATTAATTATTTTTCATCTTCATTAACTTGTATAAAATGGCTGATGCTTCAATAAAAACAATTGTTGTTTCCATCCTCATTACTTCCTCACAGCAATAACAGTCTATTCAATTGTGATGGGTCATTTGGAAAAGCTAACATGTTGCGAAGATATACCTGAACCAGCTTACTTGAAGCATATATAATATGTTTCTCCTTCTCATTCATCTTACTTTTACTAGCAACAGAAACTCCATAGTCAAATGAGTCTAGTATATCAATATGCACTTTCTCTCATCCTCATTGTCTGGTTCAACGGTTCATCAAAATAACTTGAACCTTGGAGACCATCTTTTGTTTGAAGAAACATTAATCTGGGAGTTAAACGCTTGGTCGATCAGAACTCAAGAACATCAATCATCATTAAATATCATTTGCCCACATTAACTAGAGATAACTGTGCTAATTCTTATTTTGGTATGAAACCAGCTATTTTTTGAATTGTGTGAATATTCTGAATAGCCTTCACAACATAATCAGGAGGTCGATTTACCTTTCCCAGCTCTTGAATAATCCTTCATCATCATATTCTAATTATCCTATATCTTCCAGTTCTTACTCATTTGACTAAAATCTTTTAGTATTTGAAGTTTTTTAGGAGTCGTTTCTATCGTTGTAGAAAAGGGGCTTCTATCTTTTTGTTGAGAACTTTTTAAAAGCGGTTTAAAAAATTTCTCTTTTTCGTTCATACGCTTCTTCGCCATCAGTTTTGGTCTCCGCTTCTTCTTTATGTCTTCCTGTTGCTTTACAACTTTTGAACTAGCTTCTGATGTTCCTTAAACTTCTAGCTCTTTCAATTGCTTCCATTTTCTGTCTTTACTTATTAAAAATATCCTTTAGCATCTCATCTTGTTTGACCACAATATATTCTATTTTCCAGTTGTGTGTTTCATATAATCCTAAATTCCCTTTTACTACATAATAGTAACAATTATTTTTCCAAAAAATATATTTATATCTATTAATTTAGCTTGAATAAAATAAAAGTATTAGCATTATTTCTTACGAGTGATGAGGGAGTTGAAAGTATGATTGGCTAAGATAAATGCAATTACAAGAATAATGTCTCCCTCTGGTGTAGTAGCTATCCATAACCATTTGGTTTCTCTCATTTACACAATCATCAATATAATAAGGTTCTTTTTTGATTTATCCAAATCTTGGGGTGAAGGTATATCATCCATATAATCACAAAGATTACCAGATAATGAAGGAGTGGTTTTCTTTTTACATTTTTGAGTATAACAAAATCGTTTTATTACACTTCAATGTTATAATCATTTATTTGTTTTGAAGTTTAAAATAACTGATAATTTCTTCCTTTTGAAGACCTGCATTAAAACCTTGTGAGAGCAATTGATACTCGGGTTGAAAACTTGACTTTGTGAAAATTATTAAATCTTATAATCCAAAAAGGTTGGAGTAAGGAGCATCTTTAAGAGTAAACAAGTTTTTCCACATCCACTTGAACCAACTATGAGACATTTAATGAATTTGGTATATTTGAGTGGTTGTTAAATTTTATCGTACTATCCCAGACAGGTAAAACATCATTCATTTATATATTGGAAAATAAATCATCTAACTTTTTTTACAAGTTTTATTTGAAACTCGATAATTAATCTGAAGTTTGGGTTTCATTTCTAAATAATCCATTATTTTATTTATATAATATCTTGTGTTGATGTTTTCTCGAAAATGACAGTTGTGAATCATATATATCATTAATCTGTGGGACATCAACTTAATTTATCATTCTCTTCCATTGTTCGAAAGGTGCATTTCAACCTCATACTTTATATTCATTTCTCTTATCAATCTTGGAAAGTAATTCATTTTGGGTGGATTTTGAAATAATTATGATCCTTTATATATTTTTTGAGGTGAGCCATGAGAATATAATCCAGAATATACACTGTTGATAAGCTTCAAACTCTGTGTTTAATCCATCTGTGAGCACATTGGACAACTCACAAATTGATTTCACTCAGCAGAGTCTCCTTCGAGTTCCTCAAAACATAAAGTTTTGGGATCTTGTATATCACTTGGATTTAGCATGTCGTTAATTTATATAGTATGTTTTCTTTTAAAATAATTTCATCCTCCAATATATCATATTTTCAAATCAGCTTATTTATATGCTTCACCATCCTCATCATCATTACTTATATCATCAGGTATTCACTATTATCAGCATCTTCATCATCTCAAAACTACTGTTATTTTGTGGGGTAGATGAAGGGATTTCATGGAGAGATAGGATCATATAGAGTTGCTTGGTCTGTGGACGTGTAGGAGATATCTCGATGTAATTAAGTAGGGGACTGTGAGCTTAACTGTTGCTTGTCACCACACGGGGGGTGGTGCCGTGTTAAT
Source organism: Eptatretus atami (assembly GCA_035128595.1). Taxonomy (NCBI): domain Eukaryota; kingdom Metazoa; phylum Chordata; class Myxini; order Myxiniformes; family Myxinidae; genus Eptatretus; species Eptatretus atami. Next base: position 42,246,597 of record CM068960.1, on the reverse strand, counting down.
TAGGTAGGGTCAAGGATAATCCCCAGTATGTAATTGCCCCCTGTGACTTTTCCCGATGTTTTGATAACCAAAACCATGATAACAAACAAGCAAAATGTGCCGAGGCGGTAGAGGCCCTGCCTTCCTGGGTTTCGTGTGAGCAGGCCCCAGGGTCTTTTGGGTCTTCAGGGTCTTTTGAGTCTTTTAGGTCTTCAGAGTCTTTGGGGTCTTTTAGGTCTTTTGGGTCTCCGGGTCTTTGGGTTTACTACCGTTTTCCAGATGACCAGGATTCAATCCTTGTCTGGCATATCATTTTTCCCACACATGAGCAGCCCCCATGCCCAGAGGCAGAAGTTTCATGGGTGTGATGTGAGATGCATGAGAGAGAATAGGGCATGGGAGGAGCAGATCAGACAGGAAAAGAGGCAAGTAGTGAAGGAAAGGGACGCACGGGGTTGGAGAGAGGATGTCAGAGGTCAAGAGAGAGAAGAGGCCACATTAGTCAGAGGACACGGAGGATCTTGCTTTTGCTCTCGGCACGACGAAGGCTGCATGATTCTTGTATTCATGCTGAGGCGACTGGCTCGTGTGGTGAAGCAAGACGCTGACCTTTGGCTCTTGGTTGGGTTATGAGGAATGGACCACGAGCCTCGTGTATGTCAAATAGTGGGTCGGTGAGGATGATCGACACATGAGCAACTTCTCGGGGTCTCTTAATCTTGGTGTTAATTACCGCTCAGAATTGCCTACGTACATGTTATTCCCGCTGCGAGAGAACGATTTGATGCCATTTTGGGCACGTCTAAAAGTGCCTCGATTCCACATTCCATAAGCACCATCTGGACCAAGCTAAGTGCCAAAATAAAGGAGGGATTATTTTTCTTTATTTTATCTGCCCGCTTGTGTGTATTAAGCGTGTGTGGAGGGCCTCAATTATAATTAGATTGAGGTTCCTCACGTTTTCTTTCATTACTATAATTTGAATTATTATCATTCTACATATTTGATTATTGTTATTAAATTATTATTTAGTTAATTCAATTCGCTTGTGACCGTGTATTTGTGCCATTCTGGTGCAGCACTTAACTGTTTTCCCACGCGTGCGCGTTAATCTCCGAGAGTCTCGGCTGTAGTCCTCCAAGGGAGAAGTTTAGCAATCCATCCAGGTAGGGGTTAAACCCCCTGGACAAGACACTACTTTTATAACGAACATTTGAATATAAGCTGTCAGTATCATAGCTGTCTGCTGGACCAAATTCCTCACCAGAAAATTCATTAAAATTTCAGACATGTAATGGCTCATTTATGAAGGAAAAAACTTGTATTATATATTCTTTATTAACACTTGTATCCTTATGGTAGAGTATTAATTCCATTCTCCAATATATATCTCCGCATCAAATGCTCCCAATGCTTTCTTATTTATTTGTTCTGAATATATCTGATGCTTATAACTTCTAATACTATTCATCTTACATCTTCTTTCTTTGAAACTAAGCAATCATAATAATGTTTGAAATTTATCATGTCTTTGCTTACAATCTGCTTTATCCCTTTCAACTTTTTATCACTTTTAGAACCACAATACATGTAAGCATAAGACTTTGCTCTAAATTCTACAAATTCACTCATTATCTGCCCCTTCCCCCAACTCATCTTTAAATTTCCAATAATGTTTTTGTTTTTTGTAGAAAATAGTCGATTATCTTTTTCATTGTTGCTTGTGTCATAAATGTTTATGTCTTTCATCATATCCTCATAAACATCTGTCTTGATATCCAATATAAACTGTCTGTATCCATGTAAAGTAGATTAACTCTTTCATCATAGTTCTTCATTAAGCTGTTTAGCAATAGTCATACATCAATAACTTCGACAAGTCAAGAACGGTCAATGTTCCTACATACATTCCTCCATAAGACAAGTCAATGTTCCTACATAAATATGATTATCCATCATGATGCTTTCCTTCTCCATATGAATGGCACAAAAGTTCTCAGAGAATGTCTCACTCTTTCAGTAATGGACATTGCGGGTGGATGGACAGACAGATTGACAGACACCAACGTGATTTTCGAGGTTTTTTTGTTCAAAACTCAAGAATGCCGAAATGGACGTTGCTGAAATTTGGAACATATTACCTTGATGTACAAAGGATTTTTTCTGAAATTTGCAGCCAGTTTACTCCAGTAGAAGCCAAGAAACGAATTTTCAGTCCCCATGTTAAAGTTGCAAACAGAAAAACCATCCCATATAAAGGGAGGGTGCTTTACGCCTCCCTTGATTTGCGTCCTCCCCCTCCGCCAAGACCACCGGCAAAGATAAAAACTCCACCCTGAAACATTAATTGGGATAATGCTGACCGATGTATAATCAGCCACAACTGCAGGAGGGGTAGTGCGACAAACAAACAAACACACAAATACTGGTCCGTGAATTATAGTGAGGATAAGGGAAGAAAGGGGGAAGTGATTGTGAATTTAACGTTCCATCTTTATTTACTTTTAACATTGTTCTTAACTAATGGGAACAGGAGCAACGCAGGCATGATAGGCCAAATGGCCTTCTCATGTGCCAAATTCCTGTGTATATTTGTGCTATGTTATTAAGAACAAGAAGAAATGGGGAGGGAGGACAGAGAGTTGGGGTGAGGGTGCAGGGAGTTGGAAGAGGGAGATTGAGACATTGGAATGGTGGGGATAGGGGAGGGGGTGGACTTGGGGTCGGAAGGGGAATTTAGTACTTGGTGTTTGGGGCAGTTGAGGACTTGAAGAAGAAAGGGGGAGGGGATGACAGAGTTGGCTTGGGGGATGGAGAGCAGAGAGGGGACAAAGTTGGGATCGAGGGGTTTGAGGATTTGAATAAAGGGGGAGGGGAACACAGAGTTTGGGTGTGGTGGGAGGGGGTTAAGGACATGAGATTGTTGTGTGGTTATTGGTGGGGGGGGGGGTGGTGGTGGTTAGGGAACTGAAGTCACATTTTTGGGTCTTTGTAGTTTTTGGGGTCTTTTGGTTCTTTTTGGTCTTTGGGTATTTTAGGTCTTTTGGGTCTTCAGGGTATTTTGGGTCTTCAGGGTCTTTTGAGTCTTTTAGGTCTTCAGAGTCTTTGGGGTCTTTTAGGTCTTTTGGGTCTCCAGGGTCTTGGGGTCTTCTGGGTCTTGGGGTTTACTACCGTTTTCCAGATGACCAGGATTCAATTCCTTGTCTGGGCATATCACTTTTCCCACACATGAAAATAATCTTCATTTCCTACAAATCCCGAATGTGCATTTTACGATTATTTTATGAATCAACAGGTACATTTTAGAATCAAAATTAGAGTTTGTAATGTGAGCAATTGCTGATAAAACGGTTGTAATGTAAATACAGTTTAAAATGCAAGTAAGGTTGTCATATCATGTCCACTCGAACGAATAAGGCAGAACAGGTGTCAATAAATTTTAAAGGAAAGGATACATCCATACAGAGTGAAATGAAGCCATCAACTCATTCTGCACCTTCTTCCAATGTGGAAACGAGGAGTCCAACATGTCGTATGATCATGTCGTGGAGGAATCAGAAATCTAAACAGAGAGGCCAGGACAACCTAGGAGGACAGCTCCACCATTTCTGTAAAACATAATACTTAAATTTGGTTATCTGTCTGGCTCGTTGGTCTAGTGGTATGACTCTTGCTTCGGGTGCGAGAGGTCCTGGTTTGAATCCTGTACGAGCCTTTGATATTTTATGAATCAACCTTATATTACATTTTAGAACAAATTTGGAGCTCACAATGCAAGCAAGTCATAAAAAAACGTTTCAATGCAAACAAAGTTTGTAGTGCAATCAAATTTGTGGGTCATGTCTTCCATCATAAATAATGCAGAACAGTTGTCAATCAATTTCCAAAGAAAGGACACATTTGTCCAGAGTGAAATGAAGGCCGTCTACTTCTTCCCCACCTTACACAAACAGAGAAACGAGGAGTCCGACATGTGATGCGATCTTGTCGTGGAGGAATCTCATTTCACTCTGGACAAATGTGTCCTTTCTTTGGAAATTGATTGACAACTGTTCTGCATTATTTATGATGGAAGACATGACCCCACAAATTTGATTGCACTACAAACTTTGTTTGCATTGAAACGTTTTTTTATGACTTGCTTGCATTGTGAG
>CM068960.1:42226748-42242439 GCA_035128595.1 Eptatretus atami | reverse complement strand
TTATGACTTGCTTGCATTGTGAGATCCAAATTGGATTGGAAAATGTAAGGCGTTTATTCATAAAATAACAATTAAGGGCCATTCCAGAATTTGAACCAGGATCTCTCGCACCCAAAGCGAGAATCATACCGAGAGCCAACAGCCAGATAAACAGTCCAATTTAAGTTTTGTTTTTTACAGAAATTTATAAATTTCGACGAATTTCGTTGCGATTTGAGGGGAAGGAACCACACGTGGACAACGAACATTTCATTCTGGTTTTTCTCCTCGAAGAGGTTCCATGCACTCAATTTGATCGAAACCGATCACATTGATAACAACACAATTGATGTTTTAGATCTTACACCTCAAGCAATCGTATCGAAAATAGTACATTGATGTTTGAGACCATCCAACCTGAAAATACACCACATTCACAGCGTTCAGAAGACGGTTTTCTCGATCCTGGAGATCGCATACATTTGGTTCAATCGTCTATCAAGGGCTTGATTCAGCATGTCAAGGACTTCATTGATCTTCTGTCCAAACCACTCTTCTGCATAGAAGTTGTGTGCCTGTGTGCCTTCATCAGTTATCCTTGGTGGAGCTGTCCTCCAAGGTTGTCCTTGCCTCCTGTTGGACGTCCGATTCCTCTCGACAAGATCAAATAACATGTCGGACTCCTCGTTTCTCTGTTGGTGGAAGGTGCGAAAGAATAGACGGAATTCATTTCACTCTGGACAGATGTGTCCTTTCCTGGAAATTGATTGACAACTGCTCTGCATATTTGTGATTGAAGAATGACTCCCACAATTTGATTCACAACAAACGTTGTTTGCATTGAAACGTTTTTACGACTTGCTTGCATTGTGAGCTCAAAATTGGATTCGAAAATGTAAGGTTGATTCATAAATTATAAAAGGCTTGTCTGGGATTTGAACGAGGACCTCTCACACCTGAAGCAAGAATCATACCACTAGACCAACGAGCCAGACAAATAATCCGATTAAGTATTATGTTTTTACAGAAATTTATAAATTTCGACGAATTTGGTTGCCATTTGAGGGAAGGAACACACGTGGACAACGGACATTTCATTTCTGGTTTTTATACTCGAAGAGGTTCCAGGCACCCAATTTGATTGAAACCGATCACTTGATAACAATACATTTGAGGGTTTCGACCGTTCCACCTCAAGCAATCATATCTGTAAGTGTAAATTTGAACTTGAGACCATCCAACCTCAAAATACACCCCATTCACAGCGTCGAGAAGACGTTTTCTCGATCCTGGAGGAGATCGCATACATTTTGGTTCAAATCGTCTATCAAGGGTTTGATTCAGCATGTCAAGGACTTCGTCGATATCTGTCCAAACCACTCTTCTGCATACTTGTGTGCCTGTGTGCCTTCATCAGTTATCCTTGGTGGAGCTGTCCTCCAAGGTTGTCCTGCCTCTCTGTTTAGACATCTGATTCCTCCACGAGAAGATCACATACATGTCGACTCCTCGTTTCTCTGTTGGTGGAAGGTGGGGAAGAAGTAGACGGCTTCATTTCACTCTGGACAAATGTTGTCCTTTCTTGGAAATTAAATTGACAACTGTTCTGCATTATTTATGATCGAAGAAATGACAACACAAATTTGATTGCATCCAAACTTTGTTTGCATTGAAACGTTTTTATGACTTGCTTGCATTGTGAGCTCCAATAGGATTCCAAAATGTAAGGGTTGCTTCATAAAATTAAAAAGGGCTCGTCCGGGATTTGAACCCAGGACCTCTCACACCCAAGCGAGAATCATACCACTAGACCCACGAGCCAGACAGCTGATACAGTTATATTATGTTTTACAGAAAATTTATAAATTGACGAATTTGGTTGCCATTTGAGGGGAAGGAACACACATGGACAACGAACATTTCATTTTCCGGTTTTTCCTCCTCGAAGAGGTTCCATGCACCAATTTGATCGAAACCGATCACATTGATCACAATACATTTGAGTTTAGACCGTTCCACTCAAGCACATCGTATCTATTATAATAATTGATGTTTGAGACCATCCAACCTTCAAATCCACCAATTCACAGCTTCGGAAGAGGTTTTCCAGTTCCTGGAGGAGATCGCATTCATTTTGTTGCCAAATCGTCTATCAAGGTTGATACAGCATGTCAAGGACTTCGTCGATCTTCTGTCAAACCACTCTTCTGCATAGAAGTTGTCTGCCTGTGTGCCTTCATCAGTTCTCCTTGGTGGAGCTGTCCTCCAAGGTTGTCCTGGCCTCTGTTTGGATGTCCGATTCCTCCACGAGAAGATCACATAACATGTCGGACTCCTCGTTTCTCTGTTGTGAAGGTGGCGAAGAAGTAGACGGCCTTCATTTCACTCTGGACAGATGTGTCCTTTCCTTGGAAATTTATGACAACTGTGTGAATTATTTGTGATTGAAGAACATAACTTCACAAATTGATTTCACTTCAAACTTTCTTTGCATTGAAACGTTTTTTAATTACTTGCTTGCATTGTGAGCTCAAATTGGATTCGAAAATTGTAAGGGTTGTCATAAAATAACAATTAAAGGCTCATCCAGGATTTTTAACAGGACCTCTCACCCAAAGCGGACAATCATACCCAAGACCAACGAGCCAGAACAGCACAGTCCATTTAAGTATTGTTTTTTTACAGAAATTTATAAATTTCGACGAATTTGGTTGCTATGAGGGGAAGGAACACACGTGGACAACGAACATTTCATTCTGGTTTTTAGATCCTGTGGAGGATCTCTAAGTCTTACCACGTTGTTGTTCTTCATCTTCTCTTGTGGACTTTTTTGTCACACCTCCAGTTTTCATCGAAACTTCTGAAACTGGCTGTATATGTAAAATATACCTGCGCAGACAGTAACATCTCCGATTTGAAAATTCCTCGAGAAAAAAAGTTATGATGTCAAAATATCTCCGCTAATGAAATCGCCTAAAAATTATCTCCGAACTAGCAAAGCTTTTTTGAATTATTTTTCGGGAATCGAACAGGGCATTGCAGGATGAATTGCCCACATATGATACATCACTATGACGTCATATCATTGTTATTGACGTCATTCCATTTTTTTGACATTTTTTCTTTCACAACCCAAGTTTTCATCGTCTTCCTGAAACTTGCATGTATATGAAAAGCCCACGCGCAAGCAGGTAACCATCTCCATTTGGAAATTCTTCCTAGAAAAAAGTGGACGTCATAATATCGCCGCTAATGGAAATCGCCTATACCATTATCTCCGAAACTAGCAGCTGTTTGAATGTTTGCGTGAATCAAGCCGGGCAATAGCACAGATAATTTATCGCAAACCTGATACATCACAATGACGTCACATTCGTTTTATGACGACAAAATTAAGAGGACGAGGATCTTAGCTCATTTGAGCTTGTTCTCCTCGAGAGGTTCCATGCACCCAATTTGATGAAACCGATCACATTGATAACAATACATTTTAGTTTTAACCTTCCACCTCAAGCAATCGTATCGAAAATAGTACATTGATGTGTGAGACCATCCAACCTCAAAATACACCCCATTCACAGCGCCGATAAGACGGTTTTCTCGATCCTGGAGGAGATCTCTTACATTTTGGCTCAAATCGTCTGTCAAGGGTTGATACACATGTCAAGGACTTCGTTGATCTTCTGTCCAAACCACTCTTCTGCAGAGTTGTCTGCCTGTGTGCCTTCATCAGTTCCCTTTGTGGACTGTCCTCCAAGGTTGTCCTGGCCTCTCTGTTTGGATGTCCGATTCCTCTCCGACAAGATCAAATAACATGTCGGACTCCTCGTTTCTCTGTTGGTGGAAGATGCGAAAGAAGTAGACGGCCTTTCATTTCACTCTGGACAGACGTGTCCTTTCCTTGGAAATTGATTGACAACTGTTCTGCATTATTTGTGATTGAAGACATGACTTCACAAATTTGATTTCACTCCAAACGTTCTTAGCAGTGAAACGTTTTTTATGACTTGCTTGCATTGTGAGCTCAAAATTGGATTCAAAAATGTAAGGGTTGATTCAAAAAAAAGAATTAAGGTGCATTTGGGATTTGACCAAACCTCTTGTACCCAAAGCAACAATCATACCCCAGACCAACAGCCAGACAGACAGTCCAATTTAAGTATTTGTTTTTTACAGAAATTTATAAATTTCGACGAATTTGGTTGCAATTGAGGGAAGAAAACGGACAACAAACATTTAATTCTGGTTTTTCTCCTCGAAAAGGTTCCAGGCACCCAAGTTGATCGAAACCGATCACATTGATAACAACACAATCGATGTTTTAGATCGTTCCACCTCAAGCAATAGTATCTTTAATGGTACATTCATGTTTGAGACCATCCAACCTCAAAATACACCCCATTCACAGCGTCGAGAAGACGGTTTTCTCAATCCTGGAGGAGATCGCATACATTTTTGGTTCAAATCGTCTCTCAAGGTTTGATCCAGCATGTCAAGGACTTCATTGATCTTCTGTCCAAACCACTCTTCTGCATACTTGTGTGCCTGTGTGCCTTCATCAGTTATCCTTGGTGGAGCTGTCCTCCAAGGTTGTCCTGGCCTCTCTGTTTAGATATCTGATTCCTCCACGAGAAGATCACATCACATGTCGGACTCCTCGTTTCTCTGTTGGTGGAAGGTGGGGAAGAAGTAGACGGCCTTCATTTCACTCTGGACAAATATGTCCTTTCCTTGGAATTGATTGACAACTGTTCTGCATTATTTATGATCGAAGAAATGACAACACAAATTTGATTGCACTCCAAACTTTATTTGCATTGAAACGTTTTTTTATGACTTGCTTGCATTGTGAGCTCCAAATAGGATTCCAAAATGTAAGGGTTGATTCATAAAATAACAAGGGCTCGTCCGGGATTTGAACCCAGGACTCTCGCACCCGAAGCGAGAATCATACCACTAGACCAACGAGCCAGACAGATGGTACAGATTAAGTATTATGTTGTTACAGAAATTTATAAATTTCAACGAATTTGGTTGCCATTTGAGGGGAAGGAACACACGTGGACAACGAACATTTCATTCCGGTTTTTCTCCTCGAAGAGGTTCCATGCACCCAATTTGATTGAAAACGATCACATTGATAACAATACATTTGAGTGTTTCGACCGTTCCACCTCAACAATCGTATCTATAAGAGTAATTGAAATTGAGACCATCCAACCTCAAATACACCCCATTCACAGCGTTCAGAAGACGGTTTTCTCGATCCTGGAGGAGATCGCATACATTTTGGTCAAATCGTCTATCAAGGTTTGATTCAGCATGTCAAGGACTTCATGATCTTCTGTCCAAACCACTCTTCTGCCACTTGTGTGCCTGTGTGCTTCATCAGTTTTCCTTGGTGGAGCTGTCCTCCAAGGTTGTCCTGGCCTCTCTGTTTGATTTCGATTCCTCCACAAAGATAAATAACATGTCGGACTCCTCGTTTCTCTGTTGGTGGAAGGTGCGAAGAAGTAGAGGCCTTCATTTCACTCTGGACAGATGTGTCCTTTCCTTGAAATTATTGACAACTGTTTGATTATTTATGATGAAGAATGACACACAAATTTGATTTCACTCAAACTTTTTTGCACTTGAAACGTTTTTTATGACTTGCTTGCATTGTGAGCTCCAATGGATTCCAAAATGTAAGGTTGATTCATAAAATAACAAAAGGGCTTGTCCGGATTGAACCCGGACCCTCGCACCCGAAGTGAGAATCATACCACTAGACCAACGAGCCAGACAAGCATCAAATTTAAGTATTGTTTTTTACAGAAATTTATAAATTTCGACGAATTTGGTTGCTATTTGATGGGAACGAACACGTGGACAACAAACATTTCATTCCGGTTTTTCTCTCGAAGCGGTTCCAGGCCACCAATTTGATCGAAACCGATCACATTGATAACAACACAATCGATGTTTTAGATTGTTCCACCTCAAGCAATAGTATCTTTAATGGTACATTAACGTTTGTGACCATCCAACCTCAAAATACACCCAATTCACAGCTTTCGAGAGATGGTTTTCCATATCCTAGAGGAGATCGCATACATTTGGCTCAAATCGTCTATCAAGGGTTTGATTGCAGCATGTCAAGGAATTCATCGATCTTCTGTCCAAAGTACACTTCTGCAGAGAGATTGTGTGCTTGTGTGCTTTCATCAGTTCTCCTTGGTGAAGCTGCACCACAAGGTTGTCCTGGCCTCTGTTTGGATATCCGATTCCTCCACGACAAGATCGCATCACATGTCGGACTCCTCGTTTCTCTGTTTGTGGTAAGGTGGGAAGAAGTAGACGGCCTTCATTTCACTCTGGACAAATGTGTCCTTTCTTTTGAAATTGATTGACAACTGTTCTGCATTATTTATGATGGAAGACATGACCCCAAATTTGATTGCACTACAAAACTTTGTTTGCATTGAAACGTTTTTTTATGACTTGCTTGCATTGTGAGCTCCAAATTTTTTTCTAAAATGTAATATAAGTTGATTCATAAATATCAAAGCTCGTACAGGATTCGAAACCCAGGACCTCTCGCACCCGAAGCAAGAGTCATACCACTAGACCAACGAGCCAGACAGATAACCAAATTTAAGTATTATGTTTTTACAGAAATGGTGGAGCTGTCCTCCTAGGTTGTCCTGGCCTCTCTGTTTAGATTTCTGATTCCTCCACGACATGATCATACGACATGTTGGACTCCTCGTTTCCACATTGGAAGAAGGTGCAGAATGAGTTGATGGGCTTCATTTCACTCTGTATGGATGTATCCTTTCCTTTAAAATTTATTGACACCTGTTCTGCCTTATTCGTTCGAGTGGACATGATATGACAACCTTACTTGCATTTTAAACTGTATTTACATTACAACCGTTTTATCAGCAATTGCTCACATTACAAACTCTAATTTTGATTCTAAAATGTACCTGTTGATTCATAAAATAATCGTAAAATGCACATTCGGGATTTGTAGGAAATGAAGATTATTTTCATGTGTGGGAAAAGTGATATGCCCAGACAAGGAATTGAATCCTGGTCATCTGGAAAACGGTAGTAAACCCCAAAGACCCAGAAGACCCCAAGGACCTGGAGACCCAAAAGACCTAAAAGACCCCAAAGACTCTGAAGACCTAAAAGACTCAAAAGACCCTGAAGACCCAAAATACCCTGAAGACCCAAAAGACCTAAATACCCAAAGACCAAAAAGAACCAAAAGACCCCAAAAACTACAAAGACCCAAAAATGTGACTTCAGTTCCCTAACCACCACCACCACCCCCCCCCCCACCATAACACACAACACAATCTCATGTCCTAACCCCCTCCCACCACACCCAAACTCTGTGTTCCCCTCCCCCTTTATTCAAATCCTCAAACCCCTCGATCCCAACTTTGTCCCCTCTCTGCTCTCCATCCCCAAGCCAAATCTGTCATCCCCTCCCCCTTTCTTCTTCAAGTCCTCAACTGCCCCAAACACCAAGTACTAAATTCCCCTTCCGACCCCAAGTCCACCCCCTCCCCTATCCCCACCATTCCCAATGTCTCATCTCCCTCTTCCAACTCCCTGCACCCTCACCCCCAACTCTCTGTCCTCCCCTCCCCATTTCTTCTTGTTCTTAATAACATAGCACAAATATACACAGGGAACTTTGGCACATGAGAAGGCCATTTGGCCTATCATGCCTGCGTTGCTCCTGTTCCCATTAGTTAAGAACAATGTTAAAAGTAAATAAAGATGGAACGTTAAATTCACAATCACTTCCCCCTTTCTTCCCTTATCCTCACTATAATTCACGGACCAGTGTTTGTGTGTTTGTTTGTTTGTCGCACTACTCCTCCTGCAGTTGTGGGCTGATTATACATCGGATCAGCATTATCCCAATTAATGTTTCAGGGTGGAGTTTTTATCTTTGCCGGTGGTCTTGGCGGGAGGGGGAGGGACGCAAATCAAGGGAGGCGTAAAGCACCCCTCCCTTTATATGGGATGGTTTTTCTGTTTGCAACTTTAACATGGGGACTGAAAATTCGTTTCTTGGCTTCTACTGGAGTAAACTGGCTGCAAATTTCAGAAAAAATCCTTTGTACATCAAGGTAATATGTTCCAAATTTCAGCAACGTCCATTTCGGCATTCTTGAGTTTTGAACAAAAAAACCTCGAAAATCACGTTGGTGTCTGTCAATCTGTCTGTCCATCCACCCGCAATGTCCATTACTGAAATGAGTGGAGACATTCTCTGAGAACTTTTGTGCCATTCATATGGAGAAGGAAAGCATCATGATGGATAATCATATTTATGTAGGAACATTGACTTGTCTTATGGAGGAATGTATGTAGGAACATTGACCGTTCTTGACTTGTCGAAGTTATTGATGTATGACTATTGCTACAACAGCTTAATGAAGAACTATGATGAAAGAGTTAATCTACTTTACATGGATACAGACAGTTTTATATTGGATATCAAGACAGATGTTTATGAGGATATGATGAAAGACATAAACATTTATGACACAAGCAACAATGAAAAAGATAATCGACTATTTTCTACAAAAAACAAAAACATTATTGGAAAATTTAAAGATGAGTTGGGGGGAAGGGGCAGATAATGAGTGAATTTGTAGAATTTAGAGCAAAGTCTTATGCTTACATGTATTGTGGTTCTAAAAGTGATAAAAAGTTGAAAGGGATAAAGCAGATTGTAAGCAAAGACATGATAAATTTCAAACATTATTATGATTGCTTAGTTTCAAAGAAAGAAGATGTAAGATGAATAGTATTAGAAGTTATAAGCATCAGATATATTCAGAACAAATAAATAAGAAAGCATTGGGAGCATTTGATGCGGAGATATATATTGGAGAATGGAATTAATACTCTACCATAAGGATACAAGTGTTAATAAAGAATATATAATACAAGTTTTTTCCTTCATAAATGAGCCATTACATGTCTGAAGATTTTAATGAATTTTCTGGTGAGGAATTTGGTCCAGCAGACAGCTATGATACTGACAGCTTATATTCAAATGTTCGTTATAAAAGTAGTGTCTTGTCCAGGGGGTTTAACCCCTACCTGGATGGATTGCTAAACTTCTCCCTTGGAGGACTACAGCCGAGACTCTCGGAGATTAACGCGCACGCATGGGAAAACAGTTAAGTGCTGCACCAGAATGGCACAAATACACGGTCACAAGCGAATTGAATTAACTAAATAATAATTTAATAACAATAATCAAATATGTAGAATGATAATAATTCAAATTATAGTAATGAAAGGAAAACGTGAGGCAACCTCAATCTAATTATAATTGAGGCACCTCCACACACGCTTAATACACACAAGCGGGCAGATAAAATAAAGAAAAATAATCCCTCCTTTATTTTGGCACTTAGCTTGGTCCAGATGGTGCTTATGGAATGTGGAATCGAGGCACTTTTAGACGTGCCCAAAATGGCATCAAATCGTTCTCTCGCAGCGGGAATAACATGTACGTCAGGCAATTCATGAGCGGTAATTAACACCAAGATTAAGAGACCCCGAGAAGTTGACTCATGTGTCGATCATCCTCACCGACCCACTATTTGACATACACGAGGCTCGTGGTCCATTCCTCATAACCCAACCAAGAGCCAAAGGTCAGCGTCTTGCTTCACCACACGAGCCAGTCGCCTCAGCATGAATACAAGAATCATGCAGCCTTCGTCGTGCCGAGAGCAAAAGCGAGATCCTCCGTGTCCTCTGACTAATGTGGCCTCTTCTCTCTCTTGACCTCTGACATCCTCTCTCCAACTGCGTGCGTCCCTTTCCTTCACTACTTGCCTCTTTTCCTGTCTGATCTGCTCCTCCCATGCCCTATTCCTCTTCATGCATCTCACATCACACCCATGAAACTTCTGCCTCTGGGGCATGGGGGCTGCTCATGTGTGGGAAAAATGATATGCCCCAGAACAAGGATTGAATCCTGGTCATCTGGAAAACGGTAGTAAACCCAAAGACCCGGAGACCCAAAAGACCTAAAAGACCCCAAAGACTCTGAAGACCTAAAAGACTCAAAAGACCCTGAAGACCCAAAAGACCCTGGGCCTGCTCACACGAAACCCAGGAAGGCAGGGCCTCTACCCGCCTCGGCACATTTTGCTTGTTTGTTATCATGGTTTTGGTTATCAAAACATCGGGAAAAGTCACAGGGGGCAATTACATACTGGGGATTATCCTTATTCCCTACCTAATTAACACGGCACCACCCCCCGTGTGGTGACAAGCAACAGTTAAGCTCACAGTCTCCCTACTTAATTACATCGAGATATCTCCTACACGTCCACAGACCAAGCAACTCTATATGATCCTATCTCTCCCATGAAATCCCTTCATCTACCCCCACAAACATAACAGTAGTTTTGGAGATGATGAAGATGCTGATAATAGTGAATACCCTGATGATATAAGTAATGATGATGAGGATGGTGAAGCATATAAATAAGCTGATTTGAAAATATGATATATTGGAGGATGAAATTATTTTAAAAGAAAACATACTATATAAATTAACGACATGCTAAATCCAAGTGATATACAAGATCCCAAAACTTTATGTTTTGAGGAACTCGAAGGAGACTCTGCTGAGTGAAATCAATTTGTGAGTTGTCCAATGTGCTCACAGATGGGATTAAACACAGAGTTTGAAGCTTATCAACAGTGTATATTCTGTGATTATATTCTCATGGCTCACCTCAAAAAATATATAAAGGATCATAATTATTTCAAAATTCCACCCAAAATGAATTACTTTCCAAGATTGATAAGAGAAATGAATATAAAGTATGAGGTTGAAAATGCACCTTTCCGAACAATGGAAGAGAATGATAAAATTAAGTTGATGTTCCACAGATTAATGATATGTATGATTCACAACTGTCATTTTCGAGAAAACATCAACACAAGATATTATATAAATAAAATAATGGATTATTTAGAAATGAAACCCAAACTTCAGATTAATTATCGAGTTTCAAATAAAACTTGTAAAAAAAGTTAGATGATTTATTTTCCAAATATATAAATGAATGATGTTTTACCTGTCTGGGATAGTACGATAAAATTTAACAACCACTCAAATATACCAAATTCATTAATATGTCTCATAGTTGGTTCAAGTGGATGTGGAAAAACTTGTTTACTCTTAAAGATGCTCCTTACTCCAACCTTTTTGGATTATAAGAATTTAATAATTTTCACAAAGTCAAGTTTTCAACCCGAGTATCAATTGCTCTCACAAGGTTTTAATGCAGGTCTTCAAAAGGAAGAAATTATCAGTTTATTTAAACTTCAAAACAAAATAAATGATTATAACATTGAAGGTGTAATAAAACGATTTTGTTATACTCAAAAATGTAAAAAGAAAACCACTCCTTCATTATCTGGTAATCTTTGTGATTATATGGATGATATACCTTCACCCCAAGATTTGGATAAATCAAAAAAGAACCTTATTATATATGATGATTGTGTAAATGAGAGAAACCAAATGGTTATGGATAGCTACTACACCAGAGGGAGACATTATTCTTGTAATTGCATTTATCTTAGCCAATCATACTTTCAACTCCCTCATCACTCGATAAGAAATAATGCTAATACTTTTATTTTATTCAAGCTAAATTAAATAGATATAAATATTTTTTTGGAAAAATAATTGTTCACTATTATGTAGTAAAAGGGAATTTAAGGATTATATGAAACACACAACTGGAAAATAGAAATATATTGTGGTCAAACAAGATGAGATGCTAAAGGATATTTTTCAATAAGTAAAGACAGAAAATGGAAGCAATTGAAAGAGCTGGAAGGTTTAAGGAACATCAGAAGCTAGTTTCAAAAGTTGTAAAGCAACAGGAAGACATAAAGAAGAAACGGAGACCAAAACTGATGGGCGAAGTAGCGTATGAACGAAAAAAGAGAAATTTTTTAAACCGCTTTTAAAAAGTTCTCAACAAAAGATAGAAGCCCCTTTTTCTACAACGATAGAAACGACTCCTAAAAAACTTCAAATACTAAAAGATTTTAGTCAAATCAGTAAGAACTGGAAGATATAGGATAATTAGAATATGATGATGAAGGATTATTCCAAGAGCTGGGAAAGGTAAATCGACCTCCTGATTATGTTGTGAAGGCTATTCAGAATATTCAACAAATTCAAAAAAATAGCTGGTTTCATACCAAAATAAGAATTAGCACAGTTATCTCTAGTTAATGTGGGGCACAATGATATTTAATGATGAATTGATGTTCTTGAGTTCTGATCGACCAAGCGTTTAACTCCCAGATTAATGTTTCTTCAAACAAAAGATGGTCTCCAAGGTTCAAGTTATTTTGATGAACCGTTGAACACAGACAATGAGGATGAGAGAAAGTGCATATTGATATACTAGACTCATTTGACTATGGAGTTTCTGTTGCTAGTAAAAGTAAGATGAATGAGAAGGAGAAACATATTATATATGCTTCAAGTAAGCTTGGTTCAGGTATATCTTCGCAACATGTTAGCTTTCTTCCAAATGACCCATCACAATTGAATAGACTGTTATTGCTGTGAGGAAGTAATGAGGATGGAAACAACAATTGTTTTATTGAAGCATCAGCCATTTTATACAAGTTAATGAAGATGAAAATAATTAATAAATGGAAATACAAAGACAATTTAACCCATATTAAATAAGATGAAAAGCACAATCCTTAATTTTAATTTCACAACAAGTGATTACACAGCTTAATTTCCATATCGACTACAATTTGACCCCACAAAAGAATATGAAGCATCTTTATTCTCTATGGAAACTCATAATACCCTGTTTAATATCACAGAGTAAAATGATAAGTTTAGTTATATCCCAGGAAGTGGATACAAAACTATAACACTTTCACCCGGAGCATATGAGATTTCCAAAATGTCTTCTGAATTGGTTCACCTTATGAAAGAACAAGGTGATGAACCAAAAAAATATTGTTATAGATAGTCAAAAACATTTTTCAAAATCAATTATTTGACTTAAAAAATAATTACAAAGTGGATTTCACAATTGATAATTCATTTAGAGAGTTATTGGGTTTCTCCTCATAAAAAGATTGAAACTAATGGAATGTTTTACAGTGATAATGTCATTCAAATATCCTCACGTAGATATTCAGTATTAATTCACTGTGATTTGATTGATGGTGCTTATAACAATGGAATAAGAGCAAATACAATATTTTCATTCAGTGCATACTCAACTCCAATTGGTTATAAATTCAATATGGAACCGAAAAATCTTGTATATCTTCCTGTGTCAGGAAAAACCACATACAAAGTAAATTTTAGGATAACTGATCAAGATAATCACATGGAGATAATCACATTTCATTCAATGGAGAAATTATATCCATCAGAATTCATCTACATGAAGTTTTCCAATAAATAAATACAATGGTTATTGAAGTAACTTACTTGGGAAAATATAAAATAATTAATAAAGATGGGGATGGGATGTTCCTTTCACCATACTATAAGGGTGAAGGTATATATCTTGGTAGAGGATATTATAGACCTAAGAGACAATGGGATGTAGGACATCAATTTAGAATAAAGGAGATGGAATAATTGATACTCTCATGGGTATAGGTTCAACTATTCTTAAACATAAAGACCTAATAGGTTCAACTGCTTCTGCCATGAGAAACATTGCGGGTGCTATAAAAAGTATCAAAGATGTTCAAAAGGAATCCCATAAATTCCAAGCAATCAAAGAAATTAAGAAGGATAAAACTCAATTGTCTCCCCAAGAAGGAAATAAAATAATCCAAATATTAGGGTTGGGGTTTCAAAAATTTTATTTTTTTACTAAATAAATACAAGTATGTAAGCAATTGATAGTATCTTTGATTTGGATTACACCATTATCATCTCAAACTCAACTAAAAAGGAAGACTATTCTGAGGTAAATGCTATAACTGGAACAGACTGGAATGCAAATGGAACAAAAAAGTTTTGAAATAAATAATCAACAAACTTACTTGAATATAGCTGATAATTTTTTCTTGTGTAAATTTACATTCATTAAGACTGTGAATAACACAAACGCCACACTTGTAAATGATGTCTTCTGGAAAATGTTTGATAGTGTTCGTTTGTATATTGGAACACAAGAAGTGGAAGTGGTTGATTATGTCTCTGCTACATCTGAAATGATGAAATTTATGCGATATTCCTTTAGTGAAAGAATGGATAAGGGGGATCGGCTGAAGGCTTTATTCCTGATATGTCAATGGGAACAAACGCAGACCCCGGTAACAGTCAAAGAAAAGGAATGTATAATGATGATACAAATGCAGGTAATAGTTTTACCATGGCAATCTCCCTTCAAGGTATATTTGGATCTTGTGATTATGATAAAGTTCTGTATGGACTTAAAATTTGATTTCAACTACAAAGGAATGATAATGAAAATTGATAGCTTTTTGGCATTGCTAATGCTTTTTCTGCTCAGAATAAATTTGTTTTTAATGAAATGAGTTGGTATAATGATGAATATACTCCTAATCTTAAAACAGAAGAGATGTTGAATGGAGGACTTAACTCAAAAAAACCGCTAAATGTATCATACCTAAAAAGAAGATGCCAAAACGTTAAACGGAACAAAACCACTCACACATGGAATTTGGGTGTTCTGGAAGGAATACCTCTGGCTCATTTTTAAGAAACCAGATGGAGATGGTGCTACTGATAAGAATAATGCGCTGAGTGATAATGTCAAGGTGAAACAACTTCAGGTTTCTCTGGATGGAAATTTTTTATCCACGAGACAGATTGGAAATTGATTGGGATAAAAACGATTATGCCAAAGCTTACAAGTCTTCCCAAAAGGTGTGTGAAAGCAATAGTAATAAAGAACCCATTTTGGATATGGTTGCTTTTAAAAGCCTGCTGACAATCTACATAATTGACCTGAGTTCTCAAAAGGAAACTAATAAGTCTCATCGAGAAGAGAGAGTGAAGAAGTTGATACATATTGTTTGCTTTTGTAAGAAACAGAATTACAGATTAATACAGATAATGGTGTTATGATTCATCTCAGATAATTTTTTGATTCAGTGCATACTCAGTGCATACTCATTCAGTGCAGACACAGGAAAAATAAATGAGCAGGAAAGTGCCAAATGGGGTGTATGTTAATCAAATCAATCATAATAAACTAAAATTATGCATACAAAATCAATAGCCTGGTTTGTTTAATGTTAATACAATTCAGAAAAAGGAGCTGTAAGACTTGATGTTTTTCTCACAAGAGAACAGGTGAAAATCTTGAAAGATATTGACTCACTTAAAATTAAAATGTCAAAACCAATGTTGAAGAAATATTCAGTCAGGTGGTATTTCTTGACAGGTGGTATTTCCACAGTGATAAAAACTGCTAATGAAAGGAAGGCTCAACTCCAGACTCAAAAAAGATGGAAAGACACAACAAAGAGTTAGAGAAACAAATTAGGAGAAGTGGTGTAATTGTAGATTTTGCTGAAAAACCTGAAAGCCCACCGAAAACCAAGATTGTTCGTTGGAGATATGCTTTCTTCTATCACACAATTAGGTATAAAATTAACTAAAAGGGGTAATGGATTATATCTTTCTCATAAA
>CM068960.1:42178262-42226738 GCA_035128595.1 Eptatretus atami | reverse complement strand
TTGATGAGTGGTTTAAAGAATTTGGAAAGAATACATCAAATTTCGAACTTGCCAAATATTGTAAAAAACTAAAAATTGATAATGTGGTTATTTGTATGAGAGATGAATTACCAGAGTTGTCTAAAAATACAAAGAATATTATTATGACTTTAGAAGATAATAATGGGAGCGTTTCTCATTGGCTTTGTATTCATAATAGTCGAGACAAATATTATTTTGACAGTTATGGACTTCCACCACCTATTGAAGTAATGAAATTCTTAGAGAATGGTGTTTATCATACATTTTAAGTCCAAGACTTCAATTCTAATTGTTGTTGTGAATAATTATGTTTATGCGTATTATTTTATCTCAACAATAATCAGGATTTTTATGATATCATTATTAATCCAATATAAATGACATGTTGGAAAAGATGTTTCTACCTTTGGTGTATCCCAAGAACTGGAGATGAATTTGTCAAATTATTATACAAAAGGGCAGGCTGAAGGACAAAAATACAAAAAACAAAAAATATTAATATGAAAAATGCTTTCAAATTAATCAATTAACCAAGCCCTACAGATGCGAATGACTTGGTAAGATTAATTGATTTATCACAATATATATCCTTAAATAAAATGGCTGTGTATTTCAAAGATACAGAAATGTTGATTTTATCTCCGGGTCATACAGAATTCCCGGTTCCAACTGAAATCAAATTTTATAAAGAAGGGCGTATAGTTTTTATGAGGATAGAACCTTGGGGATATTATATGAATGATTGGGGTGTCACTTGTCATTTAAAAGAAACCTACAAGACCTGAAAGAATTAAATCAGTCTTGTAAGGAAGAATATTATCCACATGGTGTAGATAAAGTATTGAATGAAGAAGAAATCAAAGAGAAATTAGAGAAAATAGATGAGAAGTTTGTAAAGAAGGATATGATTATTAAAATGAGTGATTTCGACATAAAAGAAAAAAAAACCTGAGAATTAGAAAAGTTAAATAACAAATATTTTGAAAATGTGGGTTGCTACAAGGAAAGGAAAAGAAATGAATGAAACATTTTCTGCCTAATAAATCGATGATAGATTGAGGAGTTTTTTAAAGGATGCTTTATGTTTTACAAAATAAGATTCAAATATATATGGTGAATGTCAAAAAGGCTGTCTCACTCTGCAAGAATGTTAATGAATAAAGTTTAACTTTTCTAAGAAATAAATACAATTGTTTATTGCCTTAAATGTAAAAAGAAAACTGACACTAAAAATATCTCATGCATTAAAAGTAAAAACAACAAATTTATATGAAGGGGGATATGTTCGGTGTGTGGAAGCGAAAAGTGTGAATTTGTCAAAAACAATAAATCTAAACATGATAACCATAAAACTGGGGAGGGCAGGAGATTAGGACCATACTCTGTGCAGAGCATTGGTGCTGCTTAAGCAGTCTCCTTGGCTATTGGGCACAATCCTGGACGGGTTGCCACTCTGACACAGGATACCAGCAAGCTGGTATTCATTTTGCCGACCTCAGAAGGATGACAGGCCAAGTTAACCCCACCTGGTATTAATTCAACAGCTGAGCAGGATTTAGAACTCAGGACCATTGGATCCAAAGCCCACCACCCTAACCATTAAGCCAACACCAGGCATATAAAACTGGGGGAGATATACAAAAGATTTTATTGCGGAGTAAATTTACAACGGGGATACCAGGGGAATTGCTTCTACCATAATATTCTTTCTGTGATCCAGGAACAAACTTGGACAAGAAATTAGATGAAGCTGACAATCCTAAGCCATGGAACAAACCTAAAAACAGGGTTGATGAAGTTTGTATGAAACATGATATTGATTATGGAAATAGCACGACATTGGAAGAAAAACACGAAACTGATAGAAAAATGTTGAATAATTTGTCTTTGAGACGAAATCCAATGTTAATAGAAAAAATGGATAGGTTCATAATGAGGCAGTTGATTGGTGCTAAAATAGAAATGGGGCTTGGTAATGCAAAAAACTATTTAGCTCTGATGATGTCATCAAGACTGAGGAGCAAGCTAACAAACCTTCAGATGAGAAGCTTTTAGCTTATGAATTACATAAACCGATAATCACAGAGTTTAAAACGCGAATGGTCCATTCCAAAGCAGTTGATTACATATAGTCTGCCAATTTAATTGAACTGAAAAACGAAAGAGGACACAGGTATGCATTAACCATTATTGATTTAAGGTCAAGATATGCATGGGTAGTTCCTTTGGAAAATAAAAGAAAAAAAAATAGAATAAATAGAGAATATCGTTCAACCAAGTAAGAGTACGAGTTGATCGTTTGATTTAAAAAAATATATAGAGAATATCAAGTTTTGATTCAAAGCCATAATCGTCCCACGAAAGTGAGTCATCCATGACAGAGTTTGAGTTTTCAAACACGCTGTGATGAAAAAGAAAATTATTAATATCTGAAATAATTAATTAAGGTACTACATATCTTTGAGTATTCATAAGTAATTCCAGCATGGCTTACTTGTCGGTTGGCATTTCTTCAAAAATCACCATCACAGCAGATACGGGAGTTGATAAGTGTGTTGCCAAACCTTGACCTCCATGGTTTATATAAAATTGAGTCGGGAGGCACATGTATCTTTCCAGAAAATGCTGCAACACATGGTCCTAGTACTTTTCCACCTCCACGTGCTAAAGGTGAGAGGGAAGGCAAGCAAACCTAGTACCTCTTCCAGGTTTACGCACACGTTTTCCAACCAAAATGTGATAAGTCCCAGAATCTCTCAAGAAGAACTTTCTGTTGAAGCTGGGATGATAACTATAAATATTAAGTTGGCAAACCGGCTCAGTTGCAGTCTGAAAAAAAACAACCGCCCACTGCCTAATTCAGTGGCATCTGCTACACTGCAATCCGCAGCATCACTCAACTGACATGGCTTTAGAACGTTTATTTATTTATTTATTTGGCAGGATTGTCAACTCCACGAGCAAGTGCCAAGGATTGTGCTTCAGGAGTTATTTTTCACAAAGGACATAAACCGTAAAGGACGGAGGGTAAACAGGTTTTTATTTCGTTGTATATACTCTTCCAGAGTTTATCTATAGGTAGGGATATTAATGTAAGGAATATCTGTTCAAGTGGAGGTATAACTAGGTTAGAGATAGAGGGTGGGTGGTCAGGTGTGAGGTGTGAGGTGTGAGGGGTGAGGTTGTTTTTTTTTGTATACATTGGTGAGGCTCGTATGAGAGATAACACACAACGCACAACAAGGGGGCAGAAGCCAAGAAGGGTGGGAGAGGGAAGGACAAAATAGTGGGGAACAGAGACATTAGGAGATCTGTGGAATGGAGAGGGATGGGGCGGGGAACATGGGGTATACAAGATGGACACTCAAGGGACTTTCAGGAAGGAAAGCAGGGAATTTAAATGAGCTGGGGTTGGGTTGGATTAATGGGGTAGAAAAGATCGTGATTTTGAATGGGGGGAAGATAAGAGGTGGTGGTGAACAGCTGTTTTAAAGGCCTAGAGGGAAGAATGGGATTGAAGAGAGTGTGGGAGGTTGTTCCCAAGGCGAGAAAAAAGACGAATGAAAGAGTGAAGGTGAGCAGTGATTCGTGATTTTGGTAGTTTTACCAGAAGGGGGTTGCTGGCGAACCTTGAGCACCCTGCGGAAATATGGGGGAGGCATATCGCAGACAATGCAGTGGGGGGGGGGGGGGGGGGGGGGGCGAGACCGGAGAGTATTCGGAAGAAGACAGAAAGACCACCGACCTGCCTGCGGTAAGAGAGTGAGAGGCCCAAAGACTCAGCCTCATCGCGGTAGATACCAATGATCCTAAATGCCTTGGCTTCCACAGTGTAAAGCCGAGAAAGGTGAGAGGCAGGAGCACCAGCCCAGAGGGGAGAGCAGTACTCCATTAGGCTGATGACGAAAGCTTTGTATGTGGTCAGGAGCTCAGGTGTACGAATGAAGGACTTTGCACGATGGAGGATGCCCAGTTGGCGACTGGCTTTGGAGGCCAGCTTGGAAATATGGCTTTCCCAAGAAAGATCATGGCAGATAGTGAGATGCAGAAGCTTGAGTGAAAGGACATCTTCAAGGGGATTGTTAAGAAAGTAGAAGGGGGGTTTCCAGACTGTCCTTTCACAGAGACAGTGTGAGAGTGCGAGATTGTCAGGGTTGAAAGACATGTTCCACGTGTTGGACCAGCTTGTGATTTTATCCAGATCTGCAGAGAGTGAAGAAGCTGCTGCTTGCCAATCTGAGGGCTGAGAGATGGTACGGCAGAGGGTGGAGTCATCAGCAAGGAGATAAAGAAGATTTTCCAGACAGTCAGAGAGATCATTAATGAAAACCAGAAAAAGCACAGGGCCCAGAATGCTGCCTTGAGAAACTCTAGCCTGGACAGAATGAGGGATGAGAGAACTCCATGAAGGGCCACATGTTAACTGCCACAAGAGAGGACGTCTGTGAGCCATGAGTGGAGACTGCCTTGGATACCATGAGAAGAGAGTTTGTTGAGCAGGGCAGGGTGTCAGACCATATTGAAAGCTTGCAATATGTCTCCGGAGGTGGCTCTGATCTCATGTCTGGCATTGAGGACCTCCATCCATTGTTGGGAGAGCAGAAGCAGCATATCCAGGATGGATTGACCTGGTCTGAAATATGCATATGTCATTTGAACTGGTGAACGGGAACCTGGTGCAAAATTGCTGGACTCTTACTTGCTGGACTTGCTGGAAAATTGCTGGACTGGACTCCTCAATAGTGCACAAAATTGTTGGAATCCAGGTCACTCGTACTCTTACCTGGTTGTACGAACTCTCCTGGTAACCGAATAGTTGTCCCATAAACAAGTTCACTGTGAAGCACCCCAGATCAGACTTGACTGCGATCCGAATGCCTGACAAGACATGAGGAAGTCCATCGTGCGTTCGCATGTGCTTTGAGACCAGCTTTAACGTAGCTTGGCCACTTCCACATCTGGCACATTCATTGTTTGAACTCTCACCGACTTTATCCAAGCTACTCAAAAACACTTGAGAATTATAGATGTAATGTCGCTCAAAGATCC
Source organism: Eptatretus atami (assembly GCA_035128595.1). NCBI lineage: Eukaryota > Metazoa > Chordata > Myxini > Myxiniformes > Myxinidae > Eptatretus > Eptatretus atami. Next base: position 42,221,668 of record CM068960.1, on the reverse strand, counting down.
TGTTCTCACAGTCCTTCGAGCTGGGAAAAGTGGTCTCAGATGATGGGGGTTGTCTTTGCCAGCACTAATCTGCATTTGTGCAAAGATGGTTGATCACTTTGGGGAAAACTTTATCAGTTTCATTTTTTTCAAAAACGAGAGCCAGTGCATCTCGAATCAGCATCTTGCTTTTGCAAGAATCATCTTGAAGGCACTGATTGATATGGTGAGTCAAAAGCAATGGTTTTAAACGGCTGAGTTGATCTCATGATGAACTTGGGTAGCAACACCACAAATCCTTCCCTGAATTTTTGATGCCCCATCATTTGCTTGACCTCGACATTGATCCAGTCCTAGATTGTGGCATATCAGGACATCTTGCAGGGCCTTTTTGAGGGTTTCACCTGTAATATCTGGCACCTCTTCAAATCCCAGCGATTCCTCATATACTTGGGAAAGCCGTCGTCAACCCACCTTAGACATATATTGAACTGTTCTTTGCAGGAAATATCAATCGTTTCACCTACAATAACTGAGTACCAACCAGGACTGAATGTAGATCCACAAGTGCAAGACCCATCTATGTTATCAGCTCGGTTCACAATCTCGGGTGACATGCAGTTGTTTTCGATGATCGAGTAGTCCATTTCCAGAATGTCATTCCCAGCTCTCAGTTTAATTAGCTGGAGCAAATAGCTTTAAGCATCATCATGAGTCATGACATCTTATGGGATGGCCCTGCCTGAACATATTGTTACGAATCTGGCAGAGCACACAACAGACAGGTCCCATAGCTCAGTTATTTCGTTAAGTATATGTGTATAGTTAGAATCCATCCCCTGTGTCTACTGGGTGATTAAATGGTCAGCGCTGGGGAGTTATTTTGATAGTCAGGGTTTTCTTTTACATCTTCGCATTCACAACAACACCTTCACCTTCACTCCATCCTGACGCCATAACGCTCGTGGTGGGTGGAGTTCAATGAAGGACTTGGCGTCTCTCTCGACCAATCAGAGAGATGCGAGGGAGTTTCCGTCGTTCGGCCAATGAGAGCCAATGCAGGACAATATTACTCATCTTCCTGTTTGAGGGGCGGTCCGCCGTGACGCCCGCCACGCTCCCCCCCCCCCCCCCCGGTCCAATCAGCGGACTTGGCGCCCCTTTTGGCTAATCACGGGGCGACGAGCGCATTTGCGCGCCAAAACCGTCCAGCGAGGGAGAGCGGGTCGAGGAGATGGCTCCTCCCCTCTGGAGAAGGAGTGAATAATTGTTCGGCGTGATCCGACTGGAAGCAGTTGCAGTTGGGGTTTGCTGGCCGGATCGTCTGGGATCGCCTCGCCTTGCCTGCTGGCACTCACTGCCTTGTCCGCCCTCGCGCTGGTTGACGTCCGTCCTTCATCCTCCGTCCCTGGTACTTGGAGTGGCATCGTTGCTGTGGGTTCGAGTCCTGCCGATCCAGAACGTCGAAGACCACACGAGGTGGACAGGTCCAAGATAGCTCTGGTCTCCAGCTCACCCTTTCCTTGAGCTGGAAGCCTTCAATAAAGACCCGACGGGGCCCATTTCTGGGTATCTGTGTGTGCGTGTGTGTGTCCGTGGGCCCCGTCTGTAAGTAGAACTGTTAAGGGCTTTTGGTTGTACATTATTTGCCTTGCTTAGTCGTGAAAGCTCTGCTCTGCGTCCCCTCGCCGATTATTCTTCCCCTCGTCCCCCGATTGTTGTAAATAAATTCCTCTTTTTTGTTGAATGTCCCAGCTCGTCCTTGTCCTTTCTGCCATTGGTTTGCCGCGCTGTGAATGGGAATTAGGAGACTTCATTGTTGCCGTAATCGTGCAATCGGCCCGGCAGGAATCTGGTACTCTCTGCTCGGGGTATGACTCGGATCCGGCTCGGTAACGGCACGGATCGCGCAGATCCTGCCGAGGGTGAATTTCCCCGGTAGTTTGGACGACGTGGGTATTTAGGTATATTGAAATTGGCAATTGACCCTATCCCACGTGGTCGACCTATTGGCGATCTTCGGTCCGATAAGGGACCCGTGACTTTTCGGATATATCTGAAAGGTACGACCTAAATTCCGGTGTTTCGGTGGAGCCGACTCTACTGCTCCATCTAGCGGTCGTGCTCGCCACCGAGACCCGGCACCACAACAATATATTGTATGCATTGAATCTGGCATACGACTACAGACAATGAGCAACTTTCTGTGTCTTAACTGGTCTTCCCCCCAATGCTTCATTAAGCTGCACATCTATCCCAGTCCTTCGCCAAGTTTTCAGGTTTAGAATTTGTGTGAAGGTCTTTTTTGCGATTTTCCTAAAAAAATAAAACAAATTGACTCTCTTCTGTTGCTGTCACAAAACAAAGCAACCCGTTTGTTCCTCGTCTCACACACTCAGCCACAGATGTTTCTCTTTCTTGCCTCGAAGCTGCAATTAAGTGGCCATCTACATACTACGTACGCGTGGGGGTTGTGAGACCTGAAATCCAAGAAATAGAACGAAGTAAAGAAAGAGGAGGGAGGATGAGAGAAGCGAGAAAAGGAGGGGAGAGGAGTCTGTTTGGAAGTTGGAGGACAGGGAATTTTATGAGGTTGGAAGGAGGTGTCTGGGCTTGTCTGACTGTCCTGGCCGCTCCTCCTCCCCACACCTCCTCCTTGAGTGAATTGATGTTGAATTTACGTAGTGCAGGTTTGATGGGCCAAATTGCCTTTTCTCTCTCCTGCGTCCAATTATTGTTCCTTGTGAATCCACGAGAGAGGAGTGAGGAGAGCGAAAGACTGAGGGGAAGCTGGGAGGGGAGAAGGGAGAGTTAAGTTTCGATATGATCTTGATGTGAAAAGGTGTGCAACATTGGAGAGAGAGAAAAATAAATAACAATGTACCCTCAGCTGCACAACGTGCAAGTCCCTCAAGAGGGGTGATCAAAAATCAAATAATGTTTGGGATTAAATTAAATTATTATTCTCCCTCTCAACGGTGAAAAAAAATTAATGAAATTGAAGGATAGATTTTAATAATCGATTGCTTGTGTTGCGATTCTCATTTGGATTAAAAAAAATATAATTATTAACCACGGGCTCGTCCGGGATTGAACCCGGGACCTCTCGCACCCAAGCGAGAATCATACCCCTAGACCAACGAGCCATGAAACAAAGTTAAATTTTTAACAGAAATTTATAAATTTATAGTATTTGGTTGATGTTGAGGAGGGACACACGATGGACAAAACATTTCCTTCAGTTTTTTCCTTGAAGAGGACTGGTTCATATCTCGTCGTCCTCCCCTCATCAAGACCTCAACCCATGGTATCGATAATACACAAATCGATGGTTGAGACCGTTCCACCTCAACCACACGAAGTGTTCCTCCGTCCCAATCCGCAGCAATCGAAGATATTATTATCCGTTTCCTGAGAATAAAAAAGAATCCTCGTCCGCGCCCAGCACAGACTGTGACGATGCAAAGCTCGCTTTGTGTGGGTTTTTCAGGGCGTCCATTGAAAGGCGGTTGTTTGTTGGAGACATTTGTTCGCCAGCTGCGGCCGAGAAAAGCTCGAAGAACGAACGGCTCCGGGGTGGACGCGCCATCTGTCGACCCCTCAGGCGAACCCGCGCTCGCAGCTGCCGGTCTCTCGGCATGACGGCCCCACCCGGCTGCCATTTCCTAGGAGGATTCTTCAATCGGACTTTTTTTCATCGGGACACCGACTAAGAATGATGAGATTGATCCACCGATTATGTGGACGAGAAGCCTGGTGTTGGCTCGGCGGTTTAGGGTGGCGGCTTGGGATCCTCGGGTCTTGAGTCTGAACCCTGTTGGCTGCTGAATTAATGAATACCAGGGATTTGACTCAGCTCGTCATCCTTCTGTGGTTGGTGAAATGAGCACTCAGTGTGTCCTGCTTATGGGACATGGATGATGGAACACCATGATTTGATGGTGTTCTGATTCCACAAAAATGACCTTTAAGAAGGGATGGAGACAGTAGGCTGAAACACTACAGACCTGTATTGAAGCCTCACTGCAGTAGTCAGGAAGATTGTGGAGTTAGGCAGTTGGGATCTGTGATTCCTTTATTATTATTTTTTAGCCGCGTCTCGCGTAGCGAATGTGGCTCTAAGAGAACTCCGCGTTCTTCTTCTTCTTCTTGTGAAGACAAAACTTTTAGGACTCGGCTCTTTTATATACAGGTTCCGGATCTCCTTAAATACTAAACACCTGTACACATCCTCGCATTGAGGGTGCCTTTTGAGAGCGTCTATCATCAACCTTTAAAAATATTCGGACATTTGCTTTAAAGTTTCGAAAAGTTCACGTTACTATTTAAAGATTATTCCATTTAATGTGTTGTAATTTCGTAAATACACTATTTTCTCGTCATGAACGAGGAGCCTCCATGATGGGTCTCGCTATTGGCTCCATCAATGCACGTGACGAAATATCGGAAGTTGTTATTTATATAATTATCTATTTTTTTTTTATTAGCGGCGTCGCGTTGCGAACGCTGGCTCTAAGAGAGCTCCGCGTTGTTCTTCTTCTTCTGGTGAAGACAAAACCTTTATGACGCAGCTCTTGGACACATTTGTCCTTGTTTTATATATGCATGGTCTGAGGCTCGTAATGGCGCTGCCACTCAAGCACACATGGACATATTGAAGAGACAAACACTTAACGTAGCCACTGAGCTTGGGGGAAGTGTCGTCACTTCCTGGGGAACTCTTGGTACCGGCGAAGTCACAACAATGGCGCTGCTTTTCTCGCCACACTCAGCGGGACTTTTCCTCCTCCCCATGATGCCAACCGATGGGGAGTATTTGGAAGAAAATGGCTTCACACTAGGAAAGCCATGTGCTCCACAGCTTCTCTGGGTGCTGGTGGAATGGATGGGACTCCTCTGAAGGAAGCTCATCAATATGCTGGATCTCAATTTTAATCCTGAATAAGTCGAAAGCCTATCTGCCGATAGAGTCGGCGGAAAAATCTTGCCTTGGATTCATCACTTCTTGAGAGGCAGGCTAAAGTACGTAACCATAACCAGGGGTACTTCTCCCTTGATACGTGTTGCGAATGGAATACCACAGGGTAGTGTTCTGGGGCCATCACTGTTTGTGGTCTTCATCAACGACTTACCAACAGAAGTCGAAGGAATGATGGAACTGTTTGCTTGTGACACGAGGACGTATGGTTCAGTCTGTAACGTTGTTGTCCAGACAGGAAGATCTTCAAGCACATCTGAATGAGGTGATCGCCTGACTGAATGATGGCAACCTCCTTTCAACAAAGGAAAGTGCAAGGTCTTGCACATAGGGAGAGGCAACGGAAAGTCTGGGTACAGTATCAAAGGAACTGAACTTCAGAGCAATACGACGGAAAAGGATGAAGGAGTCATCATCAAAATTCCACCACTTGGAATATGAGAACTTCTTGCGGCATTTGCGGTAAAAATAATACGCTGAAAAGATTGAAAGAGTACAAAGGAGATCTACCGAACTTGTCCCTCCAGATTCGTTGCCAGGATAGGCTCATGGAGTGAATATGCATTCTCTCCACTACCGAAGATGACAAGGAGATGTGTATGATATATCGGTGGACCAAATATTGCACGGAATTGTCAAACTCGATCCAGAGCACCTTTTCACTCCAATCAACTACTCAACTCCAAGGGGGCAATCCTGAAGTTGTTCAAATAAAAAGCTCTTGGAAGTTAAGAGCAAGTTCTTCAGCAATTGAGTGGTCAACAACTGAAACAGTTTCCAATGGCAAGTTGTTGAAGCTAGTTCGGTACAGTCGTTCAAAGTTAACTTGGAGACTATATTTGACCTTCACTGAACCCTCATGCTGGCGCACACTTGAAGGTTTGCTGAAGCAGAGATGAGGAACGGCCTCGTATCCCTTGCCATGATGACGACGATGATGATGGATTATGTTCCTCCAGTAAGGCTTAGCACAGTTCCTTGACAAAGTATGGACCAGATGTGTGGCTACTGGGTAGACCTCAGACTGACTCAACTCAGCCAAGCAACCCGTGGTCCAATATGAGGACACATTACAAACATCATTTTACTTTAACTCGTATGTGCCCGTACGTGCGTGCCCGTACGTGCGTGCCCGTACGTGCAAAAAAAAAAATAATAATAATAAAAAACTTTAAAACCGTGTGCCAGAAACAACAACCACAAAGGGCGTTCCTTCGCTCTTGCGTGCCCGTATGTGCGTGGACGTACGTGCGTGGCCGTACATGCAAACCCCCCCAAAAAACTTTCAAACAACCACACAGGCCATTCCTTCGCTCTCGTAAATGACGACTGGTTTGGGGCATTGTGTTTATCTATAAATGCGCATAAGAAATCGAGAAATTATTAGAATACAGTAAGTCATCACTATCCGGAAGTGGTGCGTGCTCGTACGGAATGTTCACATGCATTCCACGAATTATCGCTTGCATTGAAGTAACAACTGCTGTGATACTTAAGGCCCAGTCACACCTTGACGATTTAGCCAGCTTATGCCGATTTTTGAAAAATTTGTCTAAAACGCTGGCACACGTCGAATACGGTATGGGTAAGTTTTGGAAACATTAAGAGCACGCTGAAAAACACTGCCATACGTCGTAGTACGCTGGCTTTCATCGTTGTACTTTGCCGTTGTCCTCAAAATTAGCATGCTTGAAATTTTACGACGTATGCCAGCGTATGCCTCACACGTTCCGTTACGCTGCTATAAGTTGTAGGCACGTTATGCGATCGTTGACACACATCGACACACGTTACTTGTAAGTTACTCATAAGTCGAAACACGTCGAGGTAATGATTAGCGTACCCGAAACTTATTTATAACCTATGAGTAACGTGTTGTAGGCACGTTACACGATCGTTGCACACACGTCGAGGCACGTTATGCGATCGTTGACACACGTCGAGGCACATTACTTGTAAGTTACTCATAAGTCGAAACACGTCGAGGTAATGCTTAGCGTACCCAAAACTTATTTCTAACCTCTGAGTAACGTGCTTTGAACCTATGTGTAACGTACCTCCAACGCATATTGATGTATGTAGACGTATTTGATTGACGTCTTCTGGACGACCACAGAACTTACTGAACGTGTTTCTAATTTACAGCTACCGTATAATGGCGTATTGGCAGCGTTTAAAAAAAACAAAAAAAAAACAATAACCTCCGATATTTCGTCACGTGCCGTTACGTCACGTCCGATTGCCTCTTCAGTTTGCTCATGTCTTATTCTTAGTTCCTCCTCTGTGAATATTTTCTGTTTGAGGATATTGTCACGTCGACGTCGAAACTTAAAAGCAAATGTCCGAATATATTTAAAATTCGTGATAGACTAAAAAAAATATATAATTAAAAAAAAACAACAACAACAACAACAACACAACTTCAGATATTTCGTCACATGCCTTCACGGAGCCAAGGAGAAAAAAAGAAAATGTGCCTTGACGGAGAAAATAAGTTTCGGTATACTAAACATTACCTCGACGTGTTTCGACTTACAGTAACTTACAAGGAACTTGTGTCGACGTGTGTCAACGATCGCGTATCGTGCCTACAAGTTATTCCCAGCGTAGCGAACGTGTGAGCCATACGGCGAGTACGTCGTAAAATTTTCAGCATGCTTGAAATTTCACGACGTACGAGACGTACCACGAAATATGACAGCGTACTTCATCGTTTTCAGCGTGCTCTTAACGTATACACAACTTACCCATACCGTATTCGACATGTGCCAGCGTTTTAGACACATTTTTCATAGGTCGGCATACGCTGGCTAAATCGTCAAGGTGTGACTGCGATGTTGACACTTCCAATTCTCAGGCGGTTATGATTTGAATCGGCGTGCGCAGGTTTTTAACAGGCTACGCCACGAGTTCGTCGGCGATACGTGCAGCGCGCTATGCCTAAGTTAAACCATCGTTGGGCATAGGTTGTGAACGCCGAAAACAGGCTAAGCATTCGTTGGTATAAGTTATCTATAAGACAACGAAACGTTCTGTGCCCGTTACTAATATGTTATGCATATGACCAACTCGTTATGAATACGTCCGAATCTTTAAAAAAAACCATCAAAAGTTCAGCGTAAGCCAGCGTTTTACATACATTTCCATACGTTTCCATTGCTGGCTAAAACGTCAAGGTGTGACTGGGCCTTTACACACACAGAGTTAATTAAAATCCAAATTAAAATCAAGTTTACCTCCCTGTCTTTGCTTGCCATGACATTCGCTGCCATTGACCATTGCCACTCCTACGCCACGGTAACTAAGGCGCCCTTTCCCCATCGGCCACACCTACGCAGCAACGTGTCTTGTCATTGGTTTGGTAAATAAATGGCGTGCGTGGCCGTACGTGCAAAAAAAAATAATAAAAAACTTTCAAACCGCGTGCCAGAAACAACAACCACACAGCCGTTCCTTGGATCTCGTGTGCCCGTACATGCGTGGCCGTACGTGCGTGGCCATACGTACAAACCCCAAAAATAAATAAATAACTTCAAACAACCACACAGTCCGTTCCTTCGCTCTCGTAAACGACGACTGAATTGGGGCATTGTGTTTATCTATAAATGCGCATAAGAAATCGAGAAATTATTAGAATACAGTGTCATCACTATCCGGAAGTGGTGCGTGCCCGTACGGAATGTTCACATGCATTCCACGAATTATCACTTGCATTGAAGTAACAACTGCTGTGATACTTACACACACAGAGTTAATTAAATCCAAATTAAAATCAAGTTTACCTCCCTGTCTTTGCTTGCCATGACATTCGCTGCCATTGACCATTGCCACTCCTACGCCACGGTAACGAAATCGCCCTTTCCCCATCGGCCACGCCTACGCAGCAACGTGTCTTGTCATTGGTTTGGTAAATAAATGGCCGCAGCAACGTGTCTTGTCATTGGTTTGGTAAATAAATGGCCATAACTTGGGAAGCACTGTTCCGATTAATATCAAACCTTGAAAAGGCACATACTCAGGTCCCCAGCAATATAGCTGGCAAGTTTCAATTAGATCGGACCAGTGGTTGTCGAGAAACAGCGGTCACAGACACACACACACACACACACACACACACACACACACACACCACACACGGATTGCTGGAATTATAGATAGATATGAGGACATTTATTTCCTTCTTCTACAATGAGGACGCATTAAAACGTCCTTCTGAAACTCGACACTTAATATCCTTCTATCCAACAGGATACATATATTTATAATCCATTATGAGACATATCCTTCAATTCCAACAGGACACACAACCTTTTAAACTGGCAGAATCCCCCCTCTCCCCTTTATCACTCTCCCTCCCCATTCTCACTTTCCCCTCTCCTCACTCTCCCCACCCTCTCCCTTTATCACTCCCACCCCCATTCTCACTTTCCCCTCTCCTCACTCTCCCTCCCCTCACTCTCCCCACCCCTCTCCCCTCGCTCCCATCCTTCTACATCCCACCCTGATATATATATATATTATATATATATATATATATATATATATATATATATAATATATATATATATATATATATAATATATATATATATATATCTCTCCGGTGTGTAACAAGGACGAATTGATTATATTTTGTGAAGATCCGGATCCGGATACGAGCATTTTTAAGTGATTCTTCGCAATTGAGAGATCGGGCCAAAAACGAAATTTAGCATGATCTCTCAAAAAGTTGTGGACAGATTTGGACGAAACTTGGTGGATGATTTGGGAAGGTGATAAGAACAAGCCTATTCCATTTTGGTTCAGGTCTGCATCCAGATCCGGCCTGTCAGTGGTATACTAAAAGGAAACTCCTCAGCCTGGTGGAGATATGTGCTCCATCAAGTGACATTCTCGTTCACTTTTCAATTCATTACCTCCACCGCTGAAGGTGAAGGAGGTTATGTTTTCACCCCTTTCTGTCTGTTTGTTACTTGGCAGAAAAATTCGTTTTGAATTATTTTTGTATGTGTAGGTGACTGGCCAAGGATGGCAACGCGAAATTTTGGTGAAGATCCGAATCCAGATCCGGATTCGAGAATTTTTCAAGTGATTCTTCACCGTTGAGATGGGGTCAAAAACTATGTATAACACAATATATCAAAAGGTTATTGATCGATTCACACGAAATTTGGTGGACAGGTTGGGAGTGCCACTAGGAAGAACTGATTCAATTTTGGTGAAGATCCGAATCCAGATCTGGATACAATAATTATTTAATTTTTAACTGATTCTTCACCATTGAGAGATGTAGCTAAAATGATGTTGCATGATATCTCAAAAAGTTGAGGATGGATTGGGATTAAACTTGGTGGACAGTTTGACAATTGTTTCGATTTTGGTGAAGATCTGAAATTTGAGAATTTTACAGGTGATTCTTCACCACTGAGTGCACCTCAGAAATTTATTGGGCCCAATATGTTCTCGTGGATCAGGCATTACGTGGTGGAGGTATGCGCTCTACCAAGTGCCCTTCGAGTTTTCTCTGCAACCGCTTGAGCAATTCATACGAATCTTTCAAAATGGGAGCACCAACCCATGGATAATTTTTTTCCAACAAAGTTACATGATGATTAGATGTAACTTGCAGTGGTGTTTCAAAAAGTCCGTTTTCTGTGGGCATGGGTTGCAAGGTGTTTCACGTACTTGGAATAAATGGTCTCGACTTCTCTTCACTCGGACCTGGGTGGTGATTTATACTTTCAAAATCCAGGTGTTGGCAAAATGGTTATGGTGGTTGACTTAAGATCTTTAAGGGTCCTGAGTTTTATCCCCTGTCATGCGGTTAAATTAATAACAGGTGGGTTGACTCAACTTGGCACACTTCCGAAGTCGGCAAAAGGAGTACCAGCTTACTGGCAAGAATGAGCCATTCAAGTATCCTGTGTCACAGTGGTGATCCCTCCAGGATTGTGCTCCCCCCTCCCCCCAGCCAATAAAAAACTTCCTCAGCAGCACTCTGCATCTGAAGACCCGTAAGGAAGCTTCTTCTTCTTCTGCTTAATACTTTCTGACTTTCTGGTGCATGTTCATGCTTGAGAACATGGTGACTAATTAGCACTCTATCTCCAGAACACTGCATGTGATAGCTGGATCTGGTAATCTGGGATCATCATAATTGAAAGGCACGTTCATTATTCCATTGAAGTTGTACAAATTTGAAAATCATTTTTATCTCAATTTAGTTAACTGTAATTTTAAACTGTGCGTTAACTGTAATTTAGTTAACTGTGCATTGGATTGTTTCACTGTAATTATATCTGATGTTCAATCCAATTATCTTCCAATATGAGGACATTTATTGTGAATAATACGATGCATTAATGGAGATAGAGGGGTACAGGGATATTGCATGTTGACAGGACTTGAAGGTACCTTGTGTGTCGATGGGTGATGGTATCTTGTGTTGGTGGAGTGCAGGCATGATGTGTCTAATGGTCTCCTCCTGCACCAAAGTTCATTGTGTTTCCTTGTGTAAAGACTGCAAACTTTTAAATCAAAACTTTAGAGTTTCAACATTAGTTTTAAAACGATGGCAAAAAGGCCTTCCTCAGCCTTGGGTGAGATAGGGGCTGTGTCACAAATGCCTCAAGGAGAAGCAGCAACTCCCCAGCGAATCATGGCTCTGCAAATGAGGAACAAGATGGACAAAATGGAGGCAGAATTTGAGGCAGATATGAAGGCTGAAATAACAGCCAGACAGAATGCACTGGCAAACAAAATGGAGGCTCACCAGAATGAAATGGCAATGAGTCTGTGCCAGGATGTGCTGGCGAGTATTATAATGGAGGCTGGGCAAGCCAAACAGATTGGTAGTATCATGGCAGCTCAGAAGGATGTAGCGGTGGGCCGGGCTGACGTCAAAAGGATTTGGGGTTGGCTTTAATCCCACACTAACATTGAAACTAAAAGTTCTTGCATTAGCACAGGAACACCGGCAAATGGATGCCAATGGGGTTGAGTGTGACATATTTGTGGGGAGGTATCCCTAGGTGGAAAAATCTGGCATGACCCATGAGTTGATCATATTTACTCATGAGATAAACCTTGAATGGATGGTAGGGTCAGAGCGGACGACGGTAGAGGAAAAAGTAAAAAATGTCAGTGGAGACAGTTAGGGTCGATGGTCGTGATAGTTTGGAGGCTCTGGTGTAGCCTTCCAGTGGTGCAACTGGTAGTTGTGCAACCCGGTGTAGTGCAGCCGAGAACAGTGCAGTTTGTTATTGTGAGGCCCAGAATGTGACACCAAGAAATGGTGTGGCCTAGGATGGCATGGCCAGAAATGCTGCAGCCAAGAAGGGTACTATCAAGGGCGACATACCCGCCTGTGGTGCAGCCATCTGTGATGAAACCAAGAGCCAGAGTCAGAGGTCACCCCAGTGAAAGTTGAGGCCAACTCAGGTCCAGACAGACCCTTGGACATCAGGGTAGAGCCAGCGGAGGTGGTAGTAGTGCCAGGAGTCGATGCAGTGATATTGTCAGATGTGAAAAGGTTATAGTTTGCAGTCGTAGGAATATCATATTTAGTATTGGAAAAGGGTTGACAGGATGGCCAAGAGGTACGCAGACTTGCCTCCAAGTTGTCTGGTCTGGCTTTGAACCCCGACCCAGCTATAAACTCTCATCCCCGTGTTTCACAGGCAGGATGATTCATCAATGTGTGTTCCGTCCCTCAGATGGACGTTAAATGGGAATCCCGTCTGACAGCATTCGTTGGTGGACGTTAAAGATCCCATGGTGCACCTCGTGAAGAGTAGACGAGTTATATCCGGCACCATGAACAAATTGCAAATTGCTGCCCAAACCATCAGAGGCACAGCCACATCCTCAGCCAATGATACTATCCTGCAGCCTTGTACCACATAGAAACGAATAAGAAATATTGGAAGAAATAATGGCAGAGCTAGAAGTGAGGATAGAGGCAGAGCGAGATTGAAGCAACATTAAAGGGAGAGAGATAGAGGTAGCATTGAGAGCCAAATTAACGGCAGATGTAATAGTAATACAGCAGTAGTAAAGGTAGAGGTAGGAGTGATAGTAGAGGAGTTAGACTGAGGAAGGAATGGAGCTAATGGTAGCAGAAACAGCACTGTAGTGACCATAGAAGCAGAATTGGAAGAGTCAGAAGAGTCAGAGAAGTAATGGCTACAGTTCAGGAGATGTAATCCATGAGAGAGAGGGGGACAGATAGGTCTGAGGGGTGGACTCTCGTGGTGGTAGTCCCAGGAGTAAGGGTGGTGGTAAAGAGCAACTGGGGACGTAGCTGAACATCAGCCCTGGGTGAATGCGTAGTGATATAAACCACGTAGGTTGTTCAGTTGGACAGGCAGTGCTCTGACACACTCATTTCAAAACCAGAGGAGGGAAGAACGGCAGTAAGATCTTCGAGCTCAGTGTGGTTGGAGTCGAGTGCAATTGGTGCTGAGAACTTCATGAATCCAAAGGAGTATTTAATTATCTTGCTGGATGGAGTCTTGACCATACCCAAAATATCAATGGAGGGAGCGCTCCAAAGACTTCCTGAAAACTTGGGTGTCCAAGCAAGACTTTGCCTTCCTTTGAAGGGCTCACATCCAAAACGTCATTTTACCTAATTTAGTAGATCAGCTAACATACCTCAATATTTTTTGTATACAGTGTCGAGGCTGGTGGAGGAGCTGCAGAACATAGAATGAATCAGGACATAACAGAACAAAAATAATAGCAGAAAGAGAGGTGAGGGGGATGGACATACTGACAGCATGGTTGAAGGACAAAAAAAGGAAATTTGGAGAAATAAGGGACACGTGGGGGAATACACATGGGCAAGGGGAGGACATGAGTTGAACAAGATGGATACAGCCTCAAACTCTCAATCACATAGGTTGGGAAGAAAAACTGGAAACCCAGAAAGAGTCTCAGCTTCATCGTGTGAGGTTAATGGGGGAAGAAAAGGTCATGGTTGTGGATGGAGGATTACCTGAGATGGTGGTGAACAGCTTTCTTGAAGCCCTGGAGAGAAGAATGAGATTGAGGAGACCGAGGAAGTTGGTTTCACACGTGGGAGAAAAGAGAAAGGAATGAGTGGAGGTAAGTTGTGATTCTGGATTTTGGGGGTTTTACCAGAAGGGCGTTGATGGTGGACCGTGTGTGCCCTGGAGAAACCTTGGGGAGACAAAGCAATTGGCCCAGAGACTCAGCTTCATTATGGGAGATTGCAATGATCTTGAAGGCCTTGGTTTCCATGACATCAAGTTGAGCAAGGTGTGAAGCAATGGTGCCAGCCTCGAGGGGAGAGCAGTACTCCATCAAGCCGTGGATGAAAGCCTTGTAAGTAGGTAAAAGTTCAGGTTTTCCAAGGAAAGACCTTGCATGATGGAAGATGCCCAGTCAGCAACTGGCCTTGGACGCCAACTTAGATATGTGCTTTGCCCAAGAAAGCTCATGGGTCATATGCCCAAAATTTGAGTGACTGAACTTCTTCAAGAGGATTATTAAGGAAGTAGATGGGAGGGTTTACCATTTTGGATGGACAGAGGAGAGTGAGATTTGTCAGCATTTAAAGACACAGGCATTTGTCCAGCTCCTCATTCTGTCAACGTCTATACAGAGAAGGAAGAGGCTGCTTGCCTATCTGAAGGATGAAGGATGTTATGGCAGAGGGTGGAGTCATGAGCAAAGAGATAAAGAGGATTTGCCAGAGAGTCAGCAAGATAGTTGATGAAGATTAGGAACAAGATGGGCCTAAAACACTGCCTTTGGGCACTCCAGCCTCGACAGAGAGAGAGAGGAGATGAGAGAATCCCATCAAGAGGTACACATTGGCTATGAGAGTAGAAGAAATCAGTAAGCTATGTGTGCAGTTGGCCGTGGATCCCATAGGCAGAGAGTTTGGAGATCAAGGCGAGGTGCCAGACTGTATCAAGAGCTCAAGACAGGTCCGGAGAGACGGCCGTACTTTCATGTCTGAAATTGAGGGTTTCCATCCATTGTTGGGAGAGCAGAATCAGTTTGTCCAGGGTAGAGTGACTTAGTCTGAATCTGAATTGATAACCTGAGATCAGGTCAATGGAGAAAAGGAAGGATTTAATATCAACTGTGATGATAGATCCCATGACCTTACTGATGTAGTTAAGGGAATCTGTTTTTACACATGTTTTCTGTAATGCAGTGAAGTTGGCTGACTTCCAAGTAGACAGAAGATGAACTAGGGCAAATTATAAGGTGAACAGAGCAGCAAGAGGATGTACAAGAGCAGCAGAGCAGGTTTTAAGGGCACGTGTGCCGATGCCGTCCGGGCCGGTTGCAGAATCAGAGTTCAGTTAAAATAATTAGTTGTCCTTGTTTTTCTTCCAACACACACTTCTTCTTGTTTCATGTACAGCCTGTGGCTGCCGGTTGCATCATTTTCTGTTACCAGTAACCAGTAAGCTGTTACCACTAAGCTGGTACTCATTCTGCCAACCTCAGATGACAGGCTAAGTCAACCCACCTGATGTCATTTCAACGGACCAAACAGGGGCTCAAACTCAAGACCCTAAGATGTTTAGCCAGCCACCTCAACCGTTAAACCAACACCAGGCTTCCAACACACACTGACTCATCCTTACCAAGGTACAAGTACGACCATTCATTGACATCTACAATGAACTTAACTCTAAGAGCACACAGCGCATCACTTTAACCGAGCACAGTTTACATCAAAGTTGATATTCACCGCATCAGAATACGTGGCTACTCGTGGTAAGGTCAATGTCTGAAGCGCAGGAGGGACTCATTCACTAATCTGAGACGAACAATGTTTGCATGCAGTTCAGTTATTCTAACGTATAGAAGCCAAACCACATACAGTTTTTCAGGCACCACGTTGACTGTCTGACATTGCGATGGAATGCAGCAGGTTTCACTCAAATCCCTTGAGGTTCCAAGTTGCAGCTCAAACTAAAACTCAAGTGCAGAAGCAACTGCACGATACACCGATGATCTCAGTCACACACTTTAACATACAGTACATGTATATATATATATAATAAGTTGTAACCTCTGCACTTAGACTTAGATTAGACACAATTATTTGAAAGAGGCTTATGGCAAGTATTTTTCAAACGTTCAAATTACACTTTACGATTATTATTTTTGTAAAATCGAGTTGGGAGCACCCGAGAGTATCTTGATGTCCAACTCGGGTTTCGCCGTAGATTCTATTATTTATTTAGTTTTCATCCGAAACTGGTAACCACATCCAGATGGTTCTTATTTAAATCTTGAACTCTGGAAAATCATTTCCTTTCGGTTTATACACATATAGAATAATTTCATATTCCATGACAATGACAGCTCAGCTCTTTTACAAAGCGAAGCTTTTGTCAGACATTCCCACCAACTGTGCACAATGCACAACAATCGGGTAGTGCACCTGCCCATTGCAAAAGAGTTGTCCACAGCACTCATCTTGGTCTGTAAAAAAAATAGGGGGGGGGTTGGGTTGGGTTGAGTTGAGTTGCCAAATTATCTCGCAATCTACAGAATACATACGCTGTGAAAACAATGGCTAGAAAAGCAAGCATTACTTGGCTTATTGACCATGTCTTCCAACAGCCGTGACTCAACCGCAAACGGAGCATGAACACGTACAGTTGACTGCAAGTTTTACTTGAGGCTTTGTGAAATATTTGATGCTGTAACAGTACGAGAAGAAACATTGAACCGTTTTCCTCTACCAAAGGACCCTGCTTTTCCTTACATGGGGGTGCGGGGAGGAAAGGACCATTTTTACATCTCAAACGGAGCTGGGGGTATCCTGAAAGGGTCCGATACCATCGGACTCAAGTTGGAGAGAGGTGGTGCTGCATGTCAAGCAGACAGGGCAACTGTCACTCCTTTAAGTTAACATCAGCTGTTCCTGGTTATCCAAGACAGCAGGGGTTGGGGGGTTGATCTTGGAAGATCAATACGTTCACTTATATCTGTCTATCCGTCTACAAATGTCAGTTGATGATCGAAGAACAACTTTATTTAAATTTAATGGTATATTTTGAACGTGAATCGGAAAACGAACCTGTATTTTAACAGTACTTTGGCTCTGAATTCCGACCCGATCTTGCATACGTAAAAGAGGAGCGAGGTGATTTTTTTAGTCTGTCTGCCGATCTGGCAGTCAAACAAAATTGAAGATCATTCCAAACAGGAAACTTACTGTTTTTTAAGGACATCATAAAGGACACAAACAACAGGCACGAATAACTAATTTAACGTGTTCGATAGGGTGATGTAAAAGACACTGCATTAACTGCGGTAAACTTCTAGGGAAATTTTTTTTTATGACCTTTAAATCTTTATTTTATTAAAATTGAATTACATACATGAACACTGTGGAACACAAATAGTCTACTTGCCGCTAACAAAAACCTCGAGTTTTGCAGTACTTTGACATCTTAAATAAGGTGGTGTACAAGACACTACATCAATGGCGGTAAACTTCCATATTTTTTTTTAATACGACCTTTAAAATCATTATTTAATTTCAATTGAATTATATACCTGACCACTGCGTGGGGTAAGGTGTTCTATGAATTCTCTACTTTGGTCATGGTGCTGCCGACAGCTCACCTACTCTTAGCGAAGGACACCGTGGGATCTTTAATGTCCATCAACTCAGGCCGGCGAGCCTGGTGTTGGCTTCACGGTTAAGATGGCTGGCTTAAAATCTTTGGGTCTTGAGTTTGAACCCCTGTCGTTCCGTGAAATAACACCAGGTGAGTTGACTCAGCCTGTCATCCTTCTGACGTCGGCAAAATGAGTACCAGCTTTCTGGAAACAGAGCTGGCACTGCATCAGTGGCACAGCCACGCTCCCAGCAATGATGCAACCAGCAGCCACAGGATGCATACCGAATGTGGATGAACTAATGCCAGCAGACGGGATGCCCATTTTAACGTCCATCCGCGGGACTGCACACACATTGATGAATCACACTGCCTGTGAAACACCACGATGACAGTTTATAGTTGGGTCGGAATTCAAAACCACCAGGCTTGACAGTTTAGAGGGGCATGTGCTTACCTGTGCATCTTGCCAACCTCAATAGCTATAAGACACCACTAATGTTCAATCACAAACATAACACTCAGTTTGACAAATGAAGAGCATGTCAGAAAAAGTTTCTTATCACATTACAAAAACTGACAAAAGGGTAATCCTGATGGCAATCCAAAAGGCTGTCTTGGTTTAACCACTTGTCGTACTCAGACATGCATTTTACAAGCAAAGTTTGCTTGTGTCGTTGTTGGTTTTTTTGATGCATGTCGAGGTCCCTGAAAAAAGCCTGATGTAAATAAAAGGGCTTTTTTGATGCACTCACGTGTTGACAACACTGAGCTTCTGTTCTTCGATCTGAACGAGGGGTCTGTATTTGAAAATTTTATAGCTTAAGCATCAATAAGTGAAACAAACCAACTCGTGAGGAGCAGCCATCCCGCTGGGATGCACGACTGTCTCATGGGATGACACTGTGTCCGTGCCATCACTGTCCAACTTTCCTTTCAAATTCTCTATCTCCCCTACAGTGTCTCTTCCATCCATGTCCTCAAAAACAAAACAACAATAATTTATCATTCCATTGTCAATCATCGGACAGGTGCAGAGGAGCTTGTCTGGCAGTTGAGCCGTACTGATTGGGCCAAACTACGGTTAGCCCTCCATCATAGTGACTGCTCAAGTCTTTTATCCACACCAGGTGCACATAGCTCCTGGTATTGCTTTCACAACTGACTGCTCTTTCCTCTGCATTGATTTATTTAATTGCATTGGCAACTTTTAATGAAGCTTTATTCTGTGTGATGGTGCCCAGAGGACTGTGGGTAACGATGCCAAATTTTTTCGAAAGGCTCTCAACCAGGAAGGGAAACAGTAAAGTTGTTCTGAAATCTCACAAAAAGGATAACTACAAGCCTGAATAAGGATGCCTTCCATTTCCATGAGATTGCAGTTTACAAAGCACGATTCCAACAACTAGGAGATGTTATCGATTGATGTGGATAAATGTGTACAAAATATCTTTCATCCAATATTCTCCTGAAGTCATGCTGATAACTTTTCATCAGATTGGAGGTATGCCCTTACTCTGCCATATTCCAAGAGGAAAAACAGTCTTGAAGGCTTATGGGATTGAGTACATCATGATGGTTACATCACATGATCATGTCACATGCCCTGTTCTTGTCTCATATGCAGCACATGGCTGTGCAAGTCTGGTGTTGGCTTAATAGTTAAGGTGGCTGGTTTAAGATCTTAGGGTCTTGAGTTTGAACCCCTGTCCTGCCGTTGAAATAACACGAGATGGGTTGACTCAGCCTGTCATCTTTCTGAGGTCGGCAAAATGAGTACCAGCTTACTGGTAACATGGGCACTGTATCAGCGGCACAGCTGTGCTTCCAGAAATGATGCAACCAGCAGCCATAGGCTGCATGTGAAACAACAACAACAACAACAACATTGATAGGGAGTGCAGAAGATCGAGAGCATGTGTCAGTTAGGGAAGGAATTTGGCCAAGATGCTGGAGACACCTAACTTAGTCTTCATCTAAAGACACCGTGGGATCTTTGATATCCACCAACTAATGCTATGGCAGATAGGATTTCCAGATTAACTTTCATCCCATAGACAATGCACTTTGTGATGGAATGCCCTGCCTGCCTGTGAAGCAACAATGTCATAGTTTGAAATTTGGCCAAGAATACGGGACTTTCAAAATGATGTAATCCACCCCAGAATGCTTGGCGCACATGCGCAGAAACCCCGAGCAATGAAGTTCACCGAATATATATTATGCATGCCAGATAAGGTTTGTGACATAAAATGGCTCTCAAAGCTTCTAAAAGAAGCCAAAATACTTGGAAACATCTGTGAGAAAGGGGTGTGCCTCTGTACAATGAAAAATTTGGAGAACTTTCTGATCACCTCTCCCAACAAGTTGACATCTTGCAGAGACACCATGAGATCGGGGAGTTGCAGAGACATTGCAAAAAGTTCCGACAACGTGAGCCTATGGATGGAGTGTTCTTCCCGACCTCCCCAATCATCCCTGTCAGTGAGTTGACTTTGAACCTTGCAGGATTACCTCCTGTGAATATGGTGGCTTGATGATATTGTTGCGGTTCTCAGAACCGCATGCATCCAACATATAGTGGTCCCAAGAGAGTTATTCCATTAATATACGTTTAGATAGTCCCTTCCCTTTTGTCTTGTGGGACAACAGGGACGTGCGTTGCGAGGATCTTATAGCTAGGTTTGCTTACATCATTTCTTCTTCATTTCATTTCTAACTTCATTCCTACTCTTCCTTTCTGCTTATTTCTGAGATAAATCCGAATTTGCGTGCAGCACGTGCCACGGCTGTGAGGAAACCATCATACCCTCACAATAACTTCTCCGGGGGAGGAGCATAGAAAGGGCGCTCAAACACCACATGAGCATCGACAGCACAGAGCTCCCATCCTCAAGCGATCCCTCAACCCAACGTTTGCAGCGAGTTATACAGTTTGCTCGGCAGTTCGTGATTATCGACTCGAGCTTTTGATGATCTGGGGAAGATTGCCGGTTGCATTGAAAAGGCATACGAATGAATACCTCTTAAAAAGGCTGCACAGATGGTGTTTTTCACAACACAGGAAACACACCCAGCACGACGCCCACACTGCCGGAAACGCATACCAAAGCCGATAATAGAAAGGCAACCCCACGCCATTCTCCCTCAGAACAACCCTGTTCTCCTCACACAAAACTCCCAGGCACGCTGAACTCCATATTGAACTTAGATGAGCCAGTTCAAAGGTAAATGTTACCTCTGTGACAAACGGTGAAGACACATTACATGCCTGACAGGTACATCTAGTTGTAGACCCATTGTATGTGTGGACCATGTCGTGCACCGCTCTTTTCTTTGTTGTGGCAAAGGCGAAGTCTGTGGATATGTGGAGCATAGTTTCCATATTTGCACATATTTAGTTCCCTTTAATTGCACAACTTGCAAGTTGAAACAGTTGGGAATGGTAGAAAGGGAGGAGGGGGCCCAGATATTTGATCATTATTCTTTAATACTCAAAATTACTTCAGGAGTGGACAGCATAAAACGGAACTGGATTTGTTGGTATGCAAGAAGCAACAATTGAGAAGGATCAAGGAATGTACTACGGCAGTGGCAGAAGAGTATGTCACCACCCAGCATGCAAGCCTTTGGTGTTTATTGTAAACATGCAGAAAATGAATGAAGTTAAGAGCAAGGGTCGCAAGATGATAAAGTGGGGGAAGTGCAGGGACAACATCGCTGTAGAGCACAATTAGAGGGTGAGAGCCAAGTATGAGGAACTTAGGGAAGAAGCCGAAGGTTTGGAGGAAGAGTGGAATAAGTACAGAGGTGTTTCGTGGACTTGCAGAGATTTTGTGTGGAAGAACATGGAAGTAGCAAAGATATTCGGTGATAAGGTGGTTTGGAAGAAGATAGAGAAGATCAAGGAGAGAGGGGCACAACTGGATGCAGGGGTAATGCACTTGTATGAGCAAAATTAGAAAGCATCAAGGACAGCTGTGGATAAGGCAAGGAATGATATGGAAGCAAATGTGTGCAGAAAATTAGGTGGTGGGAAGACGATTTATAAATTGGCTCGAGACAGGGATGTCTTGAAGGGGGTCAGTGATAAAGGATGTTGCCAGGAAGCTATTGACAGAGAGGGGTAAGTATTAGATCTATGGGGAAATTATTGTAGCGTTGATGGCTCAACTAACCTCGAGCTCGTTGCGGCGGGAGGTGGAAGCCCCGCGATGTTCTGAGTGGCTCAACCACTGAGGACATGTTCTGAATTAATGGCGGACAACGTGCACATGGGTCGTGAGGAGAGACACGAGAAACTTAGCTCTGGTAAAACCAATTGGTTTATTTCCAATACCACAAACAATAAAAAGAACCAGAGATTATGTAATCGCGAGGAGACAATGGCGGGTTTGGAGGAAAGGGGTGCAATCAATAAATAATTATATGTAGTGGGAATAAAAATGAATCTAAAGAAACTAAGACACCTCACTCCGGACTCAGTCACAAATGGGGGAAAGGGAACAAAAACCGGGGGACTTAGCTCGAGCAGCAGCGGGGACGAGCAGGCAATGAAGAGGGACGAGGAGGATTATGGTCAGGATGATGAGGAAACACAGGCAGGTCAATCAACGGGTTCCGGGCAATGACCAGGAGACAAATCAGCAGGCAGACAAAATGGGCACAGTGTGACAAAAGCAGGCAGGCAGGACAACTTTCTTAAAACTCCTCAGAAACGATTCTCCCTCAGACCAACCCTGTTCTCCTCACACAAAACTCCCAGGCACGTTCTCCTCAGACTTAACTCTTTCGTCCCCGACTTTCAACTGCCCGATTAGGCTCCTCCTTCTTCTCCCCGAGCAACGCTCTGCCCCCTTGGGAGGTGTCTATCACTTTGCCCCTAAAGGCGTTCCTAGCTCCGCCCCTTGGGAGGTGAAGAATGCAACTCCCCTCACTCTTGTGCCGAGTATCCTGGCGCTCCCCAGTTGCGGTTGACATAGAGGTTATAAGCACAATTTCCTCAACCATAATCCCTATTTCCACGCACCACCCCTTGTATGGTGCACATTCAAATAGGGCAATTCGTAAGCTAATGTTTCCCTACTTATACATTGGGATGGCAAACTACTCGCATGCAGACCATGCTACTCTATACATTCCTATATCCTCCTCCTCCTCCTCCTCCCCCCCCCCTCGCATGCCCCCATCCCACCCCACAAATGTAACATTATTTTAAGGAACTGTTGAACTAGGGAGGAAGCAATGGCAAACCAGAGCGACCAGTTATGTATAGTGGAAAGTAGAATTCGTAGATATCAGGGAGGAGTTGGTGCCAACAGCATATAAAAGAGGATGAAGAAGGGAAGAGCTTTCAAAATTGGCTCCCTCCTCTAAAACCTAGTGGTGCCTTGTCAAGTCTGTCTCTCGTGTATGCTACACTTCTATCCCTTCCTTTCCTTCATATAGCACCACAGCCGACTCTGCTCATGAGAAGGCTGAATGCCTCAATTCTGTGTTTGATTCCAAATCTTGTGTCATGAACCCCTCACTCTCTGTATCCACCATTTTCAGTCATACCCAACTGCTCCTGATTTCTGTATATTTTGCATTTGAGAAGGTGGGCAAGTTTCTGGCAACTCTTGATTCTGAATCTGCAAGTGCACCAAATGACATCAGCTCACATGACCTAAAAAAATCTGCTCTGCTGCTCTTGCACTCCCTCTCTCTCTGCCCTTTCAACAATGTTATTTACCCGAGGTCATCTTCCATCTACTTGGAAATCAGCCAACATCACAGCATTACATAAAAAGGTGCAAAAACAGATCCCCTAAACTACAGACCAATTAGCTTACTTCCAATCAACAGCAAAGTCATGAATTCCATCATCGCATTTGAAATAAAATAATTTCTTTTCTCAGACTCATCTCAAATCATCCATTCGGATTCAGACCGAGTCACTTTACCTTGGACATGCTGCTTCCACTCTCCCAACAATGGATGGAGGTGCTCAATACCAATCATGAGATCATGGCCATCTCTCTGGACATATCTAGAGCTTTTGATACAGTCTGGCATCCTGCCTTGCTCTCAAAACTGTCTGCCTATGGAATTCAAGGCCAACTCCATTCTTGGATGACTGACTTCCTCCTGTTCTAATAACCAACGTGTCGCTCTCAACAGAATTCTTTCTTCTCCTCTCCCTGTCAAGGTTGGTGTACCCCAAGACAGTGTTCTAGGCCCCATACTAATCTTCATTAATGATCCCAATGACTCTCTGGAAAATGGCCTTTATCTCTTTGCTGACGACTCCACTCTGCCGTGACATCTCTCATCCTTCTGACAGACAGGCAGCCTCTCCTCAGACTCTTCCCTCTCCTCAGACCTTGACAAAAAAAATTATCACAGATTGGTCAATCACTTTGAACATGCCTTTCAATCCTGAGAACTCTCTATATAGGGTGGTCCAAAAAGACATGGACAGCTTTGGTTGTTAATATATTTAGTACCACAAATGATACAATGATGCCCTTTATTTTATATGATACAGAAACTCATAAAGTTTTCTTTATTTTCAGGTCTGGTGGCTTAATGTAAAAGAAAATGGCAACTCCACAGGAGAAAGCTCAGTACGTCGAATGGTTCATCAAGACGTGATCCAACACACAAGTTCAGAATAATTTATGTACAATGTATGGAAGGAATCCGCCATCACGGACTAGTATCAGAGAGTGGTACAAAAGGTTTAAGGAGACTGGAAGTTGTTCAAAACAGAAAAGGACCGGTCGACTAAGCACAAGTGCAGCAGACGTTGAATGAGTGCGTGAATCATTTCAACAAAGTCCCAGAAAATCAATTTGACGTGCATCCAGAGAACTGGGACCTCCAACCACCACTGTATACAGGATTTTCCATAAAAACTAAAGCGTTATGCCTATAAGGTGCAGATTCTGCAAGAACACAAACCAAATGACACACCCAAATGCAAGGCGTTTGCCGTGGAAATGCTGTCGCATAGAGGATGATGAAGATTTCCTGAAAAAGGTCATATTCATGGACGAAACTTGCTTTCATGTATCGGGGAAGGTCACCTGGCACAATGTGAGGATCTGGGGCTCTGAAAACCCCCACGTGGTCATTGAACACATGCATGACAGTCCAGAGGTCAATGCGTGGTGTGGCCTTCTCAATGACCACTTGGTGGGTCTGTTTTTCTTTATGGGGAATAGAGTGACCTCAATAATTTACATGAACATGTTGGAAGGATTCGCCTTCCCACAGATTGAAGACCTGCAACACAATATCATTTTTCAACAGTGCTTCCTCTCAATGGGCCTTAGTCATTCGAGCTGTCCTGGATGAAAAATTTCTAGGTCGCTGGATTGGCCGAGACATACCAACCACCTGGCCCCCACAATCACCAGACATAACCCCCCTTGATTTTTTTTTTCTGTGGGGGTTTGTCAAAGATGATGTCTACAACACCAAGGTGGCAAACCTGCAGGATCTTCATTCTCAGATCACAGCTGTATGTGCACTGGTGGACGCAAACATGCTGAGCCGAACATGGCAAGAACTCGTGTACCACCTTGATGTCCTGCGTGTGACAAACAGAGCTCACATTGAAGTGTATTCATGGTGTGTACAAATCTTTATGACTTTCTGTATCACACAAACCAAAGGGTATCGTTGTATCATTTGTGGTTCTAAATATATGAACAACACAAGTTGTCCAGATCTTTTTGGAACACCCTGTATATCTCTCAATATTATATATATATATATATATTATATTATTATATATATATATATATATATAAAATATGTTTTTACATCTCCACTCCTCTCCACCCACCCCCCCAAAAGGATCATTTCGCAAACCTTCCCATCTACTATCTCAACAACCGTCTCAAAGAGGTTCAGTCACTCAAACTCTTGGGTCTCTCTCTCTCTCAACCATTATCCGAACTGTCTCTCTTGGGCCAACCACATTTCAAAGTTGGCCTCCAAAGCCAGATGCCGACCAGGCATCCTCCTTCCTGCAAGGTCTTTCCTTGGCACACCTGAGCTGCCATCCACCTACGAGGCTTTCATCAGCAGCTTGATAGAGTACTGCTCTCCCCCCTGCCTCACATCTTGCTCAGCTTGATGTCGTGGAAAGATCATTGGAATCTCTCGCGATGAAGCTGAGTCTGTGGGCCGATCATTTCACCATGGCTGACGGGTTGGTGGTGTCTCTGTCTTCTTCCACCTCATTTCTGGTCTTGCACCCTCTGCCCTCTCCGTGCTCTGTCTCCCCCCCCCTCCCCCATTTACAGGACACACGCAGTCCACCAGCAACCCTCCAAGTGAAACTGCCTAAATCCAGAACCTTAATCACCTCCACTCATTTATTCCTCTCTTTTCTCATCTGTAGAACCGCCTTTCACACTCTCATTAATCTCATTCTTCCTTCCGGGTCGTCAAGATAGCTGTTCACCACCATCTCAGGTCATCCCCCATCCAAAGCCATGATCTTTTCTAATCCCATTAAACCACCTGCACCACTCTCAAAGTTTTGCTGATGTATTCATCTTGTCCACCCCTTGCATTCTCTCCTACCCCTCATCGTTACCTGCATCCCTTGTTTGGCCGTCTCCATCTACCTTCTCCCTCTGCCATGCTATTGGCATTTCTCCTTTCTCCTGTTGTTTCCTTGGTTACGTTGTGTCCTGTCCTGTGTCCTAGCTCTTCCATGAGCCTAGAGCCTAGACCATGCATTAAGAAGAAGGAAAAAAACAATAAAAAAAGAGCACCAGGAACACATGAGGTACGTACAGAGATGCTAATTGCAGCACAAGAATATTGGAGTGGGTTGGACAAAGGGACTTAAATATATGTATGAGAGAGGGTTTGATTCCAGAGGATTGGAGGACAGGGCTAATTATGCCAATATGAAAGAGGAAGGGTGATGTACAGGATCAGGGGAGGTACAGAGGCATTACACTCCCAAGTCACGTAATGAAGGTACTGGAGAGGATTCTGGATGGGAGGATAGGGAAGTGTGTGGAGAGGGAGATCAGCGAAGAACAACATGGGATTTCAAAATGGTAGGGGGACGACAAATGGGATGTCAACGCTGAGACGGTGGAGAACGGATTGTTGAAATGGCATTATGATTTGTGGCTCGTGAGAAGTCCTGTGACACTATCAAGAAAGATGGTGATGACAACACTGAGATGGGAAGGGAGTGCCAGAAGCCAAAGTTATGGAGGTGGAAGGTATGTATGAGGGAACGAATGGAAGAGTTTTGGTTGGTCCAAGGATGTCAGAGGGGTTCAACATCAACATCAGTTTGAGGCAGGGAAGCTTTCTCAGCCCACTCATGTTTTTCACGGTAATGTTGGTTGGTTATCAGGAGGGTAAACATGAGCATGAGAGGTATTCTGGGCAAGATGTTGTACATGGATGATCTATCTGTTGTAACATAGAGTAAGCGGGAGATGCAGGAGGTACTGGGGTAGTGTAAGGAGGAATTTTGGACACAGATTGAAAATGAGTATGGAGATGGTGGAGGTAATGTGGGTAGGGCAGCAGAGAAAGGAAGTGAATATCAGAGTAGAGGGGAAGATCAGGCAGAGAAATATGTTTGAGTATCTGGGGGTTGAGGTTGGAAACAGTGACTGGGAATGGTAGTTCGGAGGCAGAGGTGCAGAGGATACAGGTGGGTACGAATACATGGAGAAGGGTGCAGAGATTCATGGCAGACAGAAAACTATCAAGGAAATTGAAAGGGAAAGTTCTATTTTCTTGGGTAACACCAGCCTACCTTTACAGTCTGGAAACGGTGGCACTGACAGAGAGACAACACCAGAAACTGCAGGTCTGCGAGAACAACTGTGTAAGGAGGATTGCGGGAGTGAAGAGAGTGGATAAAAGGAGGACGGATGAACTGAGAAATGAGATTGGTGTGCAGATGAGCTTGAAGGGGAGATTGGTAAAAAGCTGGCTGAAGTGGACTGGACACTAGGTGCGGATGGACGAAGAGAGAATGGCAAAGAAAGCGGATCGGTTGAGGGAGCGAGGAAAGAGGAAAAGTGCTTGACCACGGTTGAGATGGGACGATTTTGTGAGGAAGGATATAAATTAGGTGGGGGCAGTTGGAGAGTGGAGAGAGTTGGCTGAGGACAGAGGGAAGTGGAGGAATATCTTGTTCAAGGCAGGGCAGAAGCTTGGTACCATTCAGCCTCACCCATTATAAAGGGAAGAGAGGAAGAAGAAGAAGAATTTATCAAAAATCCCTTGGTAAGTGATCAGGTGCATCTCTAGTACCTGTGCCTAAACCTGCCATGCCAAGTACGAGCTACACAGCCAATAAATATAGCTCATCTGTGATTTATCTGATGCTCCTTAATTCACAGCTATACCATAATGTGTGAACAGATGGGGCTTGATGCTCACTCAACTACAACTGTTCTAAATGTCACCCAAGCTCGACATTGACATCCTCCTCACTTAAGATCGACAGCTTGATGTCTCTCCAAACCTACGTATATAATCTGCAAATCTGCAATTCTTTTCTCCCATTTACAAAGACCACCTACATGTTAAATTGGACCCTTTTAAACCAAGCCTTAAAAATGCAGTCTACAGACACCTTGAGATGTATAAACGTAGGGATTCCATCAACTGTTTACTTCCATGGCAGCATAAGGGCTTATTTAATTACAGGTTGTAGTTCTGCAAAGAGATGTGCAGGCAGCATTGTTGTACAGACTGTCATACAACATTGACAGTGCACATCAGATGTTTCTTATGCAACAATGGTGCAGCAAATTGAGACCAGAGCTTGTCCAGATAAATTTTTACTCTCCATCAAAAGAAATGTTTCCTTGAATGTAGTGGAATTGTGGAAAGTAATGGAACTCACCTTTGATTCATATTTGAACTGAAGTGGTGACTTGAAAATGACAAGTGCACATGTATGCCATAGATACTCCATTGGTTAATACTTCATTAGTGAAAAGATGGACAACAGGTGAATTGAATTTTACTTTCGGAATAGAAGTTTGACACTTGGGAACAAATACAGACCAGAGATGAAAGCTTAGTTACACTATGACCGAGAGTGAAAGCGATTGAGATCAAAGTGGGAATTGTGCCACACCTCATCTCATGACCAGGGTAGCTATTGAAGACAATATACTGAGCTTACAGTGAGATGGCTAACTTCCCTTCCCCTAGAACATGTATGTAAGCCGCTGGGATTGGGTGAGTACAATTCAGATTGAAAAACAAACCGGATTCCATGGAGGTGCAATATGTTGAACATTACTAGCTACACATATTATTGACTCATTATCTGGGCTCATTATCGCTGCCCTGTGCTCTGTGTGGCATCTTCAATCTTACTGGAATCTCCATAAGCTTCAAGGATCAAGTACTGTTTTGCCATCCCATAACCTCTGCACTTATTTCATTTGTATGAAGCTGTTACCATGACATGATGCAGCAGCGCACTCAACACTGGAGGCTTGCAGCCATTACGGCCCACTCCAGTATTCATGTGCTGCTACACCAGGACAGGCCATAGGAGCAGTGTTGTCAATTCACTGATGATGGTTCAATGCTTCTGCCCATTCTTCTGCACACTAAGTGAAGACAAAAAGCACGCAATGTCTCAATCAAGTGCGTTGCATTTGCTTCACAAATGTTGGACAATGAACATGTTTAATGCAGAGTTCTCATTTTTAAAAAAGGATAGAAAAATGGATTTCCAGATTTTGTGCATTTTGGGTATGCAACACTTCACAGTATAACCTATTATGCCACAACACAATTCATCAAATTCCAGATAGACAAGTTAAATACCAATACTTCTGAGATTTACAAGCCCAATATACCGGTATATTCCATGGGAACTCCTTGTGCAGGCATGTTTCCCCATATCTTAGCAAAAAGCTTTCCATGAGGCTATACCTGCCAAGCCATGGGCTATCATCCAATAAGTCTTTACCTCACACACTCCTGAGATAATCTCTGTAAACAAATTAAATGGAGGAAAAATGAGAAAGGATTGGTCGTCAGATTTAAGGTAAATAACACTTCTCCAAAGATTTGCAGGGTTTTC
The DNA here is from genome assembly GCA_035128595.1 of Eptatretus atami. NCBI lineage: Eukaryota > Metazoa > Chordata > Myxini > Myxiniformes > Myxinidae > Eptatretus > Eptatretus atami. The sequence goes on along the minus strand of CM068960.1, from coordinate 42,192,001 downwards.
ACATGCTCTAGCGTAACAGTCGTGATAAGGTAAAAAGTTGCTTTGTGACGCTTAGGCACCTCCAACGTGCTTCCGATACACTTGTCACCTTTTTGGTAATGTCACAAAATAAAAGCATTGTTGGATAATCTCCCTATCTTTCTCACAAAATCTTCAGCAATCTCAAAATTCAAGTGTCCAATCGAGTTTCCATTTGATTACGAGGTGTACTCTGACGTTTTACAATGTAGGCCAATCCAATCAGAGTTATGAGTAAACAACACCAATGATTGTATAACCAACAACAAAGCAATAAGATTGTGTTCAATGGCTCATCGATAGTCATATACTTTGTAAGTTTCATGCATTTTCACATTACAGAGCAAATACAAGTGCAAGGGCAATAATGTAATAAATATATAAATATTTGAAAACCAGAGAGACAGGATCTCGGTTTGAAGTGCTAATCTCAGTAATTAGCTCTTACTATGGCAAAAATCATAATAGTCATGAGAGATGCGAGCTTAAGTGAATGAATAAACAGCGATTGGTCCATCAGGATGAAATTTGTTGGTTTGATGATATTCCTGAGGCCAGCAGGATGATACATCAATGTACATGAGAGGAGAGGAGATTGGGAATGTACTCTGTGCAGAGCATTGGTGCTGCTTAAGCAGTCTCCTTGACTATTGGGCACAATCCTGGACGGGTCACCACTCCGACACAGTATTCCAGCATGCTGGCACTCATTTTGCTGACCTCGGAAGGATGACAGACTGAGTTAACCCCACCTGATATTAATTCAACAGCTGAGCGGGATTTGAACTCAGGACCCTTGGATCCAAAGCCCACCGCCCTAATCATTAAGCCAACACCAGGCATATACGAAGTCCGTCTAAAACGTAACGGGACTGACTTCACAGAAATTTTATTCCAAAAAATATATTGAAATCACAGCTTGTCCCTTCAAAATAATTTCCCTTCAGTCTCACACACTTGTCCATCCTCTCTTCCATGCTTCGATGCACCCCCAGAAGGCTTCTCCTGGAATCCTCCGGAGCTCCGTCGTCACGGACCTTTTGATGGCCTCCACATCAGGAAATAGGGTCCCCTTGATCACCCCCTTGAGCTTGGGGAATAGGAAAAAATCACAAGGGGCCAAGTCTTGCGAATACGGGGGTTGCTCCAGAGTTGGCACGTTCCTCTCCTCCAGAAACTGTCGGATGCTCAGGCACTGTGAGCAGGGTGTTGTCATGGTGGAGCACCCAGGCGTTGTTCTCCCACAGATCTCTCCTCTTGTCCCGGACTGATCTCATGAGGCCACGGAGGATCTCCTTGTACACGTATTGATTCACTGTTTGACCCTGTCGTAGAAACTCGAAGTGGAGGATGGCCTTATGATCAAAAACGCGATGAGCATCGCCTTGACCTTCGACTTCGACATCCTTGCTTTCTTTGGTCTTGGTGATGCCGAACTTTTCCATTGACGACTCTGTCGTTTGGTCTCAGGATCGTATTCGAATATCCACAATTCATTGCCAGTAATGACTCTCCCGAGGAAGTCTGGATCGTCCTCGAGGCGCTCGACAATGTCTTAACAGACAGTGACTCTTTGCTGTTTCTGGTCCTCGGACAACAGCTTGGGGACCATCTTTGTGTACACCGTGCGCATTTCGAGATTTTCAGTAATGATGCTCCAGACAGTGTCCTTGTTGATGGAAAATTCCTCAGCAATCATCCGCACCGTGAGTCGACGATCTGCGCGCACCATCTGCTTCACACACTCGATGTTGTCCACCGTTCTGCTCGTTGAAGGTCTTCCAGACCGTGGATCGTCTTCAACCTCCCCCGTCCCTCTTTGAACCTCTTGTGCCATTCAAATGCACGTGTACGTGACATCGTTTCTTCCCCGTAGACTTGCTGCAGCATTGTGAAGGATTCGTAAGGTGTTTTGCCAAGCTTGGCAAGAAACTTCAGATTGGCTCTCTGCTCACAACTCCTAGCGCGAAGACTCAGACTAGACGACGTGTAAAGCACGACCTGTAAAAAATCACATAATGAGCGCAGTCAACCATCACCAATCATATATATTGCTGGAATGTTGCGAAAGACTGTGACGCAACCTGTTCATTCAAGTTGTGTAAGTGGAGCACACAGCAGGCTCAGTCCCGTTACTTTTTAGACGGACCTCGTAACGTCCCTCAAATTGATTTTAAACCGGTGTCCTGTCTACTGGCATTACTTCGTGGATATTAAATATCCCACAGTGTCATTCATGAAGAGTAGGTGAGTTATCGCCGGCACCCTGACCAAATTCAAAATTCCTGCACAAGTGGGTGAGTATCCTGCATTGGAGTCCAGCAATCAGTCAAGGCAGGGATTTAGAATTTATTCAGGGCACCAGCAAATAACTTGCCTATCCTTCCTGAAAAAACATGGATACATCTTTAACACCCACCGACTAATGTTGGCATGCAGAATACCCTGCTTAACATCCATCCGAGGAAAGGCACACACATCGATGCCTGCGAAACACCAGGATGACAGTTTATAGCTGGGTCGGGATTCCAACCCAGGCTAGAAAGCTCAGAGACGAGTTTGCTTACCTCTCGGCTATCTTGACAGCCCCATAAGAGTTGTGCACATAATAAACCGAGGGCCTTAAAAAATGTGCAAAATTATTTTGGAGTGACTTTTTTTTACCTAGTGAAAACTCTGGATGTATATTATACTGACAATGTGAGCTTGTAAAATGGCAGGATGTATTAAATCCCTGTAACCTTATGTTTGTCGGTTGGATTTTGCAAAAGGATAAACGACAGAGACAGCTCCTTTCAAAGCCATTTCAAGCCAAATCAACTTTCTGAAGCAATCAGAATGGCAGACATATCTGTGCTAACAGAATAAGAATGTAAAAGTGGCACACAGGTGACTGCACGTTTTTCAGCCAAAGGAGGAGATTTGAATTCTTGAATAGGAATCGCTGTGGCTGGATAATCGAGAAATGCATTTGCTGGTACAAGCCAGAAATATGGACACAGGAAAGGAAGAGGACAGTTACTCTCTTTCAAAACAAAATGTTCCCTCTGCACAAATACAAACCCTTGTTTTTCGCACTTACAACTCTCCTCGACTCAACCAAGCATGCACATGGTCTCACAAATGTTTTAAAAAACCTATAAATATGAAACATCATATTGAAATGAAAGGGATAAGTTGTACTAATCCACAAACTACAGTTGCACTACTGAATTAAAAATGAAACACCAGTGAAGTTTCAAAAAAAACAAAAAAAACTCTGACTTGCTATCACTTTTTTATCACTTACTTTTGTACATAAATGTACAACCTTGATTAAATGATGTATGCCACCAGGACTAGACATGTCTGGTCCACAACTGGCTGCGATGTCAGCTATATGGCTCGTGTGATTGGATGTCAGCCAATCTGATTCATCAGTTCATTAAACCTGTTTCAAATTTGCCTTAAAGCATTATGAAGTTTAAAATTCTTAATAGTTGGACCATAAAGTAACGTTCAGGTACAACTTCGTGAATCTTATGCCAAAATGCCCATAGTTTATGTTAGGGGGATTGATGCTGCCATTCCTGTTCATGCCTCTAACAGTCTAACAGAAGGGTATTTTATTTTTGTTTTTTTCACAATTGGAGAATTACATCTTGGTGCTATTTCAAGGTCTGATTATAGGATTTGTAATAAGCTTAAGCAATGAGAATATGCAATTTAAAAAAACATGAATGAATCAGAATGACCGACTTCCATTTTTTGAGGAACGCAGTCTACACCAAAATCAAATAAAACATAATTTAGTCAGGGGAATGACCTGGCACTATAGCTGAGAGGAACGCACACTCTCCTCTGAGCTGTCTAGCCTGGGTTTAAATCTCGACACAGCTATAAACTGTTATCCTGGTGTTCCGCGTACAGGGCAGTACATCAATATTGGCACCGTCCCATAGATGGATGTTAAGCAGGATGACCCATCTGCCAGCAATGCTCATCGGTGGACGTTAAAGATCCCACGACATCTTTCGTGAAGAGTATGCGAGTTATTGCCAGCACTCTCGCCAAATTACAAATTCTTGCCCAAATCGCCTTCAGTCGAACATAAAGCCTGGCCAGCCAGTTCATGAAAGGCTTAGGATGAAAAAAAGGTCGTTGTTCAATTCCACAAGAAGGTGAGAATAATTGGGGCCATTAAAATAATTAATAGTGACAGTCGTAGTGCAGTAATAGTTGTAGAATAAGTCAGGGAAATTCACCAGTCATGTCACCTGTTTAATCAAATGTTTCTGCATACAATGATTTAAGGCAATAAAAATTTTATAATCACATCTCATAATTTAGAGTTTTGGAAATACCATGAGCATTTTACTTTGATAAATACAAAAGCAAAAACAGAACAAATGGCAAAAATACAAAAGCAAAAACAGAACAAAACTAGAAGAGCACTCGGTAGAGCACATACCCCTGCAACGCAATGCCTGATGTGGTAGAACATATTGGGGCCCATAAATTTTTGAAACATAATGCCATATATTGTTTTTGGCCAAATATTTCAATGGTGAAGAATCACTTGAAAAATTAAAAATTTCTCGTATCCAGATACAGATCTTCACCAAAATAAAATCAATTCGGCCTCGTCACACGATCACCCTGTCCAAGTTTTGTCCGAATCTGTCCACAACTTTTTGAGATATCCTGCTATATATTGGTTTAGCCCCATCTCTCGATGGTGAAGGATCATATAAAAAAATTTATCGGATCCAGATCAAGGTCTTCACCAAAATTGAACCAATTCTTCCTTGACACACACCCAACATGTACACAAAGTGTCTTCTGAATCCGTCCATAACTTTTTGAGATATCCTGCTGACAAACCGACAAGCAAACAAACAGACAGACAGACAGACAGACAGACAAACAAGGGGTGAAAACATAACCTCAATCAACCTTCGGAAGCAGAGGTAAAAAGTAAAAAAAACAAGAACAAAAAAAGTGGACAAGGAAGACGATACGAAGACATCAGAAGAGCATTCGTCAACAAACATCGGAATTACACCTTATTAATCCTTAACCATGTATTATTACCTCACCAACGAAGGTGGATTCAAGTTATGTTTTCACCCCTGTCTGTCTTGTTTGTGAGCAGGATATCTCACAAAAAGTTGTGGACGGATTTTGCCAAAACTTGGTGGGCAGGTTGGGTGTATGACAAGGACGAATTGATTCGATTTTGGTGAAGATCTGGATCTGGATGCAATAATTTTTTTAAAGTGATTCTTCACCATTGAGAGAAGGAGACAAACACGATATATAGCACGATATCTCAAAAATTTGTGGACGGGTTATGACAAAACTTGGTGGATGATTTGGGTAGGTAACATGAACTAGCAGATTCGATTTTGGTGTTTGACAAGGACGAATGGTCCGGATGCCGATCAGGCCCATCAGTGGGATACAAAACATAAACTGTTCAGCCTGGCGGAGGTATGCGCTCCACTGAGTGCCGTCCTAGTATCTGAGCATAGGTTTAAGTACAAAACTGCTTCTACTTTCCATCACTGTAACCAGTACTGTTTTCAAATCCAGTACTTTTGTGTCAAGTAAACGAAATTTGAACGTAAATGGAGTTAAACGCCAATATTTCCGATTCACATGAATCCATCAATGATGAATTAAAAAAAAAAACCTTTTCAATCATCATATGACACTGTGGCAATGGTTGCTGTGTTGCTCAGCTTTTGTGGGGCAGTGAACATGACACAGTGCTTTCAAAGTCCAAAAGTGTCCTACATTCATGGCCGTGTATTTTAGCGACGGAGCATCATTGGTCCATCAAGAATCGCTGCAATCAGTGAAAAAATTCCACCATCAGTACACCGTTTATTCTAACCACTAGCGAAGAATCCGTCCTTACAGACGGGTCAATTCCCTTAGAATTAGAGGCGGGATAATCCCCCCCAGAATTGGTGCATTTTAGTCTGACTGTAATAACATCTCTCACCAGGAGCGGCACTGTGCAATACATATTAACATCTGCAGAATTGGGGACTTCCTTCCACCCTGAAACCCTGGGGACGACAACTTTTTTAAACCCCCTAAAACACCTCCTGTGCATATGCCGAGTACAAGCAGCAGTTTTCAACTCATTCTGTCCAGCGCTTCAGGAGTGCCAACAAGTCTCACTCACTCAGTCAGTCTCACACACACTCACAGTCACACACACACTTCTGCATTTATAGTAGGATGGTCATCTGCAGGAGACAATAAACTTGTACCAAGAATGAAGCACTCTAGAACTTCGAGTCTTCCTTGTCACGTGACACACTACTGAAAGCATCGTCATTGTTAATGGACACCATGGTGCCTGTATTAAGTTCTTCAGGATAATCCTTTCACCGAAGACTTTTTTTATTCCGAACATTTACTCATCGCATCAAACAGCGATGTCTTTGGGTTCTTATTAATGGATGGACCTTTCTTGAGCGACGGCGAGATGACATATGCCGTTGAATGAGAACTTTGTTTCATTGCAAACAAGTTCCAGCGGTTAACTTGCCAACAAAAGGTCTTTCTTCTTCTTCATGAGGATGCTGCTTTCTGATGACTATGTCGATCGTGTTTCCATGGCAATAAAGTACTGTGTGCATCTTTTTCCATCAACTTTTATGGATTATATAATTATTTGTCAGCTTTTTTTTTGTTTTTGAGAAAGCTTGCAGGGAATTGGAGAAGAAAGAAACGCCGAGTATTTTCAGGTTTTCTGTTCGAGCCAAAAGCAACACATGTGGTTCAGTGTTTAACATTTGAAGTGTCAAAAGGCGCGACATCGTGTAATGCACCAGTGTTATTGAAACACGTTTAAAAACACTAGTAAATTGCTGCCACATTTACAAGTCCGTGTGGAAGTTGTTCAATGTCGAATGGACTCCGGGTGAGCGGAGCACGGTAACGCGATGGCACGACTTGCACGTCGGATGATATTCAACTTTGAGCCGTTGGAAAGATGTGCCTTTCTCAAAGCTCGTTATCCCAGAGAGAGTGTACAGCATGTAAGATAAGCTCACTCACTGTGTGCTCATGTTTTAACCCAATTCTAAAGTGCCACACTGTGTTTTACATAAACTTAGAGCAATCCTTTTTAAGTTTCATCCCGACACCCACCACATCCCTCCGTCTCAATGTAGTGATGGTAAACTACTTTAGTGATTCCGCACTAGCATACAAGAACATGCATGCTCGATACATGACACCCATCTTTTAAAGGGAGAGAGTGAGTGGTGTGACGGGAAAAATATAGCATATGATAAGAAAAAGAGAAGTAGCCCTCGGATTAACTATAACTAGTCATCACGTTTACAATAGCTATAGCTAGTCATCATGTTAACGATAATTTGGGGTATAACACAAAGCCGAGATTCAAATAAACAAATCTTTCCATACACATTTTTGAGAACCATCTTGTACACAGTCGAACGTGCTCAGACAGTCATCGTGCAAGTTTTGTAGAAGTCCGTTGAGGTTATCGACTTGTTAGAGAGGGTGGTTGTTTGTGATGAAGTTCCTACAGTTCGAGATAACTACGGTATTATTGACATTATTGAATCATGTTGCTATCAAACGAGGTGTCAGCCGGCACAGGGCAGGGTGGACTTACCGTGTGCTTGTTGTATCTGCACGGTGTCTCTCTTGCAGCTGGATGTACACAGTACGTACGCGGAGCCTGAGTAAAGGAACAAAAGGAAAGGAGAGAGAAATCACGTTCCGTGCAGGGAAACAACGATGCTGTTTCACTTGGGGGGGGGGTGCACTTTGAACTCCACTCTGTCAATGTGCAGGAAGCAGAGGGGGTAGGGGGGAAAGAGATGCTGTTTGTCTCAGACAAAGCATGGAGTGGAGGGAAATGCAACAACAAAAGGGAGGATTGTTTCAGCATTGGGACTGGTGGGACACGGTGATAAAGGCAAACATCTCTCGTACTTCGTTTTCACTACTATGCTGTACTCTAAAACTAATGTGAGACTGGAGTACACTTGTCAACAAAGAACACCCGATCAAGTTCACATCCTCAGTACAGTTGAGCAGATGGTGAGACGGACAGACACACAGACGGACAAAAAAAGTCGAACAAAGAGCTGTGAAAATTGAGACAACACGTACGACTCGCAAGCTTTCTCTCGCACGGGGCCAGTGGGGTTCGCACTCTTTTCCCTTCTCCCTTCTCCTTACCCCACTCCCAAACCACCACCCCCGCTCCCTCCCTCTCCAAGTCCACCATCTCCCTCCCCGAGCCGCAGACAGGGCGCGCCACCCGCGGTCCTGCTGAGTCAGCAAAGAGCCGACGGGCGGCGTGATAATAAGAATCCTTCAGGAACACGACTGAGCCCCTTTCGCCCCCCCTCATATTTTCCAAACTGGATGCTCGATCCTCTGTTGCGGAGGAAGGAGGAGGAGGTGGTGGTGGTGGTGGTGGTTGTGTTTGGGAGTGGGGTGGGATAACACCTATATACGCATTTCCCTTGTCCAGTCAGAGTTCCGAACCCTTTGTGACTCTCGGGTCCCAGCATGGGTAGGGGGGAAAGAAAGGGGGGGGGTAGTGGTGGTCGGGTAACTGTTCGGAATCCTGAGGGATCGCGACTCGACGTCGTTAACGATTTTAAAGAACACGGTTGTTGTGATTTGAAAATGGATCGAGTTCCGACATTGGAACCACGGCTCGGTCGAAAGGACGAAAGGCACTTTTCTTTCAGACGTGCAAACCGGAGTTACTCCCGCCATGTATACACTCCACTCTACCCCCATGAGCGTCTCCATGTTCTTTGTCTTTTCCCTCAGACACGGCGACCGCTCCCCCTCAACCCAGCTCTCACTGTTCCCTCGAAACGGTTTTTAATTTACATTTAAATGCTGATGAACCCCCTCCCCGGACTTACTTTCAGACTCAGCGTGCAGAGGGTTGTAACACGACGAGCGCTTCCCCTGAATCTTTTGTCCCAAAGACGGCGAAGGGAGAGGGAGATGCCAAGCTCGAGAGGAATCCACAGAGCGGTGTTCCCGAGCCGAGGCCCGAACCTCTTGCTTCCATTGTCTCCACAATGAGCCCAGAGCGGGCACTTGTGCGATCCGTGAGGGAAGCAAACACCACCAACCGCTTGTTTCATTCAACATTCGACAAAGCGAGGCGAATCCTCCTTAGTCCTCTCAATTATTTTTGTTTTTGTTTGTTGCTTCATTTTTGGCTGACGTGACCACTCCTTGTGAGAGGGGCGAATCCCACCACCTTTCCAACCCCACCAGCACCCCCCCCCGCCTTCCGCCGCGTCAGAGCGGCCTGCTGGTGGGCCACGTCCGCTATGTATCGATGGCATACTGGGAGGACAAGGGAAGACCGGGGAGGGAAAGGGAGGCTTCACTACAACCTCGTGAGGAGACCGATGTCACAACTCCTGAGGCGATCTGTGCACAACTCCTGAGGGTTGGCGATCCGTAGACTGTGCCGGCAACTCCTGAGCATCTGTGCGCAAATCCTGAGGCATCTGTGCACAACTCTGAGGAGATCTGTGCGCAACTCTGAGGCGATCTGTGCCAACTTTACCCTGAGGCAATCTGTGCCGCAACTCCTGAGATCTGTTGCGCAACTCCTGAGGCGATCTGTGCCGCAACTCCTGAGGCGAGTCTGTGCCACAACTCCTGAGGCGATCTGTGCCGCAACTTCTGAGGGATCTGGGCAACTCTGAGGCGATCTGTGCCGCATCTGGGCATCTGGCCGAACTCCTGAGGCGATCTGTGCCGCAACTCCTGAGGCGATCTGTGCCGCAACTCCTGAGGCGATCTGTGCCCAACTCTGAGGCGATGTGCCGCAACTCCTGAGGCGTCTGTGCCCACTCCTGGGTCTGTGCCGCAACCCAGAGGCGATCTGTGCCACAACTCCTGAGGCGATCTGTGCGCAACTCTGGCGATCTGTGCCCACTCCTGAGGCGATCTGTCCGCAACTCCTAGGCGATCGTGCCGCAACTCCTGAGCGATCGGCCCCACTGAGGCGATCTGTGCCGCAACTCCTGAGGCGATCTGTGGCCAACTCCTGAGGCGATCTGTGCCGCAATCTGAGGCGATCTGTGCACATCCTGAGGCGATCTGTGCGCAACTCCTGAGGCGATTCGTGCCGTCATGAGGCGACTGTGCCATCCTAGCGTATTGCGCATCTGACGATCTGTGCCGCCTCTGAGGCGATCTGTCGCACTCCTGAGGGATCTGTGCCAATCCTGGCATCGGTGCCACAACTCCTGAGGCGATCTGCCCACTCCGATCGTGCCACTCCTGAGGCGATCTTTGCGTCGCCACAACTGCTGGGGATCTGTGCCACAACTCCTGACGCGATCTGTGCCACAACTCCTGAGGCGATCTGTACACACTCCTGAGGCGATCTGTGCCACAACTCCTGAGGAATCTGTGCCACAACTCCGAGGAGATCTGTGCCACAACTCCTGAGGCGATATGTGCCACAACCTGAGGGATCTGTACCACAACTCCTGAGGCGATCTGTGCCACAACTCCTGAGGCGATCTGTGCCAAACTCCTGAGGGGATCTGTGCCACAACTCCTGAGGCGATATGTGCACAACTCTGAGCGATCTGTCCACAACTTCGGAGGAGATCTGTGCCGCACCTGAGGCGATCTGTCCACAACTCGGAGGAGATCTGTGCCGCAACTCCTGAGGCGATCTATGCCACAACTCCTGAGCGTCTGTGCACTCCTGGGATCTATGCCGCAATCCTGAGCGATGTGCCACACTCCTGAGAGCGATCTGTGCCGAAACTCCTGAGGTACTAGCCCAACTCTGAGGCAATCTGTGCCATAACTCCTGAGGGGTCTATGCCACAACTCCTGAGGCGATGTGCCACAACTCCTGAGGCGATCTGTGCCACAACTCCTGAGGATCTGTTCCACAATTCTGAGGCGATCTATGCCACATCCTGAGGCGATCTGTGCCACAACTCCTGAGGCGGTTACCCAATCATGAAGCGATTATACCACAACTCCTGAGGCGATCTGTGCCACAACTCCTGAGGGATCTATCACAACTCCTGAGGCGATCTGTGCAACTCTGAGGATCTATGCCACAATCTGAGGCGGTTACCCCATCATGAGCGATCATACCACATCTCTGAGGCGATCTGTGCCACAACTCCTGAGGCGATCTATGCCACAACCTGAGGCGATCTTGTGCACAACTCTGAGGCGTCTATGCCAAACTCCTGAGGCGATCTATGCCACAACTCCTGAGGTGGTTCCCCATCATGAAGCGATCTATATCCACAACTCCTGAGGCGGTTACCCCAATCATGAAGCGATCTATACCACAAACTCCTGAGGCGGTTCCCCAATCATGAAGCGATATATACCACAACTGCTGAGGCGATCTATGCCACAAATCCTGAGCCTGAGGTGATTCCACAACTCCTCCGGTGATGTGGTGAAAGGAGGAAAAAGGAGGGGGGGGGGATAAAGAAACGATATATGGATGATTGATGAAAAAAAAAATGTAATGGAGATACATTGGAAGAGGGGGGGGAGGAGACTTTAAGTTGTTCCACAGCAAAGCTCATCACGGGAAGACCTAGCTCAACCAAAATGGAGCTTTTCTTTCCGCATCCCTCAAAGTGTTCCGTCAGCTCGATGATTGCTGTCTCACGATAGTTTTCTGTTTTTTCAATCTACCAATTTTTTTTTATTACCGCCGCACCTTTGCAGCTATATATACCAGCATGGCTTCAAGCAAACCGCGGGAGCAAAATCGAATATGGCGCGTTTAACCGAAACGGCTTCAAAGTGGGCAGAAGCGAGGCATGCTGGGAAAAGGGCGGGACTCTTAAGGGCGGGGCTTAAATTGCTTTATTTTGAAAATTCCTCCTTCACTCGGTCTATCGTGTTCGAGCTGTGCGTTCGGTAAATACGTCGCTGCGATGTCAGAAGCGAAATATGTGCAGGGTAGCGTGTGACGAGGGTGAGTGTGAGTGACTGGAAGGTAACGGCGATTGTTTTCGACGTGGAGAGATTCGGCAGCGAGTGCGAAGGGAACAAATGCAGACGAAACACTCAACCAGGCAGACAGCGCAATTTGAGGTATAAATAGATAAGGCGAAGGGTACAACTCATCAGGAGGGACATCTTGTTTCACTTTCGGATTACACAAACAGGTTTTGTCTCCTTTTAGTGGGAAATAAGGTCACATATGCGACGCCATGGCGATGCTATTAACGGTTTGTAAATACATGATTGATATAATATGTCTTTGAAGTTGAAAGATACTTGAATAGGAAATGTGTATTTTACATTCCATTCCACTAATGATTCACAAAATAGAATAAGAATTCTGATGCTGATGTACCCATCCTCTGTTACAGATCGTCCATGCTGCTGAAGTTGTTTCTTGGCAAGAGTGTTGCACTGGATGGTTTGCCATTACCTTCCCAGCAGCAGTTTTGGGCAGGAATTATGGATTTATTCATGACTCCGGCGATAGCTCGCCTCCTCTTTGCGAATCTTTGACGTCCACCAAATAATGCCAGCAGATGGGACACCCAGTTTCACGTCCATCCGAGTACCTGCTCACACATTGATGTATCGCCCTGCCTGTGAAACATTGGGATGACTTTTTTTTATAGCTGGGTCAGGATTTGAACCCATGCTAGACAGCTTGGAGGTGAGTGTGTGTGCGTACTTTGAGGCCATCCTGCCAGCCTTGTAAGAATACAAGCTCATTGTAATAACACACAAAGCTTACTTCTTGAGCAGTTGGCAGGAGAAGACTGTATGTTACACGAACTCAAAACTTGATTTTCTTCTTGACTCGGAGAAATAGGGTCCAACATGACCTCACGGGGAAGAAATGATATCTCATGATCTCATGATCTCATCAGCTCCACCATCGAAAGTGGATGGAAGTTATATTTTCACCCCTGTTTGTCTGTGTCTGTCTGTCTGTGAGCAGGATATCTCAAAAAAAAAAAAGTTGTGGCCGGATTCGTGTGAAGCTTGTTAGACAGGTTGTGCATATGATAAGGACAAATTGATTCGATTTTGGTGAAGACCCCGATCCAGATACAACCTATCCACCACCACCATCCATCCATTGGGACCATACTCTAGGCAGAGCGTTGGTGCTGCCTAAAGGCCCTGTCACACCTTGACGATTTAGCCAACGTATGCCTGACGTGTGCAAAATTGGGCTAAAACGTCGGCACACGTCGAATACGTTATGGGTAAGTTTGTATACGTTAAGAGCACGCTGGCATACGTCTTAGTTACGCTGGCAAACGTCGTAGTTCGCCGAGCTGTTAGACAATTTTCCATGCTTGAAATTTCCCGACGTATGCCAGCGTATGACACGTTCCGCATAATGCTGGCCATAAGTTGTAGGCACGTTACGTGATCGTTGACACACGTTACTTGTAAGGTACTCATAAGTCGAAACGTGTCAATGTAATGGTTAGCGTCAGTGTTCCAGACTCCCTGGTTTTTTTGGGGGGTTTAAAAAAAAAAAATAAAATGTCTTCGGTATGATGGTCATGTTGACACTTCGATTTCTAGTGCGGTTATAATATAATAGAATTAAAAAGCTGCCGCTCAACGATTTAAATCATAACCGTCATACCGAAGAAAAAAACAAACCATGGAGTCGAACACTGACGCTAACCATTACCTTGACGTGTTTCGACTTATGAGTAACGTGTGTC
>CM068960.1:42147857-42164955 GCA_035128595.1 Eptatretus atami | reverse complement strand
ATTGCTTGGTGAAGCCACTTAGCACACATTCTTCAAGCTTCAATCAATGGTGATACCATGGTTCGATAACGGAGGTAGGAAGGGAAAATAAATTGTATGATCACAATGAGCAAATAAGGTTTTCAGTTGGTATGAAGTCATGAATCGCCATATCACGGCAAGAAAGTCGAGAGGTACGCATGCTCACTCAGCTGTCTCTCCTGGGTTTGAATCACGACCCAGCTGTAAACTGTCATCCCTGTGTTTCACAGGAAGGGTGATTCATCAATTTGTGTTCCGTCTCTTGGATGGATGTTAAACTGAGCATTTCATCGGCCAGAATTCCTTTCTCCCTTCCTCTCTCACCCCTCTGTCTCTCTCACCCCTCTGTCTCTCTCACCCCTTTCCCACTCCTCTCTCTCCATTCCAATCCCACCCCCTTTCTCCCCAATCATGCCCCTACCCGAATGAAGGTGGATACTTTGAGCCCACTTCTTGGAGGACTCATTCCACATTCTGAACCCCATATGTGGAACACACACCACACCACACACCACACACGAATGAATTGTGATATTTCAGTAATGTGGGCAGGGAGCATTACAACCCCACACCATATACCTGCAAAGTGTACAAACAGCGACCTTTGCACCGCTCTGTCAGCTCACTCCAAATCCGATTCAATACATGCACATTCCCCCAATGGAGGGGATTGGGGGGGGAGCAGGAAGGGGCGAGTGGGAGATGAGAGAGGCGGGGAGGCATGTCAGAAAGAGAGAGGGTGGGGGAGAAGGGGGGAAGGGAAGGTGGGATTGAGAATGGAGGAGAGAGGAGTGGGAAAGCGTGAGAGAGACAGAGGGGTGGAGAGACAGATGGTGAGAGAGAGGAAGGAGAAAGATTCTGGCGATTGTGAAATGCTCAGCTTATTAAATCCACCAAGAGACGGAACACAAATGAGAATCACCCTTCCTGTGAAAACAGGGTGACAGTTTTACGCTGGGTCGTGATTCAACCAGGAGACAGCTGAGTTGAGCATTGCGTACCTCTCGACTTTCTTGCCGTGATAGGCGATTCATGACTTCATACCAACTCGTAAAACCTTATTAAGCTCATTGTTGATCACTACATTTATTTTCCCTTCACTACCTCCGTACATCAACATGGTATCACCATTGATTGAAGCTTGAAGAATGTTGTGCTAGTGGCTTCACCTAGCATATCCACCAAATGATTGCAAGAACTTTTTTTTTATTTGGTATTATAGATGCACGATGATGTCAGAAATGGAAGAATGCACAAAAAGGGGAAATTATCGCTCCAAAAAAAATTTCACATTTTCAGTGAGCCCAACCACCTGCCTGTTGCACTCGGAACAACACGTGGCTAACACACGTGAGGTGTCCCTGAACTTTGTACAGTTGATTCGATATGTGTATGTGCAGTGACAGTGCGAATATGTAGAGCACTTGCCAAGTTGGCTTGAAAGCAACTCCAACAAAATGGTTGAGAAGTAACGGCTCGTCTTCACGTATAGCATACACCAAAACCATCATATTTTACGAATTCTGGTCCCCGGCGTGCGATCGGCCACGTAACTCGAATCGCGACCGCATCGTCACCGGATACGGAACAATTCTGTCGTACCCTCCCCGAAACAAACGCGGGAGCGAGTCGACGGTGGGTCTTCGACTCACCACAATCGTCCAATTGGACACCCGCGCCAGGATAGGTTGTCGACCAAATTCGACCTACCTAAGTACCTGGCGAGTATAGTTTAACCGTGCGATCGTACCCTCCCGCAGGCCGGCCGAGGACACAGAACCGCTATAAGCGGTCCGTTCCGTGCTTCAGGAATAACGAGCGGTTGTTATCGCCGACTCTCGACGATGTATTCTTATTACGTGGGTGCTTACACCCGTCTACCAATTCCTTCCAGGGAATGCAATGATGGCACTTCAAACAAGGGAACAGGACCGCAACGAAACGAAGGGGAACAGATTCAACAAGCAACATTTATTTCGCAAGCACGTACTTACCAGCCATACAGAATTCTGTGCAGCGTATGGTTACCAGTCAACAGCGAATCATGCAACTATTCACAGTCAAGCAAGCAAATGAAGAATTTACCACGAATAAAGTTCTTTTATTTCACACGCAACTTTAGACAATTCTACTTAAACGGCGCACCACATGCATTTACACCCAAAAAGCAAAGAAAAAAACCACCCCCAAAGACAAGGGGCAGACCAGGGTCCGTGGATCCAAATCGTACGTGGGAGCCTGGGATGCGGCCAGGCCCACGAACCGAGGGCCTACCCGCGCCCTCGTGCACGACGCTGGGCAGTCGCGACCGTCTACTCCCCACGGCCTTTGCGTGCCAGCACCTGTCCCGGGCACCCGGCTGTGTTGAGCTACCGCCTCCGGCCGTTCTCCACCCGACGCGCAGGGTCGCGCTACCACACAGGCAGCCACCCGGTGGACAGGACGGGTACCGGTGCTCTCCTCAGCGCGGATGCTCGGTTGTATTGGGGGGGGGATATGTGTGATGCCCGGTAAAGGGAGGAATTGCTGATGCTCCCTCAGCACCGTCGATTGCTCGGATGGGGGAATTGTAGATGCCCTCTTCAGCACATCGACGCCGCTTTGCACGAGACGGGGGTTACCGGCGCTCTCTCACGCAAAGCTCGGATTGCGGGAGGGGAATGGCTGACGCCCCTTCAGCGAGGTTTGACGGCTCTTGTCCGAACACTCTGACCGCACTGGCTCCGGCAAGCCCTCCCCGGTGTGGCCTCCCACGTCGCCCCTTTTCCCGCGTTGTCCCCACGTAGCCCTTCTGGCTTGCCACTGAGCCCCTCTCCGCGTCCCTGCTTCGTTCACCAACTCTCCGCTCTTCTCGCCCCAACTTGACTTGAAGCTCTTTCTGTTGTCCTTCTCTCCATCGACCGGGCCCCGTCTGCCTTTCCCCGACTCACTGCTCGAGCTCCGTCCTGCTTCTCGACCCCTCCAGACTCCTCGACTCCGTGTGTGCTCGCTCTTATATAGGCCGGGGAGTGGAAAAATCCGGACCCTGACTTATGACCTCCAACCTCTGGCAACGTACCTGGTTGAAATCATCCGCCAGGCCTCGCCTGTCGCGTGACCCTGACCCCGGCAAAGCCCGACGTGGTAGGAATACTAAAGCCTCGCCCTGTCAGCTCAGCTTCATCCCACCGAGCTGATGGTGGTAATGCCACAGAGTCGGACCGCCACGCCGGCTTCTCCCCACGCAGCCGATGTGTGTATGCGTTTCACCGGGCTCGTCCCGCCGAACCGATGCGTGTAATCCCGAGTCCGTCCCACGCGGCTTCATCCCGCCCGACCAGCCGATGTTTGTGTGTGAGTTTCACCGGGGCCTTCGTCCCGCCAAACCGATGCGTGTAATGCACGATCGTCCTCCGCCACGTGGCTTCATTCCCGCCCACCAAGCCGATGTGTTGCTGAGTTCACCGGGGCTTCGGTCCCGCGAACCGATGCGTGATATGCACGAGCTCGTCCGGCCCGGCGGCTTCGTCCGGCCCCAACCAGAAGCCCGATTTTTTTTTCTGTGTGTGCGAGTTTCGAGCTTTTTGCCTTCTCAGCCGCTTCGTCTCGGCGGAAGCGGACGTGTAGAATCACCAAACAGCCCTTTAGACAGCGGAGACTCGGCCGTTGACGAGCAGATTGGTAGAAATCACCAAAAGGCCCTTAGACACGCGACTCGCGATGTCTCTGGGACGAAGGCGAGGCATGTTTATGGAGGAGCGTTGTTGATGATAGGAGGACGGGAGAAAGCGAAGGTGTGGTTTGTTGTGGTTGTTTGGGGCGTTGTTGGTGCATTGGTTGTTGGGCATGATTGATCCAAAATAAATGATAGAGAAAGAAAAAACGGCTATCTCAATTGGATCACAGCCCTTGTGGAACACGAAATTCCCTCTAAACAAGGTGGCGGGAAATTCGTGCACTAAACTTAGTTCATTAACTGATCTAAAGAACCCTTTATGTCTATTGCGAATCACAGCCGTAACAATAACTTAAACACTACAACCTCCCGGAGACGCCCAAATATCAAATATGTCCGAAATGGACAAATTTAAAACTTTTTTAGAGTTGAACTGCTGCCAAGTTCATTCTGGAGCTTAAATTTGTAATTCAGCTAGTGAAGAGATTCGAGGTTACTCACAGTGTGGATATGGAAATACACCATAACCACTGTGCGTCTCCATGCGTTATAAGCGTTGCAATGTACTCAGAATTTTGTAGTTATGATGAACAGTTAATTTAATAATATGAGTGAGGAAAGTGAAAACAACTTTAGTGTTTATAATTGTTGCGCCTGGTCCAATCCATGTGGTGAGCAAACCCCAAAAAAAGCGGCTACCGACCCCGTTAGTAACCCAGGATACGCCTTAAGACCCCAGAGAGCGAGTGGCCGAGATCGCCTGATAAAGATTGATATAATAATGTATAATAATTACTCAAAAGGGTGTTCTCATGTAAACGCAAAACACTCCAATTTTCCCTCATGTACTCCTTGGAGTCTTTCTTAGGTATGCATGCCAATGTTTCAGGCTGCAGGATCCATGGCTTGGAGTTACGAGGAGATGGCACATACTGACACACACACATCACACACATTTCACACCAAACTTGGGCATCGATAAAGCTTTTCTAACCACTGATTCACTGACTGATAAAAGATCAGGTACCTTCTGGTGATGTGGAAAAAGCTGAAATTTGGAATGCCGGATGGACATCGATGCGAAAAGACCGGGAAAAACCACAGAACATCAGAAACATCCGTATGAAAAATATATACAAATGAATAAAGAAATATATATTTTTAATGACAAAAATGCAGGTGAGTGACCTGGAGATGGGAAAGCACAGTAGTTTGCATGCCAATTGACATCGAAGGCTTAGTCCAACAAGAAAAATAACAGAAACACTGCGAAACGTCCATAAATGAAAATATAAAGAAATGAAAAAACAATGAAAAATCAAATGCAGTGTGAGGCAACCTGGAGACAATTGGGAAGCATGTTCGTTATTGTTTACAATGTGGACATTCTTGCTCGAGATATGGATGGTCGGTTGCATCCTTGCTGTATATTAATAAATTTCAGTGTGGTTCAGTGTTGTGATCTCCTTCCAAAATACCCAAAACTATGAAAACCTAGCAGCCTGAATCTTTTGCAAGCATACAAGGAACTCGAAAGGAAATGCATGACTGAAAATTGGGTGTTGTTTAATGAAAACACTCCTTTTGAAGATAATTCAATGGCCTTGTTTAATTCATATCGCTTTATCAGGCGTCTTCGGCCCACTTCGCTCTCTGGGTCTTAAGGCGATCCTGGGTTACCCAAACTGGTGTCTGAAGCACCATGTTTGGGCCTGGCTCAATCACGCCTGCTGTTGACATTGGAACAGGCCGCAATGATTTCTTAAACGTAGTTTTTTTTTCTTCACTTCCTCACTCTATTATTCGAATGCCTGTTCATCTTGCAATTAATCGATGGTACATGTCAATGCCTTATAAACACCTGAGATGCACGTTCATGGCTTTATTTAATTACTGCACATGTCATAAACCGAGAATCTCTTAAACTAAAGCTGAATTACAAAATAATTAAACTCCAGAATCGAGTTTAGCAGCAGTTCCGACTAAAAAAAAGTGGTTAATTGTCCATTTCGACATCTCAGGGGATGTATGTTTAATGATGTTGGTCGTGATTTTATCACATGCGTTAGCGGACCTTTTTCTAACACCATTTTGTTGGAGTGCTTACGCCACTTTGGTAGCCATCTACATATTCGCCACCTTTTTACTAAATTAGACTCGATCAGCTTGAACAAAAGTTCAGTGGGGCCAACTCGGTGCGTTGCCACGCCCGTTTTCTGTGTGCAACAGGCGTGGCTGATTCACTGGACAAGAATACGAGGAAATCATAACACAGGAGGAGGCCATTCAGCCGATCATGCCTGCACGAAAACACGCACTAATTTATACACAAGTTCCAAGGAAAAAATGCAAAAAAAATTAATTTATTTTTTATTAGATTATTATTATTTAAAAATTTTTGTGTTTTTGTATTTTTTTCTCTTTTCTTTTCTTTCTTCCCCTCAGCGGAGGGGGCATGGCTTGATAAAAACATACACATCAACCACACAACGCCCTTACAAACTCCCAACCAACACACTCCCATTACATGCACACAAACAGCCCATCATGCTCCAAACTCCCTAAAGAGCCTTTTACTCCCCATTACCCTCTATCTCCATAACTTCCAGGTTATCCATAACATAACTTCCATAACTATCCATTCTATTAAACTTATCTACTTTTCAGCTGCCACTACCTTTCTAGGGAGACCGTTCCGCTCATAACTACACCTGAGTAACAGTCCCCTGCCTTGCTTACCGTCTCTTACTCTTCCTCTTCTTTACTCTAGGCTATGACCTCTGTCGCGTCCTATCATTGATACCAGAGGTACAAGGCAAAATAAATTGTATGATCACAAGTGATAAGAAGATCGCAATGTAGCACAATATACCCTGAAAAAGTCTGTACACACAGCACGCAGCCACCACAACAATTATATATCAAACACGTCAATATATGAGAACAAGAAGGTATATACAGAATTGTGCACTCATGAAAACAGACATCCTGGTTGCCATTGGCAACACTTTAGATGTACGAACGTAGTCGCGACACAACCGTCTCCACAGTCTGTACCTAGTACCAATATGAAACTGTTGAAAGTTGAAAACTTTGGGAGTTAGAGTGCGACAGGAACGACGACAACGCGACGGGTACGGCGACCGGTATCACATAATACGCCCCGATATTCTGTATGATAATATATATATAATATATATATAATATAATATAATATATATATATATATATATATATATATATTATTATAGAATATCGGGCATATAAAAAATTGTTTCAGTTGGAGTAAGTTAATGAATCGCCACATCATGGCAGGAAAGCTGCTCACTCTAAAGCCGTCTAGCCGTGGTTGATCCACCCAGCGAGTAATTGTCATCTGTGTTTCACAGCAGGGTAGATTGCATCAATGGTAGTGCAGTCTCTAGGAGGCGTTAAACTTGCCATCGCTTTCTTCAAATCCCTTCCCCTAACTCCCTCTCCGCTCTCTCACTTCCCTTTGCCTTTCTCCCCCTTATCTCCTTCAAAAACCTGACCCCTCTTTCCTACCCTATCTCTCCCTCTTTCTGACCATTCAGCTCCCTCTCTCGCCTACCCCTCCCCTTCCCTCTGCTCCCACATCTCTCCCTCTATTGAGGAACTGTGGCATGTATAAACAGATTCGGATTGAGCCGACTGGAGGGGTGCAAAGCTCTGCATGTACGTACATGCACTCAGACTTTGTCAGGTAGATAGCATGGGTATAATTGCTCCCACCCCAGGTGTCCACCTTCATGTGTGTGTGTGTGTTCATTTGAATCTTCCATATATGCATTTCAGAATTGTGGAATTGAGTCCTCCCAGGACTGGGCGAAGTGGCCACAGTCGTCTGTGTGTTGTGTGCGTGTGCGCATGTTATTTTTATCTCCATATGCGGGTTTCAAGAAGGTCTGATTCCTCCCCAGGTCTCCAAATATCCTCCTCAATTTTGGTTAAGGGCAGCCACGAATCAGGACCAAGGTGTGAAGTTTTGTTCTCAAGTTTTGTCCGAGGCTCTTTTTGAGGAATCATCACTGAGCCGCAGACAGCTTCCAACTGTAGTTTCAGGTCAGGTCAAAGGGGGGGTTTTTAATGGGAAGCATTGTATCCGGGGAGCAGTGCGTCGCTGCATCTACTTTCCACGGTACTCTAGGGCCTCTGTCTGGCCATCCCCAGGCAGATTGCCTGGCCCTTCCCCATCTCCTTTAAGATGCTATCAACGTGGCTGCACATAAGGCATGTAATTGGCCCCATTGACCTCCCTCCACTCAGCGAGGCGTCCCTCGCTGAGAGAAACTGGTCAGCAGGATCAGCGTCAGGAAAATGAGCCACATGTTCCATTTACAGCAGCAACTGATGCGCATGGACTATGCATTGTGACAAACTCAGTTTGAGTCCCTCTCAGCAACTGCTTGTGGACACAAAGTCCAACCGCAATCACCAGGATTCGCTGAAGAGACCTTGGTCAGAAAAGAATTGAAGTTCTCCATCTCAGTCCCTGGTAGAGTCAAAGTCACACATCCGAAGAGCAAGAACGGGAAAGAACGAGTACCTGTAAGGACTCGGGCTTTCGTCCTGCTTTCACAGGTACTGACCAGCACCACACCCATGATCCAGTGAATCTATGACTCTCCAGGTCCCCACCCTGACATCAAAGTGACCTCTGGCTCATGCCAAGGTAGGATCTCTCCATGACTTGAACATCCTCACCAGAAACAAGGAACAGACAAGATAGAAGCATCATGGTTGTCATTGGAAAGCCTGGATATTAGTTTTGACCCAGAAAAACCCGTAATCCCAGTGGCTCAGAACTCCTCAATCAGCAAAATGAGGGTCCCCAAAAGGAATCCAGTCTCCCGGCAAAGATGACTGCATCATCTGCGAAATCAAGGTCAGAGATCTTGACATTCCCAGATGATGCACGCAGCCTTTGATCTCTCAGAACATCCTCCCAGAATCCAGTCCATACAAGCGCTGAAAAGTGTGGGCCAGTCACACCCCGACGAACTCCAGTAACAACTGGGAAAATAAATTTGTAGATGGTATTCACCACAATCTCACCAAGCACTCTCAGTACCCAGAGTATAGTTCAGGACATCAGATGAATTCAGTTTTGGTGGCACCCCAAAAAGACAAAAAGAATCCTCCAGAGGGCATGCCAATTCACTGAATGAAACGCATTTGCAAGATCAAAAAATAGGCTGCAAGCAGCCCTGCCAATAATCTTGGCTGTGTTCGGTTGAGGACCCAGGGCAAGATACGGTCAATCGTTGACCTCTTTGTGTAAAGCCTGACGCTCTGGGCACTGGTACTCAAGCCAGATTTGGTGCAAACCCTTTTAAGAATTATCTGAGCAAAGACCTTGCCCATCACTGAGTGCGCGTCACCCCTCGGTGGGTGTTGCAGTCCTGGCAATCACTCTTCCCTTTTCCAGAGAGGGACAAACAAGGCCTCTTCTCCAGTCAGTTGGGGATGATGCCTTGTGTTCAGGCGAGCACAGAACTGCATTGAATGACACGAGACAGCATTTCCACCAGCCTTTTGAGAAGTTCAGCATGATGCCACAGATCCAGGAGCTTTACTAAAATTTCAACTGTTTCTTCCGCAGCCTGAGTTTCCACAAACGAATTTGCATCACAATTTGATTGAGATGGTCAGCAATAGGAGAAGTAACACCCCTACATTCAACTCAACAGCTGATGGATCAGCCTGGTAGAGCCGCTCAAAGTAAACTGGCCCAGCAGGGCCTTCACGTCGGAACTCCTCGGTCATGAGCCACCACCCTCTATTTTCTAACTGCAGTTACACGAGGGATTGGGCTTGGAAGAAAGGCAATGCGCAAAATTCCCCTGTAAGCAGGTGAGAATCACTTGACTACAGTTGATGCTCTACCCCGGTCACAGAGTTCCTCGCACCTAGTCCTCCTTGTCTTACCCCCAGCGCACGTACAGTTTTACGCCCTCAACTCCCTGAACAGCTATCTCTTGCCATAAAAGCCTGGCCCTCCACTCTGTCAATGGTATCCAGTGTCCCGAGAGTACAAAATTCTTCTTCACCCTCCAGTGAGTTGAAGACATCCCGGGCAATTAAAGGATGGTGGTCTTGAAGGGCACTCCACAACTCTTCAGGATTCCGCTCAGCACCCAAACCCCCAAATCCGCCACTCAGGCCTGTTCACAATTCTCCTCAAACTACCCTCTCATCCTTGAGCTTTCCAACATCCAGTCTAGACTGGGATGGCACAATCTCCTGGATTAAGCTGCAGACTTCAGAGTTGCTACAACGAAGCCTATGGTCAGTATTGAAGAATGAGCACTCTGGTAGACCCTGCAGTTCTGGATCATCCTCCAGGCAAACCATTAATGAGCATATGGCCAATTCTCCTTTGCCACACCACCGCGTTGGATACCAAGTCCGGCGATGAGCTTGTGGCGCTTAAACCATAAACCAGCTACCCTAAGTCCATGAGTTCTTGCAAAGTCAAGGAACTTAAGTGCTATTTCTGGTTCACCAGTTCCAGACCACCCACATGGGGACCAACATACGATATCATATCCATCGCTATCAGTTCCAGTCGATGCATTGAAATCCCCCAAGATTTGAGAAGTGTATCTCGCCTGGGGCACTGATCAAACACACAGACTGGAATCGTGGCAAAGATGTGCTTCACCTGCTGGTGCTTCACGTGAGATCACTCGCCTCAGTCAGGAGCCAAATACAGAGACCAGGGGGAAACAACACCCAAGGAGTGAAGTTTAATCTCATAATTCGCTTGTTTGCCGGTGTTACCTCAATTATCATTTGGAGCAGGCTAATTGGACAAAGCTACAGCAACTCCCTTGGGCACGGTAACCATCAGAGCAACTAGACTAATACTTTGGTGTTACCACCACTTGATCTTGCCACTATCCAGTCTCCGAACCTCAGAGAGTGCTGCAATACCAAGGTTGTGAAACGTTAAGTCAGATGATAACAGAGACAGGTGATCATCCTCTCTTAGGGATAGGGGACATTCCAGCACTTCACCCAAAGGGACAGTCTCAGGTAAACCGAGGAAACTGCTTCTGGTGGACGACACCTCAGCACCATCCTGATCCACACGACCGTAATCTGACCCAGGAGGTTACCCCCGTTTTTTTACTTCCTATCATCAAATTGGTGGGGGTCCCGAAGGCTTTGCCTCAATACTTCATACGGTTGAGTGGCCCTGCGGAGGGTAGCTGCCAGGAGGGTACTCCCACGGAGTTGCGTTTTTCAGATATCTTTGGTGTTTTGTGTTTTGCGGAATGAAGGGTTCATGGTGGCCAGAGTGCAAAATCCTGCCCACCAACCTCCTCAAACCAAAAAGGTAACCCAAACTGCAGGTGACACGTCCACTGACAACAGTTGGGCCACATAGATATGATGGTCGTTGGCTTACAAGGAGCTCCTCTGCCCTTTTGACAGTTTTTTTTTAATCTGCTGAGTTCCATATCACACACCCTCACTCACCAAAAACTTGGTTGGATCCAGACGTTTTACTCACCGCCCAAACCCGACCCATGAAACAGGTTTCGTCCGGTTTACATGTTACCTGTTAGCAAAGTCACAATCTAATCTGGCCTGACCTGACAATAACTGTAGTTCATTTTGTGTAATATCCCAAGATGGTCTTTAAGATCTCTTTGCAAGGTTCTTTCTTCATCATTTATGTGCTTCATTGATCACTGCGTACACATTTCGTATTCTCTTCAACTTTCCATGTGTCTTTTCACTTTTTGGAATCTTTGGTAGTGTATTGCATTTCTTTAATTCCTGCGTTGTTTAGGCCAAAATCGTGGGTACTGAAACTTCAGGTTGGAGTGTGTGTGGTGTTTCAGTCATTAAACATTACACATCATTTTCTCTTTTGATAAATCAATCTCTCTCTCTCTACTCTCTCTTCTCTTAAAATTTTACAGCACTCTCTCCCACACCTCTGTCTCTGCTCTCACTATCTCTCCCACAGTGGTATAGCGCAACGTTTGGTGAGGCATCACTCTCTCCCCCCCACCCTTCTTTCTCTTCCCCTCTTTTCTTGCCACCGCTTCCTCAACCCCTCCTCCTCTCTTTCTCCCCCCCCCTAATATCACTGTCAGTTGAAGCGATGATTGTATTTGCTCAATATTTATTATAAATATATATATATATATATATAATATAATATATATATATATAGTCACCTGCAGTCCCTTCCTTACATACATTCACTCTCCTTGCGAAAAAGTTTGTCAAGTATATCATTTTCTCTTTAGTAAAATAAATCTTCTTACCTCAGTTAAGGTGCATAGCTTCAAGTGCTGCCTATATCCCCTACCACCACCTGAAAAAATACCATCTTCCAATCTGCTCAGTTAACCTCTTTAATACACCGAATAAATCTATTACAATATCCCCATGGAAATATTTTTTTCTCTCATGGACAAACATCCCTTCCTTGTTATATTATGTTCTCATCATTGCTTGTTAACTATTATGCACTGACAGTGCAAGTACTTCAACACGGAACCCAATATTATCTGATTATATCCTTTGCTTAATTTCGGTGACAAGTGAATTGCAATAATCCATTACCACCACCTATTGTGATGTTGATGGAAATGGGGGTACCACTTTGATCCCAAGTTTACATTTGTTTCGGAATTTCGAGGCTCATGGAAGAGCATAGAACACAGAACATAAACAGAACAAAGGGGAAGATAATGGAATGGGGAAAAAAAAACTCAGCAACAACAGGCTAGAGGGTCTCAGCAAAGGACCTTGGAGGAAAGAATTGTTATGAGGAAAGGATGAGATTCAAGGGGAGGGGTGGGTGAAACCATGGGGTGCAAGCTGGATAACAATCTCAAAACAGAAATAAGAGGAAGAGAAAACCTGGGATGAAAGCAGAAATGGAACATGGGGGGAAAACAGAGGGAGAACAACACAAGAACATGCAGAAAAGGTAAGGGGAGTTACTTGGGGAGGGTTAATGAGGGTAAAGAAATTGGCCATGAGCATTGATGGGGTAGTTGACCTGAGGTGCAGTGAACGCTGTTTTGAAGCTCTGAAAGGGAAACATGGAATTAACAGAGACTGAGGAAGTTGGTTCCTCAGGAAAGAGAACAGAAGGACCAAATGAAGAGGTGAGCATTTGAGCCTGGATTTTTGGAAGTTTCACCAGAAGTGGAGTTACTAGCAGACCATGTGTTCACTGCAGAAACCTGTGGGGGGGGGCAGAGGGTTACCTGCAAGACCAAAAAGGAGGTGCAAGTAGACAGCAGGCCACAACCCTAATCCGTGGTGCCGAGAGTAACACGTTCCCAAAGACTCTGCTTGGTCACGGCAGATTCCATTGGTTTTGAAGGAGCCTTGGTTTCCACAGCATCAAGGCAATGCAATGTGTGAGGCAGAGGCATCGGCCCCAAGGTGGAGGGAGAGAGAATACTACATCGGAGCTGTGGATTGAAGGGCCTAGTAAGGTGATAAAAGTTCAGATTTTGCCAAGAAAGACTTTGCAGGCAGGAGGATGCCCAGTTGTGGCTGGCTATGGAATTCAAACTGTTGCTATGTGGTTGCCAAGAAAAGATCATGGCTGGGAGTGTAAGTTTGCAGTGACTAACTTGTTCAGAGGTGTGTTAAGAAGTAGATTGGACTGAACCTTTCCTCTATACTATTGAAAAAAGTAATCTGATTATATAATGCGACCGTGTATCGTCCATGCGTTTTCGTCGTCTCCCGTTTATGGCGGCTGCTTCCCGCACTGCGTTTTAAAAGTGCTGATTTTGTCATTTTGCAATTTCATTTCACTTTTTTTGATACAACATAGTCAGTCGCTTTATTGTCCCTTTCAGTTAATCTTGTAAATGAACTGAACATCTGGATGAAGTAGATTTATACAAGATCTTCAGGAGTAACACACAATTTAAAATAGTTGTATTTTGCCCTCTTTTTTGTACAAAACTCGAACCTCCACTACTGATGATGCACCACCATTTGTGGTTGGGCAGTATAAGTAGCTCAGAGATTCAGTTCGGAGTAAACGTACGAGTGGCAACACAATTAACCCTTTTAAAGTCCATGAAATAATTAAAATTAAATAGATTATTTGAACTTTTCCTGTCACTGGTGGGACAGGTACTTTTTGCTTGTCAATAATAAATTGCAGTAGCTTGTTTTTTTTCGGGGGTATGTAATGATTTAGCAATGTTTACCAATGCTACTCAAACTTATAACGGCCAATCGGTGGGAGTGCATACTATGCCAGCTGAACAGTTTACGTTTGTTATCCCATTGATAGGTTTGATCGATCCTGGTGTTGCTTATGCAGGTTGTGGTCTTGGGGAATTCTAAGGATCCTGAGTTCAAATCCCACTCAGCTGTTGAATAATACCAGGTGAGGTGACTCTGCCTGTCATCCTTCCGAGGTCGGCAAAAAGAGTTGCCAGCTTGCTGGTGTCCTGTCTGTCTGAGTGGCAACCCGTCCAGGACGTGTCCAATCCCAATTAGCTAAGGAGATGCTTAAGCCGCTGTCCACCCTTGACGTTTTTAGCCAGCGTATGGCAACGGTATGAAAATGTATGTAAAACCTGGTTGTTACGCTGAACTATTGATGTTTTTATTTTTATTTTTTGGGCGTATAATAACGTGTGACGTATGCATAACATATTAGTAACGTACACAGAACGTTTTAATCACATATAGATAACTTATACAAGAATGCTGAGCGTTTGTCGGCGTCATAACCTATGCCAACGAATTAGTCTAACTTATGCATAGCGCGGCAAGCGTTATCGCCGACCGATCATGTGGCGTAGGCATTAATAGGCTGCGGGCTCGACGATTCAAATCAATAACCGCACTAGACATCGAAGTGTGAAGCCGCTGTTCAAACCTTGACGTTTTAGGCCAGCGTATGGCCGACGTATGAAAAATATTTCCGAACCAAGCTGGGCACACGTCGAATACGTTATTGGTAATTTTGTATACGTTAATAGCACGCTTGCATACGTCATTGTTGCCGAGTATGTTGGGAGAAATTTTCAGCATGTGAAAATTTTCTCGACGTACGACACACATTCCGCAATCGCTGGCATAAGTTGTAGCGCAGCGCTACGCGATCTTTGACACACGTACTCATAAGTCGAAACACGTCAGGGTAATGGTTAGCCGTCAGTGTTCGACTCCATGGTTTTTTTTTTCTTGTGTATGACGGTTATGATTAAATCGTTGAGCGGCCAGCTTTTTAATTCTATTATATTATAACCGCCACTAGAAATCGAAGTGTCAACATGACCATCATACCGAAGAACATTTATATTTTTTTTTTTTAAACCCCCAAAAAAAACCAAGGGAGTCTGGAACACTGACGCCTAAACCATTACGATTGACACGTTTCGAACTTATGAGTACCTTACAAGTAACGTGTTCAACGATCACGTAACGCTGGCCTTACAACTTAATGGCCAGCATTATGCGGAACGTGTGAGTCATACGGCTGGCATACGTCGCGAAATTTCAAGCATGGAAAATTTGTCTAACAGCTCGGCGAACTACGACGTTTGCCAGGTACTAAGCGTAGCAGCGTGCTCTGAACGTATACAAACTTACCCATAACGTTAACTTCGACTGTTGTGCCGACGTTTTAGCCAATGTTTCACACGTCAGGCATACGTTGGCTAAATCGTCAAGGTGTACAGGGCCTTTTAGCAGCACCAACGCTCTGCCCTAGAGTATGGTCCCAATGGATGGTATGGTGGTGGTGGATAGGTTGTATCTGATGGGGTCTTCACCAAAATCGAATCAATTTGTCCTTATCATATGCACAACCTGTCTAACAAGCTTCACACGGAATGCCGGCCACAACTTTTTTTTTGAGATAGTCCTGCTCCACAGACAGACAGACACAGACAAACAGGGGTGAAAATATAACTTCCATCCACTTCTTCGATGGTGGAGCTGATGAGATCATGAGATCATGAGATATCATTTCTTCCCCGTGAGTCATGTTGGACCTATTTCTCCGAGTCACAGAAGAAAAATCAAGGTTTTGAGTTCGTGAACATACAGTTCTTTCCTGCCAACTGCTCAGGAAGTAAGCTTTGGGTGTTATTACAATGAGCTTGTATTCTTACAAGGCTGGCAGGATGGCCTCAAAGTACCGCACCACACACTCACTTCCAAAGTGTCTTAGCATGGGTTCAAATCCTGACCCAGCTATAAAAAAAAGTTATCCCAATTGTTTCAGCAGGCAGGGCGATACATTCATGTGTGAGCATGTACTCGGATGGACAGTGAAACTGGGTGTCCCATCTGCTGCATTATTTGGTGACGTCAAAAGATTCGGCAAAGAGGGAGGCGAGCTATCGCCGGAGTCATGAATTAAATCCATAATTCCTGCCCCAAACTGCTGCTGGAAGGGTAATGGCAACCATCCAGCTGCAACACTTTGCCAAGAAACAACTTCAGCAGCATGGACGATCTGTAACAGAGGATGGTACATTCAGCATCAGAATTCTTATTCTGATTTTGTGAATCATTAGTGAATGAACTGTAAATACACATTTCCTATTCAAGTATCTTTCAACTTCAAAGACATATTATATCAATTCATGTATTTTACAAACCGTTAATAGCATCGCATGGCTCGCATATGTGACCTTATTTCGCACTAAAGGAGACAAAACCTGTTTGTGTAATCCGAAAGTGAAACAAAGATGTCCCTCCTGATGAGTGTACCCTTCGCCTATTATTTATACCTCAAATTGCGCTGTCTGCCTGGTGAGTGTTTCGTCCTGCATTTGTCTCCCTTCGCACTCGCTGCCGAATCTCTCCACGGCAAACAATCGGCGCTTACTTCCAGTCACTCACACTCACCCTCGTCACACGCTTACCCTGCACATTATATTCGCTTCTGACATCGCATCGACCGTATTACCGAACGCACAGCTCGAACACGATAGACCACGTGAAGGGAGAATTTTCAAAATAAAGCAAATTTAGCCCCGCCCTTAAGAGTCCGCCCTTCCAGCATGCCTCCGCTTCTTGCCCACTTTTGAAGCCGTTTCGGGTTAAACGCGCCATACTTTCATTTTGCTCCCGCGGTTTGCTTGAAGCCAGTTCGGTAATATAGCGCAAGTGCGGCGGTTAATAAAAAAATTGGTAGATTGAGAAAACAGAAAGAACTATCGTAGACAGCAATCATCGAGCTGACGAGGAACACCTTTGAGGGAATGCGAGAAGAAAAGCTCCATTTTGTTTGTTGAGCTAAGGTCTTCCGTGTTGAGCTTTGCTGTCGACAAGCTTAAAGTCTCCTCCCTCCCCCCCTTCTCAATGTATCTTCCATACATTTTTTTTGCATCAATCATCCATATATCGTTCTTTATCCTCCCCCCCCCATCTCTCTCTTTG
>CM068960.1:42024349-42035578 GCA_035128595.1 Eptatretus atami | reverse complement strand
CTTTGCTGATAATTCTTGATAGGGTTCGCCACCATCTGCTTGAGCACCAGCGTCCAGAGCAGTCAGGCTTTACACCAAAAGAGTCAACGATTGACCGTATCCTTGCTCTTCGGGTCCTCACCGAACGCAGACGAGAGTTTCGGCAGGGGCTGCTTGCAGCCTATGTTGATCTCTGTAAAGTGTTCGATTCAGTTGAATCGGGATACCCTCTGGAGGATTCTTGGTCTTCGTGGGTGCCACCAAAACTGATCGATCTGATGTCTGAACTCTACTCTGGTACTGAGAGTGCTGTGAGATGTGGTGGTACCATCTCTGACTTCTTTCCAGTTGTTACTGGAGTTTGTCAGGGGGTGTACTGGCCCCACACTTTTCAGCACTTGTATGGACTGGATTCTAGGGAGGATGTTGGGAGATCAAGCTGTGGGTGCATCGTTTGGGAATGTCAAGATCTCTGACCTTGATTTCGCAGATGATGCAGTCATCATTTGCGGAGACTTTAGATATCCTTTTGGGGGCCCTCAAGGTGCTGAATGAGGAGTCGGAGCCGCTGGGATTACAGGTTTCCTGGGTCAAAACTAAGATCCAGGCTTTCAATGATATATTGGATGCTGCTATCTTGTCTGTACCTGTTTGTGGTGAGGATGTTGAGGTCATGGAGAGATTCATTACCTTGGCAGTGATATTCATGTCTCTGCTGGCTGTGAGTCAGAGGTCAATAGACGTCTGGGTCGGGCCTGGGGAGTATATGGATTCACTGGATAATGGGGTGTGGCGCTGCCGGTACCCTGTGCGGGAGGACGAAAAGTCCCGAGTCTTCAGGTCCTTGGTGCTTCTATTCTTTGCTCTATGGATGCGAGACTTGGACTCTGACCAAGGATCTGAGATGGAGACTTAATTCCTTTGGTACCAGGTCTCTTCAGAGAATCCTTGGCTATCGCTGGTCGGACTTTGTGTCCAACGAGCGGTGGCTGAGAGAGATTTAAACGAGATTTGTTACCTGCATAGTCCGTGAGCGTCAGCTGCGGCTGTATGGACATGTGCCTCGTTTTCCTGACGCTGATCCTGCTTACCCAATTCTCTCAGTGAGGGAGTTCTCGTGAGTGGAGGAGGCCAATGGGCCGACCACGTGCCTCGTGGTGCAGCAGGTTGATCTGCATCTCAAGGAGATGGGGATGTGGGCCAGGCATCTGCCTGGGGGATGGCCAGACGGAGGCCCCTGGAGTACCGGCGGAAAGTGGACGCAGCGACGCGCTGCTCTGGGCAATGCTCCCATACCTGACCTGACCTGACCAAAAAGTCACCTCGGGATTTAGAAATTAAATAACATTTGTTTTTTAATAATTTGTTCTTCTTTTTTCTTTTCAGAATTTAGATTAACATTTGGAAATTACCCATGGAAAAATTCACAACTGAACAAAGAACCAAAATCGTGGAATTTTATTTTAAATTTCATCGATCAATTATTCTCACCCAAAGAGCATGGACACCGAATAATTTCGCAAAATTCAGAATTTCTTGGCCATCACGTTCTCCTGATTTGACGCCTCCCAATTATTTTCTTGGGGGTTACCTAAAGGAGCGTGTATACATCAATAAGCCCCATACAATTCAGCAGCTCAAGGACAACATCTGTGCAGAAATTCGAGGGCTGCAGCTAGAGTTATTGTCCACGTGTATGGAAAATGCTGTGAAAGAGCCCGCCTCTGCGAAGCCAAAAATGGAGGACATCGAAGCTGCATCATTTTTCATAAATAAAGCAAATTTTATCTCCATTTTCTAAATTTCTTTTGTATAAAAATAATTAGAAATTATAAAAAAAACAGAAATGTTATTTAATTTCTAAATCCCTAGGTGACTTTTGGGACACCCTGTGTGTAATATATATATATTTTTTTTGTTACGAATTTCGCCCGCCCGGCGTGCGATCGCCACGTAACTCAAATCGCGACGCGTCGCCCACCGGAACGGACAATCAGTCGTGACCCTCTTGAACTACCACCAAGGAGCTAGCCACGGGTGGGGTTTAACCTCACCACAACCCAGTCCGCATTCTACCCGCGGCGAAATAGGGTGAATCGCCGAATGTCGATATACCTAAGTACCCGCGCGGGTAGCGTACCGAGGAGTTGTACCACGCCGCAGGTCGACTCCGGACACGAACCGCTTAAGCGGCTCGTTCCGTGCTGCAGGGATAACCGAGCGGAGTTATCGCCGACCTCGACGGTTCAGATTATTTATTGGGTGTCTACACCCACTACCAATCCTTACGTGATGCAAGATGGAACTTTCAAACAAAGGAAAGGACGCAACGAAACGGGAAAACAGTTCAACAAGCAAGTAGTTAATTACACACCGCAGACAAGGCACGTATTTACAGCCATACAGTGAAAGCAAGCACGTATATACAGCCATACAGTAAAAGCAAGCAAAAGAGTTACCAACCGAATAAAGCAATGTACAAGCACTTATCAGGTTTACTTAAAAGATTGGCGCCACACACACATTTACACAAAAGCAATAAAAAGCCACCCTCATAGGCAAGGGGGCAGACAGGTCCGTGGACCAAATTTACGGGAACCTGGGTGAGCGGCCAGGTCCATGAGACCGAAGGGGTCTTACCCGCGCCCTCGTGGCGCGATGGCAGGCTAGCCAAATGTCAGCGTAATGTGCCTGACTCCGTGCCCCTGGCGTGTTGGTGAGCTCCTTTAGGCGTGCGTTGCGCCAGGCACGTGTTAGTCGGTCGACACCACGGTTGGGGTGGGGAACGGACGGGGTTACCGGCGCTATCTCAGCGTGGATGGGGGGAATTGTTGATGGCTCGGGGTGGAGAGAGGGGAATGGCGGACGCTCCGTCCCGCTAGCGGGGCCTTGGGACCACACCGACTCCGGCGAACTCTCGCCCCTGAGTCCCCATCCGCGTCCCTGCTTCACTCCGCGACTCGTCCCTCGACCCAGCAACGACAACCTCAACGACGACCTCCGTCTTCACTCGACCATTTCAACCCAACCACACGCAAGTCGCCTTGTGCTCGCATCTTTATAGACCGGGGGAGGAGCGTGTATGTAAATTCGCGGATCAAAACGCGCGTGGAGGCGAGGCCACGCCACCCGATGTTCAGCCATTGGTCGGGAAAAGGGCGTGAGCCTCTCCTGATCCGATTTCCCTCCTAAAAGGAGTCCACATGTATCGCGCTTGGGGGCGGGGCCACACCGCCCCGACGCTCGCCATTGGACGGAGGAAAAGGGGCGTGAACCTCCCCTGATCCGATTTCCTCTCCCGTAAAGGCATCCATTTGTACTCGCGGCTCGACGCGTTCGACAACAATCACCGAACGGGCCCTGGACAGCACGACGTTCGGTGTTGACAGGTGGGTTGGTCGATGGTTGTGGAGGAGAAAGGCGAAGGTGGTGGGGGGTTTGCTGTGGTGGTTTGGTTGTTGGCGGGCGTCGTTTGAGAACGGCGGTGAAGCGATGTCTGCGGGGTGGAGCTGCGGAGGGTAAAGAGGCGAAGGTGGTGGTGTTTGAGTTGTTGGCGCCGTCGTTTGGGAATGGCGGTGAAGCGATGTTTGCGGGATGGAGTTGTGGAGGTAAAGAGGCGAAGGTGGCGGTGTTTGAGTTGTTGGGGGATTATTGGTCCAAAATAACGATAGAGAAAGAAAAATGGCTAATCAAAGCATCGCAGCCCGGATGAATCACACATATTCCCTCTAAACAACGGGTGTGGACTAACTACACATTAACTTATCGATATATCTAACTGAGACCCTTCTGGTGTATTGCAAATTTCCACAGCCGTAACAATATATATATATATATATATATATTATATATATATATATATATTATATATATAATATAATATATACTTCGTTATAAAAATCACTAATTTGTTAAAATTTTCAGATTTCATTCCAAGTTTTGACATTTATTTAGGCCACGAAATGCGATTTTCGAATCCGGTATAATATTTTGATTACTACCTTAATTTGTCCGTGAGCGCAGATCGTGTTTCCAGGCAAGGCATGTTTGAATCGGCTGTTAATTATCTTCAAAAATGGGTGTTTTAATTTTACCCATTCACCCAATTTTCATTACCCTTGCCGAAACGAGAGGGAATTGCATTTGGTCTATTTGTTTGTTTGTCTGTTTTGTCTGCACAAGATCTTTCGTGTTTTTTCTCTGCAACCGCTTTTCGGATTGAGACAAAATTTTCACCATTGGTGCGACTACTCATGTAAAATGTTGTAATGATAATTATGACATCATAGGTCACGTGCTGGGGCAACCATGTGGAGAAAACGGGAAAAAAAATTTGACCTCTTTATCTTTGAAACCGTACCAAGGAAAAAATTGAAACTTGGCACATGGCAAGTACTCCCCTCAATAGGAATGAGTGTGATATTTATGGTGTCATACAGTAAATGCCTTCGTTATGACATCATAATTGCATATGTAGAACGCTACATCTGATCAGTATGAAAATTTTTTGAGGGTCATCTAGGGATATAATGGTCCACAAAAAAATGGTTGATGATGTCATGGTCATTTGGCAGCCATATTGTTTAAAAAAAAAAAAAACCTTCAAGAATCTTCTCTGAAATAGATGAACAGATCAAGGCAAAACTTTACACATATGACCACCTGTCCATGAGGAACAAAGGGTCACACATATGACATCATAGGTCACATGGTTTGGCAGCCATATTGGATTTCCCCTAAAACCTATAAAAATACGCCACTCAAAAGAAGTCCTGGCGAGGGCTGCAATCTCTGATTGCTCTTTTTCTTGTCATTCATCTACTCATTCATTCATGTGAGTGAGGAAAGTGATAGAAAAACATTGAGCCCTTTATCGTTAAGAAACCATTGCGGTCTGTTCAAAGTCGAGGCTATGTTGAGCAGGCCAAAAAGAAAAGGCAAATTAGGACCCTTGTGACGGAGAGCGAAGTGTCAGAGGATGCGCATGATAAAGGATATAATTAATATGGTAGTTAATTATCTTCAAAAGGGGTGTTTAAATGAACCCAAACACCCAATTCTCATTCATGCACTACCTTGGACTTCCCTTCGTATGCATGCAAAGTTTGGGGCCACTAAGTTTCATGGTTTTTGAGTTATGGATAAGACACACACTGGTTTCAGGTGCTATCTCCTCCACCCCTAAACCCAACCACGCACAGCCAGGTGACCCCCACAAAAATATTTGCAAGAGTTTACCCCTTCATAGACAAATAAAAAGAAAGAGAAATAAATATGGAGGAGAATAAGTAACCACACACTCGAACAGAAAACATATACACATGAATATTTCCATCATCTGTCTGGTTATGCCTGGTGTTGGCTTAATGGTTTCGGGTGGTGGGCTTGGGATCCTAGGATTCTGAGTTCAAGTGCCACTCGGCTGTTGAATTAATACCAGGTGGGGTTGACTCTGCTTGTCATCCTTCTGAGGTTGGTAAAATGAGTGCCAGCTTTGCTGGTACCTGTGTTGGAGTGGCGACCCATCCAGGGTGTGCATAATAGCCCAGTAGACAACTTAAGCAGCACCAACGCTCTGCACAGAGTATGGTCCCAATGGATGGATGGATTTGTCTGGTTTGGGTTTCGGATGGACCGTGAATGTGCTCCATGGTGAGGTGCAAGCAAGAATGCAATGTAATGGGTATGTACGCAGGTGCGAGTTCAACCCGTGGTTGTGCGTCATGTTCGGCAGCATCTTGGGCAGCGGTAGCTTGTGCAGCGATTGCCGTCACAATACGTACGGAATACAGTCAGTTGTGCGCTGAATGAATCTACAGAGACTTTGACCAGATGAGTGATTCTACAGAAATGACCAGATGAGTGACCAGATGAGCTTGCAATCCAGTCAGATGGAATGCAACATATTCAGACAATATACTGGGGCATCGATTGCAAAGATGGAGTTGATGGAGTCCACTGCAATCGTTGTGCAGAGGGTTATCAACAACACGATTCAAACCACCACTCCCTGCATCCGAGTTCCCACATGTTTCTGCTGGAAACGAGTCCAAGAGGGATAACACCACTGACAACTGCGGGGATTACTGCATGCCACGGAATACCTTCATGGGCATGAACTTCCACGAGATGTGCAGGTCCTTGAAGAGGATTCAATGAGTCCGTAGATGTGGCAAGGTGGCCGAGTGGACGACCTGACGAGGCCAACTTTGTTTGTACTCGTGGAGTTGGTCTGCAATCAGTTGTTGGTGAATCAAGATGTTTATTTGTCTCTTTTAAAATTTTTTTGTTAGATTCTGTAGATTATACGTTTTGTAGATCATCTGCACGGCATGTTCAAAATGATGTTAAACTAAAATACCAAAGGTTCAAGACACGTCAAGATAGTAAAACGGAGCATAAATTGTACGATTACTTTTTTTAAAGGGTTATATAATCTCACTTTTTGGGTATACAATGGGGGTGAAGTGTGGCCCAAGCCTCATGAATCGACTACACGCAACACACACACAACCACACACATACATATATACACACACACACACACCATATATATTGTTGCAACTCGCGCCCGCCGGCGTGTGAACGGCCACGTGACTCGAATCGCGGCCGCTTCGCCCACCAGACGGACAATTCAGTCGTGACCCTCCCGGACTAACGCCGGATCTAGTCACGGGTGGACTTTTCGGCCTCACCATGATCGTGCCAATCGGCCACACCGCGTGGGATAGGGTTGTTCGCCAAACTCGACCTACCTAAGTACCCACGCGGATGGTAAACCGGGCGATCGCACCTCGCCGCAGGTCGACCCTCGGACACACGGACCGCTTAAGCGTCGTTCCGTGCTATCGGGATAACCGAGCGGTGTTATCGTCGGCCTCGACGGTTCCTGATTAATTATTCGGGCGTCCCGCGCCCACTCAAACCCTTACGTAAAGCAAGATGGAGACCCACAAAGGAAAGACGCAGCGAAACGGGGCAACAATTCCAACAAGAAAGCATTTTATTTACACACACACAGATAGCACACATAAAGCAGGTATTTATAGCCACAATTAGCAAAATGCACATAATATCACATAGAAAAGAGTTAAGACCGACTACGGCGAAACACCCGCAACACTTATACAGTTTTACTTTACGGACATGCGCCACACACACCAGTTCACACAGAACCCCAAAAGAAAATGGAAAGTCGCGACTTTCCCTGAGTTCGAGTCCTTGCGACCTCCTCCGACGTGGTCCCGTCTGGCCGTGATCCGTTCGAGCGTGGTCGCGAAGCCTCTCCGGCGGTGCCTCGTGCCTGCTCGTGTTGGTCCCCCGACGCCACGGACCAAGCACCGACTGCGTACACCGAGCCAGGAGCACCCGAACAGGCCAGAACAAAGAACAAGCACGAGACGAAGCAGGACGAAAAGAAGCACCAGTCACGAGGGACCGAGACAAGAGCTCACGGACTCGCAAGAAGCTCACGACTAGCAGAAGCTCACTGACTAGAATCGGCAGCGCCGCCGCATCTTTTTATACTCCCGGCGCCACGCCCTGTTTCTCCGCCCCGCCTTTGGCTCCACCCCCCTTCGAGGCGTTCGAGAATAGGGCGTTCCCTCTCGTTCCCCTCCCCCGCGCCATGCGGGGGGCGAGGAAAATCAGTCCTGGCGCCGGGCCAGGGAAGAAACAGGCGGGAAAACCGCGCGCCATCGTTGTGGTGACTTCTTCTTTCCTTCTCGGCGTTCGACGGTTTCCAACGGCGGAAACCGTCGTAGTGTGGACCGTGGAGGATGGCGTTTCGTCAGCGGGGTAGTGGCGAAGATGGTGGCGGTTGTTGTGAGGGTACTTGGAGCGCGGTTGGCATTTGTGGCGAAGTTGGTGGCGGTTGTCGTGTGATGGCGGTGCGGGCGTTGTTGAAGTGGTGGCGTGGTTGAGGCCGAAGCGGTTGGCCTCGAAAATAATGAAAGAACAGAAAAACGACTAACTCAAAGTGTCGCAGCCCGAATGAATCACATCAATTCCCTTAAAACAATGGGTTTGGGCTAACTATACATGTACTTAAAAAAATATCTCACCTCGGGACCTGAATGGTGTTTGCGAATTTCACAGCCGTAACACTACCCCTCCCTTTTTACAGACTCGTCCGAGTCGTCAAAATTATCCGTGTGCCATCACATGTGTAGTTCTCCCCTAGTACGTTTAACCTACGGATCCCTGAGTGCGACATTCATGGTATTCGTGTCCCCAAAATAAATAACCTGAGGCTGAGTAACTAACTAAACCAAACTCACTCACACGGACGGACTTAAATAAAATTGCGGCGCTAAGACAGACATGCCCGGGCGCACTCGTATTTACAATACATCTAACCTTATAAATTTTACATAAACCATGGCCCAGGATCAATGGACTCTGCAGGGAGCAAAAGTTAAAAAGAAATCGGTGAACGGCGCACGGGCCGCCACTGCAGGCCCGTGTTGTAGCTGCCAACAGGACAGTTCCTGCAGCTTGCAAACTGTTGCTCGATGATCCTGGCGCACATGGCAATGAACAAGGGGGCAAGCAAATTGGACAGAACGGGGCTGGTGAACATGGGCAGTGGGCATGGCCCAAAGCAAAGGCAGGAGGCAAGGCATGGCCAAAACAGGGCCACTGCAGGCGAACGCAGCCGGCAGTGAAGTGACCGGCACAGGCCTCGAAGCAAAACAACAGCCAGCCGATGAAGTTGGCCGGCACAAGCGCGCTTGCAGTACACAGCTGCTGCGATCTGGCCGGTACAACAGGCCTCACAGCAACACAAGCCGTCGGACGATCCGACCAGCACAGGCCTTGAAGCACAGCTGCAGACGATCCGGGCCGCACAGGCCTTGCAGCAAAACAACAGCTGCCGATGAACTTGGCCGGCCTCTTGCCGTGCAGTGCAGGTTGGTGGAGGGAGTGCGGTGGTGCTGGCCACACAGAAGCGGGCTCGGCACCTACCTCCTGTCTCCCTTCCCACCTACTCGCCCTTTGCCTGTCACTGTCAACTCCACTCCCTTAATTTGTCACAACCCAATTTAGCCCCAACTAATTTTTTTTTTTTCTTTTTACTGTTTACCCTTACTTCCCACTATCAATCGTCCCTAACCCCTTTACTGTCCTTGTTCGCCTAACCTATCGTCTCCTAGCCTACTCCCAACCCCCTACGTTCCTTCCCGGAGGGAATAAGGAGACTAGCGTCCTATGTCGAGGCCCAACGACAGCCTCAGGAATTGGCCTCCCCAGACTTACAGCGATCTAACCCAAAGTGGGCCAGCGGCCCACACGTGAGCGACGAGGGATGGAATGGTGCGGAGGGGTACATTCTCCTAATCTAACCCTAACCATTACCTTTAAACATACCCCGGGGCTTTCAACAAGCGCTCTCGCTTAAACTATTGGTTCTAACAACGCAAGATTCCCGTCGCCTGTGTTTGGTGTCCCACGCAAATTTCGGGCCTCGCCCTCCAATTTTCCCTCCCGTGCCCTCACAACGGTTTTTCGTGGCTGGGACGCGTGCTCCCTTTGGCAGGCACGACCTCGCTCGAATCCCTACAATGACACCCGGGCACTACATGCCTCCGAGCCTACCAGCTCCCTAAACACCGGGGAGGTGCCCACCATATGGCAACTCCCCTGAACCGCACACGTGGCAGGCTGGCTTCCCGGGCCCCTTTCCGAGGGTCACCCGTGCCCACGACCACTGCCACGCGGCTATTGGCGCCCCGGCCCCCGCACCAAGCGGGCGCACCCGTGCCCACTACGCTATCCCGGCCCCCCATGGGCCCTTGGCCTACCACGGCCGACTAGGCCCGGTGCCCGGGGTACCCACTTCAGCGATACTCACCTTTCGCAGCCACGCTCCCAGCCCGTCAACAGGTCTCCTGCACCCCTCCAAACAGGTCTTTCGAGCCTACACTCCCCACCAACAGCAAAACAACCTCCAATTTTGTCAATTTAACTAACCCACCTAACTCACTCTACAACTGCACCCCTGGGTT
Source organism: Eptatretus atami (assembly GCA_035128595.1). Classification (NCBI taxonomy): domain Eukaryota; kingdom Metazoa; phylum Chordata; class Myxini; order Myxiniformes; family Myxinidae; genus Eptatretus; species Eptatretus atami. Next base: position 42,025,592 of record CM068960.1, on the reverse strand, counting down.
CCTGGGCGGGAGTCACTCCTCCCCCCAATCACTCATCGCACCATGCATTCCCCAATCACTCCATACACTCAGACCCGCTGGCCTCACTCACCACTCACCAGCACATGTTTCCACTTCACAACCCACAACTCACCGCTGAATCCTGCCATCCCTTCTAACTACATCCCCAACTAACTCGTGCTCCCACTGTCGTCCCTTAAACTACAGCACGTTCCATTTAACACTACGTAGCTAAGCTACGTCCCTCTACACATCACAGTTCCGTCACTGTCCTCTAAATCAAAAAAAATCATTTCCCAACATAAATCTCATCTAAATCCCTCTACCTAATCCATTCCACGGGCCCCATGAGGACTTACCCCTGTGGACCGTAGTGTGGACCGTGGAGGATGGCGTTCGTCGAGCGGGGGTAGTGGCGAAGATGGTGGCGGTTGTTGTGAGGGTACTTGGAGCGCAGTTGGCGTTGTGGCGTAGTTGGTGGCGGTTGTCGTATGATGGCGGTGGCGGGCGTTGTTGAAGTGGTGGCGTGGTTGAGGCCGAAACGCGGTTGGCTCGAAAATAATGAAAGAACAGAAAAACGACTAACTCAAAGTGTCGCAGCCCGAATGAATCACATAAATTCCCTCTAAACAACAATGGGTTTGGGCTAAACTATAAACATGTACTTAAAAAAAATACTCACCAACAGGACCTGAATGGTGTTTGCGAATTTCCACAGCCGTAACAATTATATTATATATATATATATATATAATATATTATATATATATATATATATATATATAATTAATATATATATACACTCACACACACACACACACACAGATACACACACACACACACACACACACACACACACACAACACATATACATAACACATATACACACACATACATACACACTATACATACACACATATACATACAACACACACACAAAACACACACATACACACACAATATATATATAAATATAATATACACACACACATTACACATATATATAACACACACAACACACACCACCAGCAATATCACACACAACATATACAACACAGATATACACACAATACTACATACACAAAACATAATACACACTGCATAGTCCGTGAGCGTCAGCTGCGGCTGTATGGACATGTGCCTCGTTTTCCTGACGCTGATCCTGCTTACCCAATTCTCTCAGTGAGGGAGTCTCGTGAGTGGAGGAGGCCAATGGGCCGACCACGTGCCTCGTGGTTGCAGC
>CM068960.1:42013101-42024257 GCA_035128595.1 Eptatretus atami | reverse complement strand
CCGGCGGAAAGTGGACGCAGCGACGCGCTGCTCTGGCGCATGCTCCCATACCTGACCTGACCTGACCAAAAGTCACCTCGGGATTTAGAAATTAAATAACATTTGTTTTTTAATAATTTGTTCTTCTTTTCTTTTCAGAATTTAGATTAATATATATATTATAATTAATATATATATATATATATAATATATATATATATATATATATATTGTTACGGCTGTGGAAATTTGCAATACACCAGAAGGGTCCTCAGTTAGATATATCGATAAGTTATGTGTAGTTAGTCCACACCCGTTGTTTAGAGGGAATATGTGTGATTCATCCGGGCTGCGATGCTTTGATTAGCCATTTTTCTTTCTCTATCGTTATTTTGGACCAATAATCCCCCAACAACTCAAACACCGCCACCTTCGCCTCTTTACCTCCACAACTCCATCCCGCAAACATCGCTTCACCGCCATTCCCAAACGACGGCGCCAACAACTCAAACACCACCACCTTCGCCTCTTTACCTCCGCAGCTCCACCCCGCAGACATCGCTTCACCGCCGTTCTCAAACGACGCCCGCCAACAACCAAACCACCACAGCAAACCCCCCACCACCTTCGCCTTTCTCCTCCACAACCATCGACCAACCACCTGTCAACACCGAACGTCGTGCTGTCCAGGGCCCGTTCGGTGATTGTTGTCGAACGCGTCGAGCCGCGAGTACAATGGATGCCTTTACGGGAGAGGAAATCGGATCAGGGGAGGTTCACGCCCCTTTTCCTCCGTCCAATGGGCGAGCGTCGGGCGGTGTGGCCCGCCCCCAAGCGCGATACATGTGGACTCCTTTTAGGAGGGAAATCGGATCAGGAGAGGCTCACGCCCCTTTTGCCCGACCAATGGCTGAACATCGGGTGGCGTGGCCTCGCCTCCACGCGCGTTTTGATCCGCGAATTTACATACACGCTCCTCCCCCGGTCTATAAAGAGCGAGCACAAGGCGACTTGCGTGTGGTTGGGTTGAAATGGTCGAGTGAAGACGGAGGTCGTCGTTGAGGTTGTCGTTGCTGGGTCGAGGGACGAGTCGCGGAGTGAAGCAGGGACGCGGAGGGGACTCAGGGGCGAGAGTTCGCCGGAGTCGGTGTGGTCCCAAGGCCCCGCTAGCGGGACGGAGCGTCCGCCATTCCCCTCTCTCCACCCCGAGCATCAACAATTCCCCCCATCCACGCTGAGATAGCGCCGGTAACCCCGTCCGTTCCCACCCCAACCGTGGTGTCGACGACTAACACGTGCCTGCGCAACGCACGCCTAAAGGAGCTCACCAACCACGCCAGGGGCACGGAGTCAGGCACATTACGCTGACATGTGTGGCTAGCCGCCATCGCGCCACGAGGGCGCGGGTAAGACCCTTCGGTCTCATGGACCTGGCCGCTCACCCAGGTCCACGTACATTTGGTCCACGGACCTGTCTGCCCCTTGCCTATGAGGGTGGCTTTTTATTGCTTTTTGTGTAAATGTGTGTGTGGCGCCAATTTTTAAGTAAACCTGAATAAGTGCTTGTACATTGCTTTATTCGGTGGTAACTCTTTTGCTTGCTTTTACTGTATGGCTGTATATACGTGCTTGCTTTCACTGTATGGCTGTAAATACGTGCCTTGTCTGCGTGTGTAATAACTACTTGCTTGTTGAACTGTTTCACGTTTCGTTGCGTCCTTTCCTTTGTTTGAAAGTTCCATCTTGCATCACGTAAGGATTGGTAGTGGGTGTAGACACCCAATAAATAATCTGAACCGTCGAGGTCGGCGATAACTCCGCTCGGTTATCCCTGCAGCACGGAACGAGCCGCTTAAGCGGTTCGTGTCCGGAGTCGACCTGCGGCGTGGTACAACTCCTCGGTACGCTACCCGCGCGGGTACTTAGGTATATCGACATTCGGCGATTCACCCTATTTCGCGCGGGTAGAATGCGGACTGGGTTGTGGTGAGGTTAAACCCCACCCGTGGCTAGCTCCTTGGTGGTAGTTCCAAGAGGGTCACGACTGAATTGTCCGTTCCGGTGGGCGACGCGTCGCGATTTGAGTTACGTGGCCGATCGCACGCCGGGCGGGCGAAATTCGTAACAAAAAAAATATATATATATATATACACACAGGGTGTCCCAAAAGTCACCTAGGGATTTAGAAATTAAATAACATTTCTGTTTTTTTTATAATTTCTAATTATTTTTATACAAAAGAAAATTTAGAAAATGGAGATAAATTTGCTTTATTTATGAAAAATGATGCAGCTTGATGTCCTCCATTTTTGGCTTCGCAGAGGCGGGCTCTTTCACAGCATTTTCCATAACGTGGACAATAACTCTAGCTGCAGCCCTCGAATTTCTGCACAGATGTTGTCCTTGAGCTGCTGAATTGTATGGGGCTTATTGATGATATACACGCTCCTTTAGGTAACCCCCAAGAAAATAATTGGGAGGCGTCAAATCAGGAGAACGTGATGGCCAAGAAATTTCTGAATTTTGCGAAATTATTCGGTGTCCATGCTCTTTGGGTGAGAATAATTGATCGATGAAATTTAAAATAAAATTCCACGATTTTGGTTCTTTGTTCAGTTGTGAATTTTTCCATGGGTAATTTCCAAATGTTAATCTAAATTCTGAAAAGAAAAGAAGAACAAATTATTAAAAAACAAATGTTATTTAATTTCTAAATCCCGAGGTGACTTTTGGTCAGGTCAGGTCAGGTATGGGAGCATGCCCAGAGCAGCGCGTCGCTGCGTCCACTTTCCGCCGGTACTCCAGGGCCTCCGTCTGGCCATCCCCCAGGCAGATGCCTGGCCCATCCCCATCTCCTTGAGATGCAGATCAACCTGCTGCAACCACGAGGCACGTGGTCGGCCCATTGGCCTCCTCCACTCACGAGACTCCCTCACTGAGAGAATTGGGTAAGCAGGATCAGCGTCAGGAAAACGAGGCACATGTCCATACAGCCGCAGCTGACGCTCACGGACTATGCAGGTAACAAATCTCGTTTAAATCTCTCTCAGCCACCGCTCGTTGGACACAAAGTCCGACCAGCGATAGCCAAGGATTCTCGAAGAGACCTGGTACCAAAGGAATTAAGTCTCCATCTCAGATCCTTGGTCAGAGTCCAAGTCTCGCATCCATAGAGCAAGAATAGAAGCACCAAGGACCTGAAGACTCGGACTTTCGTCCTCCCGCACAGGTACCGGCAGCGCCACACCCCATTATCCAGTGAATCCATATACTCCCCAGGCCCGACCCAGACGTCTATTGACCTCTGACTCACAGCCAGCAGAGACATGAATATCACTGCCAAGGTAAGTGAATCTCTCCATGACCTCAACATCCTCACCACAAACAGGTACAGACAAGATAGCAGCATCCAATATATCATTGAAAGCCTGGATCTTAGTTTTGACCCAGGAAACCTGTAATCCCAGCGGCTCCGACTCCTCATTCAGCACCTTGAGGGCCCCCAAAAGGATATCTAAAGTCTCCGCAAATGATGACTGCATCATCTGCGAAATCAAGGTCAGAGATCTTGACATTCCCAAACGATGCACCCACAGCTTGATCTCCCCAACATCCTCCCTAGAATCCAGTCCATACAAGTGCTGAAAAGTGTGGGGCCAGTACACCCCCTGACAAACTCCAGTAACAACTGGAAAGAAGTCAGAGATGGTACCACCACATCTCACAGCACTCTCAGTACCAGAGTAGAGTTCAGACATCAGATCGATCAGTTTTGGTGGCACCCACGAAGACCAAGAATCCTCCAGAGGGTATCCCGATTCACTGAATCGAACACTTTACAGAGATCAACATAGGCTGCAAGCAGCCCCTGCCGAAACTCTCGTCTGCGTTCGGTGAGGACCCGAAGAGCAAGGATACGGTCAATCGTTGACCTCTTTTGTAAAGCCTGACTGCTCTGGACGCTGGTGCTCAAGCAGATGGTGGCGAACCCTATCAAGAATTATCGAGCAAAGACCTTGCCCGGCACTGAGAGCAGTGTCACCCCTCGTAGTTGTTGCAGTCTTGGAGATCACCCTTCCCTTTCCAGAGAAGAACAACAAGGCCCCTTTTCCAGTCAGTTGGGATGATGCCTGTGTTTTAGGCAGAGCACGAACTACATGCAACGACATGACCACAGCATTTCCACCAGCCTTGAGAAGTTTAGCATGGATGACACAAATCCCAGGAGCTTTGCGCCTTTTCAACCGGGTCACCGCAGCTTGTGTTTCCACAAACAAAGGTGGATCACAGTTGATTGGAGGGTCAGCAATCGGGATAGTAACACCCTGACATCCAACTCAACAGCTGGTGAATCAGTCTGGTACAGCTGCTCAAAGTAACCGGCTCATCGGGCCTTCACTTCGGACTCCTCTGTCAAGAGCCCACCACTCTCCACTCTAACTGCAGTACACCAAGGGAGGGGCTTGGAGGAACGTAATGCACAAATTCCCCTGTAAAGCAGGACGAGAATCACTTCACATGTGGTGCGCTACCCCTCACAGATTCCTCGCACTTCGTCCTCCTTGTCCACCCTCAACGCACGTACAGTTACTCCTCAACTCCCTGAACACTCAGCTCTGCCATTAAGCCTGGCCCTGCGACTCTGGTCAATGGTATCCAGTGTCACTTGAGAGACAAAATTCTTCTTTGCCCAACAGTGAGTTCCAAGACATCCACCCGGCACATCAAGGATGGTGTCTTGAAAGCACTCTACAACTCTTCAGGATTCCCAAAGCACCCAGATCCCCAAAATCCCCACTCAGCCTGTTCGCAAACTCCTCAGCTACTCTCTCATCCTAGAGCTTGCCAACACCAGCCTGGGCTGGGATGTACCATTCTCCCGGATTTAAGCTGCGATTTCAGAGTTGCTACTACAAGCATGGATAAAGAAGAAAACTCTCAGAAGGGATAACTGGAAATTTGGAAGGAGGAGGGATTAGGGTGTGTTGGGGTTGGTTAACGAGGGTAGGAAAGATCATGGTTTTGGATTGAGGATGATCTGAGATGGTGGTGGACAGGTGTGTTGTACACCTGGAGGAAGAATGACATTGAAGAGAATGTGGAAGCTGGTTCCACAAGTGGGCAAAAGACGAGGAACAAATGAATGTGAGCAGTGATCCTGGATTTATGCAGTTTCAACAGAAGGGGGTGTATAGTGGACCGTGTGTGGCCTGCAGAAACCTGGGTGAACAAAGCACGGAAAGAGCAGAGGGTGCAAGACCAGAAAGAGGATGGAAGAAGACAGAGAGCCGACTGACCTGTCTGCAATGGTAAAGTGATAAGCCCATAATTCATCTTCATCGCAGGAGTTTCCAATAATCTTGAAGGCCTTGGTGTCCACGGCATCAAGCTGAGCAAGATGTGAGGCAGGGGAGCCAGCCCATAGGGGAGAGGAGTACTCCATCAAGCTGCGGAAGAAAGCCTTGTCGGTGGATATGAGTTCAGGTGTACCAAGGAAGGACTTTGAACGACGGCGGATGCCCAGTCGGTGGCTTGCTTTGGAGGCCAACTTTGAAATGTAGCTTACCCAAGAAAGATCATGGCTGACAGTGAGACCCAGGACTTTAAATGACTGAAGTTCCTAAGAGGATCATTAAGAAAGTAGAGAGGAGATTTGCCAGAAGGTCCTGTCAGAGAGAGATCGTGCAAGGTGTGAGATTTGTCAGAATTGAAAGACATATTCCAAGTGTTTGACCATGTTGTGATTTTATCAAGGTCTGAAGAGAGGGAAGGGCTGCAGCCTGTCTGTCTGAAGGATGAGGGATATCACGCAGAGGGTGAGTAATCAGCAAATAGATAAAGGTGTTTTTCCAGAGAGTCAGAGAGATCATTGATGAAGATCGGGAATAGGACTGGGCCCAGAACGCTGCTATGGGGCAATTCAGCCTTGACAGTGTGAGGGGTATGAAAGGATTCCATTGAGAGCCACTTGGCTACGATAATAGAGGAATCAGGAAGCCATGTGTGGAGTTGGCCTTGGATGCCATAGGCAGAGAGTTTGGAGAGCAAGGCAGAATGCCAGACTGTATAAAAATCACGAGATACTGTACGTCCATAGAGATGGTCCTGATCTCATGTCTGAGTGTCTGACATTGAGGGCCTCCACACATGTTGGGTGAGGAGAAGCAGCATGTCCAATGTGGAGTGACCTTGTCTGAAACCAACTTGATATCTGGGATGAGGTTGTTGGAGAAAAAGTTGAAATCCTGAGATGAGGTTAAAATCCTTCCACAAAAGGTAGGATTTCATATCAACTGCGATGATGGATTCCATGATCTTGCTGAATTCGCTGATGGGTCTGTAGTTAAGGATCAGTTTTGCACCTTTTTATGTAATGCAGTTGATGTTGGAGGATTTCCAAGTAGATGGAGATGACTTATGGCAAATGATTAGAGGAAAAGGGTAGATGGTGAAACAAATGATAGGGTGAAAAAGAGGATGTGAAAGAGCAGCAGAGTAGATTTTTATGACATGCAAGCTGATGCTGTCTGGTCCAGCAGCAGAGTCAGAGTCGAGGGGTTGAAAGAACCTTCTCACCTTCTCAGGTGCAAAAGCCACAGAGTCCAGGAACAGTTGGCTATGACAGGGAAGGTTGGAAGTTGGTTCCACAAGAAGTATCGAGAGTGAGAGGTTGGGGAACCAAGATTTGGAAGCAAACACAGAATTGATGCATTCAGCCTTCTCACAAGTGGAGTTGACTGTGGTGTCATTTGAAGAGTGGAAGGGATGGAAGGAGAGCAAAATCCAGAGACAGACTTAACAAGGTACAACCAGGTTTTAGAGGGAGACAAATTTGAAAGTTCACTCTTGAGGTTGGACAGATGTTGTATTCTGGCTCTCCTGAGTGGACAACACAATTGTTGCGAACTTTTTGAATGCACGAGATTGCCTACGGTCAGATTAGCCTTCCAGGAAGAGAAGTTGAGCAGTACATTGGCTCTGAATTTGGCGATTGTGCATGTGCAGAGAGGAGTAAGGTAATTGTTTTAGCCTGTCTGGCAGTCAAACAAAATTGATAATCATTCCAAACAGGAAACACACTGTTTACAAGAGCCATAGAGGACATAAACAACAGGCACAAATAATAATGTAACATATTAAATAAGGTGATGTAAAAGACGCTACATCAAACAGCGGTGAACTGAATTTTGTTTTTCTACAACCTCTCAAATTGTTATTTTATTTCAATTGAGTTATATACATGAACACTGTAGAACACAGATCACCTTACTGGCACTTTCAAAACTTTCCACTTAAAAGTACTTGGACAAAATGGTACAACATTAATTTGCGGCTCGTAGAACCTTCCCATGTCCTTTTTCTCAAGACTGCACGGGGTAAGGTGTTCTATGAACTCTCTAGTTTATTACTTATGAAATCATATTGATGACTTCCGTCCTCTGTTTGTGTGTTTGTTTGTGTGTGTGTTTGTTTGTAGGCACGATAACTCGAGAACGGAAGAAGCTACCAATGTCAAATTACACCACGTGATTCAGGAGGGTGATGGCTAGCGCTGATTAGATTTTGGTCAAAATCGGTCAAAGGTCAAGGTCACAGTGAGGTCAAACATAATTCCATAAATTCATGTGGAGAAATGGAGTATTTTTGCTGCGGTCGACGTTACGAGTTCGTTTTAACTTCGTTTATTTTTTGTCTTCGGTTTTTTGCGATCGCTTAGGACGCTAGCACTCGGTTGTCGAAATTCTGGTAAAAATTGGATGTTTGGAGACGTTTTAAGATTGTATAACAAATATTTCACTCGCCGCGTCACAGCTCGTCACGTGGTGCAGCGCGCTCGAGCAGACGCGGTGTTGAGTCACGTAAAGGTTTTGCGTGTGCGCGCTGACGGTGTTTTCGATAAAATGGTGTTTAAAAGTCATTTTTTATCCAATATGTATGCCTGACTTGTCGTATAAGAATCCGAAATATTGATATTAAATAATTGCGTGGAGAAATGGAGATTTTTGCTTCGGTCGATGTTACAAGTTCGTTTTAACTCGGATCGCAATTCTGTTTTCACTTTTAGTAATGGTTAAGTATGCTTAATACTAGGTTGTCAAAATTCTGGTAAAAATCGGATGTTTTATGAGATTATGTCGGGTGTCGTGTCTGAGGCTTAACTGAAGATTATGCTAATGAGGGGGATTGTAACACACAGCATTACGCGCTCGTTTTAAAATCAATTTCAATCCTGTCTTCAATTTTGGTAACGGTTAAGTATGCTTAACACTCGGTTGTCGAAATTCTGGTAAAATCGGATGTTTTATGAGAGGTTTGGTACAGAATCATCGTAGAAACTTCTGGTTTGCGTCGCTACCTTCTCTAGAGACAGCTTTTATTAGACAAGGTCAGAGGTCAAGTTGACGATTTCATAAGTACCAGTCTATGACCTGTGTTTTTTTTATTTAAGGATAGTGCTGATTTGGCAGTTACTGCACTGTCTGGTAGTTTATTTCACTTGTCCACTACTCTGGCTGAAGAAATATTTCCTGACATCCAGACAAGTTTGTTGCTTTATTAGTTTCATGGAATGACCTCTCATACACGCTATTCTGCTCTTTCAATAAGTAACATAATTTATCGTGTCTATCTGGTATCATATCAGGAGATATGATTGAGATGTTAAGACAATGAAGGGAATAGGCAAAAGTGCAGATGAATTATTCTTCAGAGTCGATAGTGATAGAGACAGGGATCATAGCCTGAGAGTAAAGAAAAGGAGAGTTAAGATGGTAGTAAGACAGGTGTCTTTTACTCAGAGAGGAGTTAATGCATGAATGGTCTCCCTGGAAAGATCATGGCAGCAGAAACAGAAGATAGGTTTAAATTGGAATTAGATAGGTGCCTGGAAGTTATGGAGATAGAGGGGTATGGGATGTTGAGTATGGACGGTGATCATGTGCATCTGTGCAGATGTTGTCTGTGGGGGTCTCGTCACGGGGTGGTGTGTGGTCGATGTTGTGGGTTTCTCACAAAAGAAGTGCCTTCGCCCACTCCTGCCCACCCCAGAAAGAAAATAAACTCCAAAAAAAAAAAATTTTTTTTTTTTTTTAATAAACTGGTCTGGTGTTGATGTGGCACAGGCATGATGGGCAGAATGGCCTGAATCTAAATTCCTTGTGTGTATCCCTGCGGTAAGATGCAGTATACACAAATATCTTTCTGTGGAATCTCTTCCAAATATTATTGTGAGATGTTGCATAGTGACCTAAATGCCCTTTCAGCTGATTTTCCTGAAGAAATGGCTCCTAAAGTTTAATGCCAACAAATGTAATATCCTGAGAATAAGACCTGAGGAAAAGTACGACGACACCTTTGATGGCTCCAACATGGCTGAGTCACTTAACAGTGGATCTGGGTGTAATACTTTCATCAGACTTGAAACCAGCCAAACATATCAGCAGCACACATGCACCTAGCTCGACAAAGATTAGGTATGGTAAAAATGCTGTTTGCAGGGCTTTTCTAAGACAAAAATCTTGGCTCTTTACTGCTTAAAAATTATCCCACACAGGTAGCGCAAAAGTGGGTTTAAGCAGTTGGTTCACTCTGTCTGCCTGACAAACTTCAGTCGGTGATCGAGGAATGACTTAATTTCAATTGAACGTCATATTTTGAATACTGTAGAACATAGGTCAGAACACGAACCTGCAGATTAGCAGTACTTTGACTGAACTTGGCAAATGGTACGGAGACTCGTCCCTGACAAGCATGCACACTCGCTGAAAAACAATTGCTTCAGTCTCTGTCTGTCTGTCAAACAAAATTTTCAGTCTCTGTCTGTCAAACAAAATTGAAAATCATTCCAAACAGGAAACTTACTGTTTTTAGGGACATCATAAAGAAAACATACAACAGGCATAATAACTAATGTAGGTGTAAAATAAGGTGGTGTAAAACAGAGTGCATCAGCGCAGTAATCTTATGTTGCAATGTTTTTAAGGAGTCAGTGAGTGAGTCTGAAACCACTTGTCATTATCGCTTGAACCAAACACGCGATTTTGATGAAACTGTTCACAGCTCATATCTGAGTGCATCAGCGGCAGTAATCTTATGTTGCAATGTTTTTAAGGACAGTCAGTGAGTGAGTCTGAAACACTTGTCATTATCGCTTGAACCAACACACGATTTTGATGAAACTTGTTCACAAGCTTCATATCTGATGTCTAACGAAGGTGTATTGACTGCATCAAAAATTGCGCTCATTAAGGGAGTCTACAGGGGGGTTGACCCCCAAAATAGTATTTGACACGTGCTGCTATCGTTGTACCAGCGACCTAACATATGACCAAAATAGTATCCTCTCTTCTCCAAAACTCACACCAAATTTCAATGAAACTTCACCAACTCAATCACCCGTGTGTACCAAAGTTTGTTCATGGCATAAGAAAAAACATCAGGGTCTTAGGGAATATGTGGGTGGGTTTGAGTGACTGTTGCTCCTGATCAAGGTGAGCTTCAGGACATGAGGTTCTATTTTTATTGTTTCTACAGTCATTAATTTTTTATTTTTTTTTCAATTGAATTACACATTTGGAACACTGTAGAACACAAATCGCCTTGTTTGCTCTTCAAAAACTTCAATTTTGCAGTACTTTGGCAAATTCTATGCCATCCGACCAATCATTTTTGTCCGCGCTCTGAGGTGGGAGTAACAACGAAATGCAGACAAAAATGGCAGTGCCTAGTGATAAAACCAACAGAGCATCAAAAAAAAGATCCTCGTCCAAAAAGATGTTTTTTGAAAATGCATCTTTTTCTCAAAGATCGTTGCAAAATCATCAGTTTCTACAATCAGAGATGGCAGAAGCTTCAGCTCTGGACTGTTACGTTTGACCATCGGGTTGTTACGGTTGCATTGTGCCCGTTATTCAAAGTCAACGAAGAAAGTTAATAGAGGTCGTGCTAAGAAACATACAGCAAAAGTTTAGAAGAGCCTTCCCATGTCTTTTTTCTCAAGACTGCATGGGGTAAGGTGTTTTTATGAACTCTCTAGTTCAACGATTGTTGGGTATATTTCTGTTGTAATGGAACCGAGTACAAAAAACTCAACTAAACGACACTCAATAGAACACATACCTCCACCAGACTGAAGAGTTTACATTTTGTATCCCACTTGATAGGCATTCTCTCTCTTT
>CM068960.1:42009073-42013076 GCA_035128595.1 Eptatretus atami | reverse complement strand
AAATATATATATATATATATATATATATACTTCGTTATAAAAATCACTAATTTGTTAAAATTTTCAGATTTCATTCCAGATTTTGACATTTATTTAGGCCACGAAATGCGATTTTCGAATCCGGTATAATATTTTGATTACGTACCTTAATTTGTCCGTGAGCGCAGATCGTGTTTCCAAGGCAAGGCATGTTTGAATCGGCTGTTAATTATCTTCAAAAATGGGTGTTTAATTTTACCCAATCACCCAATTTTCATTACCCTTGCCGAAACGAGAGGGTATTGCATTTGGGTCTATTTGTTTGTTTGTCTGTTTGTCTGCACAGATCTTTCGTGTTTTTCTCTGCAACCGCTTTTCGGATTGAGACAAAATTTTCACCATTGGTGCGACTACTCATGTAAAATGTTGTAATGATAATTATGACATCATAGGTCACGTGCTGGGGCAACCATGTTGGAAAAACGGGAAAAAAATTTGACCTCTTTATCTTTGAAACCGTACCAAGGAAAAAATTGAAACTTGGCACATGGCAAGTACTCCTCATATGGAATGAGTGTGATATTTTTATGGTGTCATACAGTAAATGCCTTCGTTATGACATCATAATTGCATATGTAGAACGCTACATCTGATCAGTATGAAAATTTTTGAGGGTCATCTAGGGATATAATGGTCCACAAAAAAATGGTTGATGATGTCATTGGTCATTTTGGCAGCCATATTGTTTAAAAAAAAAAAAACCTTCAAGAATCTTCTCTGAAATAGATGAACAGATCAAGGCAAAACTTTACACATATGACCACCTGTCCATGAGGAACAAAGGGTCACACATATGACATCATAGGTCACATGGTTTGGCAGCCATATTGGATTTACCCTAAAACCTATAAAAATACACCACTCAAAAGAAGTCCTGGCGAGGGTCTGCAATCTCTGATTGCTCTTTTTCTTGTCATTCATCTACTCATTCATTCATGTGAGTGAGGAAAGTGATAGAAAAACATTGAGCCCTTTATCGTTAAGAAACCATTGCGGTCTGTTCAAAGTCGAGGCATTGTTGAGCAGGCCAAAAGAAAAAGGCAAATTAGGACCCTTGTGACGGAGAGCGAAGTGTCAGAGGATGCGCATGATAAAGGATATAATTAAATATGGTAGTTAATTATCTTCAAAAGGGGTGTTTAAATGAACCCAAACACCCAATTCTCATTCATGCACTACCTTGGACTTCCCTTCGTATGCATGCAAAGTTTGGGGCCACTAAGTTTCATGGTTTTTGAGTTATGGATAAGACACACACTGGTTTCAGGTGCTATCTCCTCCACCCCTAAACCCAACCACGCACAGCCAGGTGAACCCCACAAAAATATTTGCAAGAGTTTACCCCTTCATAGACAAATAAAAAGAAAGAGAAATAAATATGGAGGAGAATAAGTAACCACACACTCGAACAGAAAACATATACACATGAATATTTCCATCATCTGTCTGGTTATGGCTGGTGTTGGCTTAATGGTTCGGGTGGTGGGCTTGGGATCCTAGGATTCTGAGTTCAAGTGCCACTCGGCTGTTGAATTAATACCAGGTGGGGTTGACTCTGCTTGTCATCCTTCTGAGGTTGGTAAAATGAGTGCCAGCTTGCTGGTATCCTGTGTTGGAGTGGCGACCCATCCAGGAGTGTGCATAATAGCCCAGTAGACAACTTAAGCAGCACCAACGCTCTGCACAGAGTATGGTCCCAATGGATGGATGGATTTGTCTGGTTTGGGTTTCGGATGGACCGTGAATGTGCTCCATGGTGAGGTGCAAGCAAGAATGCAACTGTAATGGGTATGTGCGCAGGTGCGAGTTCAACCCGTGGTTGTGCGTCATGTTCGGCAGCATCTTGGGCAGCGGTAGCTTGTGCAGCGATTGCCGTCACAATACGTACGGAATACAGTCAGTTGTGCGCTGAATGAATCTACAGAGACTTTGACCAGATGAGTGATTCTACAGAAATGACCAGATGAGTGACCAGATGAGCTTGCAATCCAGTCAGATGGAATGCAACATATTCAGACAATATACTGGGGCATGCGATTGCAAAGATGGAGTTGATGGAGTCCACTGCAATCGTTGTGCAGAGGGTTATCAACAACACGATTCAACCACCACTCCCTGCATCCGAGTCCCACATGTTTCTGCTGGAAACGAGTCCAAGAGGGATAACACCACTGACAACTGCGGGGATTACTGCATGCCACGGAATACCTTCATGGGCATGAACTTCCACGAGATGTGCAGGTCCTTGAAGAGGATTCAATGAGTCCGTAGGATGTGGCAAGGTGGCCGAGTGGACGACCTGACGAGGCCAACTTTGTTTGTACTCGTGGAGTTGGTCTGCATCAGTTGTTGGTGAATCAAGATGTTTATTTGTCTCTTTTAAAAAATTTTTTGTAGATTCTGTAGATTATACGTTTTGTAGATCATCTGCACGGCATGTTCAAAATGATGTATAAACTAAATACCAAAGTTCAAGACACGTCAAGATAGTAAAACGAGTCATAAATTGTACGATTACTTTTTTTTTAAGGGTTAATATTAATCTCACCTTTTGGGGTATACAATGGGGGTGAAGTGTGGCCCAAGCCTCATGAATCGACTACACGCACACACACACCACACACACACATACATTATACACACACACACACACCATATATATGTTGCGAACTCGCGCCCGCCGGCGTGTGAACGGCCACGTGACTCGAATCGCGGCCGCTTCGCCACCAGACGGACAATTCAGTCGTGACCCTCCCGGACTAACGCCGGGATCTAGTCACGGGTGGACCTTTCGGCCTCACCATGATCGTGCCAATCGGCCACCCGCGTGGGATAGGGTTGTTCGCCAAACTCGACCTACCTAAGTACCCACGCGGATGGTAAACCGGGCGATCGCACCTCGCCGCAGGTCGACCTCGGACACGGACCGCTTAAGCGGTCCGTTCCGTGCTATCGGGATAACCGAGCGGTGTTATCGTCGGCCTCGACGGTTCCTGATTAATTATCGGGCGTCCCGCGCCCACTCAAACCCTTTACGTAAAGCAAGATGGAGACCCACAAGGAAAGGACGCAGCGAAACGGGGCAACAATTCAAACAGAAGCATTTTATTTACACACACACAGATAGCACACATAAAGCAGGTATTTATAGCCACAATTAGCAAAATGCACATATATCACATAGAAAAGAGTTAAGACCGACTACGCGAAACACCCGCAACACTTATACAGTTTTACTTTACGACAGGCGCCACACACACACGTTCACACAGAACCCCAAAAGAAAATGGAAGTCGCGACTTCCCTGAGTTCGAGTCCTTGGCGACCGTCCTCCGACGTGGTCCCGTCTGGCCGTGACTCCGTTCGAGCGTGGTCCGCGAAGCCTCTCCGGCGTGCCTCGTGCCTGCTCTGTGTTGGTCCCCCGACGCCACGGAACCAAGCACCGACTGCGTACACCGAGCCAGGAGCACCGAACAGGCCCAGAACAAGAACAAGCACGAGACGAAGCAGGACGAAAAGAAGCACCAGTCACGAGGGACCGAGACAAGAAGCTCACCGACTCGCAGAAGCTCACCGACTAGCAGAAGCTCACTGACTAGAATCCGGCAGCGCCGCCGCATCTTTTTATACTCCCGGCGCCACGCCCTGTTTCTCCGCCCCGCCTTTGGCTCCACCCCCTTCGAGGCGCTTCGAGAATAGGGCGTTCCCTCTCGTTCCCCCTCCCCGCGCCATGCGGGGCGAGGAAAATCAGTCCTGGCGCCGGGCCAGGGAAGAAACAGGCGGGAAAACCCGCGCGCCATCGTTGTGGTGACTTCTTCTTTCCCTTCTCGCGTTCGACGGTTTCCAACGCGAAACCGTCGTAGTGGACCGTGGAGGATGGCGTTCGTCAGCGGGTAGTGGCGAAGATGGTGGCGGTTGTTGTGAGGGTACTTGGAGCGCGGTTGGCATTGTGGCGTAGTTGGTG
>CM068960.1:41999073-42004073 GCA_035128595.1 Eptatretus atami | reverse complement strand
TGGACTCTTTGGTCGTGAGTCGGGAGGTTGTGTAGGAGACTCGTCACATCGGTGTATGGTTTGGGCTTTTCTCAAATGGCTGGGTAATAGTAATGGGGGCAGATTATGTTCGTCTTTGTATATATATATATATATATATATGTATATTGTCTATATATAGTAAGGCCCCACTCGATGGCCAGCTGTTGATCTGTTTGATCCAGACTGAAAACGCTACAATGACACGGAAGGTGTAAATGTCGAGTAGTTTTATGTTTTTTTTAAAAAAAAAAATAGATTCATTTTGCATGTCACACAATTTGCTCCTTGAAGTTATTTTCCTTCTGAACTTGCTGGTGGTTGCTCATGTCGACTTATTTAGTTTGTAACTATCTAAAGGAGGGAGTTCTGCCTTTGGTTAGGTAGTGGCATGGTGACTCGAGAGAAGGACATGGTGGCTGTTAACTCTTACTTCCTGGGGGTAAGGTAGCAGCAGATTTGTGTGCCAGATGGTGATTAAGCTCTCATTAAATGCACACCTGGTTGCACTGCCATTGGTAGTGTGCTTAAGGATGTGTGGCTGTTGTAAATGAGTGGAAGCTGTTTGTCTGCTGTAGAGCATAATTAGGGGGTAATGTTGAATAGCAGCTGCAGTACTATACAGTATAGCCATCTGGACCTTTTTGGCTAACCTGCCACTTTTTTTTTTTTTTTCCAATCTATTCCACAAGCTAGAGTCCGAGCCCGTGTTGTTGGACATCTTGCGTGTCTTTTCGTTCCTCTTGTGCCCAAATGCAAAAGGATCTTCCTCCTTTTGATGCTTTGACTGGAGTACTTAGCTGGGTGAATGTGGCCCGAACTGGATGGTGCAAAGGTCCAGTGCATTTACCTTTGAGATCTTTATTTTGGGTTCGGTGCTTCACAGGTGAAAGCGTGCCTTTCTCCAGGTGGACATTGAGCTCTGGGTTCCATGCGACGTGTGAGCAGCCACCTTTGGTTCCCATGTAACGTGCGAACGACCTGTTAAATGGCGTCCCCATTTTAGCTGTCATTTAGTTGATGGACATTTAATATCCCACGGTGTCTTTTTTGCGAAGAGGAGGTGATCCGTCACTCCCTGAACAAATTAGCAAATTCCTTCTCAAATTGCTCGCCTTCGGTGTGACGTTGGGTCTTGCCAGCTGCTTTGTGAAAAACCCTTTCTCTCTTGACCCCACAAAAAGTTGGCAATGATCGGGGTGGTAGAAAGTCACAAATGGTAGTTAATAGTTGTAGCTGGATGAAAATTTTGACCATTTTTTTTTTGTTTGTTTTATGTTATGTGCCATCATTGTACAAATCGGTGTTTATTGATAAACGTCGCTATTTGCATCGACAGAAGTTCCCTCAAGTTGAACTTGAACTGTTGACATCTCACATTCTGCCTTTTGGTGAATTGTAGACCTCTGAATGAAACCACTTCACTCGCTGTTCGGATGAAGAGATGGTAGGGGGTGGTTGGCAGGGAAAATGACCTCACAAATGACATTGTGTGGATGTTTTTAAATTTGGAACTTTTCAATGTCTCTCTGCTTTTTGGAACAAGTCAAACTCAGCCAGGATGTGGTTGCAATGGTGGTGTGCTGGGATTCCCTAACATTCCAGCCTTGGTTATTCCCTAACACTAAGTCCTCAGTGACTGGTGTTTTTTTTTACTGCTTGCTCATGGATGGTTTTTCTCTTCATGCAAAGTTTGAGGAATAGATGAAACGATTAACCTTTTTGTTTGTCGTTTAGGGACATTGTTCAAGTCGTCGTCGTCGGCGTATAAAATCGTGCCATTCGACTCGGCAGTGCAGGAATGCAGTGTTATTAATGACTCTTGTTCTTTGTCCATCTTTGTCTTGTTTTTTCACCACAAGTGTGGTGCCTCCAATTTTTTAAAAACTTTTCCTTGTGCAAAGATCTGTCTGCGACCATGATTTTGATTCCAGATCAGTTTTTTAAAATTATTATTTATTTATTCATTATTATTTTTTATTTTTTTTATTTTTTAACCTTCATCAATTGAGTGCTTGAAATGGAGGTAAAATGTGCAGTATTGGTTTTTTATTTTATTTTATTGTCTGTCTGGTCCATCAAATCACTAATGACGACCTTAAAGGTGAAACGACTGTAGTTATGCTCTTTAGCTGTTTTGTTTTTTAAAATCTATTTAATTTTTCTTCCTACTCCCCTTTGTTCTTCCCTTTTCATGCTTGTAACTGTTGGTTGGACTGCTCAGTGCTGTGTTGTCATGGCTAAGGAGGTGAGTATCTTGTGATACAAGATTGCATTGCTTTGTGAGTTTCTCCAATAACTTGTATTGCTGTGGTTTTGTTGAAGGTTTGATTAAACACTGGTCAGCAACAGAACATCTTTCTGCCCTTTAGTGTGTGATGCATACTCCAAGCTTAATGTAAATTAATATACAAGATATGCTTGCCAATTTAGCTGGTTTGAATAATCAATTTATTTACAGGCTTTTTTTTTTTGTATGCGGAGTCGAGGCTCGTGGAGGAATTGGAACACAGAATAAACTAGAAGGGCACTCGGTAGAGCGCATACCTCCGCCATGTAATGCCTGATCCACGAGAACATATCGGGCCCAATACATTTTTGCAATATCATGCTATATATTGTTTTTGGCCCTATCTCTCAATGCTGAAGAATCACTTGGAGAATTAAATAATACTCGTATCCAGATCCGGATTCGGATCTTCACCAAAATCGAATCAATTCATCCTTGCCACACACCAAACCTGTCCATCAAGTTTCATCCAAATCCGTCCATAACTTTTTGAGATATCCTGCACAGACAGACAAACAGACAGAGAGGGGTGAAAACAACGTCCTTCACCTTTGGTGGTGGAGGTAATCAGATCAGAACAGAACACTAGAGGGGGTTTAGGGACAAAATAGAGGAAGACTTCAAGAAATGAGGGCTAGTTCATGAGCCAAGGGGTGAAGATTGATACAACTGCAAACACTCAAAGGAAAAACTATAAACTTGGTTGGGGAGGGGTTAATGGAGGGAACGATAACCTGAGGTGGTGGTGAACAGCTGTCTTGAAGACCTGGAAGAAAGATAATGTAGAAGTTGGTTCCGCAGGTGGGGAAAAAGGTGGAACAAATGAGTAGAGTTGATCATTGATTTTGGATTTTGGTAGTTTCATAAGAAGGGTGTTTAATGGCAGACCTCATGCACCCTTGCATAAACCTGGGGTGACAAATCGTGCAAAGGGCAGAGGGTGCATGACCAGAAAAGTGGTGCAAAGGAAGTTTTACTTTTCTCAAAGCATTCACCATCCTGGATGACATCACGGGATTGTTGTTCTCTGTCCCTCTCATCATATTGAATCCCAGACCATTCCATCATCACTGGATCGTGCTCGTGCCGCAACACATCACACACTGTGTCACCAGGATTGTGTGGTGAAGGCGATTGGGTCAGCTGTTTTGGTGCATTGGATTTCCTTTTATTTATTTTCAATGCTTTGCAGGCAAGGTGCTTTCAATATGCTGACAGTGCAGTCTTTTGAATGTTGGGGAAAGGCAATTCGATGAACGTGGTTGTCAGCCTTCGTGGTAAACCAATGACACTTATTCAAATGCACAAATGGGATACCTGGCACCCCAATCAGTCCACAGTCCACAGCCAACAGTTTTGGAGCTAAGTCCTATATGATGATAGGATTTGAATTTTCAGCCCATCAATTTACAAATTACTGTATGTTCACATCTTTACTCCCAGATGAGCCATCACAGCATGACTGTAATTGACTCAATTCAAATCAATAGGTGCTGAAGACTGGTGATATTGGAAATATCTTTTTTGTTCTTTAAAAAAAAAAATGCATTCCTCAACAGCTGAACAAAAGAGGCATTGTTTTCTCGTTGTCCATGCATTACACGATAACTTGTGAACCACAGAAGGGATTATAACCAAACTTGGCAAAAGTGTAGACAGTAATACAAAGATCAACTGATTAAATTTTGGGATCAACAGGCCAAAGGTCATGTACCCTTTGAAAATCATTTGCAGACCATCACTCATTTTGGAAGCATCTGAGGTTCTCTTCTTCGCTATTGCTTTTCTTCTTCTTTTTCCCCTTTTTTCCCCTTCTTTCATGTGACCTTTAATCGAGATGAAACATAACATAGGTTTACAGTGGGGGGGGGGGGGAGGGGTGTGAGGGGTTGGATGCAAATTCTCTATGTAAAGTGTACGTGTAGCACCGCCTCGACGTGGGGAGGGTATTACAAGTCTTCACCATTTACAGTACAGGTATCCAGTCCACATGTTTTCCAGTGCAGTGAGGTGTTTTGAATTATAAGCAGTAGGTATGTTTTTGCTTCATGCATGTAATCTGGGTTATTTATTTTTCTTTTTTTTGGAGCTGTCACTTGCCCATACACCGTCCAAATAAAGGTATGTATCAGACCGTGTTGCATGCTTGGAACATGACTGCCTGTAGGGTGGGTGCTCTGCTAGTATAAATAATGTATCGTGGAATGTTTTTTTTTTAGGTGAGTTTGTTTGACAAGAATGGTGAATTTAAAGGTTTGATTGAGAACTTCAGTCCATCCAAGTGTGAGTGCTTTTTTTTTCATTGATTTTTGACTTGTATTTACTGGAAATCCTTTGCTATTCAATATGACCTGGATTGTGATGATTTGTTGGAGAAAATGCCCTTTTAAACCATGTTTGTCCTGCACAGTGTTTGGTGTGCATCATTTTAAACAATGCCACATAACTTGTGGTTTTCACCAACTTTTATTTCTTTGTGTAGGTGTGCTGGCTGGTCATTTTATTTTTGTAATTTTGCATATAACTTGTCTCTGTAATGGTGTACCACATATAACCAGTGATGTATTCAGTATTTTCAGTTGCAGGTCTAAATTCAATAATGCTGGTCTAGGGTCCTACCACTGGGCTGTTTCACAGTCATGGTCATTTCTGGTATTTTGTACCCTTGCATGCTAAATAGCTAAATGAGAGG
>CM068960.1:41983550-41995833 GCA_035128595.1 Eptatretus atami | reverse complement strand
ACCCAAGTTACAGGACCATAGCATGGCGTCGCTGAAGAGAAAGAAGCCGCTTGGCTAAATGATACAAGCCAGTTTTAAAAAGTGTCAAAATCCCGTCTCGATTCATTTACTAGTGTATTTTGTATTGGCATTATAAGATAAATGTATTACTTTGCAGTATATCTTTACAGAATGTATTGCTTCATGTCAAAAAATTATGTCCTCTCCGGAAGAATATGTGATTTTCTTCATATTTTTCATTGTGGTGGTAAACTTTTATTTTCAGAGATAAATTAGTAATTTTTCAGAATATGTAGAAAAGTACATGTAGTTTTAAAATTTTGTGCTAAATTCCATCATATGCAGTGGTATTAAAACCTATCTTTTTTCTGGATATTTAAACTTGTTCAGTCTTTTATTGATATTTCTACAAATATACTTCATTTGTAACTGAATCATAATTCCAGTAATTTGATAATACTTGTAGAACATGTATGGAAACCACTGAAGTTTGATAGTGTTATTTTGTGGTATAGTTGAATTGTATTAATGACTTTTGTAATTTAAAAAATACTCTCCAAACATCCTTGGGGTATATTTTTTAATAAAAATATTCATTCAGATGCTCAAAATTTGGATTTAAGTATTGTAATTAACAATGTTGGATTTGGAGAAATAAAATATAAAAAATTGAGTTTGAATTTTTAGTGGTTGTGAGACAAACTTGGTACCCTCATTGTGAAACAGCCCCACTACGGCGAGGATCTGGGCCCCTGATGCCGGGGTTCCGAGATTGTCTCTCCTGCATTCACAACCATTTTTGACCATAAGATAACTTGATCATGCCAAATCTTGGTACTTTTTTTTTTTTAGGCACAATCTAATTTTTTAAAAAAATTGAATAAATTGATTTGTTTGACCAAGACTTTAATAACATGTCTTGGAATATGACATGAATGCAAAAATTGACAATGGCATTCCAGAAAGTGCAGCTTTTGCTCCATTTGTAAATTTGTTGTGGTCTGTCTGCATGTATATTTTGCCTTTCTTGACAAATACATTAAAGCGTTGATAATTGAAATTAAACTTCATTGCTTTTGTTGTCATTCAATAACTTGGCTATCCATTACTCTTGATAACATTACTCCTCAGCTAACTATGGTGTACGTCTGATGATTCAGCAGAGGTCGAGGCTGTTTATTCCTGACTCGCAAATACAACCTGTCGCTTCGCTGACGGGTCAATAGGGTGGGGGAGGGGAGAGAAAGAAAGGGGGGAGAAAGAGGGAGAGGAGGCAGGTGTAGGGTGAGATGAGGGAGGGGAGGCAGAGAGGATGAAGAAAGGGCAGTTAGGGGGTGGGAGGTGGGGAGAGCGACACCTCACCAAGCGTTGCTATTTACTGCGGGAGGGAGGGGTATATGAGGGGGAGAAGTGTGGGAAGAGAATGCTGCATTTTGTGAGGAGGGGACAGAGTGAGAGAAAATGGTGGGGGAGAGGAGGGGAAAAAAAGACAGGTGAGGGATGGAGGTGGGGTTAGCAAAGAGAATGATATGTTGCCTAATGACTCAACACGAAACAAACAAAAAAAAACAACGTATCAGAGCAGCTGTACACACAACGACACAACAGAGTTTGTAAAGTAATCTGCTGGTACATCTGCAAAAACTTTGATATTCCAGTTCCAGAAAATTTGTGGGGAAATTAACCAAAAGCAATCGCTGAAAACATTGAAGTACCGCTCACGTAAGACCTTTTGATCCCATTGGGCATGAACATCGAAAACAAAGTATTGCGACCAGATATCATACTTGGGTGCAAAAACAGAGAAGAAGGCATTGATAATTGAGGTGTTAATACGGCGATTTTGGATTAACGATGCAGAAATCAAGAAAATGACCAAATACCAAGACTTCAAGCATGAAGTGAAAATATCCTGGAAGCTGAATAATGCCAAAATTGTACCAGTGATGATGAAGAACCTCACGAGCATGATGAAGAAGAACCTCACAGGGATATTAAAAACCATCCCTTGGAATATCACTCCAAACAAACTACAGTTGGAAGCAGTACTGGGCTCAGTGACGATCCTGAAGAGAGCCCTCGGCACAAAACTTTGAAAACAGAAAACTTCAGCTTGGTCCGTGAATCGTGACCCCTTACCGAAATGAAGGTGGATACTTTGATCCCACCCTTTGAGGACTCCATTCCACATTCTGAAACTCGCATATGAAGATACCAATCAACCGCGCACGCACACATGCACACACACACACACACGTGCCAAATGCCATTGTGGTAATACAGTTTATGTACATACACACATGTGCAAATGTACACAATCATCAAGTAAATATACACCAACAACACAAAGATTTACCTTGAAACGGCATTCTTTGAAAGAGGATTTAAAGTGGGTAATTGGTGAAATTCAATTCAAAAATGTACCAAGCCAGAGAACACAATATGTCGATCTATACTTTATGCCTTCATAGCTAGAACAAACATGGCAAACACCTTGTCGGATGGACCATATTGTTTTCTTTAATATGTATCGGGGTCGAAGTGAGAGGAGGATTACAAATGGAGATCGCACAAAGTGATCCTTGCACATTTCCAGTGGATAAGACACCTCCCGAGTCACGCACCGCAGGACCCAACAAAGCTGGAAACGTACGGCAAATCGATGTGAGATTGAAAAAAACAACGAAGCAGCTTGAAGGGCGCTCACCAAGAGGCTTAAGCATTCAAGCAAGAACTCCAACGAAATGGTCGATATAAAACGGCTCCCTTGGCACGCAATTGGCAATCACCGACCCGTCATATTAAACATACACCTTTCAGAGATGCCTGAAATGTCACATACAGTGGGGAGAACAAGTATTTGATACACTGCCGATTTTGCAGGTTTTCCCACTTACAAAGAAAAGAGAGAGATTTTTGTGGCGCGCAGTGAAAGGGACCTCTAGAGTGATAGCTCTCTTGATATGCGAAGCTTTACAAAATTTCCAATGATAGACTGGATGCTCTGGCAGAATTTATTTTATACGTGATTCAGACAAAATGAAAAAAAATAAAAATAAAATAAAAAAAAACATACAAGCTGATAACATATCTTGCAAAAACTTCGTTTTGGCAAGATTAAAAAGGTACGATAACATCAATGTGAGAATATTTTTTCAAAAACGGGGCGTTTGATGCACCCTATTCTCAATAAAGAAGAAACGTCCATGGGAAATGAAACACTTATTATAAACGTACATGCCACAAGCATTCGGGATCAAATTAAAGCACTTGATGCAAAGAACTAATATTTCCTTCAAAAGAAGAAACTGAAATAAATGCAGAAAAATGAATAATATAGTCGTTATACAAACAAAATTAGTGAACAGCAAACAAGGTACTGTATAAGCCATGATACCAAAAGACAAACACGTTTTCCTCAGTGGAAACAGTGCAAGATGTCCTACCGATAGTGCATCCTGACCCAACCACCACTTGCGTGTGCATGTTCACATGGATGGTGCCATAGTCTTGGGTAGGATGTTGCTTTGTCGGGGAGCCAAGCGGGGCTACAGGCACAGTGCTACACAACAGTGAAGACGATGGCTGGTGCTGGCTGGAAACACACACGCACAAAGCTGGAATGTGGTCACTCTGGTGGTGGCCGACCAAACTGTTGAGTCGCTAGATACAGAAAAAGAAATTAAGCAAAAATAAAATCCATGTGGTGCACACACAACAGTTATAGCCACTTAATTTTGTGGTGTGCTAAGCAAAAATTTTTTGTTTTGGTTAATAAATAAGTCATAAGCACATGTATAATACGCAAAAACCAGCAAAGCAAGGACAACCAGGTACAACTTTTTGTGTAATGGAGTGTGTTCAGCACATGTATTCATTCATCTCATCATTTCCTTTAAATTGGTCTCCTACTCCAAAACCATGAACCTTGTGCCTGAAACTTTGCATGCATACCAAGGGAACTCCAAGGAAAGTGCAAACCGAGTGAAAAATTGGGTGTTTGGGTTAATTAAAATACCCTTTTGAAGATAATCAACAACCTTATTTAAATTATATCGACTTAATATGCAGAGCGCATAGCCTCACCTCGCGTTGATGGGGTATTAAGGCGCATCTGGGTTACTTTCGCTGCAGGTTCTAACACCATGTTTCTTTTTTTTTGGCCTCTCAATCCAAAATGCCTTGACTTGGAACAGGTCGCAACAATTAATAACGATAAAGCTTTTATTTTATAAATGTACAACCAACATTATAGCTCACCAACCCTTCTCCCAAAACGCACCCCCCAACCCGGCCGGCCAAAGAGAGATGGTGGACATGGAGTTCTGATGCGGACGTACCACACTGTTGGCAAGTATTGGTTCTGCCGAAGCAGCAGGTTCTCGCCAGTGTCATGCTAGGCCAGTTTGCCACCCCTTCCCCAGCAGTAGTCAGGGCTGGATATTGTAATTTGTCCATAGTGCGGGCGAAAGCTCGCTCTACTCTTCACGAAGGACACTGTAGGGATCTTTAATGTCATAGAGACTAATATCAGAAGACGGGACGTCGTTAACCAGCGTCCGAGGGAGTGGCACAACATTAATACACTCACCTAGTGAAACACCAGGATGACAGTTTATGAGCTGGCCAGAGATTCAAACTCAGGTGTATGAATGGCTTGGAGACAACTGTGGAATGTTGTTACAGATGCTTGAATGGGTTACTAATCAATGGCAATACTGAAAAACAAAAACTGACCATAATTCACCACCACATTTCACAGATTAAAAGCAATATAACTCAAATATAACAAGATCAAAAGAGACATTTGGATTGTATCAGCATCAAACAGCTATAGGTGGCTGCAGAGGCAGTGTTTGAACAACATAGATACTTCACTTCAAGGATGAAAGATAGTTTTGAAGGTGACTTTCAATATACACAGGTAACAGAAGCTGCTCTGTTGACCATATAGAACACCATTTTTTTTTTAAAAATTAAAAATCCAGAATACATTCATTTTTTTTTGAACTAGCAAATATACAACCTGTCACTTCGATGAAGGAATAGTTACGGAGGATTGAAAACTTTTGCACACCAGACAGCAGCCCGCAGTCACGTTATTTCGATAAGTAATGTGTTTATAGTTAGTGTCCCGTCCTTCTGTCTAATGGGAATTTTCATGTGTGCACTGTGGGTTTCTTTTATATCTTCAATCAATCCTTCATTCTTCACACCATCGAGCGCCATTGCTCACGGTGCATGCGACCATGAACGTGAGTGGAGGTTTCCTCACCTCAGAGCTCAGACTCCGCCCAGGAAAGGAGGGGGTTCCACCCTGTCCAATCAGGAGGCTCATCACAGGGACCCAGGGCCGACTGAGGCCAGCCGCCCCAGATGGAGGGAGGGCCAGCCGTCCAATAGGGGATGCAACGATCGCAGCCAACCAACCCTCGTACCAATCCGGTGGCGATTTACCGTCTAGAGCGGTTCCTCGACGCGGGGGGGGGAGGGGGGGGAGAAAGGATAAAAAAAAAAAAAGTAGCATGCTGTCGTAAAGAGAGAGGAGAGTAGAGTCGTCGTCTTTGCTCTTGGCCCTTGGGTCTGTCGTCTGCGGTCTTTTCCGGGTTCCCTTGTGGTGGTGGTGGTGGGTGGAGGTGGAAGCAGCCAGGACCAGTGGTGCTGATCATCGTTTCGTGGAAGCCAGGATCGTGGGCTCGCTGGATCCGGGTCGTGGGTTTGAGTCCCACTGTGGTAGGTTGGAGTTGGTGTGACCGCACGAGGCCGGACAGGTACCGGCCAGGCTCTGTCCCCACAGCTGAACTATCCTCCCGAGCTGAAGGTCCAGTGTGTGTGTTGTGTGTGTCCAGTCTGTTAAGTGAATTGTATATAGTGTTGATTGCTGCTATGTACCATTGCATTTTATTCGTGAATCAAGTCTGCACTGTCTTATTATTGTAAATAAAAATGTTAAATGTTCCAGTTCGTTGCCTGTCATTTCATGCCATTGGACCACAGCAAGGTGCCGGGCTTTGAGAAAGTAGTAAGTCCGGTATGGGGCTGTGCCGTAAGTGTTAATATTGGTCCGGCGCGGCTTTGGTAACTTCCGCTCGGTATCGACAAAGTCGGCCGGGGTGTGGTTTCCCTGGTAGTTTATAACGGCGTGAGTACTTGGTAAATTGGAACAGACAAAGTGGACCCTACCTCACGCCGTCCGAAAAGTTGGGCGACACTCGGTCCTTTAAGTGACCCGTCGGACTCCGGAGTTATCCAGGGTGACGACCTTCAATTAAATTCCGGTGTTCGTAGGAGACGGCCCAACTGCTCCGTCTGGAGGTCGTCCTCGCTACGCACCCGGCAGCCACAAACCAATATTTAGGGGGGGGGGGGGTAATGGAGGGGAGGAAGAAAAGAGGAGAGGGAGGGGAAAACAGCTTGAGGGAGGGTCATCCAGAAACATAACCAGTCGAGACACATGAGGGGAGAGAGAGACACGAAGCGCGGAAAGACGGAAGACGGAGAGGAGACGGGGAGATTCTGGCAGATGAATGTCCAAGTTTACAAATCGGCACACACATTGATGAATCACCCTGCCTGTGAAACACTGGGTGACAAGCTTATAGGCTGGGTCGGGATTTCAACCCAGGCTGCACAGCTTAGAGCAAACGGAGCGTGTTCTCGCTATCCTGAATGATGTTATTGAAATGTTTAATTTTTCTTTTTGTATTTATCTATCCGAAAGTGAACGCAGAACGCAGGGCACATCGCAGTTGAGCGGTCCCTGAAATTGTTCAAGTCGATGATAAACGGTGTTCAGTGAACGCTCAAAAATATTCGCACCCTCACGCCAAGGGCTTAAGCCTCTAACGAAATGGTGATAAGTAATGGGCTTGCTTGGCACACCGATTAGCAAATCTTCAACCGTCATATTAAATACACCGACTCAGGAGACACTCCGAAATATCAAATATGTTCTGAATCGGACAAATGAAAATAAAGTCGGAACCTGCTGCTTAGTTTCAAATTATGGAGCTTAAATTTGTTAGGGTTAGGTTAGTTTAAAGATTTTGCTAAGTTTAAGAGATTCTCGAGGTTATGGCACGTGCGGAAATGAACATAGAGCCCGAAATGCTGGCGTCTCCAGCGTTTATAAGCATTGCCATGTACCAGCAATTCTAGTATGATGATGAGATATTCGATAATATGAGTGAGGAAAGTGAGGGGGGGGAATAAGATAATGAAACTATCATTAAAGAAATCTTTGCAGCCTGGTCCAAGTTCAAGGCATGGTTGAGTAGGCCAAAAAATCATGGTGGCTTTAGACCGGCGAAGAATAAACCAGGAAGTGCCTTACGACACAATCAAGAGTGAGGTGGCTGTGGATGTGCTGATAAAGGATAATAATTAAATAAGGCTGTTAATTCTCTTCAAAAGGGGTGTTTTAATTAACCAAACACCACATTTTTTTCACCTATGCACTCCTTGGGAGTTCTCTGGGATGCATGCAAATTCAGCAGACGGACACACACACAACACACACACACTCACACACACACACACCACACGAATATGTGCTACATCTTATGTGACCCAGGTGTACAGAGTATCAGAACCACAACTTAGAAAGACTTTTAATTTGGCACTCAGTCAAAATCACATGCACTCAAGCTCAGTGGCTGTTTGGTGAGAAAGTCAGTCAAGTGTCATCTCATGTATTTGGTATGAATGTGTGCATGATTTGTTTTTTTCAATAAAATAAGCCATTCCTTTCACGCAGTGAGGCGCGCAGGTCTGCTGAGTAGTTTAACTGGGTAGGGAGTACTATCCTGGATGGGTCACCATGCCGACGTGGGATAAACTCGAATGGCTCATTCTTCCTCATAAACTGGTACTCATTTGGCCGACTTCAGAAGGATGACAGGCTGAACCAAACCCACTTGGTGTTCATTGCAGGGCTTGAGACTCAGGACCTTAGGCTTCAACTAAGGACTAAAGATTGATTTGTGTTCAAATGTAATAAGCCATTCCTTTTTCAAGCAGTGAGGCGCACAGGGCCGCTGAGGTATTAATTGGGTGGGGGGAACAATCCTGGATGGGTCCGCCACGCCGACGTAGGATACTCGAATGGTTCAATCTTAACTATTAAACAACACAAGGCTTTAAATAAAATTAAAATAAAAACCGTTACTTCCATTAGTTTCTATCATAATGCCAAGTCTTCACACAGCTCGGCCTTCTGGTGGAAGTATTGGCCCAAAAAGGTGGGTGCTGGCAGAAAAACAAAAAAATCTGCATCGTACAAACAGGTACCGCAATGTTATTAATCATCCATCAATTGAGAAATTAAAAATATTTTAAAAAAAAAACAATGAACATGGTAACAGATGTATTTCCTTTAGGTGCCAGTCACTGGTCTTGCACACCAAGGTTTCACACAAGCCAGGCAACTTTCGATGTTAAAAGAAAAAAGAATTTGACGAAAAAGAAAATACTATCCATAAGTGCCTCCAATAATACACTTTACTTTATATTGAAAGCCCTGCAAAAGTCCATAACTGGGCTTTTCCCAATTACCCTTGGACACCCCTTCCATTACCCCAACACTTTTTTTTTTGGAGGGGGGGGGAGGAAGGGGGAGGGGGTATTGTAATTGGCCCATCTGTCTGTCCGCCACAGGATCTCCTAATACACAGTTGTGCAAGAAAGTTACCAAACGGTAGTTATGATCACCACGTGGCACAAAGGTGCCAAGAGCAGTATAATTTTGGATTGCCACCTAGGGGGGGTCAAGGAACCCAAACAATGCAATTACAGCGAAATTTTACAACTATTTTTTAATGAAACTACATGCAATCAACATTGGGGATGCATGAAAATATGTAACGATTTTTTGGAGATTTCACCTCCAGGGAAAAATTTGTTTTTTTTTTTAAAACTCAAAATTTGATATTGGGTCATTCCTAGTCAAACTTTTTCAATCTTTCAACTTTGCTTTTGGTGGGAAGCGTGGCGATTTGCAAAGGCACGCCATCAACTTCGCTCTCGTTATTCATTGCAACGAGACCAGAATGTCAATATAGCCAATCAGAAGCCTTTCACAAAGTTAGCCCGGACATTCCAGGAACACCGGAATTCCACGTGCAGCCAGCAGTGAAGGGTACGCAAGATGAAGGGATTCCGTTTAGTGGGCCTCATTGAGGCTTTTGTCTTCCAGAACTGCGATAAAAACAAAAGTATGTTTTTACTGTTTTATTTACATACGCAACATATTCCAAGGTTTCAGTGCTACTGCCCCAAGGATCTGTTTCATTTTCTCGTCCAGTCTGTCCATTATTTATTAACCAATTATCTCCCAAGGCAAGCATGTTCATCTGCCTGCGAGATGTCCAGCACTTTAATTCGAGTTTCCTTGATTATGGTTAAATTGGTAAATATTTGTTATGACCAGTGTGGTTTGAAGACTGCATTCCAAATTTGGCCACATGCTGCACCGGCTAGGCATGCATGTTGCAAAACTGTTTAAACCGGTAATAGACATCCACAATATCCTTGATCATGTGTGGGAACGGCGGCAAAGCCCTCACTTTTTCTTTTTTTTAACTTTTATTGGCTTTTAATTTGTATTCTCCACAACTGCTTGAGCGAATAACAAAACCTTCAACATAGGAGAACCTAACCCATGGAGAATTTCTTAAATTTAGATGATGGTTGGATGAAAATCTAGCCGGCGTTCCAAAAAAGTCTGTTTTCTGTAGGCATGGGTTGCAAAGTGTTTCACGAATCTATACTAATAAAAGGCAGTGTGCGTGTGCGCGTCAGTGTGTTTCTTCATACCTCCAAAACTATAAAACCTAGCAGCCTGAAACTTTGCATGCACACTAAGAAAACTCCAAGGAAGTACAAAGAGTGAAAATTAGATGTTTGGGTCAATTAAAAACACCCTTTTGAAGATATTAACGCCCTTATTTAATTATATTCCTTCATTAGGTGATCCTCGGCCACCTCACTGTCTGGGTAGGTGTTCCTGGGTACCCTTGCTGGGGTCTGATGCTGCCATGTTTTCTGGCAGCTAAACCATGTCTTGACTTGGACAGGCCGCAACGATGTCTTTACGATAAATTTGTTGTTTTCACTTTCCTCACTCATATTATCGAATGCCTGTACATCATAGCTACGAATCGCTGGGAACATTGCAATTTTAGTTTTACAGGATATCGCTTTGTTTAACCTTTTCTGCAATTTATTAAAATACCCACCCCACTTCGACATCGATACATATATAAAACAATAAGGTCCGTCCGACCATGTGTTTGCCATGACTAGCACAGAAAGCACAGAGCATAGATTGGCATTTTGTGTTCTGGGCCTTGATATATTTTTCAATTGAATTTTGCTAATTTCCCAATTGAATTAAAAGGAAATCTTTGTCTTTTTTTATGTATTTTAGGCATGTGTACAGAAATAAACTGTATGACACAACGGAACAAAGTATGTGTGTGTCCGTCAATAACTCCAAAACTATAAAACTTAGCAGCCTGACCAGCTCAAACTAACCTTGACTTGGAACAGGCCACAACTTGGACTAGCTGTTCATCAGCTACAAATCGCTGGGTACATTGCAATGCTTATAACGCCTGGAGACGTCAGCGTTCATTGTTTTTTTCATTTCCGCAAATGCGTTTGCCATGAGTATCTCTAAACTAAAATGGATTACAAAATTTAAGCTCCGGATCGAACTTACAAGCTGTTACGACTCAGAAAGTGTTCATTTGTCCAATTCGGATATACAGTGGGGAGAACAAGTATTTGATACACTGCCGATTTTGCAGGTTTTCCCACTTACAAAGCACGTAGAGGTCTGTAATTTTTATCATAGGTACACTTGAACTGTGAAAGACGGAATCTAAAACAAAAATCCTGAAATCACATTGTATGATTTTTAATAATTAATTTGCATTTTATTGCATGAAATAAGTATTTGATACATCAGAAAAACAGAACTTAATATTTGGTACAGAAACCTTTGTTTGCAATTACAGAGATCAAGCGTTTCCTGTAGTTCTTAACCAAGTTTGCACAGACTGCAGCAGGATTTTGGCCACTCCTCCATACAGATCTTCTCACTTCAGATTCAGGTTCGGGCTGTCGCTGGGCAACACAGACTTTCAGCTCCCTCCAAAGATTTTCTATTGGGTTCAGGTTGGAGACTGGCTAGCCACTCCAGGACCTTGAGATGCTTCTACGGAGCCACTCCTTAGTTGCCCTGGCTGTGTTTTCGGGTCGTTGTCATGCTGGAAGACCCAGCCACGCCCCATCTTCAATGCTCTTGTTGCGAAGGAGTTGTTGGCCAAGATCTCACGATACATGCCCATCCATCTCCCCTCAATACGGTGCAGTCGTCCTGTCCCCTTTGCAGAAAAGCATCCCCAAAGAATGATGTTTCCACCTCCATGCTTCACGGTTGGGATGTGTTTTTCTTGGGGTTGTACTCATCCTTCTTCTTCCTCCAAACACGCGAGTGGAGTTTTAAACCAAAAAGCTCTATTTTTGGTCTCATCAGACACATGACCTTCCCCCATTCCTCCTCTGGATCATCCAGATGGTCATTGGAAACTTCAGAAGGCCTGGACATGCGCTGGCTTGAGCAGAGGACCTTGCTGCGCTGCAGGAATTTAATCCATGACGGTGTATGTGTTACTACTTATGGTTTTCTTTGATACTGTGGCCAGCTCTCTTCAGGTCATTGACCAGGTCCTGCCGTGTGTTCTGGGCTGATCCCTCACTTCTCATTATCATTGAGGCTCCACGAGGTGAGATCTTGCATGGAGCCCAGACCGAGGGAGATTGACTGTTATCTTGAACTTCTTCCATTTTCTAATAATTGCGCCAACAGTGTTGCTTCTCACCAAGCTGCTGCCTATTGTCCTGTAGCCCATCCCAGCCTTGTGCAAGTCTACAATTTTGTCCTGATGTCCTTAGACAGCTCTCTGGTCTTGCTCATTGTGGAGAGGTTGGAGTCTGATTGATTGAGTGTGGACAGCTGTCTTTTATGCAGATAACGAGTTCAAAAAGGTGCAGTTAATACAGGTAATGAGTGGAGAATGGGAGGGCTTCTTAAAGACAAAACTAACAGGTCTGTGAGAGCCAGAATTCTTACTGGTGGTAGGTGATCAAATACTATTTCATGCAATAAAATGCAAATTAATTATTTAAAAATCATACAATGTGATTTGGATTTTTGTTTTAGATTCCGTCTTTCACAGTTCAAGTGTACCTATGATAAAAATTACAGACCTCTAACGTG
>CM068960.1:41945994-41971274 GCA_035128595.1 Eptatretus atami | reverse complement strand
GCATATGTGTTGTGTGTGGAATAAATGTGCTTGTTTAAATGTCACCCGTTCGTTGCGTCCTTTCCCTAATCGAGCTGCCATATTGCACTCGGAATATAGTTGGCTTTTAAATAGCCGATAAAGTGATCGGGTCCAATGGGAGTCGCGATAACACCCCGCTCGGTTATCCCAAAACGGAGCGAGCTGCCTCTACAGCGCTCTTTCCAGCGGCTGCCCGTTGAGGTACATCTCTCTGGTCTCTGCCCGCGCCGAATAATTAGGTATATCGACAATTCGGCGATTGACCCTGTCACGCGCGGGTAGAATATTGACTAGGCTGTGGTGTGCCTAAAAACACACCTGTGGCTGGTTTCCGGCGTTGATCCGGAAGCCGCGACTGGATTGTCCGTTCGATGGGCGAGATGGCCGCCATTGGCTAAACGCGCGCGCTCGCTCGCACCTGGCGACGGGAATCCACAACAATATAAGATGTGTGTGTGTTTTGTGTGTGTGTGTCACAGAGACTTTTTCAGGCATATATTGTGCTCACTTGCGTCTCTTGTTTAACGATAAAGTCCTCAAAATTTTTTTTCACTTTCGCTCACTCCTACTTTTCGAACAGAAATTGCTGTATACATCGCTTTTGTAAGTGCTATATTTTTCAATTTTGGAGGTTGAAGCGATTTCATGCATTATAAATATATGATGCGATTTTCCACGACCTACTCTCATGGACGAACGTATAATCAAAATATAATTGCTGTTTTGAGGATTAGATCACTTGGACAAAATGACTGTTGAAATTGGCGATGTTTGTTTGGTTTTTGTGGGTATGTCCCATTCCCAATCATCTTGCTATCGCTTGCCAAGCCAGCCGCTCCTTATCAACCGTTTCATTGGAGTGCTTAAGCCACTTGGCAAGCACACGACAGTGGATAGCGGTATTACGTACATAGTTTGTGTCCTGATCAGGAGGTCAGTTTGCTCTGAGCCCGAAGAGGTACGTGGACAGCACACAAGGATGTGGTATAATATTGTTGCGGATCTAGGAACTGCATGCCTCCAAGGCAATGGCATCCAACATATAGTGGCCCCAAGACAGTTATTCCATTAATATACATTTAGATAGTCCCTTCCCTTTTGTCTCGTGGGTCAAATGGGACGTGCGTTACGGGGATCTCATAGCTAGGTTTGCTTACACCACTAAACTTCATTTCTACTCCTTTTCTGCTTAGTTCTGAGGTAAATCCTAATTTGGGTCCTCACGAAGGCCAACACGTGCAGCACGTGCATGGCTGGGGGAGGGCCATAGAAAGGCCGCGACGGCACAGCGCAGAGCCCCCGTCCTCAAGCGATCCCTCAACCCAACTTTTGCGGCAAGTTATACAGTATTCTCGGCAGCTCGAGATGATCGACTCGAGTTTCCGATGATCTGGGATGAGATTGCCGGTTGCATTGAAAAGGCATACAAATGAATATCTCTTAAAGAGGCTGCACGGGTGTGTTTTTCACAACACAGAAGCAAATGACCCAATATCGGCAAGAGCGTGGCTCATAGCTTGGTGCCAATAGCTGCATCGTCAGAGGCCGATAATAGTAAAACGACAACCACTCCACGTTGTGCACGATACGGGCAGCGCGTACTTTTCAACCCATTTCTGGATTTAATTAGCTTGGCATCCTCTTTTCCCTCCATACCTCCATCTAATTATTATAACCAATCGTTCCCCTCAATTTGACACAGACCGTGTTTTGCCCCGCGCATGCGAGCGCTGACCACGTGGGCCATGGCGGATCCGCGCGCACTGTAAGGAACGTGCTCGAAGGCAGACCCATGCTTAGCTCGTGACACCTTATTATCGTATCGAGCAGGGCACGAATGGACACATTTTACCGTCTGTGCATGGTTTTCCATAAAATCTTACCTTCTCGCCTCTACGGCCAGCGAAGCCGTGATCGGGCAGAGGCAGGCTGCACAGCTCGGGCTGTGTGGCACATCACTGAGCAGGCATTGATTAGCGCTAATTGGAGGTGCCCAGGCAGGCATGCGGGACCGACACCACCCTCGGCCGGTCGTCGGGGCATGGTCCGGGAGTTCGTGCAAGGCAATTCATGTCGTGAGGTCGGAGCGGGACATTTTCACGGCTTGGGGGCCATCCTGCCGGAAGTGGAATGTTATCGCGGCCGGGCCGCACGGGGGGGGGGCTGAGCCAATCAGAAGCGCCCCGATTGGGTGACGCCGCATCGCTTCGGGTGCTCCCTGCCCCGCGCAAGCGGGGCCTATAAATGTTCGGAGCGGGGCGTTCGTTCTCTCTCCCCCTTTTCGTTCCCACACGCGCTGGACTCCGCTCTCTCTATCGTCATCGCCTTGACCCGCCCCCTCCCTGCGTCCCGCCTGCTCGCCCTCCTGTCTCGTCAATCGCCTGGACTCCGCCCTCCTGTCGTCATCGCCTGACTCCGCCACTCGTGCTGTCGTCATCGCCTGGACTCCGCCCTCCCTGTCGTCATCGCCTGGACTCCGCCCTCCTGTCGTCATCCGCCTCGCACTCCCGCCCTCCTGTCGTCATCGCCTGGACTCCCGCCTCTCTGTCGTCCATCGCCTGGACTCCGCCTCTCCTGTCGTCATCGCCTGGACTCCGCCTCCTGTCGTCATCGCCTGGACACTCCGCCCTCCTGTCGTTCATCGCCTGGACTCCGCCTCCTGTCGTCAATCGCCTGGCTCCGCCCTCCTGTCGTCATCGCCTGACTCCGCCCTCTCTGTCGTCATCGCCTGGACTCCTCCGCCTCCTCGTCGTCATCGCCTGGACTCCGCCCTCCTGTCGTCAATCGCTGGACTCCGGCCCTCCTGTCCGTCTGATCGCCTGACTCCCGCCCTCCTGTCGTCATCGCCTGACTCCCGCCCTCCCTGTCGTTCATCGCCTGGACTCCCGCCCCTCCTGTCCGTCATCGCCTGGACTCCGCCCTCCTGTCGTCATCGCCTGGACTCTCGCCTCCTGTCGTCATCGCCTGGACTCCGCCCTCCTGTCGTCATCTGCCTGGCTCCGCCCTCCTGTCGTATCGCCTGGACTCCGCCCTCCTCATCCGCCATGACTCGCCCTCCTGTCGTCATCGCCTGGACTCCGCCCTCCTGTCGTCCATCGCCTGCTCCGCCCTCCTGTCGTCATCGCCTGGACTCCGCCCTCCTGTCGTCATCGCCTGGACTCCGCCCTCCTGTCGTCATCGCCTGGACTCCGCCTCCTGTCGTCATCGCCTGGACTCTCGCCCTCCCTGTCGTCATCGCCTGGACTCCGCCTCCTGTCGTCATCGCCTGGACTCCGCCCTCCTGTCGTCATCGCCTGGACTCCGCCCTCCTGTCGTCATCGCCTGGACTCCCCGCCTCCCTGTCGTCAATCGCCTGGACTTCCCGCCCGTCTCTGTCGTCATCTGCGCTGGCTCTGCCCTCCCACTTCAAGTCTCTCCTTCACACCGACGGTGGCGTCTCGATGCTAGCTGCATGAAGCCCTGTGAAGCGAGACGACGTGCCAGCTGTTGGAGGTATAGCACCACGGAGCATCCCCCCAAACGTGTTGGTGGCGCGTTCGGGCAATCAATTATACAAGGTACCGAGAGACCACAGCCTCAACTCCTCTCCCTTCTGGCTTCAATAACTTCTCTTCATCGGGTTTTGTGTTTGTGTGTGTTGTCCTGCCACCTGTCCCCGTAAGTTAAGATTGCAGAAGATTATTATTTCGTGTTAAGTCTGCTCTGTCTCTGCTTTCGAAAGTTGCTTGTAATATTGCCACACCTCTCACATTTCTTTCTTTCCCTGCACAACACACCCCAATAAACCTATTCACTGTACCACATATCTTTCCTCACCCCATTATAAATAAATTGTTATTACAAATGTTCCCAGCTCGTTTTTGCCTTTTCCTTCATTGATCCAGCATGGTACGAATCCTAGCTTAGCCGGGGCTTTATTCCCAACGATCCGTTCCTTTTAGCCGTTACATCCTGGGCAATATCGCTCGGCTGCATCCGATCTGGAAAAGTGATCTGGTTCGGACAAGGCGTACCGAGGGCGTGTTCCCCGGTAATGAAATCACGGGATTAATTTAGGTAACCTGGTTTACCCATAGATGGGAGGACCCTAGGTCACGCGGTTGAGTTATTGTCGTCCATGGTCGGTTAGCGACCCACCGTGTTAGGGAATTATCCCTGTGCGGCGGCTTATAATCCCGGGGAGTCTGGTGGGAGCCGAGATAGCTCCCCCCCCAGTGGTCTTCTCACCCGACCCCCGGCCCGCAACTATTTTAATGGGTAGCTTTGTATTTGTAAAGGGACTCTGTGTGTGCGTGCATCCCTGGTTACGTATGTGTGTTGCGCGGACTGAACTCTCACCGTGGCCTATGGCGCTGTGGTGTAGGTTTCAACTTTTAAGCTCAGCAGCGTCGTCCTTTCTCCTTTGTCCTCGTGACTGTTTCCAAAGTAATTGGCGATACGATACGATATTTTTGAAAGGTTATGTGGTTTCTCCCTGTGAGTTTCAAAAGCAAAATATATTTGATAATACCCGATTTCTGAGCCGTTTGCTGTATTAACGTGCTTTCTAAATTGGAGCCAATTTTTTTTCCCCGCCCATCACCAGACAATTGGCAGCTGTGAATAATGTTTAACATGTCACATGCTCCATGACAATTGCTAGTCGTATAATGCACACAATCGTTCTTTTATAAACTTTCTTTGAAACAGGAGACAACAACTCACAAGGTTTTATCTAGCGCGTTGTATAACACAGTACGCACTGGTACGTCCGAGCCCATCATCCACACTGACACCAATCGTGCCGATTACACTCCACAAGGCACACAAAGTATTGCCCGAGGTTGTTAGCTGTGTAGTATTGTGGTGTGATGTGTAGATCGCGCTTGTGAGTGTGTGTCATCCACTTGCCTCCCACTCTCCTGAACCACCCCAATGGTAGTCGCCAGCACCCCTACCCTTCAACAACACAAACACCACGGTCTCTATTCCACTTCCCCTCACATTATCTCTCTGCTTCTCGTACATAAATATCTCTCCCTGTCTCTTGTACCTCTATATCATCACTAAGCTATCTGTCTCTCTCGCTGCGTCTTTCTCTCTCGCTCTCTGTCTCGTCATCACCGCTCTCTTAGTCTCTCTGCTCTCTGAGTGCTCTCATACGCTCTTCTGTCATCTCTCGCATCTCGTCTCATCGCTCGCATACTCGTATAGTCTCTCTCGGCATCTATCATCTGTCTCATACGTCGCGTCAGTCAGGGTCATCGCAGCTCTCATGAGCTCTGCTCTCGATCTTCCTGATCCCCTCTCATCTGTCTCGCTGTCTCGTACCTCGCAATCCCTGTCTCTCTGACTGCTACTCACGATCATGTCTCTCATATCTCGCTCTCTTCGTCTCTATCCTATAATCTAAAGTTAGGATCTCTCCTCTAGGCTCCTCCGCTGTCTTCAGGCTACTAGTACGAGCATCGGGGGTCACGTCAATTGGTCGTCTGTAACAGGGACGTCCCAAGTTGGCGACTATCTCTATCTCGTACGCTCGAGAGGCATAGCGTCTGATCTCATCCTCGCTCGATCTGTGTCTACATCATCAGCTCTCTGTCTCCTACACGTCGAAGCTCTACTGCATCCTCATACGACTCGCGGACGTCAGGATGTTCTGCTAGTACGCATTCGTGCATCGCTCTCCGGAGATAATCTGTCACTCCTGGCGCGGCAACAATACCTGTCTCCATGAATCGCTCTTACATGCTCTCATCGGTCGGTGCGGTGACCTCCATGTTCCGTTCTCATCGCTCTCCGGGTGTCTCTCGTCCGCTGCGCTCCATCTGCTCTCTCTCAGCGTGCCATCTGTCTACTCTCGCCTAAGTAGACTGGGGCTTCAATCGTCAATAGTGGCTCGCAGGCTCATCATCTCTCGCGCTCTTCTCTCTCGCGCTCTCGTCTCTCGGCGAAGATATAGGACAACAGACCCAACAGGCGCGGCTCATGCAGCCTTCCATGAGCTCTGGAGAGGCAGATACGTGCACGTGCAGAAAGCGACTCTCCAGTGCATCGACGATTGCGTGGCGAGCGTCTGCGCGTGCGCGCAGGGCGCTCATGTCTGCATTGATGACGGCGCGTCAGCTCGACGGCTCGGTGCGATATGCTGGGCGGCGTTAGTGCATACATATGCGATCTGCTCGCGCTCTCTCTCTCCGCGCTCTCTCTCTCGCGTCTCTCTCTCGCGCTCTCTCTCTCGCGCTCTCTCTCTCGCTCTCTCTCTCTCTCGCTCTGTCTCCTCTCGGTCTCCCTCTCGGTCTCCCTCTCGGTCTCCTCTCGGCCTCCCTCTTCCGTCTCCTCTCGTCTCCCTCTCTGGTCTCCCTCTCGTCTCCCTCTCGGTCTCCTCTCTCTCGTCTCCTCCCTCTCCGTCTCCCTCTCCTGTCTCCTCTCCGTCTCCCTCTCCGTCTCCCTCTCCGTCTCCCTCTTCCGTCTCCCTCTCCGTCTCCCTCTCCGTCTCCCTCTCCGTCTCCCTCTCCGTCTCCGTCTCCCTCTCCGTCTCCCTCTCCGTCTCCCTCTCCGTCCTCTCCGCTCTCCTCTCCCCTCCGTCTCCCTCTCCGTCCCCTCTCCGTCTCCCTCTCCGTCTCCCTCTCCGTCTCCTCTCCTCTCGTCTCCCTCTCCGTCTCCCTCTCCGTCTCCCTCTCCCTCTCCGTCTCCCTCTCCGTCTCCCCTCCGTCTCCTCTCTCCGTCTCCCTCTCCGTCTCCCTCTCCGTCTCCCTCTCCGTCTCCCTCTCCGTTCTCCCTCCCTCTCCGTCTCCTCTCCGTCTCCCTCTCCGTCTCCCTCTCCTCCCGTCTCCCCTCCTCTCCGCTCTCCGTCTCCCTCTCCGTCTCCCTCTCCTCTCCTCTCCGTCTCCTCTCCGTCTCCCTCTCCGTCTCCCTCTCCGTCTCCCTCTCCGTCTCCCTCCCGTCTCCCTCTCCGTCTCCCTCTCCGTCTCCCTCTCCGTCTCCCTCTCCGTCTCCCTCTCCGTCTCCCTCTCCGTCTCCCTCTCCGTCTCCTCTCCGTCTCCCTCTCCGTCTCCCCTTCCGTCTCCCTCTCCGTCTCCCTCTCCCTTCGTCTCCCTCTCCGTCTCCCTCTCCGTCCTCCTCTCCGTCTCCCTCTCCGTCTCCCTCTCCGTCTCCTCTCCGTCTCCCTCTCCGTTCTCCCTCTCCGTCTCCCTCTCTCCGTCTCCCTCTCCGTCTCCCTCTCCGTTCTCCCTCTCCGTCTCCCTCTCCGTCTCCCTCTCCGTCCTCCCTCTCCGTCTCCCTCTCCGTCTCCCTCTCCGTCTCCCTCTCCGTCTCCTTCTCCGTCTCCCTCTCCGTCTCCTCTTCTCCGTCTCCCTCTCCGTCTCCCTCTCCGTCTCCCTCTCCGTCTCCCTCTCCCGTCTCCCTCTCCGTCTCCCTCTCCGTCTCCCTCTCCGTCTCCCTCTCCGTCCCCTCTCCGTCTCCCTCTTCCCTCTCGTTCTCGTCTCCCTCTCCCGTCTCCCTCTCCCTCTCCGTCTCCGTGTCCCTCTCCGTCTCCGTCCCTCTCCGTCTCCCTCTCCCTCTCCCTCTCCGTCTCCCTCTCCGTCTCCCTCTCCGTCTCCCTCTCCGTCTCCCTCTCCGTCTCCCTCTCCGTCTCCTCTCCCGTCTCCTCTCCCTCTCCGTCCTCCTCTCCGTCTCCCTCTCTCCGTCTCCTCTCCGTCTCCCTCTCCGTCTCCCTCTCCGTCTCCCTCTCCGTCTCCCTCTCCGTCTCCCTCTCCGTCTCCCTCTCCCGTCTCCCTCTCCGTCTCCTCTCCTCTCCGTCTCCCTCTCCGTCCCCTCTCCGTCTCCCTCTCCGTCTCCCTCCGTCTCCTCTCCGTCTCCCTCTCCGTCTCCCTCCCGTCCTCTCCTCTCTCCCGTCTCCCTCTCCGTCTCCCTCTCCGTCTCCCTCTCCGTCTCCCTCTCCGTTCCCTCTCCGCTCCCTCTCCGTCTCCCTCTCCGTCTCCCTCTCCGTCTCCCTCTTCCGTCTCCCTCTCCGTTCCCCTCTCCGTCTCCCTCTCCGTCTCCCTCTCCGTCTCCCTCTCCGTCTCCCTCTCGTCTCCCTCTCCGTCTCCCTCTCCGTCTCCCTCTCCGTCTCCCTCTCCGTCTCCCTCTCCGTCTCCCTCTCCGTCTCCCTCTCCGTCTCCCTCTCCGTTCCTCCCTCTCCGTCTCCCTCTCCCGTCTCCCTCTCCGTCTCCCTCTCCGTCTCCCTCTCCGTCTCCCTCTCCGTCTCCCTCTCCGTCTCCCTCTCCGTCTCCCTCTCCGTCTCCCTCTCCGTCTCCGTCTCCGTCTCCCTCTCCGTCTCCCTCTCCGTCTCCCTCCCCCGTTCCGTCCTTCTGCTCCTCTCTGTCTCTGTCTCTGTCTCCCTCTCTGTCCTCTGTCTCTTGTCTCCCTCTCTGTCTCTGTCTCTGTCTCCCTCTCTGTCTCTGTCTCTGTCTCCCTCTTGTCTCTGCTCTGTCCTCCCTCTCTGTCTCTGTCTCTGTCTCCCTCTCTTGTCTCCGTCTCTGTCTCCCTCTCTGTCTCTCTGTCTCCCTCTCTGTCTCCCTCTCTGTCTCTGTCTCTGTCTCCCTCTCTGTCTCTGTCTTCTGTCTCCCTCTCTGTCTCTGTCTCTGTCTCCCTCTCTGTCTCTGTCTCTGTCTCCCTCTCTGTCTCTGTCTCTGTCTCCTCTCTGTCTCCGTCTCTGTCTCCCTCTCGTCTCTGTCTTGTCTCCCTCTCTGTCTCCCTCTCTGTCTCCTGTCTCTGTCTCCCTCTCTGTCCTCTGTCTCTGTCTCCCTCTCTGTCTCTGTCTCTGTCTCCCTCTCTGTCTCTGTCTCTGTCTCCCTCTCTGTCTTGTCTCTGTCTCCCTCTCTGTCTCTGTCTCTGTCTCTGTCTCCCTCTCTGTCTCTGTCTCTGTCTCTGTCTCCCTCTCTGTCTCTGTCTCTGTCTCTGTCTCCCCTCTGTCTCTGTCTCTGTCTCTGTCTCCCTCTCTGTCTCTGTCTCTGTCTCTGTCTCCCTCTCTGCTCTGTCTCTGTCCTCTGTCTCCCTCTCTGTCTCTGTCTCTGTCTCTGTCTCCCCTCTCTGTCTCTGTCTCTGTCTCTGTCTCCCTCTCTGTCTCTGTCTCTGTCTCCCTCTCCCTCTCTGTCTCTGTCTCTGTCTCTGTCTCCCTCTCTGTCTCTGTCTCTGTCTCCCTCTCTCTCTGTCTCTGTCTCCCTCTCTGTCTCTGTCTCTCTTTCTGTCACCCCCCCTCCCCCTCTCTCCACATGGTTGTTATCTCATACGTGTCTGGACAGACCCTCCCCTCATGCTTCCTTCTTCGCTCCCCCACCTCTCCTCTCTCACCCCACCCCCTTTAATATTCCTGTCAGCGAAGCAATGGGTGTTATTTTCAAGTGTGTAAATATTGTAAATGCCATGTCGTGTTTTGAAGTCACACTGCAACTACTTTGTCATGTTTTGAAAAATTATTTGTTTTTTTTCTTTCTTTTTTTTCCAGTTCATTGGTTACCCAATTACCTAATTTTCAAAAAAATAAAAGAAAAAATTTCCAATTTTGAGCCCACCGCTCTGCCATTTTTGGAATCGGTGACCTTGAATTACTACAAGAAAGTATTGTTGCTTTTTATAAAATTTGACAAATATCATATTTGGCCAAAGCGACCCATTATTGGAGGTACCAGGTTTTACTCTGTCCTGGTTAGAGGTCGAAACAAATTCGAAAATCCAAAATATTTTACAGAAATGCTATATGGAGCTCATGTAATAAAAAAAAAAGTATGACTATCAATGTGAGAATATTTTTCAAAAATAGGGCATTTGATTTACACTACTACACATTGTGTGCAAACTGAGTGTAATTGCATGTGCTTAGATTCTGGGTACACCACAACGAGGGGGGAATCCTGGCACACTCGTTCTTGGAAGTCCCCAAACTCCTCAAACATTGAGCGCAGCCAATCAGATCCAAGATATGTCCCCGTCATGGTCTGGGTGAGTAGCTCTAATTTTTGGCTGTGATATTCAATAATGTTAAGTGATATATTGCGATGTCTTGTACTTATTAAGTTTCCTTCTAGTTTTGCTGTACAAAGGCAGCCAAATGTTGCAGCTGAAACGAGGAAAAAAGATCTCAT
The DNA here is from genome assembly GCA_035128595.1 of Eptatretus atami. Lineage (NCBI taxonomy): Eukaryota > Metazoa > Chordata > Myxini > Myxiniformes > Myxinidae > Eptatretus > Eptatretus atami. The sequence continues at coordinate 41,961,150 of CM068960.1, read as the reverse complement.
GTTTTGTATGTGCCCTGCAATGAGTAATTTGAGGTTTCAGTACAAATTGGCAAACTTTCATAAGAGGATGCTCATGTTGTCCTGGTGGTACAAAGCAGTTACAGTATTGTGGTAAAACTGGTGGAAAAATATATAAAATGCATTGCTCAACATGCTGGACACCAAGTTCTTCTTTTGGGCCATGATAGTGTTGTTGTCCCAGTTGCCAATTATGAATCCCGGTGAGCCATGTAAGTGGCCAATCGATTAGGTCGGCCCATGCCGGATCATGTGTGTTCACCCCGATAACGTGCCAGTGGGGAAAGCGATCCAGTAGATCTGCCGTGCTGATTTGGGGCCGTGTACCTGATCTCTAATTACGACCGAGTGGAGTTGTAAGGCGCATGAGAGTGTTTTGGACGCTAAACACCTGCAGCCAATTTGTCCTTTAACAGACATGCACAATTGTAACCGTGATCAGAACCAACTAGAGACCAAGTGGGTTTATATTGGAATGAAGACAATGGGGTAGGAATACAAGTGAAGCAATAACAGTACGTAATGAACAATGAATACCCCTTATCCATTACTTGAAACGAACGGCAGATTCTTAATTATCGAACCCTGAGGGTCCATTCATTCTGCGAGAGATAAACAAGTCAGAGCAGAGGGGAGGGGAAGTGTGTGGTGGGAAGGGGAGGGGAGTTGGGGAAGGTGGCGTGGTGGGACGGAGAGGTTGGGGGAGGGGAGGGGAAAGTGTGGAAGGGAGGAGAAGGGAGGTTGGGGGAAGGTGGCGTGGTGGAAGGGGAGGGAGAGGAAGGGGAGGTTGGGGGAAGGCGGCGTGGTGGGAAGGGGAGGGAGAGGAGGGGAGTTAGGGGAAGGCGTCATGGTGGGAAGGGGAGGGAGCGGCCGTGGTGGGAGGAAGGGAAGGCGGCGTGGTGGGGAGGGAGGAAGCGGGTGGGGGGGAAGAAGGGCGGCGTGGTGGGGAGGGAGGGGAGGGAAGGCGGCTTGGTGGAAGGAGAGGGGAAGGCGGCTTGATGGGAAGAGAGGGAAGGTGGGGGGAGGGAAGGGGGAGGCGCGCGTGGTGGGAGGGAAGGGGGAGGCGGCGTGGTGGGGAGGGGAGGGAAGGCGGCATGGTGGGCAAGGGGGGTTGGGGGAGGGGAAGGGGGGGTTGGAAGGGAGTTTGGGGAAGATGGGGTGGTGGGAAGGGAGGGGAAGGGAAGAGGAGGTTAGGGGAAGGCGAGTGGTGGGAAAGGGGAGGTTGGGGAGGCGGCGTGTGAAGGGGAGTTTGGGGAGGGCGCGGGTGGGAAGGGAGGTTGGGGAGGCGCGTGTGGAAGGGAGGTTGTGGAAGGAGGTTGGGGAGGCGCATGGTGGGAAGGGAGCTTGGGGGAAGGCGGCGGGTGGAAAGGGGAGGGGAAGTGGTGTGGATGGAAGGGGAGGGAAGGTGACGTGGTGAAGGGAAGGGGAAGTTGGTGTGGTGGGAAGGAGAGGAGGGAAGCGGTATGGTGGGAAGGGAAGGGAGGGGAAGGCGGCGTGGTGGGGAGGGAGGGGAGGTTAAGGTGGTGGGGAGGAAGAGAAGGCGGCATGGTGGGAGGAAGGAAGGCGGCGTGGTGGGAGGGGAGGGAAGGCGGCGGGGGGTGGGGAGGGAGGAGAGGTGGCGTGGTGGGGAGGGAGGGGAAGGTGTGGGGAGGGAGGGAAGGCGGCGTGGGGAGGGGAGGGAAGCGGCGTGGTGGGGAGGGGAGGCGCGTTGGTGGGAGGGGAGGTGGAAGGCGGCGTGGTGGGAAGGGGAGTTGTGGAAGGGGAGGTTTGGGGAGGGCGCGTGGGGAAGGGGAGGTTGTGGGAAGGGGTGGGGAAGGGCGGCATGGTGGGAAGGGGAGCTTGGGGAAGGCGGGCGTGGTGGAAGGGAGGGGAAGGTGGTGTGATGGGGAAGGTGACGTGTGGAAGGGAAGGGAAGCGGTGTGGTGGGAAGGAGAGGGAGGAAGGCGTATGGTGGGAAGGGGAAGGGGGGGAAGGCGGCGTGGTGGGGAGGAGGGGAGGTTAAGGTGGTGGGAGGAAGAGAAGGCGCATGGTGGGGGAGGAAGGGGAAGGCGGCGTGTGGGGAGGGGAGGGGAAGCGGCTGGTGGGGGAGGGAGGAGAAGGTGGCGTGGTGGGGAGGAGGGAGGTGTGGGGAGGGAGGGAAGGCGGCGTGGTGGGAGGGGAGGGAAGGCGTGGTGGTGGGAGGGAAGGCGGCTTGGTGGAGGGGAAGCGGCTTGGTGGGAGGGGAGGGAAGGGGCTGGTGGGAGGGGAGGGGAAGCGGCTGTGGGAGGGAGGGGAAGGCGGCTGGTGGGGAGGGAGGGAGCGGCGTTGAGGGGAGGGGAAGGCGGCGTGTGGGAGGGGAGGGGAAGCGCGTGGTGGGGGGGGAGGGCGTGTGGAAGGGGGGTGTGGGGAGGGGAGGGGAAGCGGCGTGGTGGGAGGGAGGGAAGCGGCGTGTGGGAAGGGGAGGGAAGGCGGCGTGGTGGGAGGGGAGGGAAGAGCGGCGTGGTGGGAGGAAGGGGAGCGTGGTGGGGGGGAGAGGGGGAGGCGGCGATGGTGGGAGGGAGGGAAGGCGCGTGGTGGGAGGGAGGGAAGGCGGCGTGGTGGGGAGGGAGGGGAAGGCGCGTGGTGGAGGGGAGGGGAAGGCGGCGTGGTGGGAGGGGAGGGAAGCGCGGTGGGGGAGGGGAGGGGGAAGGCGGCGTGGTGGGGAGGGAGGGAAGTGGTGGGGGAGGAAGGGGGGAGGGGTGGGAAGGAAGGGGAGGGGAAGGCGGCGTGGTGGGGAGGGAGGGAGGTTGGGGAAGCGGCATGTTGGGAGGGGAGGTGAAGGGGGTTGGAGAAGTGGTGTGGTGGGAAGGGAGGTTGGGAAGATGGGTGGTGGGAAGGGAAGGAAGGAGGTTAGGTAAAGTGGAGTGGTGGGAATGGGAGGTTGGGGGAATTGGTGGGAAAGCGGAGGTTGGGGAATGTGGTGGGAAAGGGGAGGTTGGGGGATGTTGGGGGGGAGGTTGGGGAGGCGGGGTGGGGAAGGGGTTGGGGAGGTTGGAGGGGCGTGGTGGAAGGGAGTTGGGAGGGTGGCGTGGTGGGAAGTGTTGGGGAAGGGAGGATGGGGGAAGGCATGGTGGGAAGGGAAGGAAGGGAGGGAGGCGCGTGGTCTGAAGGGTGGGGAGGGGAAGGGTGTGGGAGGGAAGACGGTGGTGGGGAAGGGGAGGGAAGACGGTGTGTGTGGGAGGCGGTGTGGGAAGGGAGGGAAGACGTGTGGTGGAAGGCGGCGTGGTGGAAGGGAGGGAGGGGAAGGCTGCGTGGTGGAAGGGAGAGGAGGTGAAGGCGGCGTGGTGGAGGGCGAGGAATGCAGCTTGTGGGATGGGGAGGGGAAGGCTGCGTGGTGGGGGGGGGAAGCGGCGTGGTGGAAGGGGAGTTGGGAAGGCGGTGTGGTGAAGGGGAGTTGGGGAAGGCGGCGTGGTGAAAGGGAGGTTGGTGGAAGCGGGTGTTTGGAAGGGAGGTTGGGGAAGCGGCGTGGTGGAAAGGGAGGTTGGTGGAAGGCGGCGTGGGGAAGGGGAGGTTGGGGAAGGCGGCGGAAGGTAGGTTGGTAAGCGGCGTGGTGGGAAGGGAGTTGGGGGAAGGGCGTGGTGGAAAGGGAGTTTGGTGGAAGGTGGTGGGAAGGGGAGTTGGGGGAAGGCAGCGTGTGGGGAGGTTGTGAAGCGGCGTGGTGGGAGTGGAGGTGGGGAAGGGAGGTTGGGTGAAGGCGGCGTGGTGGAAGTGGAGGGGGAAGGCGGCGTGGTTGCGAAGGGATAGGCGAATGCGGCGTGGTGGGAAGTGGAGGTTTGGGGAAGGCGGCGTGGTGGGAAGGGGAGAGCATGCGCTCGAGATCGACTTGGCAAGCTCCCACCAGGATATTGAGGAGGTAGTTCAGTTGGGGAGGAGAGATGACAAAGATTGTTTTCTTGCATGTTCACTGTTCAGGAATGAACTTGCATGCAATGTGCATCTTTATTTTGTGATTTATTTACTAGATTTATATTCTGTTTGCATTATAATCATATGCCTAAAAAAATGAGTTTGTGATCAAGGCAGTTTAGTTCCTGAAATGTTGTTTTTTGACATTTAAAAAAACTTAACAATATTGTACTTCCAAACTTCAGCAGGGGCCGCAAAGGGGAGAAAAATGGCAAGGGTCTGCGCCACTTCTCTATGAAGGTGTGTGAGAAGGTGCAGCAGAAGGGCACGACTACGTACAATGAGGTGGCCGATGAGCTTGTTGCAGAGATCAGCAGCAATGCGAGTCGGCTTCCTGCATCCGATGGTGTAAGTTGTCCCAAATTAGCAGACATGACAAAGTGTTGCAAATATCTTTGCATGCTAAAATAGTGGCACTACTGTGACTTGAAAACCATATTTTTCATTCATAAATTTTGAAGATTTGTGGGGTTTTTTTTGGCCATTCCATAGGTTTTTGTTTTGTTACCTCTTGTATTATTGCTGTGTTTACAGGCTCCTTGCGTGTGTGTGCGTCTGCGTGTGCGTCTGCGTCTGCAAAATGCTGAAGCAGTCATTTTGCGAATGGCTGCATCTGCTCACGAATGCAGCTGAGCAGAGAATGTGCGAACATACCCAATGAGATCTAAACCTCGTCTCTAATTAATATACAGTGCCTATATAAAGTCTACACCCTTTTTCAATATATTCACCTTTTGTTGCCTTGTAACCTGCAATTAAGTTGCATTAAATCAGACTTTTTCCATCTTTTATTTACACATTGTAACCCACAAATTCTACAAACTTAAAAAAATAAATTAAAAATACAAACCAGAATATCTTAGTCGGATAAGTGTCCACCCCCCTGAGTTAATACTTGGTGGAAGCACCTTTGACAGCAATTACAGCTGTGAGTCTGTTGGGATGGATCTCTGCCAACTTTGCACACCTTGATGGGACAATATTTTCCCATTATTCTGTACAAAACTGTTAAAGGTCAGTAAAGTTGTGTGGGGAGCATTTATGGGCAGCAATCTTTCGGTCAATCCATAGATTTTTCGATTGGATTTAGGTTGGGACTCTGACTGGGCCACTCAAGGAGATTTATCTTTTTGTTCCTTCGCCACTTCAGTGTAGCTTTGGTTGTGTGCTTCAGGTCATTGTCATGCTAAAAGGTGAACTTCTGTCCCAATTTCAGCTTTCTTGTAATGGGCAGTAGGTTTTCCTCTCGGATTTTTCTGTATTTTGCTCCATCTCTCTTCCCTTCTATCCTGACAAGTGCACCAGTCTTTGCTGATAAGAAACGTATCCATAACATGATGCTGCCAACACCATGCTTCACAGTAGGGAAGGTGTTCTTTGGGTGATGTGTTATGTTGGGTTTGTGTCAAACGTAACGTTTTACATTTGGCCAAAAAGTTCCATTTTGGTTTTGTCATATCACATCTTTTTGCGACATGGCTTCACAATGTCCAGGTTTTCTTTTTTTTTGCATCCCTCAAACGGGACTTAAGGTGGGCTTTTTTGAGTGATGGCTTCCTCCTTGCTGTCTACCATACAGGCCAGATTTGTGGAGTCCTTGGGATATTGTTGTTGCATCCACACAGTGACTAGTCTTTGCCATAAAGGCATGTAGCTCTTTCAAAGTTGCCATTGGCCTCTTGATGGCCTCTCTGATCAGTCTCTCCAGTTTGGAGTTGACAGCCTGATCCAGGCAGGGTCTTGGTGGTACATGGTTCCACACTCCTTGAAACTCCTTGAATTTCCTGGAAAATGAGATTCCATTTTCCAGTACTTGAAAGTCCTGGAAAAAAGAAAAAACTTCTTGAAACTCTTGGAAACTCCTCGAAAATAAACCTTTTTGTGTGCACTGTCCCTTACATATTTCTATCTTCTTTTCTTTTTTTTGTAAGAAAATAAGCCAACATCGGTCATTTTGCCGCCAAAGGATTGATTGACCTGGATTAGGGCCTCCACTGTTCCATTTATTCTGTATATGTCCGTGTTGTTCATCAAGTCTAGTTCGAAAATTTTCCTGCCTCTAACCCCAACTCATTGCGCTGTTACACAATCCGATGCCCCCCCTGCCACATAATCTTCCCTGCCCAGAGCCAATTAGTACTTTCAATATTCTGTCGCCCAAATCTGCTTCACCCACCCCTCACGAACCGTCTCTCTTGCTGGTGCGTAGGTGCCCCATGAGAACTACTCACTTCAGCGCACCCGCCTCCAGAACGGAGAAGCCAAGTCCAAAGTTTGTTATTTCAACACCGCGTGGCTCAGCCATCCCGACTATGGATTGGCTAGAAAGTGTCCATCCACAAAGCAAGATTCATGTGTGCAAGAAAGTGTTAGATATTTCGACACATTCGAAAGCGCCGTCAAAAGTCATGCCAAGGAACCAACCAACACGTGCCCTTAATGCAAGCAGACGCCGCCCATTCCCGTTCGCGAATTACAGAATTTTTTGGATCGGCGAGCCATCGGCACCAGCAGGTTCGTCATGGATATTTGTTATAAAATAAACTATTAAGCATAAAACGCATCTGCCGTAATTAGATTTCCATGAACACAACACAAAAAAACTCCAGTTTATAAATTTACTTCCTTTTCTGTAACCTACAGGGACGTATAATTTTCCACAGCTAAAACCCTAATAACAGTCAAATGGCGTCTTTGTCGCATATCCCATTGATCATGACACTCTACATAACTACCTCTTCCCGTGAAACAACATATCTCAATTTATTCGTTATGGTACACCACAACCATGATACTTATAATGTACAACAACTTGCAATAAATAACACTTGAGATAGCATTATGATTATAATTAAAATTACTTGATTGAAAATTGTAAATGGTAAATTATTAATATGTTATGATCAATCAATCTTTTTTTCATAGAAATTTTCTAAATGTTTTCTGTGAGTTCAAACTGATCATGAGAAAATAAATCGTACTGATATTTAATGAAATATAAAACCAAAAACAAACACAATTAAGACAATTTTAAAGTTGTGTTGAATTCAGAGATATTTTATATTACTGATGACTGCGATGTATTAATAATTGTGATATGAACTATTAGTTAGTGGATCCGCTAGAGGTTGATGCTAAACTGGCACAAGCCGCACAGCAACTACTGCTACACCAAGACCAAAACAATACAAACTTTGTCACAAGATGAGTGCTAAAGGCAGAGATTCTTTGGCTTTACAGTTATAGAGTCCCACCAATCGTACAGGTTCTCACAGGTATTGGAACACTCTTTCACAGGATGTTCCCAGATAGTGGCATGTGTACAGATAGTGGATAGATAGTGAAATTGCATCACAATTCAATGTGCAGAAAGAAGGCTTCCTACTAAACATATTTGTCTTGCACCGCACTTCAAATCGCTTCTGAAACAAAGGTTAACAGCAGTTATGTGCTACTCTTTGATGATCATTAATAAAAAAAATCAGAAGAAGCAAGCGATGGTTTACATCCGTATTGGACAATGATGAGGTAAAATCACGATACTTGGACTCAAAGTTTGGCCCATTATATGCTGATACACCAAGAGGAATTATGTCCCGTTGGAGGTTTATCCACGCAACCTATACAGCATTCCCCCCAACTGCAATAGCGCCCATTCTCCTGAATTAAGTTCCATTTCAGACCAGCGTGGAGAAGTCGGAATAGAGAATTTCTCTTCACTTTAAGGCCCTATACACCTGTTTCTGACTCACCTGCGCGTAGAGTACTATCTTCGTGTCCACAATGCCACCAAGCTACCGCTAAAGATTCTGTCCGTCATAAACACCAGATGTTGGCACAACACGTCACACAAAGCGAACGATTATAATAGGACATGTTTGAAGTATGTTTAGAAGTGAGAAAATAACCAGTTCCTCACCCTGACAACCAGTCCTTTCCACCCTGTGAAAAAATTTTTTCAAACTCCCCCCTCCCTCTCCTGAATTCTCTTTCGCTGACTCCAGGAAATTTCGCCATTCTTAACCTATCAAGATGATCAGCCCTGTTGCCTTTTATTCTCCTTAGTTGCAGAGTTGATACTAACTTACTTCAGAATTGCAAAGCCTCACTCACATAAACCACCTCTCACCTGTAAACTGGCGTTATTGTAAGAAAAGATTGTACTAACCCACCCGCCCGATCTGTCCCACAGATTGACATTGGCTGCTTGCCACCAAAGCTCTGAAAGAAGAGCTGTTCCGCATCCAAGAAAGCTCCCCGACACCAGCTCCCCTTCTTTCCCCAGTAAGCCCTAAGTTCCTGGCTCAATGAATGCAATGCATCCTGTGGAATCCCCACCCCCTCCGTTCTGCCCCATTTACCCCCCACCCCCCCTATTCTCCGCCCACATGCCCCCACCCCTCCCCGTTTCTGTCCCCATTTCCCCCACCCCTCACCGGGTCCGTCCCCAATTTCCCCACCCTCCCCTGTTCGCCATTCCCCCCACCCTCGCCCTTCGTCCCCCATTAACCCCCACCCTCCCTTATTCCGTTCCCCATTCCCCCCACCCCCCCATTTCCTCCCCATTTCCCGCCACCCTCCCATTCCGTCCCATATCCCATCACCCCTCCCCGTTCCGTCCCCATTTTCCCCCCACCCCTCCCCTGTCCGTCCCATTTCCCACCCCTCCCCGTTCCGTCCCATTCCCCCCCCACCCTCCCCATTCCGTCACCCATTTCCCCCACCCCTCCCCTTCCCCTTCATTTCCCCCAACCATCCCTCCCCGTTCCTCACAATTTCCCCCCACCCCTCCCCGTTTCCGTCCCCCAATTTCCCCCACCCCTCCCGTTCGTCCCCCATTCCCCCACCCCTTCACCTTTCGTCACCCATCTTCCCCCCACCCCTCCGCCGCTTCTGTCCCCTATTTCCCCCACCCCTCACCATCCTTCCCCATTCCCCCCACCCCTCCCCTGTCTGTCCCCATTTCCCCCACCCCTCCCCTTCTGTTCCCCAATTTCCCCCACCCCTCCCTGTTCCGTCCCCATTATTCCCCAACCCCTCCCCATCCGCCCCATTTCCCTCCAACGCCTCCCCATTTCCGCCCCATTTTTCCCCCCCCCACCCCCCCATTCCGTCCCCATTCCCTCCACCCTCCCCATTCCGTTCCTCAGCCCCATATTCCCCCACCCTCCCGATTCTCCATTTCCCCCCAGTCCCCTCCCCTTCTCGTATCCCCATTTCCCCCACCCCTCCCGTTCCGTCCCCATTTCCCCCGCACCCCTCCCATTCCGTCCAACAACTTCTTTCCCCCCACCCCCCCTCCCACCTCCATTCCCCCCCCCCCACCCTCCCCGTTCCTCACACAAATTTTCCCCCCACCCCTCCCCGTTCCGTCCCCACCCCCCCCCAAATTTCCCCACCTCTCCCCTTCTCCCCATTGTCCCCCCAACCCCCTCCCCTTCCCGTCCCCAAATTCCCCCCCAAACCCCTCCCCATTCCGTCCACATTCCCCCCACCCCTCCCCCCTTCCACCTCCATTCCCCCCCCCCACCCCTCCCCTTCCTGTCACAATTTCCCCCCACCCTCCCCGTTCCGTCCCAATTCCCCCACCCTCCCCGTTCCGTCCCAATTTCCCCCACCCTCCCCGTTCCGTCCCCATTTCCCCCCCTCCCCCGTTAATATAACTCAACCTGTTCATTGAGATGTTGTTATTATTTATTTCTCTTTTGTACAAACTTGTTTCCACGCATCCAGGGAACGATGTCTCACGGAAAGGGGTTTGTACTATTATCGTCACTGACCTTCAAAACCTGTTCATTTCAGAGTTATTTAATTATTCTCTTAACCTGCAACAAAGATCCTTCTAATAACACTCGTTTTTTTATCTAGAACTTTTCTACTGATGTTTCTTTGTTTCACTCCTTGGAAGTTTTTTATCTCTTACAGGTTAGTGAAATAACCTGAGCACCAAGTCTGGCCCATCCTGAGGACCTGAAATCGATCCAACCGACTTGGAGAATTGTGTGAGTCCTGAACTGTTATTGAGTTTTCTTGTCTTACTTCTTGTTCGATTCCCTGAACACGATTAGTGAATTCCCATCACAGGTTTAAAATAATCTCCATGTTTAATTTCCTGTAATCTCTCCTTTTCCTCGTGCTCTGTTTCGGCGTTTTTGGAGTAGTGCGGCCTGTCATTTACACCACTCTTAATTACACTCACGAGTGTTTGTAATGACACATTCGAGTTGTGACTTGATCTGTGAGTTTATTTACACTCTGAACACCATGAACACGTAGATCGTTAATAAAGGATGATGTGGGATACACAATTTCCTCCCTCCCGCTCGTTTTCCCCCCCTTCCCGTTCCTCGTTCCTGGAAACCCTTCCATGTTCGCGTTCGTCCGTTGCACGTGTTCACCAATTTTGTGTGTGAATTGTTTCCTCTGTAATAAAGTGAACCCCTTTGTAATCATCCACTGGAAACCGTCCGTGTGTAGCAGGTTGTAGTGTGAACACAAGACGGAGGAAGCGTCATCAGTGTGAAGTAAAAAATGGATGTTTTTCGTACGGGAATGAAAAGATGATCGAACAGCTATATGAAGTGAAGTGAAACCGTTAGCATTTGTGGTGTTTGGAACTCCTGGACAGAGGTTAACAACTACCACAACATCAGAATACGGAGAGATGCTTGCTGCCCACACCGAGATCGCCGAGAAAGCGTTCCATTATGGAGGAAGTGAGATATTCTCCCAAACAAATGTTCAACATTGATGAGACGGTCTGTTTGGAAAGAGGACGTTCCGTTGGGAGGTAACATTTCTCTGAGGAGAAGATCAACACCTGGGGGTTTAAATGAGAGAAAGATCGCTTCACGCTTGAATAAGTCGGAGGAGAAACGCTTGAAGGTCATTGCTACATTGAAACCGTCATGGTTTACCATGCAGAAATCCCAGGGATATGAAGGATATTTAAAAAAATGTCTGCCTCTTTCACATCGGTATTCAAATACCAAGGGCTTGGATAACAGGTATTCCGTGTGTAACAGGATTAAGTGAGCTCGACCAAATCACGAAGGACGGAAATTGGCGGGCCTGGACACTACTTTATTACAACACTACATATCAATACCAAGGCTGTAAATCCACCACAACATAGTAAAATGTTTTGTTGGAGTATTTTTAATCTCCCAATTTTGTTACGAGTTGAGGAAAATATGGGAGAGAAGGAAATTTGTAGTTAATAAATTCTCATCCTCCTCGATAACCCCCAACTCCTCCAACATTATCCAGACCAAAATGAATTGTGTTTCTCCACCCCCCAACCACGGACATCTCTAATTGAACCCAATGGACAGGGATGATTGAATACATTCAAGGCGTGTTATCTCCGATTAACATTTATCATACCTGGTGTGAAACAACTATAATAAGCAGATATGTAAAGAATTCTGGAATCTTACCACAAGGATGTCTTTGGGATTGTTGAGAATCTGGAGGGAAATCACCGTTCCTCCATGAAATGAGTATGGGGAAGTCTTCCCCTCAATGTGTTCAGCTTCAAGGGTTTCAACGTGTAATAATGTATTTGTCAAAAGCAGACGTAACATCGTCAAAATGGCCAACACTGTCGATTTTGATGAGTGGAGAGGAGTGATGTGAGGACTTGCTGGACAGCGACCAGGAAGAGCTCTCAACATCACTATCTTCGCAAAAGTCACTTGACACAGAGATCTCCCTCTCTATAACATCCTCCACCTTACTTCCCCTCAAACACTTCCACAAACAACAACACATCAGCAGCAGCAGTACATCGTGAGTGTCAAAGCTGATTGAAAAGGCACCAATCAAATATGCCCTTGCCAGACACTTAGCATGTCTGACCCCAAGCATTTCAACAAAAAGGAAGTAGCCATCCGCTACATGCGCAGAACAGTGAGTGCCCTTTGTGACGCCAAGTGGATAACACCAGAAAATGGTGATAAGACTGTCTGCCAGTACTCAAGATATCTGACTGACGCTTCGGTCAAACACGCACACTTCGATCGAAAGAAAGATCACCTCGACCATCTGTGGCATGCAGACATTGCAAAAAGCCAGAGTTCATAATCTGTGGAGGTTGTGAGAACTTTTTCTACTGTCCCATGGACAGGCTACAGTTGAAAGGGCTACTCGATAAACAAAGAAATTGAGGTGGAAAATGAGAGACGAGTCCTTAATTGCCCAGAGTAATCTGTGATCATCTTCACAATGTCGGAGGTTGCAGAAAGTTGAACTCACAAGAAGCTGCTATTGTCTGCAAGTGCTGCACGAAGGAAGTACCAAGATTACTTGTATGAGCAGAAGCGAAATAAACAGCTGGCCTCTGTCTCGGACAGAAAACGAAAGATAGAAGAAGAATTATCGGACTTAAAATCGCCAAAAAAAGACTCAAAACAGACATTGACTCTATGCAAAAAACGGCCGACGAGTTTTCATTGAGAGCAGAAAGAGAGAGAGATTTTCATTTGTTAGTAAAGCTAACAGTTTGAGAAGTCCTCCAAAAGAAAGAAAAAGAATTGATAGAGTTAGAAAAACTGTGGGAGAAAATGTTCGGCTTCTGAGAAACCTGTAAACGTTTGTGGCACTTACGGATGACATGTAGTCATTCAACAAAGTGACTTGTTATAAACAAGTGACATTAAATGAAATCTGAAAAGTATGTAAAAAGTATTTTCTTTACAATTTATTAATACAGTGTGCCCCAGAATCCGAATTTAATTCGTTCCAAGAGGCTGTTCGGATTCCAAAAAGTTCGGATTCCAAACTATTTCCCAATAAGAAATAATGGAAAGTGAATTAATCCGTTCCTGGACCCCAAGAAACCCACTTTCAAGTTTCAACTGAAATTACCCATGTTTAAGGTAAAAAGATGAATAAAATGACCTTTTCTGGGTCATGAATCTCATTCCAAACCTGGGGGATGGCAGGAGCATTGCGCTTCTTCTATCAGGTCTGGATGCAGCTCCGCCTATCAGTGGCCATTGGATCCAAAACTTAAACTATTCAGCCTGGTGGAGGTATGTAATTAACCATGAAGCACCAAATGGTGTTTTATATCCAGTACACTCTGTGGAGACACAAACGTGCCGTTTTCACCACACAGTTCCACGGGAGAGAATCAAGAAGTGAAGCGATTGGGTGATGCAGCATGACGTCACTACCATGCTCGCGAAAAAAACGTTGAGTTCGTTAAAGCCGATTCATCAGAGGTTCATTGAATGAGTTCGCTTCACGACGGTTTTCGCGCTTTTATCGCTTCTTTATTTTTCAGAATCGTTCACACGGTCGATTTCGGCAGCTCGAACATGGCAGCGAGATCAAAACACGCGTACCTTCTCATGCTTAGCGATAATTCTTTCTTCAACTCAATTGTCGTTCTCACGGACTTCCTCTTATTCCTATTTGCTTCTTGGTGCCATGTGAATGCACAAGGTATAATTGAAAAAAAAATGCACAAATCAAGGTGAAAACACGAGGTAAAGTAGCATCGACACACGAGAGATGCTTTCACGAGTACTTCCACCGACAAACTTAATGAACAAAACGCGAAGATGCGGGTCGAACAGGTGGGGAGACACGTGAACAAACATGAACGCCACTTGTGTTCGTTTTTCGAAAATGTGTTTGTTTTAGGCGCAAATTTTCTCGAAAAAATTGTTCGGATTCCAATTTGTTCAACAATGGGCGTTCGATCTGGGGCACGACGGTATATACATTTTCTTGTTCTAACGATAAAATAGTGTTGTGTAAATTGCCCAAATATTGCAGCTTAATTGCGGCTTTAAGATAAGTATGTAAAAGTGTTTTTTTTTCCAAAGATTTGTAGTTTTTAATTAATATATACGTTTTCATGTTTCATGACAGTAAAACAGTATTGTGTGTAATTGCCTTTTAAGTTTACATATTGCAGTTCAATCAGGACTTTCAAGATACGTACATGTATCTGTAAATGCTTGTTTCTGCAAAAAAGTTGAGAAAGTATGCAAAAGTGTTTTGTTTTGTTAGCAAAGATTTATAGTTATTTAATTAAATATATATGTTTCCATGTTTCATACAGTAAAACAGTATTGGGTGAAATTGCCTTTACTTACATGTATTGCAGTTCAATCATGAAAACAATTAATAAAAAAGACTGATTATAGAATTTTGTGCGTTCCTTCAAGGTAAACACAAGCATTATGTTTCCTTGAAAATGACAATTTGTCCTGGAAAACTCCTGGGAAGCTCCTGGAATTTCATTCAGTCAGGACTGTACGAACCCTGTGGTACTATCCGATTTCCATTTCTGAGTGATTGTCTTGACTGTGCTCCAATGGATATTCAGGGCCTTTGAAATATTTTTATACACATGCCCTGATCTGTGCCTTTCCACAACTTTATCCCAGAGGTCTTTTGAAAGCTCCTTTGGGGCTCATGGTTGAGTCTTTGCTGTGAAATACACTCCCAGCAGAGGAAACTGACAGGAACAGTTGATTTTATTCTAAAATAATCAGAATCACTCCGATTTAACACAGATGGAGGCCAAATAACTTGGTGTGTGATTTTGAATGTGATTGGTTACACCTGAGCGAATTTACAATTGCTGTTATAAGGAGGGTGGACACTTATCCAACCAAGATATTCTCATTTTGTGTTTTATTTTATTTTATGAAATTAGTGGAATTTGTTTTTCATTTGGAAGTTGTGGGTTATGATGTGCAAATAAAGGTGTAAAATGTCTGATTTAATGCAATGTAATTCCAGGCTTTTAGGCAATAAAAGGTGATTTTTTTTGAAAGGTGGAAGACTAAGAGATCACCGACCTGTCTGCGATGGAAAGTGAGGCCTTATTGCAGCGGATGTCAATATTGTTGAGAGCTTTATATTTGAGGAGAGACAGATATGATGTCAGTAAACCAGTGCACAAGGAAGAGCATTGCTCAGTGGACTTGTGAAATGGAGATGGGTTAATTTGATTATCTTTTTGGAGCGACAGGTTGAGATTGAGATTTGGAAGATGCTTCATTAATCAGATCAACATCTAGTCAATTTCAGATCAGTACAGAATGACACTGCAGCTATCTGCTTGTATGTGCGATGGTGTACTGCGATATACCATGAAGTAATCTGCAAAAAGGAATAGGTTTTCCAGAGCATCTGAGAAGTTGTTTAAGTAGATGCGGAACAAGACTGGGACCAATACATTTGCCTTTGGGG
>CM068960.1:41921554-41945984 GCA_035128595.1 Eptatretus atami | reverse complement strand
AAGACCAGAAAGGAGGCTTTAGAAGACGACACTACTGAGCTTTCTGTGACATGCACAGACACTGCTTCATCACTCGAGATTCCAATGATTTTGAAGGCCTTCGTTTCCATGACATCAAGGTGTTCGGCAGGGGCACCAGCCCAGAGGGGACTGGATGAGGGCCTTGTTAGTAGATAAAAGTTCAGGTGTGCCAAGGAAAGACACTACATGGCAGAAGATGCCCAAGTGGCGACTGGCTTCCGAGGCCATCTTTGAATTATGGTTTGCCCAAGATCATGGCTGAGAGTGAGATCCAGGAGTTTGAGTGATTGAACTTCAAGAGGATTGTTAAGGAAGTATATGGAAGGGTTTACCAGATGGTCCATTTGGATAAACAGAGTGAAGGTGTGAGATTTTTGAGGATTCAGACATTGCAAGTGTTTGACCAGCTCGTGATTTTATGAAGGTCTGCAGAGAGGGAAGGGGCAGCTGCTTACTTATCTGATGGATGAGGGATGTCAGCAAGAGGATTTTTCAAAATCAGAAAGATTGTTGATTGAGATTAGGAATAGGCTCGCCCTAAAACACTGCCTTAATAACAGGGAGAGGATATGTGAGGATCCTGTTGAGAGCCATACTTTGGCTATGAAAGTGGAGGTAGTCAGTAAGCCAAGTGTCAAGGTGGCCTTTGATTTCTTAGGTAGAGTTTGGAGAGCAAGGTGGGGTGCCAGACTCTATTGAATGCTTGAGATATGGCTATCCAGGAAGGCTGTCCTGTCTCATTTGAGATTTTGGGCCACAACCCATTCCTATGAAAGGAGCAACACACACACACATCCAGAGTTGTGACTAAGCCAGAATCCAAACTGGTTGGACATGAGACTGTTTGAAGAGGAATGGCTTGATATCAACGGTAATGGTGCATTCCATAACTTTGCTTGCATTTGTAAGGAAGCTTACTTGCCTGTAGTTGAGAAATTTTTTTGCACCCTTCTTGTGAATAGAAGTGATGTTTGCTGACTTCCAAGCAGATGGGGGTCTGCTGAAGAGCATAAACATAGCAGAAGCAAGATCAGCAGAGCAGGATTTGAGAACATTGCCACTAACCCTAACCCATCCCTGAAGCAGGGTAGAGGTTGGGCAGAATTTCCTCCATCTTCTTGGGTGAGGACAAATTCCAGTCAACAAGTGGTAAGATTGGGATTGAGCAGGTTGGATTGGGATCATGAGATTTTGAGGCAAACACCGAGTTGAGACTTTCTGCCTTATTTTGAATGGTCTGCAGTGATGCCAATTTGAGATGAGTTTGGGCATGAGGAGGCTGGTTGGAGAGTTCAGCCATGAGGTTTGCATGATGTTTTCTGGCTTGCTGAAGGATCGACACCTGATTTACGACGCTTACAGAGTTAATTAAAGTTGCCTTCAGTCGGGTTCGCATGACGTGTTGAAAAAGCAAGCAGTTTGACCGCAACAGCCTTGCAACAGGATTTGGTGTACCACGGCCAACAGGCTGGATTGGGTAGCTCAGAGCAGGTGAAATAAACCTTTTCATAAGGGGAAAGTAGGCTTTTGTGAAATTTTCACATGTGGAATCTATCGGATGCCATGGAGATGGCAACCCAATCCTTTTGTAAGGGGATGCCATGGAGATGGCAACCCAATTGCAGTCCCTGCCCTTTGGCTTGTGAGAACAGCCATATTGTGCAGTGTTAAGGTTGCTCCCTCACAATAGCCAGATTGATGTGGGCTTTGACAAGAACAGTGGCAGAGGAGGAACAGGAGACTTTTGCTGGAAGTTTTGTCATTACCAGGTCCTGGAGGGAGAGATCTGTGTTTGAAAGTTTACAGATTGAGGCAGATCCGCAGTCTCATTTGGTTGTTGCAGAGCTCACAGCCAGCTAGTATGGTGATACTTGAATTTGTCAGAGATGAGGAACTGAGAATTGTGATTGATGGTTACAAGTTTATCATTCTTGGAAGGAATGAAGTATATATGGAGTCATTATTTGGTGGATAGTATGCTGCACAGCCAAACATTAGGTGTTGGCCAAGAGATGTGCAACCAGAGGAGTGAGGGGTTGGTGTGGGCATTTGAGAAATGTAGTTTTTTACCCAGACACAAACAGCACTACTGAGATATGCAACCAGAGGAGTGAGCATTTGAGGAATGTAGTTTTTGACCCAGACACAAACAGCACTACTGAGATGGGTGTATGGACTATAAAAACTGAAGATGATAGTCAAGGATATGCACAGAGGAATCTGAGGCATCTTGATTGGAATATTTGTGATTGTCATACATTGCTAGAAGCCGCATCTGTAACCTGAATGGAAAGATCAGTAATATTAATCCTGAGACTTCGATTATTGGTAGACCACACTATTGGGGTGAGGGTGGAGGGAGTACATACTGAAAGGGTTAAAGGTTGTGAGTTGCTACTCGCTGCAGGTTTCTCTTCTGCATCCCAAATTTTATCAAACAAAGGCTGATATTGTGATGAGGTTATTTGGATAGGTTTTCAAAAGTATGAAGTATAGTATTGTGGAATTGCAACAATTTGATCTGTTTGTGCTTGAATTGATCACATACACACATTGCATTTGAGGTCAATCTCATCAGATTGAATATTGTAGAGTTTTAAGCATGAAGTAACTAAATATGTTGTTGGATGTGCTTCACTATTTTGTTTAGACGACTTCCACCCCTCCATGTCTGTTTCTAAAACCGCCACTCCTTTTACCCTTTGGAATCAGTCATTTATGTGTAAAAGTGTTTGAGCCTCGAGTGAGGCAGTTTTGGCAGAACAGTTGAGTCCCGTCCGTCATAGTTAATTACCTCAACGTTGAAGTGATGTGCCATGAGAGGGTCGCTCCTTCCCCAGACTGGGCTCCGGCCCAATAGCGAGCAAGTAAGAGGGGAGGGATGAGGCATGTCAGAGTGAGGTGTGGGCCAGAGCCTATAAAAGCCAACTCAGAAGAGTTGGGGGGGGGGATAATGAGTTTTTCCAGACCAAACATCACGGAAGGTTGTGCCATGATTGCCAGGCTGGTCTGTTGCACCACACCCTCACCCAGCCAGCCACGCTTCTCCTCTCCCTCCTTGCTGTGTATATTCTCCAGTTCTCAGAACAAGTCTGTGAAGGGACACAACCTGCACTGTACCAGCTGTAACTTAGGTTGCTTGGCCTAATATTAAGATCAGTCAGTCTGTGGTTGATCAGTGCCCCCCCAAGTGAGATACTCTTCTAGTCTTGGGGGATTTCAATGCGTCGACTGGAACTCATAGGGATGGTTATGCGAAACGTGTTCATGTTCGTCCCCATGGGTCTGGAACTGTTAACCAGAATAACACTGAAGTCCTTAACTTTGCAAGAAGTCATGGACTTGGGTGGCTGGTTCATTGTTTCAGTGCCCACATGCTCATCCCTGGACTTGGTATTCCAACACTGGTGGTGTGGCAAAGGAGATTGACCATGTCCTCAATGGTCGCTGGAGGATGAGCCAGAACTGCAGGGTCTTCCGGAGTGCTCAGTTCCTCGATACTGACCACCGGCTTGTTGTAGCAACTCTTAAGTTGCACCTTAAAGCCAGGAGAATGGTACCATCCCAGCCTCGGCTGGATGTTGGCAAGCTCAAGCATGAGAGGGTAGCTGAGGAGTTTGTGAACAGGCTGAGTGAGGATTTGGGGGGTTTGGGTGCTTTGGGGAATCCTGAGGAGTTGTGGAGTGCCTTCAAAACCACCATCCTTGATGTTGCTGGTGGATGTCTTGGAACTCACCGTTGGGTGAAGAAGAATTTTGTGTCTCAAGGGACACTGGATACCATTGAACAGAGTCGCAGGGCCAAGCTTACTGGCACACCTCAGCTGTTCAGGGAGCTGAGGCGTAAAACTGTACTTGTGCTGAGGGTGGACAAGGAGGACTATGTGCAAGGAATCTGTGAGGGGGTAGAGCATCACCTGTAGTCAAATGATTCTCGTCCTGCTTGCAGGGGAATTTGCGCATTGCGTTCCTCGAAGCCCCTCCCTCGGTGTACTGCAGTCAGAGCGGAGGGTGATGGGCTCTTGACAGAGGAGTCCGAAGTGAAGTCCCGCTGGGCTGGTTACTTTGAGCGGCTGTACCAGGCTGATCCACCAGCTGTTGAGTTGGATGTTCGGGGTGTTACAATCCCTATTGCTGACCCTCCAATGAACTGTCATCCAGTTTCATTTGTGGAAAGACAGGCTGTGGTGAACCTGTTGAAATGGGGTAAAGCTCCTGGGATTTGTGGCATCCATGCTGAATTTCTCAAGGCTGGTGGAAATGCTGTAATCGTGTCGTTGCATGCAGTTCTGTGCTCTGCCTGGAACACAGGCATCATCCCAACTGACTGGAAGAGGGGCCTTGTTGTCCCCCTCTGGAAAGGGAAGGGTAGTCACCAGGACTGCAACTACTGAAGGGTGATGCTCCTCTCAGTGCCGGGTAAGGTCTTTGCTCTGATAATTCTTGATAGAGTTCGCCACCATCTGCTTGAGCACCAGCGCCCAGAGCAGGCAGGCTTTACACCAGAGGTCAACAATTGACCGTATCCTTGCCCTTCGGATCCTCACCGAACGCAGACGAGAGTTTCGGCGGGGCTGCTTGCAGCCTATATTGATGTCTGTAAAGCGTTCAATTCAGTGAATCGATGCCCTCTGTAGGATTCTTGGTCTTTTTGGGTGCCACCAAAACTGATCAATCTGATGTCCGAACTATACTCTGGTACTGAGAGTGCTGTGAGATGTGGTGATACCATCTCTGACTTATTTCTAGTTGGTGGTGGAGTTTGTCAGGGTGTGTACAGGCTCCCACACTTTTCAGCACTTGTATAGACTGGGTTCTGGGGAGGATGTCAGAGAGATCAAGCTGCAATGCATCATTTGGAAATGTCAAGATCTCTATCCTTGATTTCACAGATGATGCAGTCATCTTTGCGAAGATTTTGGATATCCTTTTGGTGCCCTCGAGGTGCTGATTGAGGAGTCTTAGCCACTGGGATTACGGGCTTCCTGAGTCAAAACTAATATCTAGGTTTTCAATGACATATTGGATGCTGCTATCTTGTCTGCACTTGTTTGTGGTGAGGATGTTGAGGTCACGGATAGATTCACTTAATTTGGCAGTGATATTCCTATCTCTGCTGGCTGTGAGCCAGAGGTCAACAGATGTCTCGCTCAGGCCTGGGATTCATGGATTCACTGGATCATGGGGTTTGGTGCTGTCGGTACCTGTGTGGGAGGACAAAAGTCCAAGTCTTCAGGTACTTCAGGTATGGATGTGAGACTTGGCTCTGACCAGGGATCTGAGACAGAGACTTAATTCCTTTGGTACCAGGTCTCTTTGGAGAATCCTTGGCTATCGCTGGTCGGACTTGATTTCCAACAAGCGGTTGCTGAGAGAGACTCAAGTGAGATTTGTTACCTGCACAGTCCGTGAGCATCAGATGCGGCTGTGTGGACATGTGGCTCGTTGTCCTGCTCACCAGATTCTCTCAGCGAGGGAGCCTCGTGAGTTAAGGGGGGCAATGTGCCGACCACGTGCCTCGTGATTGTGGCAGGTTGATTAGCTTATCAAGGAGACGGGGATGGGTCAGGCATCTGCCTGCGGGATGGCCAGACGGAGGCCCCTGGAGTACCAGTGGAAAGTGGATGCAGTGACGCACTGCTTCGGCGCTGCTCCCATACCTGACCTGACACGTGGTCACCCATCGGTGTAGCACTTTGGTAGCTCGGGGGTTGTACTGGCATGGCATTAGAGATAATCCGACCTGGAAGTGCGGACTCACCAGACTGCTATGGCCACATTAACCCGGCTCGTTGGAGTCGAAATTGGCAACTGGAACGGTTTGACTGCTGTAACAATACTTTTTGAGTCATTTCAAGCCAAGTATATCTGATTAAAGGGAGGCTAACCTTTCATTTCAAAATCGAAGACTTGCTGGATATGATCAAACGTTTTACAAGTACATTTTTGTATTGGTGGGTGAGTAAAAAGTGGAGGGGTGGGGGTAGGAGGAGGAGATGCACCAAGCAGAAGAAAGCAACTTACTGACTTTCCTTGTTATTTCCGTTGAAGCTACCTTATTGTACTTTTCTTGGTGCACTGTCTATTTATTTTTTGAGTGCTGTTTAAAATATATATGTGTGTATATATATATATATCCTTTATGATGCATCCTGAAAGGTGTCACTTGTCTGATTTTGAGTGGTCCATCATTCTCATGTTGTTTGGGTGTTGAGGTCAGTAATTCCTCTGTTGGCAATCTCAGTGCATCATTCTGTTAAAATGGTAATTAATAGTTAAAATTGTAATTAATAGTTGGAAAAAATGAGATGTGAACACAAGACAAGGTGCATTATTGAAACTATCAAGTGTATAGGATTTTGTGGACTTGTAGCAAACTTGGTCAGAGTTTTATCTAAATCTTCATTTTATATGATTTAATGTTACTTCCATTATCTTTGGTAGTTTAGTTCCCCTATTGCACAGAATATATATGTATTTTTTTTATTGCTTTTCTTTTGATTCCAGCATGTTTTCGTTTGCAGTATTTGAATTCTTTTCCTGGCCTCCCCCATCTCACCATCAATGTTATCTCTTCCTCTTTATTCTCAAAGCCATATGATCAAAAGAACATCAGGCGACGAGTTTACGATGCACTTAATGTCCTCATGGCCATGAACATCATCTCCAAAGAAAAGAAGGAAATAAAGTGGATTGGCCTTCCCACCAACTCTGCTCAGGAATGCCAGAACCTGGAGGTGAATTGATGTGATATTTTATGACTGCAAAGCATCATGGTATAATGTTTGGATTTCTGTTCTTGATTGGATAAACATTGGATGCATATGCCAATAGCAACCATAATGGCTCCACCAAGTAAAGCTGAAATGATTGACTGTTTTCTCTATTCTCTGCTTTCTTCCCGTATGCATTTCCTTATGTAATAACAATGACTCATTTTGATAAAAGTGGATGCAGTGCTTTGTTATACCACGCACACAAAATGAAAAGCTGGGTTAAGCAATCGGTTCCTGTCTGTCCGTCTGTCTCATCAGTTTATGATCGAGGAACAACTTATTTGAATTGAATTATATTTTGACCAAGAATCGGAACATGAATGAATAGGGAGACAAGTTTGCCATTTTACGATATTTTCTCTCTGAATTTGTCTTGACCGCACATGCGCAGAGAGGAGTGAGATAATATTTCTACTCTGCCTGCCTGGCAGTCAAACAGAATTGAAAATTATTCTAAACAGGAAAGTTATTGTTTTAAGGATGTTTTAAAGGACACAAACAGGCACGAATAACTAATTAATGTAACGCGTTAGGGTGATGTCATAGACACTGGGTAAAACCCGGAATTTATTTATATGCCTTTAACCCTTTATTGAAATTTAATTGGATACTTGAAACGCTGTAGAACACAAATCACCTTCATAATACTCTAAGAACCTCCACTTTTGCAGAGCTTGGATATGTTCTACAGAATGGTGTATGTAATAGCTGTCAAGCGCAGCCCCTGCAAAGTGGACGTGGTGTGAGAGGGTGCAGTATCGTGGTAAAGAAGAGGCTGCCAATATGGCTATGTAAGATGCTGATTGCTGCATTCTATGGTTATCAATATAGCCTCCATCTCCTAAATTGCGACTCAAATGTCTTATTACAGTGTATAAGGGTGGTGTACATGAGACTGCTTCAGTCGCACTCAACTTCCAGAATTTTTTTTTTTTAACTATCTTTAAAATCATTATTTTATTAAAATTGAAGTGCAGTATATACATACTTGAACATTTCATGGGGTATCGTGTTTATAAAAGTGAAGGAGGTTGTTTTTCACCCCCTTTCTGTCTTGTTTGTTTGTTTGTGTCCAGGATATCTCAAAAAGTTGTGGACGGATCCGGATGAAATTTTGTGGGCAGGTTCGGTGTGTGATGACTGATTAGATTTTGGTGAAGATCCTTATCCGAATCCAACTACCAGAATTTAAAAAAGTGATTCTTCACCATTGAGGGATGGGGCCAAAAACGATATATAGCGTGATATTTCAAAAATGTATTGGGCCCGAAATGTTCTTGTGGATCAGGCATTGCGTGGCGGAGGTATGCGCCCTACCGAGCACCCTTCGTCGGCGAGGGTGTTGCATTTTTGTCTGTTTGTTAATTGCCGGAATCCTTCCGGATTTCGGCAATTATGTTGATGTGTGTGTGTCATTCTGTGTGTCTGTCTGTCTGTTGTTGTTTTGTGTGTTTGTTTACTCTGTAGCAGCCACACCGTTTCAGCGATCATGAACAAACTGAGTACAGACGTCGGCCATGGTCAACTTAGACACTTGTCGTTTTTGGTGAACCGAGGTCAAAGGTCAAGGTCAAGGTGACAAAAAACCGAAATTCTTATTTTCGAAACAACTTCCGCTAAAATGGTCGTATCGACTTCAAACCAAATCCAAATGTGCATTTCCAATTCTGCATCCAACCATATGTCTCATTGGGGTGTCACCCAACACCCTTCTTAGCGGTCAGGGTCGAATGTCAGGTGGTCGGGTCAAAAAATTCAAATTGCGATAAAAACGCCATTTCAAGTCCGATTGACTTCAAGTTATGATCATGACCAAACTAAGTGCTATAACTCATTAAACAGTTGCACTATATACTTATAAGAACCAAATTGATTTCCAGGTTTTTGTTTTTCAGAGATCATGGAGATATGACAAAGTTATTCCAGCAATTCCTTGCTCAACGAGCAATTCATTTGTTTGTTTGCCCGCACAGAATTTTCATGTTTTTCTCTACACACCGCTTGCGGATGAGACAAAATTTTCACCATTGGTGTGACGACTCATGTAGAATATTTTAATGATAATTATGACGTCATCGGTCACGTGGTGTGGCAGCCTTATTGGAAAAACGGAAAAACGTTGGACCTTGTTATCTCTGAAACCGAACCAAGGAAAAAATTGAAACTTTGCACATTACAAGTACTCCTCATGGGGAATGAGTGTTTTTTTGTTTGTTTGTTTTTTGACATCATAAGTGCTTTCATTATGATGTCATAATTGCATATGTAGAACGCCACATCCAATCAGTATGAAAAATTTTGAGGGTCATCGAGGAATAAAATGGTCCGCAGAAAAAAAAATTGACCTCATCGGTCACGTGATTCGGCAGCCATATTGTTAAAAATAAAAATAAACCTTCAAAAATCATCTTCTCTGAAATGGCTGAACAGATCGAGGCGAAACATTAAACGTATGACCACCTGTCCACGAGGAACAAACAGTTCACACATATGATGTCATAGGTCACATGGTTTGGCAGCCATATTTGATTTATCCAAAAACATTTTAAAAATCTTCTCCAGACCGGCTGGACAGATCGAGGGGAAACCACACAAATGTTCCCCAAGGCATGCCTGTACAAGTTTGTGAAGGAATAATTGATGTCACATGGTTTGGCGGCTGGCTATATTGGATTTAAGAAAAATATTAAATAATGTTTTCTCTGGAAACACTTAAAGGTCCCATGATACTCAAAACTTTCTGGTTATTTATATATTAACTTGACCTTCCCAGTGAAGAAATCACCCATGTTTCTTTTTTAAAATAAAAAATGGGATAATTAGACCAATATTTCGAACATTTCTCGTGCTTTTCACAACTTGCTATGCCCCGCCCCTCAAAAAAGTTGACTTCAGCGAACCGCAGGTCACGTGACCGTTCACGTCATCTCCAGAACGCGACTCGCACAGAGTGGATTGATTAGATGTCGCGCGCCGTATAAAGTACGTACAAATGCATTGTGCACATGTTTGCTATCTCACTGATCGTCTTAATTCCTGTGATTCTTTCGTGAAAGTTTTAAAGAGTTTTAGTCTTACTTTCGAAAATGCCTGCTCGTTGAATTGTTAGTTGAAACCAGCCTGCTGGGATAGGTACGATTCTACATACATGCAAGCCAGGTATGGCTGCACTTGACATACATGGGTTTATTCTAAAGTGAAGGTAACTGCGTCCATTGGCTTGCTATTCATTAACATTTAGCCAAAAGCTGTAATAATGAACAGGGAAAAATAGTTGGCACAACTATGAAAGACAAGTTTTATCTGTCCTATTACACGGCCTCATAGCCTCGGGACTTTACGCATTGACTTTACATTGTGTGCATGCTAATACAAGTTACTTGTCAACTCTAGAGTCTAGACTAGTCCGATAAATCCGTCGTCCGTCCGACTAGTCCGATAAATCTGACGTGCTGTAGCTTTCTTTTATTATTCTCTTTTCTTCATTGTTTTTCTACTGTAGGTAATAAAATAAATAAAAAATGCAACAGAACGTCAGATTTATCGGACTACTCTAGACAATTGTGTCCAAGGTGTGTTCTGGCCACAAAGTTTCATCGTATCCGGACAGCGAGATTGCTTCGTTTTATGCGTGGAGAGATACGGCCGATGACATGCGCTGGCCTTGAGATTCATTCGCCGCGGTGCAACATGTCCGCTGCGCTGTGGTGTTCACGTCACCTCACTAAAATATTTCTGATATCAAGCAGTATGCAAGTCGAATTTACATTATTGAATTCGTTGGATTTCAGATCTGACAATGTTTTTTCACAATACTCGTTCTGTAAAATGTAAAATTAAAAAAAACAACCTTTTCGGGAACGGCCCTAAAAATTCTGCCGAAATCTACTGAAGGGGGCATAACCCACATGACGTCATCTCCAGGACGACAAAGGCTGTACGTAAATTACTCGGGTTGGTGGTCTACGTGATTCTATTGGCTTCCTGTGTGTTTCCACATTCGATTGGTCGACTCAAACACTTCGTTCATTTCCGCTTTAAAAAATCAAACATTTGGTTTTGAATAATGGATGACATGGACTTTGATTTGTCTGGTAGCGACAGTGAGTGTGAGAGAAATGAAGGATTTTGGTCTGAATCAGATGGAGAATTGTCGGATATGTAGTCGCGGGAGGTGAAGTTCAGGCAGCTGGAAATGAAATACGGCCTTACCAGTTCGAGCCCAGCAGGACAAGCAGAGGGAAAATGGCGATGAAATTCCGGCGTTCATGATGATCGGGAGGACATCGAAGGAAGACTTGGCAATAACAACTGGTTAGACTAAATCCTATTCGTAATTCAATAATGTAAATTCGACTTGCATACTGCTTGATATCAGAAATATTTTAGTGAGGTGACGTGAAACACCACAGCGCAGCGGACATGTTGCACCGCGGCGAATGAATCTCAAGGCCAGCGCATGCCATCGGCCGTATCTCTCCACGCATAAAACGAAGCAATCTCGCTGTTCCGGATACAATGAAAACTTGTGTGCAGAACACACCTTGTGACACAATTGTCTAGAGTAGTCCGATAAATCTGACGTTCTGTTTGCATTTTTATTTATTTTATTCCTACTGTCGTCATGTAGGCCAGTAGAAAACAATGAAGAAAAGAGAATAATAAAAGAAAGCTACAGCACGTCAGATTTATCGGACTAGTCGGACGGACGACGGATTTATCGGACTAGTCTAGACTCTAGAGTTGACAAGTAACTTGTATTAGCATGCACACAATGTATAAGTCAATGCGTAATAGTCCCGAGGCTATGAGGCCTGTAATAGGACAGATAAACTTGTCTTTCATAGTTGTGCCAACATATTTTTTCCCTGTTCATTTATTACAGCATTTTGGCTAAATGGTAATGAATAGCAAGCCAATGGAAGCAGTACCTTCACTTTAGAATAAACCCATGTATGTCAAGTGCAGCCATACCTGGCTTGCATGTATGTAGAATCGTACCTATCCCAGCAGGCTGGTTTCAACTAACAATTCAACGAGCAGGCATTTTCGAAAGTAAGACTAAAACTCTTTAAAACTTTCACGAAAGAATCACAGGAATTAAGACGATCAGTGAGATAGCAAACATGTGCACAATGCATTTGTACGTACTTTATACGGCGCGCGACATCTAATCAATCCACTCTGTGCGAGTCGCGTTCTGGAGATGACGTGAACGGTCACGTGACCTGCGGTTCGCTGAGTCAACTTTTTTGAGGGGCGGGGCATAGCAAGTTGTGAAAAGCACGAGAAATGTTCGAAAATATTGGTCTAATTATCCCATTTTTTATTTTTTAAAAAAGAAACATGGGTGATTTCTTCACTGGGAAGGTCAAGTTAATATATAAAATACCAGAAAGTTTTGAGTATCATGGACCTTTAAGTGTTTCCAGAGAAAACATTATTTAATATTTTTCTTAAATCCAATTAGCCAGCCGCCAAACCATGGACATCATTATTCCTTCACAAACTTGTACAGGCATGCCTTGGGGAACATTTGTGTGGTTTCCCCTCGATCTGTCCAGCCGGTCTGGAGAAGATTTTTAAAATGTTTTTGGATAAATCAATATGGCTGCCAAACCATGTGACCTATGACATCATATGTGTGAACTGTTTGTTCCTCGTGGACAGGTGGTCATACGTTTAATGTTTCCCTCGATCTGTTCAGCCATTTCAGAGAAGATGATTTTTGAAGGTTTATTTTTATTTTTAACAATATGGCTGCCGAATACCGTGACCGATGAGGTCAATTTTTTTTTCTGCGGACCATTTTATTCCTCGATGACCCTCAAAATTTTTCATACTGATTGGATGTGGCGTTCTACATATGCAATTATGACATCATAATGAAAGCACTTATGATGTCAAAAAAACAAACAAACAAAAAACACTCATTCCCCATGAGGAGTACTTGTAATGGTGCAAAGTTTCAATTTTTTCCTTGGTTCGGTTTCAGAGTAACAAGGTCCAACGTTTTTCCGTTTTTCCAATAAGGCTGCCACACACGTGACCGATGACGTCATAATTATCATTAAAATATCTACATGAGTCGTCACACCAATGGTGAAAATTTGTCTCAATCCGACAAGCGGTTGTAGAGAAAAACATGAAAATTCTGTGCGGGCAAACAAACAAATGAAATTGCTCGTGAGCAAGGAATTGCTGGAATAACTTTGTCATATCTCCATGATCTCTGAAAAACAAAAACCTGGAAATCAATTTGGTTCTTATAAGTAATAGTGCAACTGTTTAATGAGTTATAGCACTTAGTTTGGTCATGATCATAACTTGGAAGTCAATCGGACTTAAATGGCGTTTTTATCGCAATTTGAATTTTTTGACCCGACCACCTGACATTCGACCCCTGACCGCTAAGAAGGGTGTTGGGTGACACCCCAATGAGACATTATGGTTGGATGCAGAATTGGAAGATGCACATTTTGGATTTGGTTTGAAGTCGATACGACCATTTTAGCGGAAGTTGTCGAAAATAAGAATTTCGGTTTTTGTTCACCTTGACCTTGACCTTTGACCTGGTTCACCAAAAACGACAAGTGTCTAAGTTGACCATGGCCGACGTTCTGTTACTCAGTTTGTTCATGATCGCTGAAACGGTGTGGCTGCTACAGAGTAAACAAACACACAAACAACAACAGACAGACAGACAGACACACAGAATGACACACACAACGATCAACATAATTGCCGAAATCCGGAAGGATTCCGGCAATTAACAAACAGACAAAAATGCAACACCCTCGCCGACGAAGGTGCTCGTAGGGCGCATACCTCCGCCACGCATGCCTGATCCACAAGAACATTTCCGGCAATACATTTTTGAAATATCACGCTATATATCGTTTTTGGCCCCATCCCTCAATGGTGAAGAATCACTTTTTTAAATTCTGGTAGTTTGGATTCGGATAAGGATCTTCACCAAAATCTAATCAGTCATCACACACCGAACCTGCCCACAAAATTCATCCGGATCGTCCACAACTTTTTGAGATATCCTGGACACAAACAAACAAACAAAGACAGAAAGGGGGTGAAAAACAACCTCCTTCACTTTTATAACACGATATACCCCATGAAATGTTCAAGTATGTATATACTGCACTTCAATTTTAATAAATAATGATTTTAAAATAGTTAAAAAAAAAAAATTCTGGAAGTTGAGTGCGACTGAAGCAGTCTCATGTACACCACCCTTATACACTGTAATAAGACATTTGAGTCGCCAATTTAGGAGATGGAGGCTATATTGATAACCATAGAAGCAGCAATCGCATCTTACATAGCCATATTGGCAGCCTCTTCTTTACCACGATACTGCACCCTCTCACACCACGTCCACTTTGCAGGGGCTGCGCTTGACAGCTATTACATACACCATTCTGTAGAACATATCCAAGCTCTGCAAAAGTGGAGGTTCTTAGAGTATTATGAAGGTGATTTGTGTTTACAGCGTTTCAAGTATCCAATTAAATTCAATAAGGGTTAAAGGCATATAAATAAATTCCGGGTTTTACCCAGTGTCTATGACATCACCCTAACGCGTTACATTAATTAG
Organism: Eptatretus atami; assembly: GCA_035128595.1. Classification (NCBI taxonomy): domain Eukaryota; kingdom Metazoa; phylum Chordata; class Myxini; order Myxiniformes; family Myxinidae; genus Eptatretus; species Eptatretus atami. The sequence goes on along the minus strand of CM068960.1, from coordinate 41,931,576 downwards.
TTATTCGTGCCTGTTGTGTCCTTTAAAACATCCTTAAAACAATAACTTTCCTGTTTAGAATAATTTTCAATTCTGTTTGACTGCCAGGCAGGCAGAGTAGAAATATTATCTATCCTCTCTGCGCATGTGCGGTCAAGACAAATTCAGAGAGAAAATATCGTAAAATGGCAAATGTCTCCCTATTCATTCATGTTCCGATTCTTGGTCAAAATATAATTCAATTCAAATAAGTTGTTCCTCGATCATAAACTGATGAGACAGACGGACAGACAGGAACCGATTGCTTAACCCAGCTTTTCATTTTGTGTGCGTGGTATAACAAAGCACTGCATCCACTTTTATCAAAATGAGTCATTGTTATTACATAAGGAAATGCATACGGGAAGAAAGCAGAGAATAGAGAAAACAGTCAATCATTTCAGCTTTACTTGGTGAGCCATTATGGTTGCTATTGGCATATGCATCCAATGTTTATCCAATCAAGAACAGAAATCCAAACATTATACCATGATGCTTTGCAGTCATAAAATATCACATCAATTCACCTCCAGGTTCTGGCATTCCTGAGCAGAGTTGGTGGGAAGGCCAATCCACTTTATTTCCTTCTTTTCTTTGGAGATGATGTTCATGGCCATGAGGACATTAAGTGCATCGTAAACTCGTCGCCTGATGTTCTTTTGATCATATGGCTTTGAGAATAAAGAGGAAGAGATAACATTGATGGTGAGATGGGGGAGGCCAGGAAAAATTCAAATACTGCAAACGAAAACAAGCTGGAATCAAAGAAAAAGCAATAAAAAAATACATATATATTCTGTGCAATAGGGGAACTAAACTACCAAAGATAATGGAAGTAACATTAATCATATAAAATGAAGATTTAGATAAAACTCTGACCAAGTTTGCTACAAGTCCACAAAATCCTATACACTTGATAGTTTCAATAATGCACCTTGTCTTGTGTTCACATCTCATTTTTTCCACTATTAATTACAATTTTAACTATTAATTACCATTTTAACAGAATGATGCACTGAGATTGCCACAGAGGAATTACTGACCTCAACCCAAACAACATGAGAATGATGGACCACTCAAAATCAGACAAGTGACACCTTTCAGGATGCATCATAAAGTTAAAATAAAGTAAATATATATATATATACATATATATACACACATATATATTTTAAACAGCACTCAAAAAAATAAATAGACAGTGCACCAAGAAAAGTACAATAAGGTAGCTTCAACGGAATAACAAGGAAGTCAGTAAGTTGCTTTCTTCTGCTTGGTGCATCTCCTCCTCCTACCCCCACCCCTCCACTTTTTACTCACCACCAATACAAAAAATGTACTTGTAAAACGTTTGATCATATCCAGCAAGTCTTCGATTTTGAAATGAAAGGTTAGCCTCCCTTTAATCAGATATACTTGGCTTGAAATGACTCAAAAATATTGTTACAGCAGTCAAACCGTTCCAGTTGCCATTTCGACTCCAACGAGCCGGGTTAATGTGGCCATAGCAGTCTGGTGAGTCCGCACTTCCAGGTCGGATTATCTCTAATGCCATGCCATACAACCCCCGAGCTACCAAAGTGCTACACCGATGGGTGACCACGTGTCAGGTCAGGTATGGGAGCAGCGCCGAAGCAGTGCGTCACTGCATCCACTTTCCACTGGTACTCCAGGGGCCTCCGTCTGGCCATCCCGCAGGCAGATGCCTGACATCCCCGTCTCCTTGATAAGCTAATCAACCTGCACAATCACGAGGCACGTGGTCGGCACATTGCCCCCTTAACTCACGAGGCTCCCTCGCTGAGAGAATCTGGTGAGCAGGACAAGAGCCACATGTCCACACAGCCGCATCTGATGCTCACGGACTGTGCAGGTAACAAATCTCACTTGAGTCTCTCTCAGCAACCGCTTGTTGGAAATAAGTCCGACCAGCGATAGCCAAGGATTCTCCAAAGAGACCTGGTACCAAAGGAATTAAGTCTCGTCTCAGATCCCTGGTCAGAGCCAAGTCTCACATCCATAACAACTGAAGACAAGTACCTGAAGACTTGGACTTTTGTCCTCCCACACAGGTACCGACAGCACCAAACCCCATGATCCAGTGAATCCATGACTCCAGGCCTGAGCGAGACATCTGTTGACCTCTGGCTCACAGCCAGCAGAGATAGGAATATCACTGCCAAATTAAGTGAATCTATCCGTGACCTCAACATCCTCACCACAAACAAGTGCAGACAAGATAGCAGCATCCAATATGTCATTGAAAACCTAGATATTATTTTGACTCAGGAAGCCCGTAATCCCAGTGGCTAAGACTCCTCATCAGCACCTCGAGGGCACCAAAAGGATATCCAAATCTTCGCAAAGATGACTGCATCATCTGTGAAATCAAGGATAGAGATCTTGACATTTCCAAGATGCATTGCAGCTTGATCTCTCTGACATCTCCCCAGAACCCAGTCTATACAAGTGCTGAAAAGTGTGGGAGCCTGTACACACCTGAAAAAACTCCACACCAACTAGAAAATAAGTCAAGATGGTATCACCACATCTCCAGGCACTCTCAGTACCAGAGGTATAGTTCGGACATCAGATTGATCAGTTTTTGGTGGCACCCAAAAAGACCAAGAATCCTACAGAGGGCATCGATTCACTGAATTGAACGCTTTACAGACATCAATATAGGCTGCAACAGCCCCGCCGAAACTCTCGTCTGCTTTCGGTGAGGATCCGAAGGGCAAGGATACGGTCAATTGTTGACCTCTGGTGTAAAGCCTGCCTGCTCTGGGCGCTGGTGCTCAAGCAGATGGTGGCGAACTCATTATCAAGACCTTACCCGGCACTGAGAGGAGCATCACCCTTCAGTAGTTGCAGTCCTGGTGATACCCTTCCTTTCCAGAGGGGGACAACAAGGCCCTCTTCCAGTCAGTGGGAATGATGCCTGTGTTCCAGGCAGAGCACAGAACTGCATGCAACGACACGTACAGCATTTCCACCAGCCTTGAGAAATCAGCATGGATGCCACAAATCCCAGGAGCTTTACCCCATTTCAACAGGTTCACCACAGCCTGTGTTTCCACAAATGAAACTGGATGACAGTTCATTGGGGGTCAGCAATAGGGATTGTTAACACCCCGAACATCCAACTCAACAGCTGGTGGATCAGCCTGGTACAGCGCTCAAGTAACCAGCCCAGCGGGACTTCACTTCGGACTCCTCTGTCAAGAGCCCATCACCCTCGCTCTGACTGCAGTACACCGAGGGAGGGGCTTCGAGGAACGCAATGCGCAAATTCCCTGCAAGCAGGACGAGAATCATTTGACTACAGGTGATGCTCTACCCCCTCACAGATTCCTTGCACATAGTCCTCCTTGTCACCCTCAGCACAAGTACAGTTTTTACGCCTCAGCTCCCTGAACAGCTGAGGTGTGCCAGTAAGCTTGGCCCGCGACTCTGTTCAATGGTATCCAGTGTCCCTTGAGACACAAATTCTTCTTCACCCAACGGTGAGTTCCAAGACATCCACCAGCAACATCAAGGATGGTGGTTTTGAAGGCACTCCACAACTCCTCAGGATTCCCCAAAGCACCCAACCCCCCAAATCCTCACTCAGCCTGTTCACAAACTCCTCACTACCCTCTCATGCTTGAGCTTGCCAACATCCAGCCGAGGTGGGATGGTACCATTCTCCTGGCTTTAAGGTGCAACTTAAGAGTTGCTTACAACAAGCGCGTGGTCAGTATCGAGGAACTGAGCACTCCGGAAGACCCTGCAGTTCTGTTCTCATCTCCAGCGACCATTGAGGACATGGTCATCTCCTTTGCCACCACCAGTGTTGGAATACCAATCCAGGGATGAGCATGTGGGCACTGAAACAATGAACCAGCCACCCAAGTCCATGACTTCTTGCAAAGTTAAGGACTTCAGTGTTATTCTGGTTAACAGTTCCAGACCCATGGGACGAACATGAACACGTTTCGCATAACCATCCTATGAGTTCCAGTCACGCATTGAAATCCCCCAAGACTAGAAGAGTATCAATTGGGGGGCATGATCAACCACAGACTGACTGATCTAATATTAGGCAAGCAACCTAAGTTACAGCTGGTACAGTGCAGGTTGTGTCCCTTCACAGACTTGTTCTGAGAACTGGAGAATATACACAGCAAGGAGGGAGAGGAAGCGTGGCTGGCTGGGTGAGGGTGTGGTGACAGACCAGCCTGGCAATCAGGCACAACCTTCCGTGATGTTTGGTCTGGAAAAACTCATTATCCCCCCCCCCCAACTCTTCTGAGTTGGCTTTTATAGGCTCTGGCCCACACCTCACTCTGACAATGCCTCATCCCTCCCCTCTTACTTGCTCGCTATTGGGCCGGAGCCCAGTCTGGGGAAGGAGCGACCCTCTCATGGCACATCACTTCAACGTTGAGGTAATTAACTATGACGGGGGACTCAACTGTTTCTGCCAAAACTGCCTCACTCGAGGCTCAAACACTTTTACACATAAATGACTGATTCCAAAGGGTAAAAGGAGTGGCGGTTTTAGAAACAGACATGGAGGGTGGAAGTCGTCTAACACAAATAGTGAAGCACATCCAACAACATATTTAGTTACTTCATGCTTAAAACTCTACAATATTCAATCTGATGAGATTGACCTCAAATGCAATGTGTGTATGTGATCAATTCAGCACAAACAGATCAAATTGTTGCAATTCCACAATACTATACTTCATACTTTTGAAAACCTATCCAAATAACCTCATCACAATATCAGCCTTTGTTTGATAAAATTTGGGATGCAGAAGAGAAACCTGCAGCGAGTAGCAACTCACAACCTTTAACCCTTTCAGTATGTACTCCCTCCACCCTCACCCCAATAGTGTGGTCTACCATAATCGGTCTCAGGATTAATATTACTGATCTTTCCATTCAGGTTACAGATGCGGCTTCTAGCAATGTATGACAATCACAAATATTCCAATCAAGATGCCTCAGATTCCTCTGTGCATATCCTTGACTATTATCTTCAGTTTTATAGTCCATACACCCATCTCAGTAGTGCTGTTTGTGTCTGGGTCAAAACTACATTCCTCAAATGCTCACTCCTCTGGTTGCATATCTCAGTAGTGCTGTTTGTGTCTGGGTAAAAAACTACATTTCTCAAATGCCCACACCAACCCTCACTCCTCTGGTTGCACATCTCTTGGCCAACACCTAATGTGTCTGTGGCGCATACTATCCACCAATAATGACTCCATATATACCTCATTCCTTCCAAGAATGATAAACTTGTAACCATCAATCACAATTCTCAGTTCCTCATCTCTGACAAATTCAAGTATCACCATACTAGCTGGCTGTGAGCTCTGCAACAACCAAATGAGACTGCGGATCTGCCTCAATCTGTAAACTTTCAAACAACAGATCTCTCCCTCCAGGACCTGGTAATGACAAAACTTCCAGCAAAAGTCTCCTGTTCTCCTCTGCCACTGTTCTTGTCAAAGCCCACATCAATCTGGCTATTGTGAGGGAGCAACCTTAACACTGCACAATATGGCTGTTCTCACAAGCCAAAGGGCAGGGACTGCAATTGGGTTGCCATCTCCATGGCATCCCTTACAAAAGGATTGGGTTGCCATCTCCATGGCATCCGATAGATTCCACATGTGAAAATTTCACAAAAGCCTACTTTCCCCTTATGAAAAGGTTTATTTCACCTGCTCTGAGCTACCCAATCCAGCCTGTTGGCCGTGGTACACCAAATCCTGTTGCAAGGCTGTTGCGGTCAAACTGCTTGCTTTTCAACACGTCATGCGAACCCGACTGAGGCAACTTTAATTAACTCTGTAAGCGTCGTAAATCAGGTGTCGATCCTTCAGCAAGCCAGAAAAACATCATGCAAACCTCATGGCTGAACTCTCCAACCAGCCTCCTCATGCCCAAACTCATCTCAAATTGGCATCACTGCAGACCATTCAAAATAGGCAGAAAGTCTCAACTCGGTGTTGCCTCAAAATCTCATGATCCCAATCCAACCTGCTCAATCCCAATCTTACCACTTGTTGACTGGAATTTGTCCTCACCAAGAGATGGAGAAATTCTGCCCAACTCTACCCTGCTTCAGGGATGGGTTAGGGTTAGTGGCAATGTTCTCAAATCCTGCTCTGCTGATCTTGCTTCTGCTATGTTTATGCTCTTAGCAGACCCCATCTGCTTGGAAGTCAGCAAACATCACTTCTATTCACAAGAAGGGTGCAAAAAAATTTTCAACTACAGGCAGTAAGCTTCCTTACAAATGCAAGCAAAGTTATGGAATGCACCATTACCGTTGATATCAAGCCATTCCTCTTCAAACAGTCTCATGTCCAACCAGTTTGGATTCTGGCTTAGTCACAACTCTGGAGTGTGTGTGTGTGTGTGTTGCTCCTTTCATAGGAATGGGTTGTGGCCCAAAATCTCAAATGAGACAGGACAGCCTTCCTGGATAGCCATATCTCAAGCATTCAATAGGTCTGGCACCCCACCTTGCTCTCCAAACTCTACCTAAGAAATCAAAGGCCACCTTGACACTTGGCTTACTGACTACCTCCACTTTCATAGCCAAAGTATGGCTCTCAACAGGATCCTCACATATCCTCTCCTGTTATTAGGCAGTGTTTTAGGGCGAGCCTATTCCTAATCTCAATCAACAATCTTTCTGATTTTGAAAAATCCTCTTGCTGACATCCCTCATCCATCAGATAAGTAAGCAGCTGCCCCTTCCCTCTCTGCAGACTTCATAAAATCACGAGCTGGTCAAACACTTGCAATGTCTGAATCCTCAAAAATCTCACACCTTCACTCTGTTTATCCAAATGGACATCTGGTAAACCCTTTCATATACTTCCTTAACACCTCTTGAAGTTCAATCACTCAAATCCTGGATCTCACTCTCAGCCATGATCTTGGGCAAACCATAATTCAAAGATGGCCTCGGAAGCCAGTCGCCACTTGGGCATCTTCTGCCATGTAGTGTCTTTCCTTGGCACACCTGAACTTTTATCTACTAACAAGGCCCTCATCCAGTCCCCTCTGGGCTGGTGCCCCTGCCGAACACCTTGATGTCATGGAAACGAAGGCCTTCAAAATCATTGGAATCTCGGTGATGAAGCAGTGTCTGTGCATTCACAGAAAGCTCAGTAGTGTCGTCTTCTAAAGCCTCCTTTCTGGTCTTGCACCCTCTGGCCTTTCCATGCTCCGTCAAGCTGCACCCGATGGAATGCCCAAAGGCAAATGTATTGGTCCCAGTCTTGTTCCGCATCTACTTAACAACTTCTCAGATGCTCTGGAAAACCTATTCCTTTTTGCAGATTACTTCATGGTTATAGCGCAGTACACCATCGCACATACAAGCAGATAGCTGCAGTGTCATTCTGTACTGATCTGAATTGACTAGATGTTGATCTGATTAATGAGCATCTTCCAAATCTCAATCTCAACCTGTCGCTCCAAAAGATAATCAATAACCCATCTCATTTCACAAGTCCACTGAGCAATGCTCTTCCTTGTGCACTGGTTTACTGACATCATATCTGTCTCTCCTCAAATATAAGCTCTCAACAATATTGACATCCGCTGCATAAGGCCTCACTTTCATCGCAGACAGGTCGGTGATCTCTTAGTCTTCCACCTTTCAAAAAAATCACCTTTTATTGCTTAAGCCTGGAATTACATTGCATTAAATCAGATTTTACACCTTTATTTGCACATCATAACCCACAACTTCCAAATGAAAAAAATTCCACTAATTTCATAAAATAAATAAAACACAAAATGAGAATATCTTGGTTGGATAAGTGTCCACCCTCCTTATAACAGCAATTGTAAATTCGCTCAGGTGTAACCAATCACATTCAAATCACAACAAGTTATTTGGCCTCCATCTGTGTTAAATTGGAGTGATTCTGATTATTTTAGAATAAAATCAACTGTTCTGTCAGTTTCCTCTGCTGGGAGTGTATTTCACAGCAAAGTCAACCATGAGCCCAAAGGAGCTTTCAAAAGACCTCTGGGATAAAGTTGTGGAAAGGCACAGATCAGGGCATGTGTATAAAATATTTCAAAGGCCCTGATATCCATTGGAGCACAGTCAAGACAATCACTCAGAAATGGAAATCGGATAGTACCACAGGGTCGCAGTCCTGACTGAATGAATTCCAGGAGCTCCCAGGAGTTTTCCAGGACAAATTGTCATTTTCAAGGAAACATAATGCTTGTGTTATACCTTGAAGGAACGCACAAATTCTATAATCAGTCTTTTTATAATTGTTTTCATGATTGAATGCATACATGTAAGTAAGGCAAATTCACCCAATACTGTTTTACTGTATGAAACATGGAAACACTATTATTAATTAAAAACTATAATCTTTGCTAACAAACAAAACACTTTTGCATACTTTCTCAACTTTTTTGCAGAAACAAGCATTTACAGATACATGTACGTATCTTGAAAGTCCTGATTGAACTGCAATATGTAAACTTAAAAGGCAATTACCACACAATACTGTTTTACTGCATGAACATGAAACGTATATATTAATTAAAAAACTACAAATCTTTGGAAAAACAAAACACTTTTACCTACTTATCTTAAAAGCCGCAATTAAGCTGCAATATTTAAAGGCAATTTCACACAACACTATTTTATCGTAGAGACAAGAAATGTATATACCGTCGTGCCCCCAGAATCCGAACGCCCCATTGTTGAACAAATTGGAATCCGAACAATTTTTTCGAGAAAATTTTGCCCTAAAACCAAACACATTTTTCGAAAAACGAAACACAACGTGGCGTTCATGTTTGTTCACGTGTCTCCCCACCTGTTCGACCCGCATCTTCGCGCTTTGTTCATTAAGTTTGTCGGTGGAAGTACTCGTGAAAGCATCTCTCGTGTGTCGATCGCTATTTACCTCGTGTTTTCACCTTGATTTGTGCATTTTTTTTTTCATTATCACCCTTGTGCATTCACCATGCACCCAAGAAGCAAATAGGAATAAGAGGAAGTCCGTGAGAACGACAATTGAGTTGAAGAAAGAACTTATCGCTAAGCATGAGAACGGTACGCGTGTGTCTGATCTCGCTGCCATGTTCGAGCTGCGAAATCGCCGTGTGAACGATTCTGAAAAATAAAGAAGCGATAAAAGCGCGGAAAACCGTCGTTGAAGCGAACTCATTCAATGAACCCTCTGATGAATCGGCTTTAACGAACTCAACGTTTTTTCGCGAGCATGGTAGTGACGTCATGCTGCATCACCCAATCGCTTCACCTCTTGATTTCTCCGTGGAACTGTGTGTGGTGAAACGGCACGTTTGTGTCTCCACAGAGTGTACTGGGATATAAAACACCATTTGGTGCTTCATGGTTAATTACATACCTCCACCAGGTGAATAGTTTAAGTTTGGATCCCCATGGCCACTGATAGGCGGAGCTGCATCCAACCTGATAGAAGAAGCGACAATGCTCCTGCTCATCCCCCAGGTTTGGAATGAGATTCCATGACCCAGAAAGGTCATTTACTCATCTTATTTTACCTTAAACATGGGTAATTTCAGTTGAAAGTGTCTTGAAAGTGGGTTTCTTGGGCGGTCGAACGGATTAATTCACTTTCCATTATTTCTTATTGGGAATAGTTTGGAATCCGAACTTTTTGGATCCGAACAGCCTCTTGGAACGAATTAAATTCGGTTCTGGTGGGCACCACTGTATTAATAAATCTGTGAAGAATACTTTTTACATACTTTCTCAGAATTTTTTGCATTTAATGTCACTTGTTATCAACAAGTCACCTTTGTTGAACATGACTAGCATGTCATCCGTAGTGCCACAACGTTTACAGGTTTCTCAGAAGCCGAACATTTTCTACCACAAGTTTCTCTAACTCTATCAATCTTTTTTCTTTTTTTTGGAGGACTCTCTCAAACTGTTATTTACTACAAATGACAAACTTCTCATCTCTCTC
>CM068960.1:41907857-41921529 GCA_035128595.1 Eptatretus atami | reverse complement strand
ATCGCAATGAAAATATCCTATAGGACATATATATATATATATATATATATATGCAATTTCAGTACTTTGGGGTGTCATGGGACCTTTAATCAATCGATGTCAAACTTCACAATTATGATCTAGTAGTGATGGGGAATACATGTCTTAAACTTCAACCGGATCGGACACATGGTCTATCAGCCAGAATTATTTAATGTTTTGATCTGAGTTTTGTTTTATTTTATTTTTTTATATTAAAAAATTTTTTTAAAAAATAAGGCTCACTTGACTGTGCTCTGTAGTACAGTAGATCAAGTCAACATTTCACCAGAATCGTTCAAAATGTGAAAAAAGTGTGAAAACTGGTACACATGACTACTTTTATATGCTCTTTCATATAAGAGCAGGACACACATGATCAGACGACAATTACGGCCGCCACCTTGAATTTCAAAATGGCCACCACCGAAAACTATTTTTACGATATCTTGGTCACCAAGAGCCCTAAGCACTTGAATAAAGAGTCTAATCCAATGCTTTCACACACAAGGAATCCAATAAACACACTTATAATGCTCCATTTTCATTCTTTCTGCTTTAAAATCAAAATGAGACCCTTTCATAAACAACTAAATACTTAAAAGTGTTTGCTCGATGTCTGATATCCAAATGCTATGAGCGTGTGGGAAATGGCTTTATCAAATTTAATTGGAAGCGTCTCTCTTGCCGTAGAATATTCAGAAGTAGCACCAGCAGGTTCGCACACACTGACTTTTAGCACCAGTTGTTGCAGGTCAATAAAACCTGAATCAAGCGTCATGTCCGCATCCAGAGAGAGAAGACGGCTGGTTGAGTGCAATGTTAGAACTTGTATCAAACAAGACGGAACTTGATACCAAGACTTGTCTCATGGGCAGCTTACATGCCAATAGGCAATCAGCTGAGATCAGACCAGTGTCACACCTTGCGTTGATGCCTTTGTTCACAGAACAGCACATATGCCAGCTATGATAGCACATGCTATGCGTCTCATGGCTCGGACGATTCAGCATTTTCACCCTGATCAAATACCTGTGATAACCATGGATCAGCCATTATATTCCATTGCGAAACAAATCCAGTGGGCATGGCCAGACCATTTTGGCGAGGATAAATTTGTGGTGGTATGGGTATCTCCACATAGAGATGAATGTGTTGAAATTACTCGGAGATTTCCTCAGTGGGAGCAGATGGACAGCAGTTCTTGTGCAGTCTGAAGTCATAACTTCTGGTCGAGCTAATGATATATTGAAGGGTTCACATGTCACCAGGTCTTGCTATGTTCACCAAGTAACGGCAGCAGCTTTGCACCTCCTTCGGAAATCTGCGTACATCACATATGCCAAATCACTTGGGCCAGATGATGACAACAATGGATTTTGAAACTTGGCATCAAGTCAATTGCAGTAAGGTTCCTCAATTCCAATACTGGGCTTTGGTTCTGGATCTTTAACTTCTACTCTTGATATTGTGCGTTCTCTGCGTGAAGCAAACTTTGAGTTGTACGTTCAGTGCCTGGGACAAATTGTTCCATGGATGTTTCTTTGGATCATACAAATTATGCAAGATGGCTCCCTATCCATATCAAGGACATGGTACAGCTTCGTCAGCAAGTGCCGTCAGTTCATGAGCAATTTGAGAAGGGTAACTTTGTGGTGCAGAGATCACCTCACACTTTCTCTACTATGGCTATGGACCAAGCCACACGGACAGATGAATGATCACATCAAAGGAGATGGCGTTGTGATTGGAATCACTGATAATCCTGCTTGATCAAGTGGATTACAGCTGGTCCTGAAGTGGCTCGAATCATCGACGAGTTTGAGAATTCATTTGGAATTACTTCCACAAAATCTACAGAGCACCATGATCAGGGACAATCCACTCAGTTGAAATTTGCCCAACATGTCAAAGCTGTGGTTGCAACATTTGAAGAATTAGGTAATCCCTTCACAGAAATACAAATGATCTGATCGTGCTGGACACAAAGGAGGTGATGACAGAAGATGCAATCTTTGGGCTGAGGAATGTGGAAGCAAATGGGCAGTCAAAATATGACACATATGCTGCTGAACGCTTGGAGCAGCGAGTAAAACAAATTTCAGACATCACACCAAAGAACAACATGGCTCCCTTCCACAAAACTTCACCCTCAAATCACTCCAGAACATCACACCAAAATTAGGACTCTGAAAAGCAACTGTGAGTTGTTTGGCAGAATGTACATATCTTGTCAGTCCCGAGAAGGGACATGGATGAATTGTTCAGTCATGAAAACCAGGATCACCACCTTCTCTATCAGACATGGAGAAACTGAGGCAGTGTACTAAGGCTAAGTCACATTTGCTCTACGGCTAGGATACGGCGGCCGTACGCCCTCTGAATTGAGGAAACGTGCGGCGGTCGCAGAGTTTCTGGGTGGCCTCAGGGTGGCCCTACGCCGTTTGGCTATATTTTACAGGTCGTAAGGTCGCCGTGGAATTATAACGCGGAGTTATAACTTTTTTCATTTCTACGTTCGCCGTACAATTCAACAAGCCGAAAAAAAAAAAACCTGGTAAAAAAAATAATAAAAATTAACCCATTCGTTACCGTCCGTCTGGCCGACGTTCGCCTTAGGGCCCCTGCGGTCGCCTTGCGGGCACCTTGAGGCTACCTTGCATCTGCCTTGAAAATTCTATGGCCGCTGCAGGGCCCCCTTAAGGTCACCGTGCGACATCAAATCAAAGACCGTATGGCAACCCCACGTTTTCGGTCTCCACAATTTCTAAGACCTAGGCCTAAGTCACATTTGCTCTACGGCGAGGATACGGCGGCCGTACGCCCTCTGAATTGACGGAAACGTGCGGCGGCCGCAGAGTTTCTGCGGTGGCCTCAGGGTGGCCCTACGCCGTTTGGCTATATTTTACAAGTCGTAAGGTCGCCGTGGAATTATAACGCGGTTATAACTTTTTTCATTTCTACGTTCGCCGTAGCAATTCGACAAGCGAAAAAAAAAAACTGGTAAAAAAAAAATAAAAAAATTAACCCATTCGTTACCGTCCGTCTGGCCGCACGTTCGCCTTAGGGCCCTCCTGCGGTCGCCTTGCGGGCACCTTGCGTCTGCCTTGAAAATTCTATGGCCGCCGCAGGAACGCCTAAGGTCACCGTGCGACATCAAATCAAAGACCGTACGGCACCCCCACGTTTTCGGTCTCCACAATTTATAAATACGCCGTGCGGCTACCGAAAATTTATAACATATGTGACTGCTACATGTGTGCGACCGTGGAAATACTGCGGCCGCCGTATAATTGCTAGTGGCCGTAGATTTTGAGACCCCACGGCCGCCGTGGCAAATGTGACTTAGGCCTAAATCAGACCTTATTGGATGTTTCGACAAGCTGGCTACTAGTACGGCTTCTGAGTGTGGTACACCAGAGGTAGATGCCAAGATTCTCGATGGACTGTTATAGTCAATATGCTGCTTCCTAAGTCCTGCTCAACATTCGGAGACTATGCTGAAAATGTGTTCTTGCCTATATGTACTGAGAAATCTGCAAAACACAAAACGTCTGGATGTTATATGGGATCGGAATATTGACACACAGTTTGAAGAGTTCAACGAGAAAGAGGAGGGGAACGGGGAGCTGCATTATGTCACAAATTCTACGCCAATTCCGCAGAACTGGCAGAGCTTTCTTCGCGTGGACCAAAATAAGAGTGAGCTGTATCATTACCTGTCACAGTGCGTCGCTAAGTTATCCACTCAAGAGAAGGAGCTATATAGCACACAAGATACCAATGTCATCTCTTCCCAAGAGTGCAACATAGAATCTTCTCTAGCTCCATGCAACATGAAGAAGCCGATACGAGGTTATTCTTGCATGCTCTCCATTGTGACAAAATGGCCATCACAGAATCCCGATTAGGTCAGTCAACACTGACGTTGTTGTCCTTGCAATTGCCATATTTCACGCTTTATCCCTTGACGAACTATGGTTTGCATATGGAGTCAAAAAACACTACAGGTTAATACCGGCTCACATGATTGCAAACAGTCTTGGTGAAAATGAGGCCAAAGCTCTTCTGTTCTTCCATGCCTTCACTGACTGTGACACGTCGTCGTCATTCAGTGGCATTGGGAAGAAAACCGCTTGGGACACCTGGACCAATTTCCCTGATATAACGGACACTTTCTTGAGTTTATCCCAAGAGCCTTCATCAGTCTCAGATGAGAGAATGTGTCAACTGGAAAGGTTCGTCATACGTCTTTATGATAGAACCAGTGAATGCACCGAGGTAATCAGGCAAGGAAGATTCTGTTCGCGAAAGGAAGACAAATAGATCGCCTACCCCACAAAGGCAGCCCTCACGGAACATATCAAAGGTCGACATACCAGGCAGGACACATCTGGGGCCAAGCGCTGATATCTAAGCAGCAGTTACCAAGCCCATGCCACTGGGGATGGACGAAGAACGCCATTGAACAGTGGATACCTTTCTGGACAGCACTTGCCGAGGCGGCCAAATCCTGCACAGAGCTGATCAAATGCGGCTGCAAAAAGGCATGCAGACCACCATGCAAATGTTTCTGTGCATCTCTCCGTGACTGAACTTTGCCATTGTGAAGGAACATGTTATCAGACAGAGTGAAGTCAAACTGTTTCTAGACCAGATGAACTATACTTGGGACAGTGTATATGTCATTTTAAAGCAGAAACTGACAATAGAGCATTTTAAGTGTGTTCATTGGATTCCTTGTGTGTGAAAACATTGGATTAGACTCTTTATTCATTTTGCTAGGTCTCTTGGTGACTGAGATATCGTAAAATATTATTTTTGGTGGCGGCCATTTTGAAATTCAAGATGCGGCCTAAATGTATTCTGATCAGGTGTGTCCTGCTCTTGTATGAAAGAACATAATAAAATGGACATGTATGCCAATTCTCACATTTTTTTCACAATCTGAACGATTTTTCTTTAATCTACTGTACTAGGATGGGTTTGAGCATAAGTAGCAGCAGCTGAAATGCGAATTCTATCCAGGTTCCTCCTGATGACTTCATCTTTACTTTTTGCTTGTTTGGGTTCTTTTTGATTACTCCAATGCAAGACTACCTATTTGGTCTTCCATTTGATTTGAATTGAATTTATTTTAATCCAATTGAAATACGCTTAGACACTATGCAAGGGAATGATTGAACTGGAAAGAAATGATCACTGCCAGGGATGGAGGATGATGTGTGATGGTAGTGTACCACCTGCTTGAAGCCCTGCTCTCTGACAGGTTTCTCCCATTCTGCTCTATACTTGTACTTCTTTCTCTCAAATTATCTTCTAAATGCTCTTCCACATTCACAGATGACCTAGGCTGGTGGTGATTGTATCAGTTGTCTGCTTGTTACTCTGTCCTCCAGGCCTTCTTTGAGCATGGTACGCCACCCACGTCTGAAGGCATTGGCTCATATAATCCAATTGTCTTCAGCGACATTAATGTTCTGCAGGGCCAATCTGAAGATGTCGCTGTATCTCTTTCGTACCCCCCTCTTGGTCATGGTTGCACGAGCCAGCCAAAGAGGCACTTGTGTGGGATTCCGTCTTTGAGCATCTACGCAACGTGACCTAACCATTCGAGATATGCCATCACTGAGTGGCAGTTGCGGCGTCTCACTAGCATTGTCTGATTTTTTTTTTCCATGACGTAATCCGCTGTGCCCACTGCTGTATGCTGGAGATGCCAAGAACTGTTTTCACACACCGGTGATGGAATACATCGTTTCCTCCTATGTTTCCTGAGTGAGATCCAGCAGTGAGACTGAAGGGAACAGACAAGCTATATGCTTCATCGATCTTCCATTTTCTCTGGACTATCAGCCCTCTGTTCATGAATACCAGGTCTGCAGAGACAACTTGAAGCCTGTGCAATCCTTTCAACGTCTGAGTTGATTCTGCCAGATGACTCTTGTGACCAAGCGGAGGTAAGGGGACTCACTCACATACTTAACTTGGTTGGTCTCCTTGTATATGGGCTTTCTGTCTTCCTCGCTCACTTCTTTGCCTGCTGCAATGACCTTTGTCTTGGTGATGCTTAGGGAGAGTCCAAAATCTCTTGCTACCTGAGTGTATTCACACAAGACCGTTTCAGCTCCCAGTCAGGTGGTGGCAAAAAAGGCTGTTTCAATGGGGAGTGACATTGTCAATGAAGTCTAATTTCCATTTTGGGTGCATCTCCTGCTGAACTTCCCATTGTGCTTGTATGTAAAAAGACCACAGCTCTTTTCACTCTCTATCATTACAGCCCACTGTTCTACAACTTGAAGAGTGCAGGTGCCACATTACATCCTTGTCTCAGTTCATTGTCCATGTCTGTCTTCTCAAGCACTGTATCAACCTGGTGGATCTGTGTTTTCATCTTTGTATGGAAAGACTGGATCAGTTCAATCATGGGTCCTTGGACTCCTTGCTTCCTCGGTGCAATCCAAAGTGCTCCACGAGAAACCAAGTCATACGCCTTTCTCGGATCGATGAATAATAAATCTATCTTGTACTTGTGCTCCCAAGCTTTCTTGACCAGTTGGCAGACAGTGAAGATACTGTCAAAACAGCTACATTCCCTCCTGAAGCCATGTTGGGAATCTGGCAACACCTCTTTGGCAAGCTCTTGGAGCCAACCCGGTATTATCTGGGCGACTGCTTTTACTTGAACATCGAGCAGTGTGATGCCACGCAAGTTGGCGCAGTTTGTGAGGTCCCAATTCTGATACAGATCTAACAGGATTAACAGTTGGCTTTAAACAAAATGGCTAAAATTTCAGTGGAAGATCGCCATATAATTGCATTTCTGCATAAAGAAGGGGGAAAAAAATTGAGTGAAATAGCAAACATCACTGTCTTTCGTTTTTCTTCTTTTTTTTGTTTTCTTTTCAAGGTGTGGTATCAAAATTACAATCAACATTTCAGAGAAACATCTGTCATTGACAAACACAGGACTGGAAGAACCAAAATGCTGTAACAGCGATGAGAAATACTTGAAGATAATATCCTTAAGGAATAGAGAGATCACCGGTGTTGAATTGACAACAGAACTGGCAGAAAGGCTCAGTTGTCTTCCATCCATCAGCGTGGTCAATTTTGAAAGCATGAGGAAACTAGGAGGTATCAAGAAAAGCTGTATTACAAAGGGAGAGCAAGTCTAAAGGGCTAAAATATACGCAAGAACACAGAAATTGGACTATGGAACTAGATATCTGCAATCGCAAAGGGTTGGCCTCCCCCGGCTTACCCTTGGCGATCACCTGCGACTTGCCCTCGACCTGCGATCCAATTATGGCCATATGTGTTATATATATATAATATATATATATAATATATATATATATGTATATATATATATATATATATATGTATATATATGAGCCCGTAGAGAAGTGATGTAAGCGACATTTTTTTTTAAGCATAGGCACTATTTAACCCTTCCCCATCATCTGAGCCTATCATCATCATATCATTAAAAATGTCGTTTACATCACTCCTCCTGTGGGGCCCATATTTAGTAATCGTATATATATATATATATTATTATATGTATATATTATATATATATATATATATATATATAAATTGTTATGGGCTGGGGGTCGGTGGCAAGAACGACCACTAGGTGGGGAAAGCTTGCGTCGTCTCCCACCAAGACTCCCCGGAATTGTAGGCGTCGCTTCGGATAATTCCGTGACGGCGGCGGGTCGCTTAACCGACCGTGGACGCCAATACCCCACCCGCGTAGCGTAGGTCTTTTTGTCTGGAACCAATTTACCTAATTAACCACGTGGTGTCGTCTATCGGGGAACCACGCCCTCGACACGTCTTGCTCGAACCGGGTCACTCTACGACTGCGGTAGAAGTTCCAACTACAGACTACCATCTCCAGTTCGGGTGCAGTTGAGTGGAACTGCCAAAGCCGTGCTGGCATAGGATGAGCAGATTAACGGGAACAAAGACCCGGCGAATACTCAGATCCAACCATGGGACCAAATGAAAAAGGACGGAAACGAACTGGGAACATTTCTACAATTGTTTTATTTACAGCAAAAGGACACAGAGCAAGCTTATTGCGGATATACAGGAGATTTACAATGATCGAAAACACTTATGCAGTTGACTTAGCAGACGGCGCCACACACACAGACGAAAATAAAACCCAGGTGAATTCCAAGGAATCTCGCAGCCAGGAGGAGAGACGACCTGGGGTCGCGGCTTGCCTGGGTACCTGCACGTTGGAGGGAGGAGGTGCTCCGTGGTGCGGCACCTGCCAATGGTCTGCAGCTCGGCCCGCAGTCACACGCGTGGGCTCGTGTCCGTGAGGAACCCGAGCAGAGCGGAGCCCGGGGCGGGGATCAGAGTCGCGGACAGGACCCAGCGAGAGACCCGTCGAGGTCGGTGTCCTCGAACCAGCGCAACAGACGGCCCGTCAAGGAAGACGCGGGCAGACCCTCTGCGTCACGACCTCCTTTTCCCTTTGGCAACCAGCGACAAACTGGCTCACTCCAACCACTGTCTCCAGCTCATAAAACACGACCCACACAGAACTCCACTGAACTGAAGACTCCTCCAACTAACGAACCCTCCGACTCAGCACACCAACACAACGACGAACGACCCCCAAAGAACTACTCGCTGAGGACGGTGTCGTAATTTTATGGATCTCCCTCGTGGGGAGGGGCCTTGGTGAAACTGACGTCACTGTCCACCCTGATTGGACAGGGCCTCCATGGGTCCGCCCCTTCTGGGCGGGATTTCGCCATGCTGGGAGCCCGCCCCCTCCACGCGTGACTGCATTCCCAAAAAGGGACCTCACAAATATTCGCCTCGGAAAGCGAGAAAATGTACTGTGGTTCAAATAAGAGGGGAAATTTAAGATTTATTACCCTAACTAAAAAAACATCGCAACGCAACACCCTTCGATTTCCCACTACACACAAGGAGGGGTTCTGTCTACACATATTCTTAACGGCATAACTAACTTCGGGGCACCTGTATGTTTGAATGCATACGGGTCCGAGAATTGTAACACTTCCCCCCCTCCCCCTTCCCTTTTGCTTGACTCGACCCGAGTCGTTTAACATTGGTGTAGCATGCAGGTGTAGGTTTCCCCTTGTACGTTTTACCTACGGATCCCTGAGTGCGACATTTGGATACATGTCCCAAAAATAAATAACCTAGTGTGTTGCGTAACTAAACTAACTGACTCATTCAGACAACTTGACTACCATTGCCGCCGCTAAAGAAACAACAGGTGGGTTAGGACCAGTGTGACCACTCCTCATTTTCATAAATGCCAAGGTGAGCCAATGAAAAAAGCCAATAATTCACAAGGTTTCGGAAAAGCGATGATAATAGAAAGCCTATACGCCAAGGTGAACAACGAATAGCCAAGATCTTGTGAAAAAAGCCAAGGAGTGGTCACACTGGTTAGTACTATGTACGTTTCTAAAATTTACTCTACCCATGGCTCAGGACTTGTGACTTGAGGAAAGAATACAATAAAGTCAATATTCGTGGATGAGTGCACAGCAGGCAATCGACGATGGGGTGTTTTCAGGGCCTTCAATGGTTCCTTGTTTGTCACTGAATTTATTTATTTATTTCATTTTGGCTGCTGGAGGCAACTCATCCTAACACGGCAGGCCATACGTCGTTTCACAGGCCATTTGAACTGGCCTTTATGTAACAAGGAGATATCCGGGCTGCTCAGTGCAGTCCCCGCTAACGCAGCTGCCTACAGGGCAGTCCTTGCAAAACACTTTCACAGAGATGGTCCTGGCGCACATGGTAAAAGTGGAATGACATGGTAATGCAAACAAAGGCATGGGCAGGTATGGAGTCAAGGCAAAGGCAGAAAAAGGCATGGCATGACAAATGCAGACCAGGTAAGGTGCGATGCAACAGGTCGGCATATGAAGCTGGTCGGCCTCAGTGTGGCTGCGGAGGTTGTCGGAGGATTGTGGCGTGCCGGTCGGAGACTGGCGCTAGTTCTACCTACGTTCTCCCCCCAAACCTATCGCCTGCGCCTGTGCTTGTCCACACCCACCCCATTAGTTTGTCAACAAAAAAAAATAAAACGAAAATTCGACTTATTGTATTATTTTATTTTATTTTATTATTTATTTTTATTTTTAATTTTTATAATTACGTGTCCCTAGCCCCCTTATTGGCTTTGTCTGGCTAACCTGTCCAAACTGTCTATATCCCCAAACTGTCTATATTGAGGGGATTAAGCAAGAGACAAGTGAATCTGTCTCGAGGCCCAATGCAGCCTCAGAATAACTCCTACAGATTTCAGCAATTTTCCAAGGTGAGTCCAGCGGCTTACGAACAGCGAAGGGATGGATGGTGTGAAGGGGTACATGCTTCCTATCTATCCTAGCATTTATTAAACGTTAATCTATCCCCGGGGCTTTTCAACACCGCCTGTTCTTTAAACTATCGGTCCTAGCAACCTCGATTTCCCGTCGCCTGTGTTGTGTTCGTTATTAATTGGGCCTGGCCCGGCAAATTTCTCTCGTGCTCTTGCACAATTTCTGGCTGGGCAGCGTGGCTCCATTGGCAGGATACCCATCTGCCGAACTCGAACTTCGCACCCCGGGTCGCTGAGGCTGTCTCCGAGCCTACCTACTCCTTTTGAACGTCGGTGAGGCCTCTCTGGCATCTTCCCCGTCGATGCCCACGTGGCATTTTGGTGCTCCGGGTCCCGTTTCCGTGGGCTATCCGTGCCCATTACACTAACTCGTTTCCTTGGACCCATTGCGTACTCTGGCCGACTACTTCGGTGCCCGGGGTGCTCTCTACTCAGTACGCATATTTCCACAGCCACGCTCCTAGCCGGTCAATAGACTCCTGCACCCTTCAAAAGGTTTCATGCCTTCGTTCGACACCAACAACCAGAACGACATCCGTTTGGTTAATTTAGCTCACCCGCTAACTATTATTACACTAACCCCGGGTTCCCTTGGGTGGGATTCACTCCTCCCCCCAATCATTTGTTCGCACCATGCATTCCACATTCACTCCACTCACACTCGGGCCCGCTGACCCATGTTCACTCATCATGTTTCTTTCTTCTCTCTTTTTTTCACAACACACTCTAACAACTACGCCCCCCAAAGTAATTCGTGCTCCCCGTCATCCCTTACTTTAATATACGTTCCATTTAACTCTTTCACTAAGCTATGTCCTCACTACATGTTCCATGTCTGCCCATGTCTCCAATACATTCTAAATTTTAAACTAAAATTCCCCTAACTCGTATTACCAGACCCCATGGAGGACTACTCATAATGCCCCAGGAGGCCGGTCTAACTAATGCTAAACCCTTCCCCTAACGAATGCTCCTTTGCCCACGATGAGGATGTTTGCCACATCCCGGCCGGGCTCGTGTACTCGTGGCAAGGCTCGAAGAGCCTTGCAACTCCAGGGCGGCGGTTTACAACACGTTCGTCCCCTTCGTTCGGCTGATACGTGAAGCCATAACGTCGCCCCATTAATTGCATTAACTGCTCGCTTTCGAGGTATTCCCCATGCAAGCCAACGTGCGTTACTCACCCGGCCTTCGTGCTGCGTGATCCTTGCCGATGACGTCACTGGCACACGGACCACTCCGCACGGTTTGCCATACCCACGGGCCCGGCGGTGTCGCCGTCGGGACTCGTCCCACGAATTCCACTCGCAGCGCGCAGCACGTCGGCCTCCGTACACATGCTCACATGCGGATTCGTGCTTTTCAAATTTAAACAATTCAATTCGCCTCCATTTTAGCCGTCCGCGTGCTGGTCTCGTACCAAGCACGGGACGTTTCAACGCCGGCTTTTGATCACGCCACCGTGCGCGCTTGGACCGTCCGCAAAACACGGAACAGACCTTGCATGCGGCGTCCCGCGAAGCCGGCACGGTTCCCGAAATAGTTCTGTGGCCCATTAGGCTCGCCGTTCCCGTCGATTACACGACCCACGTCTCCCGTCTGGGTCGGTCTGTGTCCCATCTCCTCACATGCACTCACACATGCCATGTCATTTACACTACTCACACGTTTTGACACACACTCTGGGACATTCACCTCGGGGGTTTGTGTTAGCCCAAAAGATCCCGGGGTTTCTATACCCCCCAAGCTCGGCATGTACCCTTTCGCATCATGCAATGGCTCCACCTCGTACGGCCTTACCGGACTCACCTCGTCACGGCCTGCCTCGAGGGAGCATACCGTCTCCCCTTGTTCCTGTGGGAGGTTAATCCGACCCTCGCATTGGGTCCCAATACATTCCACAAGCTCAACCACAATGTGCCTTACCAGTTCTATGTGTGTGTGCTCCTCTTTAATTTCGTACAATTCACCCTTTACCTGTTCTATCTCCCTTCGTGTCTCTGTTAATTCCGTCATCCCCTGTCCGAGTTTACAGGTTTCTCCCTTAATTATCGTGGGGTCACTCGTCACCTCGACCTTGCCCGTCGTCATTGCGGTCCGAACAGCCTCCACACTCCCCCTCAATTCGGTCTTTTCTCCATGTACAGTCCTGATCCCATTTAAAAAATTCTGGACCACCTTTTTCATTTCACCCTTCACCTTTACCACCTCTGCCTTCATTTCTTCCTGACCTACCTTCAGCATTTGACTATCACTTCTCTGTTGGTTTTGCAGGTCTATTACCATGTTTTGCATGTTCCCTATTATTTCCACCAACTGGCTCATGTCACGTGGCCTCAGCGGAGCCGATCCACCACAGTCGGGCACGGACCCGACAGGGACCGCCAGGACCTCCGTGGGGGAAATTTTATGAAGGGGGTGCTCCGGCATTGTCGCTGTTGCACCCAATGTTACCTCTGGGCCTGGTCGCAGGGAAAGGTTGACCTGCAAGGTGTTGTCCTGGGCCAAGGATTCTTCTAACATTATATCAGAACCCACCTGTACCAGTTCATCTTGATCCGCCATGGTCCGTACCGAGTATCACTAAAATTTGGACCCTGCTCTTAATTTCAGAGGGAAAGGGGGGCGGGGGGTTGTCAAGCACACCCCTGGTCCGAATTCCGTTAAAAAAAAAAATCTTAATGGGTCCGTCCCAACTCCTAACACCAAACTGTTGCGGGCTGGGGACCAGTGGCGAGAACGACCGCGAGGTGGGGGAAGTTACGTCGTCTCCCACCAGACTCCCGGAATTGTAGGCTGTCACTCTCACGGATAAATCCGTGAGGCGGCGGGTCGCTTAACCGACGTGGACGCCAATACCTCCACCGCGTAGTGTAGGGTCTTTTTGTCGAGAACCAATTTACCTAATTAACCACGCGGTGTCGTCTACCGGAGAACCATGCCCTCGGCACGTCTTGCTCGAACCGGGTCACTCTACCGACTGCGGTAGAGACTACCAACTCTGGTTCGGTTGCAGTCGAGTGGAACTGCCAAAGCCGTGCCGGCAAGGATGAGCAGATTAACGGGAGGAAAGACCCTGCTAAAACTCAGATCCGAACCATGCTGGACCAAAGAAGGAATGGACGGAAACGAACTGGGAACATTTCTACAATTGTTTTATTTACAGCAAGAAGGACGCAGAGCAAGCGTATCGCGGATATACAGGAGATTTACAATGATCGAAAACACTTATGCAGTTGTACTTAGCAGACGGCGCCA
>CM068960.1:41897530-41907832 GCA_035128595.1 Eptatretus atami | reverse complement strand
ACACACACAGAGCGAAATAAAACCAGCTGAATTCCAAGACCTCGCAGCCAGGGAGAGAGACGAGCTGGGGTCGTGGCTCAGTTGGGTACTATATATCGTTGGAGGGAGGGTGTTCCGTGGTGCGGCATCTGCCAATGGTCGTGGGGCTCGTGTCTGCGGAGGAAACCCGAGTGGAGCAGAGCGGAGTCCCAGGGCGGGGATCAGGGTCGCGGACAGGTCGGTGTTCTCGAACCAGCGCAACAGACGGCCCGCCGAGGCGAGACCGGACAGACCCTCCGCCACACGACTCCTTTTTCCCTTTGGCAACCAGCGACAACTGGCTCACTCCAACCACTGTCTCCAGCTCACGAACATGACCCACACAGAACTCCACTGAACTGAAGACTCCTCCAACTAACGAACCCTCCGACTCAGCACACCAACACGATGACGAACGACCCAAAGAACTCCTCGCTGAGACGGTTCGTAATTTTATAGATCTCCCTCAGCGGGGATGGACCTTGGTGAAACTGACGTCACTGTCCACCTGATTGGACAGGGCCTCCACGGGTCCGCCCCTCCTGGACGGGATTTCGGCCATGCTGGGAGCCCGCCCCTCCACGCGGTGACTGCACTCGCCAAAAAGGTACCTCACAAAAGATTTCGCCTCAAAGCGAGAAAAGGTATGTGGTTCAAATTAAGAGGGAAATTTAAGATTTATACCCTAACTAAAAAAACATCGCAACGCCACCCTCGATTTCCACTACAACACAGGAGGGGTTCTGTCTACACTATACTTAACGGCATAACTAACTTCGGGGCACCTGTATGTTTGAAATGAATATGTTCTGAGAACCGTTACTGTGTGTGTGTGTGTGTGTGTGTGTGTGTGTGTGTGTGCATGTATATATAGTAAGTATTGTATGATGTATATATATATTATATTATATATATATATATATCTGATAATATATATATGTATATATTTATATATGTTAGTAATATATATATATATATATCGTGGATTTTCGCGCCGCCCGGCCGTGCGGGCGACCCGCCTTTAGCTCAATTGCGGCCGCGCGCGCCACGAACGAGCAATCTAGTCGCATGCTTCGGATCAGCGCGAACCCAGCTACGGGTGTTGTTAACCAGACCATAAACCAGCGAACTCTTCTGTCCACGCGCTACAGGGTCGATCGCCGAATTGTCGATGTACCTAATATTCGCGGCAGACAGAAATGCCGGGGATTTATATACCTCAACGGAGCCTGCACGAAGAACGAGCCGCTTTAAAGCAGCTCGTTCCGTTTATGATTGCCTGAGCGGTTTTATATCGCCAAGCCCCGTCGGACAGAATGTACGTTTTATCGGCTATTAATCAGGCCAGCTAATTATTCTGAACGCAATTATGGCAGTCAATGGCAGGAAAGACTCAACGAGCAGGTGACCATTCAACAATGGGGACATTTATTTTAACACGTAAGCAATTGCAATGAATGGGGATAGGGACATGACACGAGCAATAAACTACAGCCGATATCTATTTATTACCTGACCACAGTCACACGCGTGGGATAAGTATGCACTTAATCAGTTCTACTTGGTAGACAAGGCGCCACGGACTTCATGCAAAAACCCAGAAAGTAAGATAGAACTGGCTCGTAAGCCTTTAATGTTCTCGGAGCTGGATGAGGGTCATTCTTCCTCAGTTCACCCAAGGTTGTAACCGACCCCTCAGATTTGGCTAATTTTTTTGCATGTATGTACATATGATAGTCTATTTCACATACAAAATTTTAGCTAAATCGGGATTAGGGGTTGACGAGATATGACCTTGAGAACTTTGACCTTTTCAACTAATGTCGCGTTTCTACCAAAATTCAAATCCTCATATCTCAGCAACCCTTGGTTTGTTGAATTTTTACGACTTTGCAACTTTGGCCGAAAATATCTCTGAGAACAAAAAATACTACCCTCAGTATTTATCCCCCACCGCATGGCGGAAGGGGCATATTGTTGTCACCGCAGGTCGTCCGGCTGTCCGTCCGTCGCGTCCGTCCGTTCCGTGGCGTCAACATTTATAGCTGTGAGTGCGATAACTCATAAACTGTCGCCATATCCGATTGAAATTTGGGTCACACATGTACACATGAAAAAAGGAAGAACCCTATTGATTTGGGTGTGGCGGATCCAAGATGGCCGACTGGGCGGCATCTTTTAAAAAAAACGTTTTTTGTAATAAATGGAAAACCGCTTATCTGATTTCAATTATTTTGGTACTACAGTTCCTCACCTGGGAACTTTTTCGAGATGATGACCAATGGTGTTCTGTTTCCAATTCACCTCCCTCATTATCTGGAATAATGTATGACCTTTTTCATTCAATGGCGGGGATTCCATCTCTGATTGGTATATTGATATGTGTATAGTAGACAGTATGAACTTTCATTTCATGCAAGGCAGGTCAAGGTCACGAGGTCTTCAAGGTCAAGGACAAATGTCAGGTCAACAAATAATCCACCCTTAACTTAACTAGATCGACGAATCCGATGCGGATTTGCATTCTATGGGACAATTACCTTTCCAACTGACACCAAAATAATCGAGATGGGCAAGGGTTGCTGAGATATGAGGATTTGAATTTGGTGGAAATGCGACATTAGTCGAAAAGGTCAAAAGTTCTCAAGGTCATATCTCGTCAACCCCTAGTGATACTAAAATTTGTATATGAACATAGGATATCATATGTAACATACATGCAAAAATTAGCCAAATTGAGGGTCGGGGGTTACAACCCTTGTTTGGAACTGATGGGTAAATATCCATGAGCGGAGCTCGCGACCGGCAGTGTTACTTTGTACCTTAGGCGAGCTCGATGGTCTTTTGGCGGCGACCCTCCGTAGTCTCGTCTCAACGCGCAGCGTTTGTAACGGCGGCGTGGTTGGTCCAGGCTAGCAGCGCGGCTGGCGATCTGCCTGGCGACGACGCTTCAGAGAACGAACGGCCTCCCTGCTCTTTGAGAGTTGAGCTCTTTAAGAGGCACGCTCACTCCTCTGCGTCGCTTTGTCGACCGACTCGGGCTCGAGTTCGCTCGGACCTTAAGTAGCTTGCTAGCACTTCTCTCCCGTTGGCGACTTTCCTCCGGCTCCAACTCGACGCCTCCATCGACCAACGACGCCAAACAACTTGGGATTGGCTAGGCGCAAGACGACAACAACCCACCTCCTCCGACCAACAAACACTGGACTCACCAACTCGACTCTCGCGTTCGGCAGCGAACGCGGCTTTTTATCGCCCCGGGCATTCGCCCCTCCCCTTTCCTTCCGGAACGCGGGCAAATCCTTGGGGTAATTCTCGATGACTGCTTCCCTTTTGAGGCCCCGCCCCCACCTCATTTCTGTTTTCTTCGGGGCTTTCCAGAACTTCGGGGGGAGTTGTTGAGTTGTATCTCTCTCTTTTTAGCTGAATTCCAAGGAACCTCGCAGCCAGGGAGAGAGACGAGCTGGGGTCGTGGCTCAGTTGGGTACTTATACGTTGGAGGGAGGGGTGTTCCGTGGTGCGGCATCTGCCAATGGTCGTGGGGCTCGTGTCTGCGGAGGAACCCGAGTGGAGCAGAGCGGAGTCCCAGGGCGGGGATCAGGGTCGCGGACAGGTCGGGTGTTCTCGAACCAGCGCAACAGACGGCCCGCCGAGGCGAGACGCGGACAGACCCTCCGCATCACGACCTCCTTTTTCCCTTTGGCAACCAGCGACAAACTGGCTCACTCCAACCACTGTCTCCAGACCCACACAGAACCTCCACTGAAATCTGAAAGACTCCTTCCAACTAACTAACCCTCCGACTCAGCACAGCCAACAACGAACGACCCCCAAAGAACTCCTCGCTGAGGACGGTGTCGTAATTTTATAGATCTCCCTCAGCGGGGATGGACCTTGGTGAAACTGACGTCACTGTCCACCCTGATTGGACAGGGCCTCCACGGGTCCGCCCCTCCTGGACGGGATTTCGGCCATGCTGGGAGCCCGCCCCCTCCACGCGTGACTGCACTCGCCAAAAAGGTACCTCACAAAGATTTCGCTCGGGGAACGAGAAAAAGGTACTGTGGTTCAAATAAGAGGGGAAATTTAAGATTTATTACCCTAACTAAAAAAACATCGCAACGCACCCCTTCGATTTCCACTACACACAAGGAGGGGTTCTGTCACACATATACTTAACGGCATAACTAACTTCGGGGCACCTGTATGTTTGAATGCATATGGTTCTGAGAACCGTTACTGTGTGTGTGTGTGTTGTGTGTGTGTGTGTGTGGTGTGTGTGTGTGTGTGTGTTGGAATGTATATATATTATATATATATCTGTATATAATATATATGTATATTATTTATATATGTGTATGTGTATTAATATATATCGTGGATTTCGCCCGCCCGGCGTGCGGGCGACCGCCTTTAGCTCAATTGCGGCCGCGCGCACCCACGAACGAGCAATCTAGTCGCAGCTTTCGGATCAACGCCGAAACCCAGCTACGGGTGTTGTTAACCACACCATAAACCAGCGAACTCTTCTGTCCACGCGCTACAGGTCGATCGCCGAATTGTCGATGTACCTAATATTCGCGCAGACAGAAATGCCGGGGATTTATACCTCAACGGAGCCTGCACGAAAACGAGCCGCTTTAAGCAGCTCGTTCCGTTTGTGATTGCCGAGCGGTTTTATATCGCCAAGCCCCGTCGGACCAGATGTACGTTTTATCGGCTATTAATCAGCCAGCTAATTATTCTGAACGCAATTATGGCAGTCAATGGCAGGAAAGGACGCAACGAGCAGGTGACATTCAACAATGGGACATTTATTTTTACACGTAAGCAATGCAATGAATGGGGATAGGGGACATGACACGAGCAAAAACTACAGCCGATATCTATTTATTACGTACATGCACTTAATCAGTTCTACTTGGTAGACAAGGCGCCACGGACTTCCATGCAAAAACCCCAGAAAGTAAGATAGAACTGGGCTCGTAAGCCTTTAATGTTCCTCGGAGCTGGATGAGGGTCATTCTTCCTCAGTTCACCCAAGGGTGTAACCCGACCCCCTCAGATTTGGCTAATTTTTTGCATGTATGTTACATATGATAGTCTATGTTCACATACAAAATTTTAGCTAAATCGGATTAGGGGTTGACGAGATATGACCTTGAGAACTTTTGACCTTTTCAACTAATGTCGCGTTTCTACCAAATTCAAATCCTCATATCTCAGCAACCCCTTGGTTTGGTTGCATTTTTACGACCTTTGCAACTTTGGCCGAAAATATCTCGAGAACAAAAAATACTACCCTCCAGTTTTTTATCCCCCACCCGCATGGCGGAAGGGGATATTGTTTGTCACCCAGGTCGTCCGGCTGTCCGTCCGTCCGTCCGTCCGTCCTGGCGTCAACATTTATAGCTGTGAGTGCGATAACTCATAAACTGTTCGCCATATCGATTTGAAATTTGGGTCACACATGTACCACCTGAAAAGGAAGAACCCTATTGATTTTGGGTGTGGCCGGATCCAAGATGGCCGCATGGGGCGCCATCTTTTAAAAAAAACGTTTTTTGTAATAAATGGAAAACCGCTTATCTGATTTCAATTATTTTTGGTTACTACGTTCCTCACCCCTGGGAACTTTTTCGAGATGATGACCAATGGTGTCTTGTTTCCAATTACTCCCTCATTATCTGGAATATGTATGACCTTTTCATTCAATGGCGGGGGATTCCCCATCTCTGATGGTATATTTGATATGTTATAGTAGACAGTATGAACTTTCATTTTCATGCAAGGCCAGGTCAAGGTCACGAGGTCTTCAAGGTCAAGGACAAATGTCAGGTCAACAAATAATCCACCCTTAACTTAACTAGATCGACGAACCGATGCTGGATTTGCATTCTATGGACAATTACCTTTCCAACGACACCAAAATAATCGAGATAGGGCCAAGGGGTTGCTGAGATATGAGGGATTTGAATTTTGGGTGGAAATGCGACATTAGTCGAAAAGGTCAAAAGTTCTCAAGGTCATATCTCGTCAACCCCTAGTCCATTTAGGGGCTCGATCGCTCGGACCGTACGTAGCTTGCTAGCGACTTCTCTCGGTTGGCGACTTCTCTCGGCTCCAACTCGACTGCCTCCATCGACCAACGACGCCAACAACTTGGTGACTTGCTGGCTGCAACGACGAACGAACTCCACTCTCCGACCAACAACAACTGGACTCACCAATCGACTCGCGCTTCGGCCAGCGAACGCGGCTTTTTATCGCCCCGGGCAGTTCGCCCCTCCCCCTTCTCTCCGCGAACGCGGGGCAAAATCCTTGGGATCTCCGATGGGGACGTGCTTACGCCTTTTTGAGGGCCCCGCCCCAACCGTCATATCTGTTTTCTTCGGGTGGCTTTCCAGAATATCGGGCGGGAGTTGTTGAGTTGTTCTTTTTGTTTGTAGAGATGCGTTGTTGTAAACTTTGTGGTGTTGTGGTGGAGGTGGCGTGGTTGTAGAGATGTTGATTGTGGAGATGATGGTGAGGAGATGTTGGCGGTTGTGGAGAAGGTGGTGAGGAGAGTTGGCGGTTGTGGAGAAGGTGGTGAGGAGATGATTGTTTAAAATAAAGATAGAACAGAATAACACTACCTCAAAGGTTCACAGCCCGGCACACGAATAATTCCCGTTATACATCGTGGGGAAATCTAACCTGGAACACACACTTATCGACATAACTGATCTTCGGGGAACCTGAATGGTGTTCTATGAATTTCCACAACCGTAAACATATTATATATATATAGATTTGCTATATATGCTAGATATCCCTTATTGTCGGGTTTTCCGTGTGTGTGTGTGTGTGTGTGTGTGTGTGTGTGTTGTGTTGTGTGTGTGTGTGGCGTGCGCAACGCGAGGCTCCACAGCACAAACCAGCGAACCGATTTCGATGAAACTTTGCCAACATGTGCAATATGTGCTGAGAATGTGCGCGTTTGAATTTCGTTGCCTAGCAACCACCCGTTGCTGTGCAGCGGCCAAAAACCGCGTACAGTATTTCAATACTTGTCCTTCAGTTTTGAATGTAGAGAAACGAGACTTCGGAATTAAACACTTCGAGATATTTAGAAAATTTTACTCGAGCCGATTTTTGATTGAGGTTTTATTTTTCAAATGGTAGTCCTTCAAAAATCGGGTGTCTATTCACCGTCATTTTTTTATGAGGGGCTTAGGAAAGTGGCGGGAGCTTAGGGAAGTGGACGTGGTTGATGAAAAGTGGGAGTGGCGTAGGAAGTGGGTGTGGCTTATGGAAAGTGGGCGTGGCTTATGAAAAATATTGTGTGGCTCAGGTGTGGTCAAACAAGAGCATTGAGAGAAGTTTATCGGGTTTTCCATGGTGTGTGTGTGTGTCTGTTGTGTGTGTGTGTGTGTGTGTGTGTGTGTGTCTTGTGCAACACGAGGCTCCACAGCACAAACTAGCCAACCGATTATTTTTCAAATGGTAGTCCTTCAAATAGGGTGTCTATTTACCGTCATTTTTTATGAGGAGTGCCAGTTGGCAAAATACGCAATAGGAAAAATCTTGCCAGGCAGAGGAACAATTGTATGTGAACCAATACGTCTTGGCAATGAATCTTCGTCGGTGGATCGGTCAGAATGAAAGCATCGTATCCAGCGCTTCGATCCTAGCGAATCCCTCATCGCCTACCGGCTTGTGTATAATAAGTATATATGTGTGTGTATATGTATATATGTGTGTGTATATGTAGACAAAAAGTAGAAAATGATCCCCGCAACTTAGATGATGTTTGGAAGGTCTTGGAGGAAGTGTGAAACACAATTCCACAAGTTTCTAACAAAATTCTTTGAAAGTGGTGTCATTATGTATTCGAGTATAAAAACTGTGTGTACGTGTGTGCATCCTTGTCCTCCGCTTAATGTGAAGGGTGATGCCCCCCCCTCTCCCCCTTTACCTGGTTTCTGTCAAGGCATTATTATTCTTGAGTACTCTTGTATTAACCATTTCTTTTCATCAAGGTTATTGAAAATTGTCAATGCAGAAGGCAAAGTATTAGTTTATATTGTTGATTTTAATTTAATTCTCAAAATAATAATGTTAGAAATATAAACCTTAAATCCTAACCCAAACTTAAACTTGTGCTTTCACATGCATTCCTTTTTAACTGCTTGTTCTGCTCCATTATCGCAGAGAGAGCGCCAACGACGGCTCGAGCGCATCAAGCAGAAGCAATCTCAGCTTCATGAGCTCATCCTGCAGGTGGGAATGTTATATTGGAAATCTTCAGATACCCCAACTTCCATTTATGACTTGTCACCCCATCTTTCAAACATCATTTAAATTTGTTTGCTAATGTTCTTCAATGACCTTTTATTTTCATCTTGTTTGGATAAATGTGTAGAAAGACTCTTTGGAGGTTTTTACAAATTATATCTTGCCTTCAGAAAGGTGGTTGCAATTCCTGTGATTTATTTTTATCGGATCTAAAATGACCTCGTTTTCAAAAAGAAAAAGGTGGTGATTTTTATTGCCAAATGAAAACTTTTATTTTCCATGTATCTTTTTTGTTTGACTTTTAAAACATTCTTTATCCTTGACCTTGTCCTCAAAATTCAGTTTTCAAAATTGAGATGTGACAGTTTGTCCTGACTGCCTCGCAAAATTAAAGGAGGTCCATTTCATAGGATAAATACATTTATGGGCTCAGGGGAATTTACAAATTTCAGGTCTTAACCACTGTATGTTCACATAGATTTTAGGATTGTATTTCCGTATGTATTAAGTGTGTGGTTAAGGATGAGATAGCTGTTGCTGCATTGTTTGAGGTGATAGCACTGTTCAAAATAGTGGTTGGAGAGGGAAAAGCATTGTTTTTTTTTCATGTTCTTCCACGTCTGGAACCGGGTGAGGCCAGGTAAGTGCGGATCACATTTGGTGCAGAGATCCACGTGCTGGCCATTTTGGTGCCTCTGCGAAGAATGTTCCTGAGCTCTGGAGTCTTGAATTGGATTGCTGACTCTTCTTCCACCCCCCCCCCCTCCACTCCCTACCCCACTGCTGTCCATCTCCCTTTCTGCTGGGTCTTGGGGAATTTCATCCTGTAATCTGCGTCTGCTCCGCTCTTGTTCCGCTACGGCCAATCCACACATCCTACTTGGCTGCTTTGTTTTAATGTAGTGTGTGTGAGTTGACCATAGAGAGGTTTACCTTGGTTATAATCCTTGTTTTTTGTGCTGGTTTCCCTCCGTATCTGTAAATAAATTGTATTTATTAAGCCTGTGTGTGTGTCTGTTCCTGCCATATTTCCTGCATCGACTGATTTTGTTAATTGAAAACCTCTGGAGGGAAATACATTCATTAAGGCACTCTGTTTTTTGGATAATCTCACTGTCAAAACACACGTGGGTTCAACAGAGAGCACATTATCCATCCACTCAGGGACGTGGCTGTCCAAATTCAGCATTTTGGTTTGGCCTTTCACAGAATTAATTATTTTCTTGTGTTGGCAATCACTTTAATCCCAGTTATGGTGATCAAGGTTGCTCTCAATGGGACGATGTTTTAACGTTTTTCCAGTGATGCTCAAGGACAGGCAGAATTGCCTCGAGGTATGTGCACTTGCATCTGAGCTGTCAAGCCTGCATTGAAATCTCAACCCAGTTATAAACTCTTGTCCTCGTGTTTCACATGCAGGGTGATTCATCATTGTGTGCACTGACATTGAAAGGACATTATGCCAGAGGACCCATCTGCCGGCACTGGTGGTTCGTGGATGTTAAAGATCCCATGGTGTCTTGAAGAGTAGGCGAGGCATCGCTGGCACCCTGAATAGATGACAAATTATTTCCCTCACTGACTGTTGGGAAGGCAATCACAGTCGTGACTGCTGGGAAGGCAATGGCAAACCACCCAGCATGACCTTTGCCAATAAGCTCCTTTGGCCGCACAGGCACTCAGAGTACGGTACATTGATGATGGGTGATGCTTCAATCCAGGGTTTGACATCTGCTTAGCTGTCTGTGCTCCTTTTTGCAGCAAATTGCCTTCAAGAACCTGGTGCAGCGGAACCGTGAAATGGAGACTAATAGCCATCAAGCTCCTGCCCCCAATGCTGCCATTCACCTCCCATTTATAATTGTCAACACGAGCAAGCGCACCGTCATAGACTGCAGTATATCCAGTGACAAGTAAGAATGTAAAAATATAGCAGGTTATTAAATGCGTAATGTTATTTTTAAATGCGTAATGTTATTTTATTTTCTGCTTTTTAATTTAATAACA
>CM068960.1:41882440-41896090 GCA_035128595.1 Eptatretus atami | reverse complement strand
GGGGGGGGGAGTTTAGGACGCAACAACGGGGTGGAGGACATCATAGAAAGACATGCAAGGAGATAGTTGATGGAGAAGAATGGTAGCAAGGTGAAGGAGAGGGAGGGGTTAATCAACTAGTGAAAACACAATCACAGAAGTGGAAGGGAAAACTGGGAAAGAAACCAAAATACTTCCGGTTTGGATTGTTTGCATGTGCATGGTGAAATTTGAGCTGCTCTCATTGCACCTCACCAAAGCTGAGTTTTCCGAACCGGATTTGTAATGTTTTGTGTCATTTTTCATTGTGTTGCTTTTTCACCCCAGTCAATATTTCACGTCAATTTGTTCATTGTTTTATGCTATTAATTTCGTATTGTCAAGGCCTGAACAGCCTTTGTCAAAGCCTACCTCGAATAGAAAGTGTGCCCTGCTTTCGCCTGAGTATGGCCTTAGTCCTGGATCTATTCTTGGGTATGTTGCTTCTATTTCCTCAACTTTATTCTATTTCTATTTCCTCTCCTCGCTTCAAAAATCTGAACAAAAATACCAAAACTTTATATTTCTCTTTGTAACAATTATAATTTCTATTGAATATCCTTCTACTTCTGGGTCTGCATCCCCACCCTCATTTCTCCAAACTGAATCTACAAGTAGTGGACAAAAAACTGGAAACACCAATGTTAAAGTTCCCATGACACACAAAAGTACTGAAATTGCATATATATATATATATATATATATGTCCTCTAGGAGTTTTTCATCGTGATTTCTGATCTGACAATATTTTTTCACAATACTCATTCTGTAAAATGTAAAATTAAAAAAACAAACCTCTTAGGGAACGCCCCTAAAAATTCTGCTGAAATCTACTGAATGACAGGTAACCCACATGACGTCATCTCCAGAACAACAAAGGCTGCACGCAAATTACTCGGGTTGGTGGTCTACTTGATTGTTTTGGCTTTCTGTGTGTTTCCACATTCGATTGATCGACTCAAACGCTTCGTTCATTTCTGCTTTAAAAAAAAACATCGTACATTTCGTTTTGATATATATGGTATGACAGGACTATTGATTGTTGTCTAAATTGTGTCGTAGCGACAGTGAGTTGTCATAGTGTAGAAGAGATGAGATTTTGGTCTGAATCAGATGGAAGGAAGTTGTCGGATTGAGTCAAAGTAGTCAGATCGTGGGATGGTGAATTTCAAGGCACTGGATAATTGAATACGGCCTTACCAGTTCGAGCCCAAGCAGGACAAGCAGAGGAAACTGCGCATGAAATTCCGCGTTCATCATGAGATGATCGGGAGGACATCGAAGGAAGTCTTGGCGGAGATACAACTGTGTTAGACTAAATTCTACTCTGTTTCATAACTGCCTCGATATCAGAAATTGATTTCCATTGAGGTGACGTACCAGCGCAGCGCAGCGGCATGTTGCTCCGCGGCGAGTATGAATCGCAAGCAAGGCCAGCCCATGTCATAGCGCGTATCTCTGCCGCGCACATAAAAACGAAGCAATCTCACTGTCCGGAATACGATGTAAAACTTTGTGTTGCAGAACCCACACCTTTTCGACACAATGTGCCTTAGAGTTAGTCCGATAAATCTGACGTCTGTTGCATTTTTTATTTATTTTTTCCTACTGTCGTCATGTAGCGCCAGTAGAAAACAATGAGAAAAGAGAATAATCAAAGAAAGCTACAGCACGTGCGGATTACGACTATCGGTAGATGTGACGGACGACAGATTTATCGAGGAACATTGCTTTTTGGATAGGGTACTCCATCAGGTTCAGCCTCCTCAACTTTATTCAAACTGAACAAGGCGAATAGAGGCCAATGATCAACAGTCACTGTCTTCGAAGTGGGCGCTGCAAAATCGACCGCTTCGTTGTCGCTAGGGGACTCCAGTTTCCCAGGTTTCTCCCTCTATCAGCCATTCACACTTCTAGATGTCCATTATCTCCGAGATTTGACTGTACTTTCCGTGATAATTGAAGGCTTACACCAGTCTTTTGTATGTTATTGCTGCGCACCTGCATACTGATTATACTATCTTGCAAGATTCTTCGAAAGTTATAGGCTAAAACTCTAAAAAACTATTCGCGAAACAGACCACGACGGACATTAAGACAAATTCAGTGCGATAGCCAAACCACATGTGCACAATGCATTTGTACGTACTTTATACAACGCGCGCGACGTCTCATCAATCGACTCTGAGCGAGTCGCGTTCTGGAGATTATGTCAACGGTCACGTGACCTGCAGTTCGCTGAACTCCACTTTTTTGAGGGGCGGGGCATAGCAAGTTGTGAAAAGCACTACAAATATTCAAAATATTGGTCTAATTATCCCATTGTTGATTTTTAAAAAGAAACATGGGTGATTTCTTCACTAGGAAGGTCAAGTTAATATATAAATAACCAGAAACTTGAATTACATGGGACCTTTAAGTCACTTAATAGGGCACTGGGCCACCACGTGCGGCCAGTATGCCTTGTATGTTCTGTGACATGGAGTCCACCATCATCTGGAATTCTGCAGGAGGGATGCGGTACCATTCTTCCATGAGAAAGTCAATCAACTCTCACCTGTTTGATGGAGGTGGAAAACACCATCTCAGGTGTCATTCCAGAATATCCGATAAATGCTCAGTTGGGCTCAGATCTTGTGACAGACAGCCATGACATATGGATAACACCAGTGTCATGCTCATCAAACCATTGGGTGACCATATGTACTCTGTGGAAGGGGACATTGGCATCCTGGAAGAGACCCCTCCTGGCAGGAAAGAAATGCTGCAACATGGGGTGAAGATGATCACTCAATATCATTTAGTAGTGATTGGCATTGACCCCAGCTTCAAAAGGAATGACTGCACCCAAACCATGCCAGGAAATTGTGCCCCACAACATTACAGAACCACCAGACCCCTTTACTGTTGGAGCCAAGCACTCAGGGGTTGTTGAGTTATTTAGGTTAGCACCACATGTGCACTCCTCCGTTTGTTGAGAACATGTTATTGTCCTCCTCTTGCCTTATAAAGGGTGAGGTCTGATGGTGTCACGCTTCTGCTCTGCCTTGACCACAATACTCCTCCACCTCCCTCTGTCATAAGCAAAATCCCTCCACTCTGCAACCACCCTACCTTCAGGATATCCCTCCTCACACAATCCTCTCATCTCAACCGCATTCTACCTGTTTTCTTCCTACCTTGCTCCTTCAATCTATCCGCTGTCTTTACCATTCTCTCTTCCCCCATCTGCACCCAGTGTCTACTAAACCACCACAACCGTCATTTCACCAATCTCCTTTCAAGCTCATCTGCACACCAATCTCCTCCCTCAGTTCATCAATCCTCCTTATATCCACTCTCTTCACTCCCACAATCCTCCTGGCCCAGGTGTTCTCGCAAACCTGCAGCCTCTGTTCTTTTCTCTGTCAGTGCCGCCATCTCTAGGTCTTGGAGGTTGGCCGGTGTTGCACATGACATCAGAACCTTACCTTTCAATTTTCTTGATATCTTTGTCCGTCATTACTCCCTCCACGCATTCGCCCACACCTCTACCTCCGACTTTCCATCCCCTGGTCACTGTTTCTCCCAGATCCTGTATTTTCCAGTTTATAAACTGTAGCCATCTATTAACCGCATCCCTGTTTTTCACCTTCAAAAGAAATGAATATATTGATCATTTTATTTTCTGATCTGGATCTAAATATGTTTGTACATTAATTTGTAGGAACAAAGTGATGGAGGTATCAACATGCTTCCTCCTATGTCCGCTTAATTTTTGTTCACAGTCTTATTCTTCATTTTCAAGAAGTTGGAGAGAGGAGAGTATGCCAAAAATTTTTATTTTTCTTTCTTATTTTAAAAATATTATAAAGAGGATTTTTTTTGTAACTAGAACCAGAGTTGGTGTAAAGCCACCCAATGCTTCCGCCTGTTTATATATTTATCGTTTTAAAAGACTAGTCTAATAATTAATATTTTTTATAAAAGCATTGCAGTGAAGTCTGATCCAAAATAATTTTAAAGCAATATATGTATTTGTATATTGTAATCGTAAACAGAGCGCAAGTGAGCAAATATACACCCGAACAAGAAGGTATATTACAGAATTGTGCTAACATGGAAAACAGTATCCTGGTTGCCATGGCAACTACTTTAGATGACGAACGTATGTCGCGACACACCGCCCACAGTCTGTACCTATGTACCAGATATGAAACGTGAAAAGTTGAAAAACTTTGGGAGTTAGAGTGCGGACAGGAACAGATGGAAAACAGCATCCTGGTTGCCATGGCAACCACTTTAGATGACGAGCGTATGTCACGAAACACCGTCTCCACAGTCTGTACCTATGTACCAATATGAAACGTGAAAGTTAAAAACTTTGGGAGTTAGAGTGCGGACAGGAACGGACGGACGGACAGACGGACGGACGACCAGTATCACATAATACGCCCATATAATATATATATATATATATTATAATATATATCGGGCGTATAAAAAATAGTGTGGTAGATAAAAACATTAGAAAGGAAAAATAAACTTGCACCAAAAACGTTAACATTTTCACGCTGACGCTGACCAATCACGGGCCGGGGGTATCGCTATAGCTCTCTGTTCTTCGAACAGGCATGCTAAAAAGGAAGAAAAGATTCATACCAGTATCATACATATTTTTTGTGTATTTGTGGTCCTGAAAAGGGCCGTTTGGGTTTGATGAAGCTTTTCAGCTAAACCCGAGGAAATCCTCATCGAAGACTGCATGTAACTCCTTGTCGCGAATCAGGATAGAGCAAGTCCCCGTCGCTGTCACCATCATTTGCAGCCTCCTCCTACCAAATGATGATGTTCTCTGTGCAGTCCCATGTTGTTGGAGATGCAGCATTCAGAAATGCTCGCTTGATGATGTCGACGGTATCTCCTCCACACCTTGATGCCATCCAGAAGGTCGACCTTTCTCATCCTCGCCCATGTTTTGTGTCGGTTTTTCTCCAACGTCATTATCCAATCGAGCCAGCAGCGACACAGCCCTTCCTTGAACGGCTTGTTGATGGACACCGAGGGGCTGTAGGAGCGATGTCCTCCCACCTGGGATGAGATTAGTGTTGGTCCGAGGGAGCAGTGCTTTGGTGTCGTTGGTCGTGTGACAAATGAACGCATCTAGGCCTAGCATGCTTCGTTGTCGGGAGAGACCACCATCCGGCCTACTACTCCAGACCATACGCACCCAGTCCTGGACCAGTCTCTCGTCTATCCACCCCGATCTGCTGCGCACGAACAATGACGCCGGCTGTAAACTTGTCTTTGAGCATTGTCTTTCTCTTCAACACGACAAACGCAGGAAGCTTGCCACCGTCTGCGGTGCAGGCAAGCATGGCGGTGAATTTGTCCTCGTGACCAGTCGTGTTGATCGTCGCATTCCACGCAAGATTATTTGAGGTGGCTGCTCCGTTATTTGACTTATAGCGGTCCTTTCCCTCCAGAGACCGGAAAGCATCCGTTCACTCGTCGAACGTAACTGGTGTGTTTTCCCCTCTAACGGAGGCGGGCCAAAAAGGGTGGAGCTGAGAGTGAGTTACGAGAGGTTCGGTGCACGGCTGAACATGAAGGATGCTCTCGCTGTTGTTTTTCTTGTTTGCTATATTTGGAGTGTTAATATCGTTATTATACCATTTATACACTCGATCTGCAAGTGTCCTCGCCAAAGAGTCTAGCTATTGTGAATATATAATTCTTCTTTTGTGTTTAATGGCGTTTTCATAGCCGCGTGGCTCTATATACACCACACACCTAAACTCCAGGCGTCTCCGAGTTTTTTATTTATTTAATTTATGCACACGGTTAACAGAACACTGTACAAACTCTAAACCTGAACCCATTTTCAAAATGTAAACGGTGAAATTTAGCTTAACAGCAGTTCTGACTGCTAAAAGTGTTCATTTGGAATATAATTGAAATTCAGCATTGATCTTTTTAAGACTTTTTTTTTCCTATACCCGTGTATTAACCGTAACCCCAACGTATACCTTTTATGCTGATAAAACATGCACATTATACACTGTAAAATACGGTACTCAAACCTATTTACCTGCCTGATATCC
Organism: Eptatretus atami; assembly: GCA_035128595.1. Taxonomy (NCBI): domain Eukaryota; kingdom Metazoa; phylum Chordata; class Myxini; order Myxiniformes; family Myxinidae; genus Eptatretus; species Eptatretus atami. The sequence continues at coordinate 41,889,989 of CM068960.1, read as the reverse complement.
TTCCCATCTCACCTGATATTCATTTATTTTCTCTGCTGTCTGACCCACTTCACCTCAGTCTTCTCAGTCCTCACTCTTCTTCTTGTGGTGAAGGATGATTAATCTGGCCATATTACATTTCTCCACTGCTCAGTAGTCCATTTTATTGTGCTCTTTGCGCAACTGGACTCGCAAATGTGTGTTTCCAGGTCTGATGAGCGGTATGTGCACTGCAACCCTATTATGGTGTCCCGCTCTGTGTGGTTCTCAGCAGACCGTTTTTGTTTAAATTTACAGTCAATTGAACTTCAGTTTCTCACCTGCTTTGCCTTGCACTTCAAATTAATGCATGGATTACGTGATCCTGGAGTGTGTTTCTGCCCACTGTTGCCCTTTGTTGCTGATGTCTTTCCCTCAGAGTTCCATGCCGACATCACCTTTGACAATGTTGCTCGTGAAACATCAGCATGTCAAGCTGCCTTTTTCACTAAAGCTCCTGCCAAACGTGCCACTAAAGCCACCAAACATAAAAACTCCTGCCACTAAAGCTCCTGAGCAATCACCCCTCTTTCAGTCACTTCGGTTGTCTCTTGCAGCCAAGCAAGCAACAATTATAGGCAACCACAGGCCTGTGCAGCATTTTTTTTTTGTTTTTAACATGACCCTAAGCATGCTGGGATGTTATTTACTTAATTAACATGCACATGTGTGGAAGCCGATGCTTTCTATATCCTTGCTGTCCAACTTTTTTTTTGTCCACTACCTGTACATTAAATATAAATGCTTCTTTAAAAAAATAAATAATAATTTTAAGAATGCATTTCAACCCTAATATCTCTTCACAATGCTGCACATCATCTTCAAAAAGTCATTTTTCTGAGGTGCTTGTCTGCTCTGGCACCTCATCCACAACTTCCCACCCCCTCATCCCTGTTTGTACAGCGCAGCATTTCTCATGCGTTTAACAAATGTTATAATCTCACAATCCCATATCTTTGTCTCGTTTCTCAAGTTGGGATCTGGAATCGGGGGAAAAAGATCCACCCACCCTTCAAAGCTTTATGTACCTCTTTTACCTCCCCCCCCCCCCGCCCCCGCACCCGACACCTCAAACCTTCCCCGCAACCCACACGCTCAAACCTTTCCCCGCACCCACTGACGCTCAAACTTTCCCGCAACCCACACGCTCAAACCTTTCCCCGCAACCCACAGCGCTCAAACGCTTTCCCCGCAACCACACGCTTCAACCTTTCCCGCAACCCACACGCTCAAACGCTTTCCGCCGACGCAACCGCATCATACGCTCAAACCTTTCCCCGCAACCCCACACGCTCAAACCTTTCCGCAACCTCGAGCGGCTCAAACGCTTTCCCGCCGCACTACCACAAGCTTCTTGCCGCACCCCCAAATCTCTAACTGAATGTACCTCAATCATCCGAAGTCTCCGTTGTAACCTGACATCTCTCAATCCAGGCTGCTGCCGATGGACCAAACATCATCTGTTTAGCAGAATCCTTCCTGCCACAGGACATCCCAAACTCCTTTGTGTGTCTCCCCGGTTATTGTCTCTTCCGACTTGATCAGCCTGAACCACGCCTTGGTGACAGAGTTGCACTTTACATCAATAACTCCATTTCTCACTTTCCTTGTGCTGATCTTGCACTTCCCCAACCCCATGTGTACCTCAAGCTGTGACGTCCCCTCTGCTCCCACCTCTTGTTCACCTGTGTTGTACCGTCGTCCTAACAGTGATGACTCGGTCTACATCTCTCTCAGACAACATGGACAAACTTTTGACCACTCATCCCAGCTCTCACTTCCTCATACAATCTTGGCCAAAAATATTAGCACCCTTGCACTTTTTTCAATTAACTCACAATTATCTCTGAAAATAAGTTGAAATTGACAACAGTATTTGGTCTCCACAATTCTTTATTTCACTGTTAATATCACCCTTTGTTTTTCATCAGAACTTTTATTATATACCCTTTTAAATCAGAAAATAAAAAGAAATGGCATTGAACAAAACTATTACACCCTCGACTAAATTTTTAACATAACCTTTGGACAAATAACTGCAGTCAGCATTTCTATAACCATGAATGAGCTTCCTACACCTCTCTACTGGCAGTTTGGCCCACTCTTCTTGTTCAAACAGCTCCAGTTCTCCCAGATTTGAAGGGTGTCTTCTCCCAACTGCTGTTTTCAGATCTCTCCACATGTGTTCAATGGGATTTAGATGTAGACCCATTGCTGCCCACTTCAGAACGGTCCAACATTTTGTCTTGAACCCTTCCTGGGTACTTTTAGAAGTGTGTTTGGGGTCATTGTCCTGCTGTATGACCTTCGACAGAGACCCAGCTTTCTGACACTGGGTTGAACATTGCGCTCCAAAATGCCTTGGTAATCTCCTGATTTCATGATGCCATGCACACATTCAAGGCACCCAGTGCTAGAGGCAGCAAAGCAGCCCCAAAACATCACTGAACCTTCTCCATGTTTGATTGTAGGGAAGGTGTTCTTTTCTTTGAAGGCTTAATTTTGTTCTCTGTAAACAAAGATGATGTGCTTTACCCAAAAGCTCTTGTTTGGTCTCATCTGTCCACAGGACATTCTCCCAGAAGGATTTTGGCTTGTTCATGTGTGTTTTTTGGCAAACTCCAGTCAGGCTTTCTTGTCTCTCTTTCTCAGCAGTGGGGTGATCCTGGGTCTCCTACCATATAACACCCTTTCATTGAGTTCGCGACGGATGGTGCGAGTTGAAACTGTCGTACCTTGTGTCTGAAGGTCAGCTTGAATCTGTTTGGCAGTTTATTGAGGTGCTTTCTCCACCATTCGAACAATCCTTTGCTGCAATCTACGTTCAAGTTTTCTCTTGTGGCCATGTCCAGGGATGTTGGCTACAGTGCCGTGGCCCTTAAACATCCTGATAACATTGCGTATCGTGGACACAGGAACATCAAAGTCGCTGGAGATGGACTTGTAGCCTTGAGATTGTCCATGCTTGGCTACAATCTTGTGTCTGACCTCACACAATTCTCTGGTTTTTCTCTTCTTTTTTTTCTTCTCCATGCTCATTGTGGTACACACAGTGACACAAAACAGCAGAATGACTCCTTTTCTCTATTGATTTTTATATGGCAAGCACATGCAACTCCCCACAGGTGAGTTCAATTCCAAAATAAAAGAGAAGCACCTGCTTGAAATCTAATTATTTCTTACAACATCTAAAAGGTGCCAATAATATTGTCTGGGCCATTTTAGGATTGCTGTGTGGAATGAGCTAATATTTAGTAATTTTTTCAGCTTTTTGTTTTGTTTTGTTCCACTGAAAACCAAAGAAATACATATGTGGATTTGAAAAGATTTTTTTTAATTTCAACAATTTTCTCAAAAATGGTGCATTATTTGAAAAAAGTGCAAGGGTGCCAATATTTTTGGCCACGACTGTATGTGGCAAGTACAATTGTCACCATTTAACTTAGCTGGGTGTTGGTTCCTCTCTCACAAGCAATGGCACTTCATCAAAGGACTTCTTCGACTCCATGGGACGGCCACAATCTGTACACGCTCCAACCCAGATTTCTGCCCGTGACAAATCCTCTCTTCTGGATTTGGTAATGAATAACTTTCCCACAAATGTTTCCTGCTCTTCCTTTGCTCCAATCAGTTAATTTGATCATGTGCTTGTGAAAGTCAACATCTCTTTGGATATTCTCAGAGCTGCCTCAATGCCAGCGAGTCTGGTATTTCACTCAAGCAGATTGGCAGGGACTGCCAGCAGCCATCTCTCTTTCAGACTGGTTTCCCATATCTATTACCCCCTGAAGGGAAGTTAGAACTCAGCATGGGAAATCTTCCACAGAAACCTGCTCTCCCTCATGCACAGATTCGTCGCATCTCATCTTCAATTATCCTACCCTTCTTCCCCACCCATGGTACACCGAATCCTGTGGTGAGGCAGTTACTTCTATTCCTGGAAGGCAAATATGACCGAAGGCAATCTCAGTGCATTACAAAAAGTCTGCAACAAGTGTGTCCACTCTTGTGAGAGCCAGAAAACATCTGTCCAACCTCAATAATTAATTTTCAAACTTGTGTTTCTCCACTAAGACCTGGTGGCACCTTGTTAAGTCTGTCTGGAGTTTGCTCTCCTTCCATCCTCTTTAAGTAGCACCACAGCTGACTGCTCGTGAGAATGCTGAATGCCTCAATTCTGTGTTTGCTTCCAAATATTGTGTCCCCAACCCCTCACTTTCAGGACCCATCCTTCTCCATTGTACTTGACTGCTTGACTCTGTCTTTTGCATCTGAGAAGGTGGAGAAGGTTCTTTCAACCCTCGACTAACTCTACGACTGGACTAAATGTCATCGGCTCACGTGTCCTAAAAACCTGCTCTGCTGCTCTTACACATCCTCTCTGTCCTTTTCACCCTGTCATTTGCACTTTGTCACCTGCCATCTGTTTGAAAATAGGCCAAGATCAAGGCAATACATAAAAAGGTGCAAAAACTGATCCGCTCGACTGTAGACCTATCGGGTTACTTACAATCAGTAAGGTCACTGAATCCATCATCGCAGTTGATATGAGATGAGGTTGTTGAACAGGAAGGATTTCCTATCACTAATTTGGTTTCAGAGCAGGCCACTCCACCTTGGACATGCTGATTCTACTCGCCCAGCAATGGATGGAGGCCCTCAATCTCAAACCTCAGATCAGGACCATCTGTGTGGACATATTTCATGCTTGTGATAGTTTGGCATCCTGCCTTAATCTCCAAACTCTGCCTATGGCAGCCAAGGCCAACTCCATATATGACTTCATGACTTTCTCTGCTCTCATAGCCAATGTGTGGCACTCAACGGAATCCTTTCATCTCCTCTCCTTGTCGTGGCTGGAGTGCCCATGACTGTTCTGGGCACACTCCTATTCCTGATCTTCATCAATAATCTCTCTGACTGGAAAATCCTCTTTCTATTTGGTGATGATTCCACCCTCTGCCATGACATCCCTCATACTTCAGATGGGCAGGCTGCAGCTTCTTCCCTCTCTTCAGACCTTGAAAAATAATCACAAGTTGATCAAACACATGGACTATGTCTTCAATCCTGACAAATCTCACATTCTCATAATCTCGCTCTGAACTGAAAGGACCATCTGGCAAACCCTCCTGTCTACTTTCTAAACGATCCCCTTGAGGAAGTTCAGTCATTCAAACTCCTGGGTCTCGCAATCAGCCGTGATCTTTCTTGGGAAAACCACACTTCAAAGTTGGCCGACAAAGTTAGCTGCCATTTGGGCATCCTCCGTCGTACAAAGTCCTACCTTGGCACACCTGAATTTGTATCCACCTTCAAGGGCTTCATCCGAAGTTTGATCGAGTACTGCTCACTGCTCTGAGCTGGCTCCCCTGCCTCAATATTGATCCGTTTGACGCTGTGTAAACAAAGGCCTTTAAGATTATTGGAATTTCCAGCGATGAAGCTGAATCTGGGCTTATCACTTCACCATCGTAGTCAGGTCAGTGGTGTCTGTCTTCTCCCACCTTTTTTTTGCGTCTTGCTCCATCTGCTCTTTCCATGCTTTTTTCCATCCCCCCAGGTTTCTGCAGGCTCACATGGTCCACCACCAACCCCCTTCTGGTGAAACTACCTAAATTCAGGATCACTGTTCACCTGCATTAATTTGTTCCTCCTTTTTTTTTTTTTTCTTTCCTCCCACTTGTGGAACTGGAACCAACTTCCACATTTTCTTCAATCTCATTTTCCCTCCATGTCTTCAAGACAGCTGTTCACCACAATCTCAGAGCACCCCAATCCAAAACCATGATATTTTCTACCCTCATTAACAACACCCAAGTCCCCCCCCACCCCTTCCTCCCAATTTCCAGTTTTCTCTCCTTGGAGTTTCCTTCTGTATCCAACTTGTCCACCCGACGCATGAGTGTTTTGCATCCTGTTTTTGTCTGTACATCCTGATCTGCTCAGTGTACTAGCTCTTCCACGAGCCTTGACTATACAAAAAAAAACTGAACAGGAAGGTGAGGGAGCGCTGGCAAACCCAATCGTTTGCGTGTTCCGATGAGTCCAAGCGTTACACCAGCGGAGTTGGTGTTGTGTCACCAATGGTGGAAAAGTCAAGGAATAGGGACCAGGCTATTTACCTTTTACAGTTTTTATCCTGTGCGTGCGAAGCGAAGAGCGGGGTTAAGCATTTGGTTCATGCCTATCCATCTGTCCACAAACATCAGTTTATGATAGAGTAACAACTTTATTTAAATCAAATATGACTGGAAAACATGTTTGTTTGTTTTTCAACATGACTCCAGAAAACAAATCTGTCGTTTTGCAGAACTTTGTCTCTGAATTCGTCCCAATTGCGCTTGCGCTGACAGGAGTGACACAATTTTTACTCTATCTGCTTGCTTCGGAGTCAAACAAAATTTTATTTCATTCCAAACAGTAAACTTACTGTTTTAAGGGCAATATACAAGACGCATACAACAGGCACGAATAACTAATGTAATGTGTTAATTAACGTGGTGTAAAAGACACTGCGTCAACGGCGGTAAATTTCTGCAATTAATTTTTTCCCTTTATACGACCGTTAAATCTTTATTTTATTTCTCTTGAAATATATACATGAACACGAGAACACAAATTATCTTCTTGTCACTTCCAACAACCTCCAGTTTTGCAGTACTTGGACATGTTAAATAAGGGTGGTGTATAAGACTGCTTCAACAGCGCTAAACTTCCGGAATATATATATATATATTTTTTAAAGCAACTTTAAAATCATTATTTATTTCAATTGATGTACAGTATATACTTGAATACGGTGTGGGTAATGTGTTTTATGAACTCGAGTTTGTTTTTTTTTGGGGGGGGGGGGGGGGGGGGATGTTATATATTTTAAAATTTTGAATTGCTTATTAAAACCTCCACACCTCCTGGCATTCTTCAATTTGAATGTCACCACAGGAATCTTCAGGCCTTAATATGCACTACTTTGCAAGTGGTGTATCAAAATATCCATTGTGCAGCAACATATAAACTTGACATATCCCACTTAGTTTCCTGACCTGGCTTTGCTAAGCAATCCCTTTTCTTTTCTGAAAAGATGATTGATTGAAAACTGTAGCAGAAAAAACTATGAGCATATGATGAAATGTACCTTCTGTATCTGAGTATTGGTCTGCTGTCTCACTTGTGTGTTTTAACCCAACTTGCTCTCCTTCCACCCGGCCAGGTTTGAATACGTGTTTAACTTCGATAATACATTTGAAATCCATGACGACATTGAGGTGCTCAAGCGCATGGGCATGACCTATGGCCTTGAGGCAGGCACCTGCAGTGAGGAAAACCTTGGAAAGGCCCAGGCTCTACTCCCACCTGCCCTCAAGCCCTTTCTGCGTGGTGTGTACACATTGGGTGGGGAAATATAAACTTGGTGCATACCGATTGGATGATATTCCACGTTTGGGTTTTTAAGATGTGGGAATTTTTTTTTAGATCCTCGTAGAGGATCTCTAAGTCTTACTCACGTTGTTGTTCTTGTGGACTTTTT
>CM068960.1:41839694-41873314 GCA_035128595.1 Eptatretus atami | reverse complement strand
GGCGCCGACTCTTCTTCATATGCTTCTTCTTTCTCACCGTCTTTTGCTGTATCTTCTGTCTCTTGTGTTTTGCCTTTTCTTTATTCTTTTATGTTATCTCTCACTATTCCATCGCGGTGTTTCTTTTCTGTCTCTTTACTGTTCTCTTTCTATGTTCTAGTTGTCTTCATTATTTCTGTCAATCTTCATATTTGATTGCTTTACTTTCTGTCAACTTTTGGTTCCGTTCAATTTCGAGGAGAACGCCTTGTCCGATTAAATCCATTTTTTCAGGGTATGTTGGTTGAGTAGAGAAAGTTCCATTCGAAAATGGGCGCGCTGCGATTTCAATGTGCCTCCATGGCAGCCATCTTGAAATTGGTTTCGTCGATTTCGAGGAGAACGCCTTGTCCGATAAAATCCATTTTTGCAGTGGTGGTGGGGCTGGGTAGAGGAAGGTTCCTTCGATAATCAGTGCGATGCGATATCCAATATGGCGGCTAGGCAGCCATCTTGAATTTGGTTTCCAGACAATAACTTGAGAACGGCTTGACAGATTGACTTTATTATAATGGGGTGTGTGAGAAGGTTCCTTTCGATATACAGCACAATCCAATATCCAATATGCGGCTAGGGCAGCCATCTTGAATTTGGTTTCCGGACAATAACTTGAGAACGGCTTGACTATTGATTTCATTTTGTGATATAATGGTGTTTAGAGAAGTTTGAACGTTGATTATTGATTCATTTTGTGTGATATAATGGGGTGTTTAGAGAAGTTTGAGAACGGCTTGACTTATTGATTTCATTTTTGATGATAATGGGGTGTTTAGAGGAAAGTTCCTTCGATATTCAGCGCAATCCGATATCCAAATATGCGGCTAGAGCAGCCATCTTGAATTTGGTTTCCGGACAATAACTTGAGAACGGCTTCACACATTGATTTATTCTGGCGAGGTATAATGGGGTGAGTAGAGGAAGGTTCCTTTCCAAAATGGGCATGCTGCGATTTTCACTGTGGCCGCCACGGCAGCCATCTTGAAATTGGTTTCTGTCAATTTCGAGGAGAACACCTTGTCCGATTAAATCCATTTTTGCTGGTGTGTTGGGTGAGTAGAGGAAGGTTCCTTCGAAAATAGGCATGCTGCGATTTTCAATATGGCCACCATCTTGAAATTGGTTTGCGTCAAGGGCTGAGGGGTTACGCCCGCTTTGCGGTGCTATTTTTAAAATTCTTGTTTTAATATCCTCATGAGCACAGTTATCTGCTTTCCTGCTCTTCTATGAGCCTCACTCTCTAAAGGGTAAATAAAAGCGATTCTTCTTTAATTGATGAAGTTATTTTGGTTCCGATTGAAATGCCTAATCCTTTCACAGTGTTGTTGCTGTGCTTAAAGTGTGAGGTTGCTATAAAGCCCGATGCTTTGTCAGCATTATACACAGATGTCTGCCCATCAGTAGTTTGAAGTGTTTGGAAAGTGTGTTAGCTAGGAGTATGCACTCTCCTTGAGCTGTTCTCACCTGATGTGTTGTGCCCCCCAACACCTCGCTGTCGTTGTGCTCTGGTATGGTGTTCAGAGATGGCGCAAAGCCAGGCACAGGTGGGGCTTGCACCATCTCGAACCGCAGAGCAGCAAGCACCCAGCGGGTAAGTGCTGAATTTACATTTATTCTCTGCTTTAAAAAAAGAAAAACATCGAGTTGTGCGCCTGTTCATTGTTGCATTCGATCTACATCGGTGTTTGCATAAAGCATTTGCCGTGGTTTATACTTTATGGACAATTCTCTTCATCCTCCTGATGTGCAAGAAAATTGATTTTTAATACCAATATGTAGTATATATATATATATATATATATATATATAATATATATATATAATTATATATATATATATATAATATGTGTGTGTGTGCGTATCAAATTTTGCATCTCGTTTTCAGAATTGTCGATGTACCAGTCGCATGTTCATGGTAATGTGCCATCGTTTTGCTCTTGTGGTATCAAGCAATAAGGCTTGTTGTTTACAGGCTCTGGATGCTGAGGTGGAGAGTGCTGTTGGAATGTACTGCCAAGTGGGCAAAAGGACGGGATGAGACGCCTTACTCGTTCATAGGCGACGATGATGATGAGGAAGAAGACGAGGAAAGTGAATGTTGATGAAATTCTTCAGACTAAAGCACCATGTCCATAGTCCTGACAACTTTTATGTTGGCTGGAGAAAGATGAGGTGTTGTGGTGTTTCGTGCTCAACCCTTCATTGGATTTTCATGTGGCCTTGATTTGGCTGCTGATTTATTTTCTTCAAATGAATCTTCTTGTTTTATTTTATTTTTATTTTATTTTTTGTAAATAATCCTTGTGTGATGTCTTTGTTAAACCCATTTGGTTGAAATATTTGAGTCCAAAGCAGCTTTTTGACAAATTAGAATGTTTATTGGGGCTGCCATGACCCAATGCTGTCTCTGCCTCCCCCCCCCCCATCCACCCCCAATCCATGTAACACCACTTCATATCTTCATTGCTCTGCACTCGAGTTTCAACTCCATCTTTTGTACCTTTTTTTTTCTTTTTTTTTTTTTCAACCATTCTAAATTCTGCCTCTGTTTCACGTATCATAGATTAGTAGAAGTGGTGAGATAGTTGGCATTGGAATGTATGTAAGTTAGACTTGGATAATTTTATGTTAAATAAGTCCGCAGTATCAGGAGTGAATTAATTTTTTTTCTCACGTTGGTTGAAACGCACCCATGCCTTGGTGGCTTGGATGAGGGGAGAGAGATTAATAATGCCTTGTTTTTTGCTATTGATCCTAAGAAATTAACAATACTTCAGTGCTGAATAAGACAACTTGTGTTGCCCCTGCCACACTTGATGAATAAGCCTTCGGTGATGAACTTCAGCAATATATTGGTAAAATAAATCCAATTTGTGCTCGCTATTATTTTGATGTTGTAACTTCCTACGTGCTCATATGTTCAAGTTGATTATGAGTTTGTAGTGTCTTTATTGGGTAGAGGTTAAAATGATGCATCACAACATTTAGGAAATGAAGTAGATTGGGGTGCTGACCGCAATCCTGCTCTTCCACGGCGGAAGTTTTCCCATGCATATAATTTTTTTTTAACCAGCAGTTGTTTTGTAATGCCTCGTTCAACACCATGAAAATTACATTTTGCCACGACAATGTTTGCATAATTATCACACCTGGCCCATTGTAGAAATGTGTCTTTCTGCTTGTCATTACAGGTGAATTGTTTTTTTTTCATTTTGATGTTGAGAGGTGGCCTTAAATCAGACCTTTTTGAAAAGCTGAACTAATTTTGCAACTCCCAAATTCCCCCCCCTCCCCCCCGCCATCACCCAACACACCATACCACCCCCACCCCATGCCCTTTTCTTTTTTAAACTCTAACAACCTCTGCGCTGTAACTTAAAAAACCTCTGCTTGTTGCGTCTATGTATTAAAATGACTTAACATTTTCTATATTATATATATTATCTATCTATACTTTTTTTTTGTTCTTTTTGGCTGGATACTCGGTCAACTTAAACACATGGTATCTGAGCATGATATGTTGGTGCATTGCTACTGCCAGCATCTGTGTGATGCATAGATTTATGCAATCGTTGTGGTTTGGTTGACTTCCCAGAATTCTGGTATTCCTATTCTGAAATCTGTCTTGTATTTGTTAAGTCTAAGGAAAGTGGGTTTGTTTGTTTGTTCTTGTTTTTTTGAAATACAATGTTGTGAAATGCCAGAAGTGCTTGCAGTTTGCTGTTATAGTTACTGCAATGAAAGGAATTTTTTGAAATGCACACTGTCATTTCTAACTTTCAGTGGTCTAAGTCTATCTATTATCACCCGAACACCTGGTTAAACTTTGCAAAGCCATTTTGCTGTTCTCAATTTTGGAGAGACGGTGGAGCGACAAGGGAACCGTGTGAAAATTGGGCTTTGCTGGATTACTGTGCTGTTGAAGCCTCCCTTTTGCAGCTCCCTGCCTGTTGCACCATCAGCTGTCCCTGTTGTAGCATTCCTGTCATCTGAATAATGCCTATGGCACTATATTACGATTTTTATATTTGTGTGTTCAGTTGTCTTTTTAATCACCACTGTTGTTTATTGCTTGAACTTCATGGACATACTTGGAGTACATTGACTGCAGCAGCAGGATGCTGTACCAATCCGGATGTGATTGACTCTTCGATTCATGATGAACAATCTTTGCATACCTTGTTTCCATGCACCGCTTCTGCCAGTTTGAAAACCGTGCTGCCCCTGATGCTGCATTTCCATGTCATGTATCATCTTGTTTTGACGCCAAAGCGAGCTCGCCCACATTTTATACTCACTATTTACCAAAGTGAGCAGGAGTGCTGGCCAATCAGATGATGAGTTGGCACTTACGTTTTGTCAGAACGAAAGGAAAGCGCCATTATTTGGCTTGCGATAATCCTGATTTTTATTTATTTTCCTTTCCTTGATACCTTTTTAAAAGCAATTCGTTGGCAGAAGAGATGAGATGTTTCAGGAGATTACGATGAGAATTTAGCTTGTCACTTGTGACAATACACATCCAAGGCCTAAATGGTGCATAGATGTCGCATTTTTCTCATGCATAGCACCCAATACAGACTCAACTCATGACACCATGCCGTTTACTCCTCAAGGGTTGCTGATAAGGAATTACTTGCATCCATCAAAATGTCCGCTGGAAACGTTAGCTTTTAACTCTGCTCAGATAGAGCATCAGCACATGTGGGTTACCGGAGAACGAGGATCGGGGCGACGCGTTTTCAACCCCAGTCGAGTGTTCATGTAAACGAGTAAAGGATACCTTTGTTGATGTTACTGCTGTAAGAGGTCTTCATTTTTGTTGATCAGTTTTAAGTCATAATTGCACTTGCATTTTTTTTTCCTCCATTTTATACATGACCTTTTCTTTTTTTTCCTGGTTGCTGATGACAAGTTCACAGTTTGGGAATCTTACTTGGTTGTTGTTTACTCAGTGTCAATGCGATGTTTGCAGATTTTAAATTTCTTGTTATTCCAAAACTTTAGCAGCTGCTAGTTGTCCAGGCAGCTCCATTTTAAGTTGTTCGTGTGCTGCTTTAAAAAAAAAAAGTGTGTTTTGTGCTCTTAAATGCTTGTAATTTTCATTCTAATGGCGTATTTCTGCCCGGTAGGTAGTACTGAGCCTCATGCTGCATTCTGCTGCATCAAATCGTTTGACCTGGCTCTGTAGGCGTGATATATATTTTATATTATTACCTTTCTGTGCCCCTTGTTCATTTAATGATCATTGGTTAAGTGAATTGCCTTTGCTTGGAATTTGTACCAGTTTCTAACACAATGTACATTTGAAATAAAGTGCAACATTTTCATAGCCCTTGTATTTTTGCCTTTATTACCCCTACCAGTTTCACCGGAGGGACCATAGGTTTACTCTCTATCTATCTTCCATCCCACTGTGGTTTTGCAGACTTTTTCCCTCCCATCCCCTTTAATGTATTCAACTGAAACTGGGTGCATGGCTTTATTATTGTGGAGTTACAGAACAAGTCGAGTTTCAGCATATTTCATCATTTTTTTCTTTTCAGTAATGCCCTTTTTGGACTTCGAAATTTCACATCTGGCCTGACTCGACCCAATGAAATCATGTGCCGCCATTGCACGAAGCAGCACAGATCGGCAGGCCTTGAGCATAGGTGTTTTCCAAGGCCCAGTGCCAATTGGAATGATCCCAGGTATTTGACAATACACATTCAAGGCCCCAATGAAATCACTGTGTATGCACATATGCCGTCCGCATGTTATTGCTTCATGTATTTACATCAGGTTATTTTTTATTATATTTGGCACCGAACATGCTATTGTACACTGCCAAACAAAGGGATGTGTTTACTGGTGCGAAAAGTCTGGCTAAAACTGAAATTTCACACAAAAACCTTCGTTTAATTTGCTTTTGTGTGAGTTGCATAATTCAAGGCAGTGGATGCTGGAGTTCAAATCCTGATCCAGCTATGCACTGTGTTCACCCTGGTCACACGCATGTTTTTGCTTCATGTATATACATACATCGGGTTATTTAAAATACCACATTGGTGGAAGACATCTATTGCAAAGCAATTCTTGCTCTTGTTTACTTTATTATATTATTTTTTGAGATGCACAATAACAGCATAACCTTTTGTTCATCTGCTGAACAGCTTTGGTCTAAAGAACAGAATATACAGCACAAACTTAAATTTCCCTCCACATTTCCTTCCATACAAACTATAAGTCCTCGCCGTGCACATATTGAGTGTGCAGTCCATGCTCATCTCGGATAAAGCCAATTGACTTTTAAATGGAATGTATATTTTCTGCTTTTTCTGATGTATCATACTCTGTTTCAGTGTCTGCTGTCAAACAATTTCTTGGCAAGGGTTACACTGGGTGGTTTGCCATTGCCTTCCAAGCAGTAGCTCGGCATGAATTGTGATTTGTTCAAGGTGCCAGCAATGACTGAATCTTCGCGAAGGAGACCTTGGGATCTTTAACGTCGATAAACTAATGCTGGCAGATGGGAAGCTTAGTTTAACGTCCGTCCAAGGGCCGGCGCACACATTGATGGTCGCCCTGCCTGTGATGCACCGGGATGACAGTTTAAGCTGCGACGAGATTCTAACCCAGGATAGACAGCTCGGAGGTGAGTGTGTATACCTTTGGCTAACCTGTCAACCCGATGTTTCCATATTTGAGACTTCAGGTTAAAAGTGGTATTTTGTTCAGCTTATGGGGGTGAAACTAAGGGACAGAGTTTCAAATTGTGCTTCCTGGAGTATCCTGTGAGTGAAAAAGCAGAGTTATATTGAATGGACAATTTGCTCCCACAGACGGTGAAGCGCAACCGATTGCTGCGAGAGAAATGGTGACTGGTTAGCAAAGTTAATTTACCACAAAAATAAACCGACTCCAACCAGATAACCATCGCAACCATATTCAACTGAAATGTGCTAAATCAACCCTGAATACCAGATTTAATAACGTTGGAGAAAACAATTTCCTGTGAAGTTCGCTATGTTAGGACTCTGACTGACCACCATGCTGAAAGGTGTCCAAAAAGGGTTGTGCCATAAGTTGGTATTGGTGGGTTTTTTTTTTGTTTGTTTATTTGTATATGACATGAGTGACAAACACAGCAAGTGGATGTGCAATGTGTTACATGCCAATAGAATTAAAAAATAATTCATGTTGGTTAAAGCAAATTTACAAAATATAATCTTCCGATGTAAATATTTGCTTAGCCCATCGTAAATTCCTTGTCAGTTTTACAACTTGCCACTAAGTGTGGCTCCGTGTCATATTGTGCTGAAGGAGTCGTGTAATTTGGCGATCGTAACCGCAAGTGTTTAACCGCTTGACGTTCTTGCGAGTTTTTGACCACGTCGGCTGCGGTGGTCAAAAACTGTCTCATGCGGCTCTAAACCGTTTACTTTCTCATCTGTATATCAGATGCTGAGAATTTTTGAATCTTTATGAGAAAATTGCTTGATTCTTCAAGAGAAATTAAGGGCTGAAATTGAATTGTTTTGTCAAAGTTAGAATTCTCTGCACTTCTAAGTTCCTTCACACTGCAGGCTTGCAATGGATGACTTGTGTCACATGCCACATTCTCAACCTTTTTGGACCGAAGCAACAAAGTATGAATTGTTTCTCCCCTGAATTTGAGTACATTTATGAAAGTGAACAAAGTGCTGGGAAAATCGTACAATTCAAGAGTAATTGCGAAACCTATAAAATGTAGATACTCAGCTTAATACGAATACTCAATAAGATAGATTTTTCAAAGACTATCTTTATTCCATTTTTGACAGCCAAATGTTGTCTCGATCGGACAATTACCAAGCCCTCATGATGTGCTTAATATCTTTGGAACCCGTTTTTTACAACAGCATATATTTCAAATGGAGAATGCTAAGAATGAATGCTGATTCCGCAAAGGAAGTGTGGCGGAGCAAAGTCTGTTGCTCTCACATTAGTCGACAGATGGTCTGTGGCCTTTGTGTTTTACCACCTGTTCTCCAGTCCTAACTCCGTCTCCTCTCTCAGCCCTGACTCTCCCCAGAAACTCTATAAGACACGTGTTCTTACAGTAGCCCCCTCTGGTTAACCCCCCCCCAAATCCAAAGCTTACTGCCTTACCTCAACTTTTGTATGTGAACCACCACCATGAGGTTCTAATCAACTTCTCCCCCTTTTCCCAGGGCTTTAATTTGTGTGTACGACATTGTCTATCCTCCTCTATGGCGGCTAGGGCAGCCATCTTGAATTTGGTTTCCAGACAATAACTTGAGAACGGCTTGACAGATTGACTTTATTATAATGGGGGTGGTTTGAGGAAGGTTCCTTTCGATATACAGCACAATCCAATATCCAATATGGCGGCTAGGGCAGCCATCTTGAATTTGGTTTCCGGACAATAACTTGAGAACGGCTTGACTTATTGATTTCATTTTTGTGTTGAATAATGGGGGTGTTTAGAGGAAGGTTTGAGAACGGCTTGACTTATTGATTTCATTTTTGTGTGATATAATGGGGGTGTTTAGAGGAAGTTTGAGAACGGCTTGACTTATTGATTTCATTTTTGTGTGATATAATGGGGTGTTTAGAGGAAGGTTCCTTTCGATATTCAGCGCAATCCGATATCCAAATATGCGGCTAGAGCAGCCATCTGAATTTGGTTTCCGGACAATAACTTGAGAACGGCTTCACACATTGTTTTATTCTGGCGAGGTATAATGGGGTTGAGTAGAGAAGGTTCCTTTCCAAAATGGGCATGCTGCGATTTTCACTGTGGCCGCCACGGCAGCCATCTTGAAATTGGTTTCTGTCAATTTCGAGGAGAACACCTTGTCCGATTAAATCCATTTTTGCTGGTGTGTTGGGTTGAGTAGAGGAAGGTTCCTTTCGAAAATAGGCATGCTGCGATTTTCAATATGGCCACCATCTTGAAATTGGTTTGCGTCAAGGGGCTGAGGGGTTACGCCCGCTTTGCGGTGCTATTTTTAAAATTCTTGTTTTAATATCCTCATGAGCACAGTTATCTGCTTTCCTGCTCTTCTATGAGCCTCACTCCTCTAAAGGGTAAATAAAAGCGATTCTTCTTTAATTGATGAAGTTATTTTGGTTCCGATTTGAAATGCCTTAATCCTTTCACAGTGTTGTTGCTGTGCTTAAAGTGTGAGGTTGCTATAAAGCCCGATGCTTTGTCAGGCATTATACACAGATGTCTGCCCATCAGTAGTTTGAAGTTTTGGAAAGTGTGTAGCTAGGGAGTATGCACTCTCCTTTGAGCTGTCTCACCTGATGTGTTGTGCCCCCCAACACCTCGCTGTCGTTGTGCTCTGGTATGGTGTTCAGAGATGGCGCAAAGCCAGGCACAGGTGGGGCTTGCACCATCTCGAACCGCAGAGCAGCAAGCACCCAGCGGGTAAGTGCTGAATTTACATTTATTCTCTGCTTTAAAAAAAGAAAAACATCGAGTTGTGCGCCTGTTCATTGTTGCATTCGATCTACATCGGTGTTTGCATAAAGCATTTGCCGTGGTTTATACTTTTATGGACAATTCTCTTCATCCTCCTGATGTGCAAGAAAATTGATTTTTAATACCAATATGTATGTATATATATATATATATATATATTATATATATATATATATATATATATATATATATATATATATATATAATATGTGTGTGTGTGCGTATCAAATTTTGCATCTCGTTTTCAGGAATTGTCGATGTACCAGTCGCATGTTCATGGTAATGTGCCATCGTTTTGCTCTTGTGGTATCGAAGCAATAATGGCAGCTTGTTGTTTACAGGCCTCTGGATGCTGAGGTGGAGAGTGCTGTTGGGAATGTACTGCCAAGTGGGGCAAGGGAAGGACGGGATGAGACGCCTTACTCGTTCATAGGCGACGATGATGATGAGGAAGAAGACGAGGAAAGTGATGTTGATGAAGATTCTTCAGACTAAAGCACCATGTCCATAGTCCTGACAACTTTTATGTTGGCTGGAGAAAGATGAGGTGGTTGTGGTGTTTCGTGCTCAACCCTTGGCATTTGGATTTTCATGTGGCCTTTGATTTGGCTGCTGATTTATTTTCTTCAAATGAATCTTCTTGTTTCTTATTTTATTTTTATTTTTATTTTTTGTAAATAATCCTTGTGTGATGTCTTTGTTAAACCCATTTGGTTGAAATATTTGAGTCCAAAGCAGCTTTTTGACAAATTAGAATGTTTATTGGGGGCTGCCATGACCCAATGCTGTCTCTGCCTCCCCCCCGCCAATCCACCCTCCAATCCATGTAACACCACTTCATATCTTCATTTGCTCTGCACTCGAGTTCAACTCCATCTTTTGTGTACCTTTTTTTTTTTCTTTTTTTTTTTTTCAAACCATTCTAAATTCTGCCTCTGTTTCACGTATCATAGATTAGTAGAAGTGGTGAGATAGTTTGGCATTGGGAATGTATGTAAGTTAGACTTGGATAATTTTTATGTTAAATAAGTCCGCAGGTATCAGGAGTGAATTAATTTTTTTTCTCACGTTGGTTGAAACGCACCCATGCCTTGGTGGCTTGGATGAGGGGAGGAGAGATTAATAATGCCTTGTTTTTTGCTATTGATCCTTAAGAAATTAACAATACTTCAGTGCTGAATAAGACAACTTGTGTTGCCCCTGCCACACTTGATTGAATAAGCCTTCGGTGATGAACTTCAGCAATATATTGGTAAATAAATCCAATTTGTGCTCGCTATTTATTTTGATGTTGGTAACTTCCTACGTGCTCATATGTTCAAGTTGATTATGAGTTTGTAGTGTCTTTTATTGGGGTAGAGGTTAAAATGATGCATCACAACATTTAGGAAATGAAGTAGATTGGGGGTGCTGACCGCAATCCTGCTCTTCCCACGGCGGAAGTTTTCCCATGCATATAATTTTTTTTAACCAGCAGTTGTTTGGTAATGCCTCGTTCAACACATGAAAATTGACATTTTGCCACGACAATGTTTGCATAATTATCACACCTGGCCCATTGTAGAAATGTGTCTTTCTGCTTGTCATTACAGGTGAATTGTTTTTTTTTTCATTTTGATGTTGAGAGGTGGCCTTAAATCAGACCTTTTTGAAAAGCTGAACTAATTTTGCAACTCCCAAATCCCCCCCCTCCCCCCCCCATCACCCAACACACCATACCACCCCACCCCATGCCCTTTTCTTTTTTAAACTCTAAGCAACCTCTGCTGCTGTAACTTAAAATACCTCTGCTTGTTGCGTCTATGTATTAAAATGACTTTAACATTTTCTATTTATATATATATTATCTATCTATACTTTTTTTTTTTGTTCTTTTTGGCTGGATACTCGGTCAACTTAAACACATGGTATCTGAGCATGATATGTTGGTGCATTGCTACTGCCAGCATCTGTGTGATGCATAAGACTATGGCAATCGTTGTGGTTTGGTTGACTTCCCAGAATTCTGGGTATTCCTATTCTGAAATCTGTCTTGTATTTGTTAAGTCTAAGGAAAGTGGGTTTTTGTTTGTTTGTTCTTGTTTTTTTGAAATACAATGTTTGTGAAATGCCAGAAGGTGCTTGCAGTTTGCTGTTATAGTTACTGCAATGAAAGGAATTTTTTGAAATTGCACACTGTCATTTCTAACTTTCAGTGGTCTAAGTCTATCTATTATCACCCGAACACCTGGTTAAACTTTGCAAAGCCATTTTGCTGTTCTCAATTTTGGAGAGACGGTGGAGCGAGCAAGGGAACCGGTGTGAAAATTGGGCTTTGCTGGATTACTGGTGCTGTTGAAGGCCTCCCTTTTGCAGCTCCCTGCCTGTTGCACCATCAGCTGTCCCTGTTGTAGCATTCCTGTCATCTGAATAATGCCTATGGCACTATATTACGATTTTTGATATTTGTGTGTTCAGGTTTGTCTTTTTAATCACCACTGTTGTTTATTGCTTGAACTTCATGGACATACTTGGAGTGACATTGACTGCAGCAGCAGGAGGTGCTGTACCAATCGAGATGTGATTTGACTCTTCGATTCATGATGAACAATCTTTGCATACCTTGTTTCCATGCACCGCTTCTGCCAGTTTGAAAACCGTGCTGCCCCTGATGCTGCATTTCCATGTCATGTAGTCATCTTTGTTTTGACCGCCAAAGCGAGCTCGCCCACATTTTATACTCACTATTTACCAAAGTGAGCAGGGAGTGCTGGCCAATCAGATGATGAGTTGGCACTTACGTTTTGTCAGAACGAAAGGAAAGGCGCCATTATTTGGCTTGCGATAATCCTGATTTTTATTTATTTTCCTTTCCTTTGATACCTTTTTAAAAGCAATTCGTTGGCAGAAGAGATGAGATGTTTCAGGAGATTACGATGAGAATTTAGCTTGTCACTTGGTGACAATACACATCCAAGGCCTGAAATGGTGCATAGATGTCGCATTTTTCTCATGCATAGCACCCCAATACAGACTCAACTCATGACACCATGCCGTTTACTCCTCAAGGGTTGCTGATAAGGAATTACTTGCATCCATCAAAATGTCCGCTGGAAACGTTAGCTTTTAACTCTGCTCAGATAGAGCATCAGCACATGTGGGTTACCGGAGAACGAGGATCGGGGCGACGCGGTTTTCAACCCCAGTCGAGTGGTTCATGTAAACGAGGTAAAGGGATACCTTTGTTGATGTTACTGCTGTAAGAGGTCTTCATTTTTGTGATCAGTTTTAAGTCATAATTGCACTTGCATTTTTTTTTCCTCCATTTTATACATGACCTTTTCTTTTTTTTCCTGGGTTGCTGATGACAAGTTCACAGTTTGGGAATCTTACTTGGTGGTTGTTTTACTCAGTGTCAATGCGATGTTTGCAGATTTTAAATTTTCTTGTTTATTCCAAAACTTTAGCAGCTGCTAGTTGTCCAGGCAGCTCCATTTTAAGTTGTTCGTGTGTGCTTTAAAAAAAAAAAGTGGTGTTTTGTGCTCTTAAATGCTTGTAATTTTCATTCTAATGGCGTATTTCTGCCCGGTAGGTAGTACTGAGCCTTCATGCTGCATTCTGCTGCATCAAATCGTTTGACCTGGCTCTGTAGGCGTGATATATATTTTTATATTATTTACCTTTCTGTGGCCCCTTGTTCATTTAATGATCATTGGTTAAGTGAATTGCCTTTGCTTGGAATTTGTACCAGTTTCTAACACAATGTACATTTGAAATAAAGTGCAACATTTTCATAGCCCTTGTATTTTTGCCTTTATTACCCCTACCAGTTTCACCGGAGGGGACCATAGGTTTACTCTCTATCTATCTGTCCATCCCACCTGTGGTTTTGCAGACTTTTTTTCCCCTCCCATCCCCTTTAATGTATTCAACTGAAACTGGGTGCATGGCTTTATTATTGTGAGTTACAGAACAAGTTCGAGTTTCAGCATATTTCATCATTTTTTTTTCTTTTCAGTAATGCCCTTTTTGGACTTCGAAAATTTCACATCTGGCCTGACTCGACCCCAATGAAATCATGTGCCGCCATTGCACGAAGCAGCACAGATCGGCAGGCCTTGAGCATAGGTGTTGGTCCAAGGCCCAGTGCAATTGGAATGATCCCAGGTATTGTGACAATACACATTCAAGGCCCCAATGAAATCACTGTGTATGCACATATGCCGTCCGCATGTTATTGCTTCATGTATTTACATCAGGTTATTTTTATTATATTTGGCACCGAACATGCTATTGTACACTGCCCAAACAAAGGGATGTGTTTACTGGTGCGAAAAGTCTGGCTAAAACTGAAATTTCACACAAAAACCTTCGTTTATTTTGCTTTTGTGTGAGTTGCATAATTCAAGGGTCAGTGGATGCTGGAGTTCAAATCCTGATCCAGCTATGCACTGTGTCACCCTGGTCACACGCATGTTTTTGCTTCATGTATATACATACATCGGGTTATTTAAAATACCACATTGGTGGAAGACATCTATTGCAAAGCAATTCTTGCTCTTGTTTACTTTATTATTATTATTTTTTGAGATGCACAATAACAGCATAACCTTTTGTTCATCTGCTGAACAGCTTTGGTCTAAAGAACAGAATATACAGCACAAACTTAAATTTCCCTCCACATTTCCTTCCATACAAACTATAAGTCCTCGCGGTGCACATATTGAGTGGTGCAGTCTCATGCTCATCTCGGATAAAGCCAATTGACTTTTAAATGGAATGTATATATTCTGCTTTTTCTGATGTATCATACTCTGTTTCAGTGTCTGCTGTCAAACAATTTCTTGGCAAGGGTTACACTGGGTGGTTTGCCATTGCCTTCCAAGCAGTAGCTCGGGCATGAATTTGTGATTTGTTCAAGGTGCCAGCAATGACTGAATCTTCGCGAAGGAGACCTTGGGATCTTTAACGTCGATAAACTAATGCTGGCAGATGGGAAGCTTAGTTTAACGTCCGTCCAAGGGCCGGCGCACACATTGATGGATCGCCCTGCCTGTGATGCACCGGGATGACAGTTTATAGCTGGACCGAGATTCTAACCCAGGATAGACAGCTCGGAGGTGAGTGTGTATACCTTTGGGCTAACCTGTCAACCCGATGTTTCCATATTTTGAGACTTCAGGTTAAAAGTGGTATTTTGTTCAGCTTATGGGTGAAACTAAGGGACAGAGTTTCAGAATTGTGCTTCCTGGAGTATCCTGTGAGTGAAAAAGCAGAGTTATATTGAATGGGACAATTTGCTCCCACAGACGGTGAAGCGCAACCGATTGCTGCGAGAGAAATGGTGACTGGTTAGCAAGAGTTAATTTACCACAAAAATAAACCGACTCCAACCAGATAACCATCGCAACCATATTCAACTGAAATGTGCTAAATCAACCCTGAATACCAGGATTTAATAACGTTGGAGAAAACAATTTCCTGTGAAGTTCGCTATGTTAGGACTCTGACTGACCACCATGCTGAAAGGTGTCCAAAAAGGGTTGTGCCATAAGTTGGGTATCGGTGAGGTTTTTTTTTTTGTTTTGTTATTGTATATGACATGAGTGACAAACACAGCCAAGTGGATGTGCAATGTGTTGTACATGCCAATAGGAAATTTAAAAAAATAATTCATGTGTGGTTAAAGCAAATTTACAAAATATAATCTTCCGATGTAAATATTGCTTAGCCCATCGTAAATTCCTTTGCAGTTTGTTACAACTTGCCACTAAGTGTGGCTCCGGTGTCATATTGTGCTGAAGGAGTCGTGTGAATTTGGCGATCGTAACCGCAAGTGTTTAACCGCTTGACCGTTCTTGCGAGTTTTTGGACCACGTCGGCTGCGGTGGTTCAAAAACTGTCTCATGGGCTCTAAACCGTTTACTTCTCATCTGTATATTCAGATGCTGAAGAATTTTTGGAATCTTTATGAGAAAATTGCTGATTCTTCAAGAGAAATTTAAGGGGCTGAAATTGATATTGTTTTTGTCAAAGTTAAGAATTCTCTGCACTTCTAAGTTCCTTCACACTGCAGGCTTGCAATGGATGACTTGTGGTCACATGCCACATTCTCAACTTTTGGACCGAAGCAACAAAGTATGAATTGTTTCTCCCCCTGAATTTGAGTACATTTATGAAGTGAACAAAGTGCTGGGAAAATCGTACAATTCAGAGATAATTGCGAAACCTATAAAATGTAGTATACTCAGCTTAATACGAATACTCAATAAGATAGATTTTTCAAAGACTATCTTTATTCCATTTTTTGACAGCCAAATGGTTGTCCTCGATCGGACAATTGACCAAGCCCTCATGATGTGCATTTAATATCTTTGGAACCCGTTTTTACAACAGCATATATTTCAAATGGAGAATGCTAAGAATGAATGCTGATTCCGCAAAGGGAAGTGTGGCGGAGCAAAGGTCTGTTGCTCTCACATTAGTCGACAGATGGTCTGTGGCCTTTGTGTTTTACCACCTGTTCTCCAGTCTAACTCCGTCTCCTCTCTCAGCCCTGACTCTCCCCAGAAACTCTATAAGACACGTGTTCTTACAGTAGCCCCCTCTTGGTTAACCCCCCCCCCCAAATCCAAGCTTACTGCCTTACCTCAACTTTTGTATGTGGAACCACCACCATGAGGTTCTATCCAACTTCTCCCCCTTTTCCCAGGGCTTTAATTGTGTGTTGTACGACATTGTCTTGTTATTCACCATCTTTCCCCTTGGTCTTTCTTTATCTTTTTTTACCCTCCCTGACCCTGCCTGACCTCTCACTTGTAGGTTGCCGTTTTCTCCCCTCCACACTCATCTTTTCTTGTTTGTTCATTCCCATGTGCCCATTCCCATTCATATACTGTCACCTTGCTCTTCCATGAGCCTCAACCTTATTAAAAAAAAAAATACAGGCTCTTTTCACCATATAAATTTCACGAAATTTTCACCATAAATGCGACTTCTCGTGTAGAATGCTTTTGTGATAACTATTACGGCGTAGGCCACGTGGTATGGCAGCAATGTTGGAAAAAAGGAAAAACTTTGCACCTCCTGTATCTCTTAAACCACTCCATGGAAAAATAATTGAAACTTGGCACATGTGAAGTACTCCTCATGGGAAAAAGTGTGATTTTGTTTTTTGTTTTTTGATGTCATATGTGGCTTCGTTATGACGTCATAATTAAATATGTCAAATATTTTATCTGATCAGTATGAAAATTTTTGAGGGTCATCTCAGGCTGAATTGTAATTGGCAAAAAAAAAAGATGTCATCAGTCACGTGGTTTGCCAGCCACCTTGTTTTTAACAAACCTTCAAAAATCTTCTCTGTAATGGCTGAATATATCGAGGCAAAACTACATGTACGCTCGCCGATACATGAGGAAAAAAAGTTCTCTACCTATGATATCATAGGTCAAATGGTTTGGCAGCTATGATTTTTTTTTGAAGAATAAACATTTTAAAACCTTCTCCAGAATGGCTTGACAGATCGAGGGGAAACTTCACATACTTGTTCCTCAAGCCTTTGGGGATACCAGGGTGTTCACGAATAATTAATAGGTGACATGGTCTGGCAGCCATATTGGTTTGAACGAAATTCATTAACAAAAATGAAAAAAATCTTTTTCTTGAACTGCTTCATCAATCAAGGTGAAATGTGCCGGTTATGATCTAGTAGACATGTGTAATATGTTTTAAATTTCAACCTGATCGGACACATGGTCCCGCAGCCAGAATTATTTAATATTTTAAATCCTGGGTCGAAGGATTTAAATCAAACTTGGTACAAGTATGTATAATGATGTAATAATGTGGGTGGAGGCATATCTGGTGACATACAGTAGCAATGTCGAAGGTTGTCGGTCTAGTTTTTCCTAAATAACTAAGAACTTTGTCATTTATATTCATGCTCTTTTTCATTTATCAAAAATGCGTTCAAAAGGTGAAAGGAATTTTATCAGGTTGACTAGTTGATGGAGAAGCTTGCTTTCCCACCTGAAAAGAGAACTGTTGTGCAATCCTTTTTAGATAAACATTTGTTAAGAAGCACTGTTCGGGTTTTGGGCATTGATCTGCAGGGAGAACGAGACTCGCCCAAGGAAACGATCTCGTTCTTTGGTGTTTATTCCCTCGCCAGTCACGTGGCACTTGATTGCGACCTTCCGCCCTTGTGTCACGTTCCACAGGTGCACGGCCACACTTGGGCGTATGTATCCTTCCTGAAAAGGGACACGGCAAGGGTAAGCACTTCACTTGATGCGATAACCAATGGTTTCTTTGTTTGCCAATTTATGTTTGGTCACAATCGATTGATTTCTTATCTAGTTCTGAAATCTCAGTGCTTTACAAAGAAGAAAAAGGTAAAAGTATACAGTTAAGAAAATAATGGATGAAAACAACAGGATTTGATTGAGGTATGCTGACTACCGTGGGAGGCAAGAAGCTGAAGTTTTGGGTGTTCACCTTTCTTGGAGCGAAAATAACAACACCTTGTTGATTTCATCAATTGATCTACCTGTCCGCCAACGCAAATCGACACGAGCTTTCACCAGCAACTTCTTCATTATAAAAGCTAGGAAACAGTAAGTAGAATGACACTCGGTAGAGCGCGAATCTCCGCCAAGCTGAATAGCTTAAGTTTTGTATCCCAATGATGGGCCAGATCTGCATCTGGACCATTCGTCCTCATCACACGCCAAAATCTAATCTGCTTGTTCTTGTCTACTTTCCCAACTCATCGACCTAGTTTTGTCATGATCCGTCCACAACTTTTTGAAATATCTTCTCTATCGTTTTTATCCCTATCTCTCAATGATGAAGAATCACTTGTAAAATTTAAAAATTCTCGCATCCGGATCTTCACCAAAATCTAATTAATTCTTCCGTGTCACACCCTCAACCTGCCCACTAAGTTTCATTTGAATCTGGCCACAACTTCAGATGAGATTTGTGAGAGATTGGAAACTAGTAAACGAGCAGTGCGTGAATGTTATAAGAGTTCCATAGTTGAGTATATCTGAAGAATGCTCGATCACAAAAAAAGTCTTCATCCAAACTAACGAGAGCTTCTTGGTATTCAACCGCAGGGGGGAGGGAGTAAGGTGTGATTCGGTCAGAAATGGAAGGAGGAACCAATTTTTTTTTTGTCTCAAAAGGTTATCAGCAATATTTTTAAAAATACTGTATATCCTTTGGTGTAATGGGAGATCTGAAGTGCCTTGACAGTTGGACTGTTTATGTGGAAAAAAAACCAAAAAAAAACATCTTCAAAATATTTGCAGGTCTTTTGTGTCCAGTGAAGGTTTCTTCAAGATGGGAATTGCGATGGCTTGTTTAAATGAGGATGGAACTGTAGATTACACAGAGAAATTGATTATTTTCATTTTAAGTGGAGAGAGAACAAAATGTGAGGAAATTACCAAGGATGATGGAACTGCATTCATTTTTGATTTTTATTTAATTGTTTATTTCTTCTTTGAGTGACTGATGATTGCCAGGACAGAATCCTGACTGACTGACATTTAAAAAATGACTCAAACATTAAGTATTCGAGGATGAGCAATAAAATGTTTTAAGTGAACAAATAATAGGACACGATAAGTTATCTTGAAAGTAGGATGTGATTTGCTCGGCTCGTGGTAAGGACCAGGATTGTAGTTTTAACCCAATTCTAGATGTTTATCAATGGAAGAGAACAGAATGTTGGAGTATTGTACTCTTAGATTTCTGGACAAGAGTCCATACCAAACTGGATGAAACGATATGTGATGGAAACATTTTTCTTCAAATATGTCAGCTATACAACCTGTAAAACTACACCACCTTTTAATTATTAGCAAATAATGATTCAGTACTATTTTCTGCTGTTGTTTTAGATTACAATTTCATCATAAACATGCCGCTCATTATGAGATTGTTTGTACTCGTACAAGGTTGTCCCACAATCTGAATATGACATAAAATGAACTTTCTTCCTCCAATCCTCCCTTCCACCACCCCCCCCCCCCCAAAAAAAAAAAAACAAACAATGAAAACCCACTGTACTGTAACAACTGAGACGATATACACATATTACATGCGTAAAAATGGCAGCATCTTGGATCTCCCCTTTCCCTCAATATGTCCCTAACTTTGCCCCCCCCCAACCCCCTTAACTTTCAGCTTCTCCAAACCTCATTTTTCTTTCATCCAAATCTCTCATCCCTCTTTCCACTCCCTCAGCTCCCCACTTAATTTTTTTTCTCCTTTTCTACTCTCTCCTTCCCGGGTCCATAACATAAAGATAACCCTAATCTGTGTAATTCCATTGATATTATCGGAATTGGTACATGGCCACGTCAAGGCAGAATCACACCCAAGTCCTAACCATTTAAAAAAAAACCAAAAAAAAAACCTCAGGATCCTTACATCCAGTACTTTTCCATAGAAAGGAAAGTACATTGGGTCGAAAATCTTTGGGTAATATTCGATGTTGTGGATCAAAGCGGAGTCCTCTTCACCCTGAAGGAGAAGAAAATTTTTCATTGAAAAAAAAAGAAAGATGAGTAAAAACAAACCAGCTTCCTGTGTAACTTTTTTTTTTTTTTTAAGTTATCTTCAAATGCTTTTGCAATTCCAGTTTGATATGTAATGACCATTCATATTTTATAACATGTATTGGTAATGCTACTATAAAAGTTATTTTGTTGACAATTTAGTGTAGCTCTTTATTGACAAAGTGCTCGAGTATATAATAAAATAAGGCAAGTGAGCAAAAAGCTATTTATACCCAAACTTTTGGACCTCTAAAAATAAACAAGAGCGAAGTTGATGGTGCACCATCGCAAATCCCCATACTGAAAGCAAAGTTGAAAGATGTCAAAAAGTTTTTATTATTAATTAAACTGTTTTTACCCGTGTGACCTTAAATCTCTACCCCGTGGGGCATGAACCGATGTCAAATCAAAAAACTCGTTACATACTTCATGTGTCCCCCCTCCCCCCCCCAAAGTTTTTTACATCTGCAAAGTTTCATTAAAAAATGTGCCTGTAATTGCATTTTAAAATATTTAAATCCTTTTGACCCTGCTCCAGGACCCAAGGGGCAAAGGCCAAAATAATACTGCTCTCTCACCTTCTTGCCATGTGTTGATCATAACTACCAAGTTTGGTGGATTTCTGCACTTCTGTGTAGGGAGGAGATAGCAGGATGGATGGACAGAGCCGATTACAATACCCCATCATCCCCAGTTTTTTTTGTTTTTTATTTTTATTTTTATTTTTTTCCAAAAAGCGTGGGAATAATTATTTAATGAGAACAAGTTCAAATAAAGAAAGAAGCATAATATGCACATATGAGCAGAGGAACGAATAAGACCAAAGACACATTACTCAGTGTGTGTCTTCGGTCTTTCTATCCTCAAACTGGCCGTCAGCTTGGCCAGGGGCTTATATTTTGGGTTCTGTCAGCCATCCGTGCGTCCGTTTGGAACCTCCACTTAAAAATGATTGGATGTGTTTCTTGCATATTCAGCACATTTATGCAATAATAAATGGGAATGTCTGTGGCACATCAAATGATTTGGGAAATAGAAATTTAGAGAATTTAAAGAAATTATGGACAATTGTATAGGATTGTGCAGGGTGTCCATGAAGTCCTTGTACAGCTTAACTTTTATAACTTTTGATGTACATATGATAGAAACAAATGATAAATGCTGCATGAAACCATAATTCATAACGTTTTTATTCAATACAGTTCAAATTTTTAGGCTTCAAGATAACCGTCATCTTTCAAAATACATCGGTCAATCCGATTTTCTAACTTGTTAAACTCTCCGGTTACTGTTGAGTAATGTCATGAATTGCATTGTGATCGTAGCTTTAAGTTCATCCAAAGAATGTGGTTTTGATGAGTGAACAACAGTTTTACATAGCCCCATAAAATGTCGTCCAATGGGGACAGGTCAGGCGAACGAGGTGGTCAAGTAACTGAGCCACGTCTACCGATCCACTTGTCTGGGAAGACCTCAATGAAAACCCATTGCACTTTCAAAACGTCGTAGCAAGGAGCTGAGTCTTGCTGGTACAAGTTGTTAGGTTAAAGGTTTAATCGTCATAATTCGGGAACAAATAAATTCCACAACATTGCAAAGCAACATTCACCATTAAGTGTTGCTTCTTCCAAAAAAAATGGATGAACCATTGATTCGTGACTCCATGAGAGAATACCAGAACTACAGCATGACGTCACACAGACCGATGTTGCTCCTTTTAGTTATTGTTATAGGTATTACAAAGGCATAAATTGTTTGGCAGGTTTAAAAAAATATATATATATATATATATTTTTGGCTTGATCCCAATAACCACCTCATGGCGTTTATTGGAGGAAATACAATATATACTATACATACATACATACATACATACATACATACATACATACATACATACACAGTGGAGTGCTGAAGTACCAGTCCAATAGGAAATTTATAAATTGAGACGACTAAATAAATTACCAAAAACATTTTTAAGGGATTTCCACGACCTCTTGAGGATATAACAATACTTTTTATAAGAGGAAAAAAGAAAATCAAATCTGTGTTTATGTATAAGCAATAATCAATGTGATGAGAACTGCCTCAACTCCATTTTAGGTTGGTTTATGGATTTTGTTTGAGTCGATCTTTTCCCCAAGTGTTGTAATGTATTCCAGAGCATCATCAGATTGGTCACATAAATCTTGTCTTTCTCATGTATTCACCCTTCATTACTTGGCAAAAAAAAAATTTTTTTTGACAAGTATGTTTTTGTTTGTTTGTTTGTGTATTTGTTTGTGTGTTTGTCTGTCCGCTCGCCTCCAGCCCAAACCGCTCGACCGATCGTTCTAACATTTTCAGAGATTAATGTCACTGCCCCTGTGATTGTCACACTTTGAAGTTTCGTAAAATTTGGTCGATCAAAAAGGTCGACATAGGCCAATTTGAGCCAAATTTTCTAAAATCCTCAAATTTCATCCGATTGAAATGAAATTTGAACAATATTTGCATATCAGGTGATGAATTCAACCACCTATTACTTTTGAGGTCATCACAGGTCAAAAGGTCAACATAGGCCATAAGGTCAACCCAAAATAGGCCAATTTTTTATTGTTTCTAAAATTGTCAATTTTCATCTGATTGACTTGAAATTTGAAGACCATTTTCGCATCAGGTTGTTGAATTCAACCACCTATTAATTTTGAGATCAATTTCAGCCAAAAGGCCAATTTGGGCCAAATTTTCTAAAATCCTCACTTTTCATCCGATTGACTTGAAATTTGAAGAGCATTTTCATGTCAGGTCGCTGAATTCAACTACCATTTCATTTTAAGGTCAAAAGGTCAACACAGGCCTAATTTCTAAAATAGAAAAAGCCAAAAACTAAATATATCACGCCAACTCAAACTTGTGGACGAGTTATGACACAACAAGGTGGATGAGTTGGATAGGTGACAAGAACAAGTGGATTGGATTTTGGTTCGGATCCAGCCCATCAGTGGGATACAAAACGTGTACTGTTCCACCTGGCAGAGGTATGCGCTCTATCGAGTGTCATTATACTTTGTGCTGTTTCGCCAAGTTGTCACACTGTGTGATTTTTCATTTATTCTGTTTACTGGGGTGTTATGTAATTAGTAACAGACATAACTAGAACTGCCACTTTATAATTGCTGGCAGTGATGACCGGGTACTAAGATGTCCCGCTTTGATGCAACCCGACTTTGATTGGACACCTGACCCATGACTTTTTTTCATTATTATTCATTATTCAATTGAATTTAGAATGGGATTAAAATTAATTCAATTCAAATGCAATGAAAGACCAAATAGGTACAGTCCTGCATTTGAGTAATCAGAAGGAACCCAAACAAGCAAAATTAAGTCATCAGGAGGAACCTGGATAGTATTTGCATTTCAGCTGCTGCTACTCTACCCTCAAACCCATCTAGGCACAACCAAGTAAGCCTTATTCAAAAAAAATAGAACCCACATCAAAAAATTAAATAATTCTGCCTGCCAGACCATGTGTCCGATCAAGTTGAAATTTAAAACATGAATTCCCCATTACAATTGTGAAGTTTCACGTCGATTGATTAAGCGGTTCCAGAGAAAACATTATTTAATATTTTCCTTTAATCCAATCTGGCTGCCAAACCATGTGACCTATCAATTATTCCTTAAAATTGGACACCCATGGCTTGGCGAACACTTGTGTGAAGTTTCTCCTCGATTTGTCCAGCCTTTCTGGAGAAGAAGATTTTTAGAGGTTTTTGGGTAAATCCAATGTGGCTACCAAACCATGTGATCTATGTCATATGTGTGAACTTTTGGTTCTTCATGGACAGGCGGTCATACGTTTAAAGTTTTGCCTCGATCTGTTCAGCCACTTCAGAGAAAAAGATATTTGAAGGTTTTTATTTATTAATGTTTTTTTAACAACATTGCTGCCGAACCACGTGACCAATGCCATCGTCAATTTTTTTTTCTGTGGGCCATTTTATCCCTAGATGACTCAAAAATTTTCATACTGATCAGATGTGGCGTTATACATATGCTATCACATAACAAAGGCACCTATGATGTCATCAAAAAAAATCACTCGTTCCCCATGAGGAGTACTGCCTATGTGCCAAGTTTCAATTTTTTCCTTTGTGTGGTTTCAGAGAAGGAGAGGTCCAAAGTTTTTCCGTTTTTCCAACATGGCTGCCACACCACGTGACCTATAACGTCGTCATGATGAAAACGTTCTACCTGAGTATTCACACCTATGGTGAAAAATTTCATCTCAATCTGACAAGCGGTTGGGGAGAAAAGCACGAAAGATCTGTGCAGACGGACCCAAGCGCAATGGACAAATTCGATGGACATTGCGACAATGGACGCAATGGACCCAAAGGCCAAACAAACGGACCCAAGCGCAATGCCTTCTCCTTTGGCGAGGATAATATGGATGCATAGTGTTACGGATCGGGAGTTTGAGCCTCTCCACGAGGGGAAGCACTCGGGTTCCTCCCAAACGCTCTGTCCTGAGGTCGCCGGGCACAGATAACTCCGCATGCCGGCGGGTTCCTAAGCAACCATTAACACCGATTGGTACTGCCAATACTGGTAAGGTTTCATGACTTCGCTTGATACCTTACCTGTGGATGGTGGCACCAAGGGGGGTCGTGTGCCCTCAACGCATACCCGCATTACTGCTGAGCGATAGTGAGTGCGCCGGCTAAAAAGAGCAAATCATGTGGGGTAGAACCTCCTGTCTAACACTAACAAGTGGACTATATTGAACCAATGGAGGAAGAGACATGAACTGGTCGGAAACATCTCCAACCTTAAGCATGTTTATTTAATCAAAACACTCATTTACAATTACACGTAAAGGACACATTTATTCACAATAAACATTAATTTGCTGTCAAATTAAGCATAATGACGGATATTTACAATCAAAGCAACGAAAGCACATTCAAAAGAAACAAGAGGAAGGTAATTACTTGAACACATGAAACCCACTTAAAAAAAAATCTTATCTCTTGCTACACACAGGACATGATGCGTCATTCATCAACCGGGAAAGATAGGCGAGAGTATGAGAAGATAGAGAAAAGAGTGGAGTTTTGCCCGACTCTGGCACACTTGCTGCACACAGTGCGGGCCTGCATTGGTCCGAATGGGAGTGGGTGGAAGGGAGGTACTCAGGGTAAGGTGTGGTGGTGGTGTCAGTTTGATGTGCACAGATGGTTGGGAGCCGATAAGTTCATGGGTTGGTTCAGAAGAGACCGCAGATGGTCAGCGCTCCATGGAACCCATTAGCACCTCGTCCATATTTGCGTGAAGGCAATTAAACACCGGCTTTGGCAGAGTCAAGCAGGCATGCAACCCCCTGTTCAGACAAAGCTGTACAGGCAGCGAAGAATGCACTCGTGCAAGGCTCTGCTCTTAGACCCCTCGGTGGTGCTACTTCGGTGCCCTCGGTGGCATTTCTCACTCTTCTTGGCATTTCTTCCTGGTGGCTCTCTGGCAATTCCCTGGTGGCTCAGTTTTCGCTGGTGTGCACCTGTTATCTGGTCTTGCAAGGGCGTCGTTTAGAGCCCTTCCAGCTTGCTCGTGGCGTCCCCTCATTGGTTCTGGTGCACCGAAGGTTCACACATTTCTCGAATGTTCTACAGACAGGCAAGCTGTTCGTCCTTCCGCTGTCTGGCCTTCCTCTGTTTGGGTCCCAGAATAGTCGATGCTTATTACAGTGGTGGCATTCCATTAATGCAAAGCGTTATATGTGTGTGTGTGTGTTTATTTTTGTACACAGTCAAGGCTCGTATAACAGCTAACACACAGAACGTACAAGGTGAGCAGGAGGTAAGAGGGGCGGGAGAGGGAAGGAAAATAGTGTGGAACAGACATGAGATCTGTGGAAGGGAGAAGGATGGGACGGGGTACACAGGGTAAACAAAATGTACATGACAGGGACTTTTAGGTCCTTACACGACAGGGAATTTTAGGTCCTTACACGACAGGGAATTTTAGGTCCTTACACGACAGGGACTTTTAGGTCCTTACACGACAGGGACTTTTAGGTCCTTACACGACAGGGACTTTAGGCCCTTACACGACAGGGATTTTTAGGTCTTACACGACAGGGACTTTTAGGTCCTTACACGACATGGACTTTTAGGTCCTTAACAAGACAGGGACTTTTAGGTCCTTACAACAGGGACTTTTAGGTCCTTACAAGACAGGGACTTTTAGGTCCTTACACGACAGGGACTTTTAGGTCTTACACGACAGGGACTTTTAGGGCCTCACACGACATGGACTTTTAGGGCCTTACACGACATGGACTTTTAGGGCCTTACACGACATGGACTTTTAGGGCTTACACGACATGGACTTTTAGGGCCTTACACGACATGGACTTTTCGGTCCTTACACGACATGGACTTTTCGGGCCTTACACGACATGGACTTTCGGCTTACACACATGGACTTTTCGGCCTTACACGACATGGACTTTCGGCCTTACACGACATGGACTTTTCGGCCTTACACGACATGGACTTTTCGGGCCTTACACGACATGGACTTTTCGGGCTTACACGACATGGACTTTTCGGGCCTTACACGACATGGACTTTCGGGCCTTACACGACATGGACTTTTCGGGCCTTACACGACATGGACTTTTGGGCCTTACACGACATGGACTTTTCGGGCCTTACACGACATGGACTTTCAGGAAGGAAAGCAGGGAATTTAAAGGAGAAGAGTTTGCGGTGGATTTGTGGGGTAGAAAAGATCGTGGTTTTGGATGGGGGAAGATAAGAGATGGTGAACAGCTGTTTTGAAGACCTGAAGGGAAGAGTGGGATTGAAGAGAGAGTGCGAGTTTGTCCCAAAGGTGGGGAAAAAGAGGAATGAAAGAGTGAAAGTGAGCAGTGATTCTTGATTTTTGTGGTTTTATCAGAATGGGGATGCTGACGGACCTTGAGCGCCCTGTGGAAATAGGGGGTGCGGGGGGACATATCTCAGACAGAGAAGGTGGGGCGAGGCCGGAGAGGAGATGGAAGAAGACAAAGACCATCAACTTGCCTGCGGTGAGAGAGTGAGAGGCTCAAAGACTCAGCCTCATCGTTGGAGATACCAATAATCCTAAATGCCTTTGTTTCCACAGCATGAGGCTGAGAAAGGTGAGAGGCTGGAGCACCAGCCCAGAAGGGAGAGCAGTACTCCATCAGGCTCTGGACGAAGGCTTTGTTTGTGGTCAGGAGCTCAGGTGGGCCAAGGAAGGACTTTGCACGACGGACGATGCCCAGTCGGTGACTGACTTTGGAGGCCCGATTGGAAATGTGGCTTTCCCAGGAAAGTTCATGGCAGATAGTGAGACCCAGAAGCTTGAGTGAAAGGACTTCTTCAAGAGGATTATTGAGAAAGTAAGATGGGGGGGGGGGGGGGCGTGCCAGATGGTCGCTTTCGAAGAGACATAGTGAGAGTGGAATTTGTCAGGATTGAAAGACAAGTTCCACATGTTAGACCAGCTTGTGATTTTATCCAGATCTGTGGAGAGTCAAGAGGCCACTGCTTGCCGATCTTAGGGATGACAGATGGTACAGTAGAAGGTGGAGTCATCAGCAAAGGGATAAAGAGGGTTTTCCAGAGAGTCGGAGAGATCATTGATGAAAACCAGAAAAAGAACAGGGCTCAGAACGCTGCCTTGAGGAACTCCAGCCTGGACAGGAAGAGGGGATGAGAGAACTCCATTTAGGGCTACACATTGGCTGCATCAGGAGAGGAAGTCTGTGAGCCATGAGTGGAGATGGCCTTTGATACCATAGGAAGAGAGTTTGGTGAGCAGGGCAGGGTGCCAGACCGTATCGAAAGCACGCGATATATCGAGGGAGATGGCTCTGATTTCATGTCTGGCGTCTCCATCCATTGTTGGGAGAGTAGAAGCAGCGTCCTGGTAGAGTGACCTGAACCCAAATTGTTGATCGGAAATCAAGCCATTGGATAAGAGGGAAGATGTAATGTCTGAAGCGATGATGGATTCCATAACCTTGCTGATGATTGGGAGAAGGCTGATTGGTCTGTTGTTGCAGGGATCTGTTTTTGCACCTGTTTTATGCAGGGTGGTAATGTTTGCTGATTTCCTATTTGTTTGAAATGAAAGGTTTTTAGGTGGTGAAAATCAAAATATTATAACCCCTTCTGTCCATCAATTACTTTCCACCTGAACCGTTATTCATGCAGTTTTGCAGGGTTAGTTTAGTTGGGACCTTTTTACGATAATGATTTGATGATGACGAATGAAGGGTTTCGACGGGAGATGGGAGTCGAATGACTGAAGAGATGAAAGGGTGAGCAGATGATGTTTCATTATTAGAGATGAAAGGGTGAAGCATAACTTAGGGAAGCATGAAATGTGGATCTGAAGAATGGCAGAGAAGGGGATATTGGATGGAATACTGGATAGAACACTGGACAGATAGATGAAGAAAGGGAGGTCCTAGCTAAACCCACACAATGCATGTATCTGTCAAACCTCTAAGACACAGGGAGGGCAATCTAATTAATGGCAGCTCACTCTGGGAACTTCGGTGTTTGGGGGTGTATTTGCAAAACCAGAACATCTTCAATATAATGACAAATTCGTGTTTGAAGTCATGATTTGAGAAAGCTTGGCATTGATTTAAGTGGTCTCATACTTTTGCACACCCACTGTGTACATATATATATATGTATATACAGGATGTCTCCAAAAAATGGATACATATTTTAAGAAAGACAAACTACCCATTACACACCTCAGTAAAGATCGATATTTGGTGTGTGCAGAAGCAATAGTTTGTGGCACTTGGTGAACTATCGCAGATTTTCAAATTGACCGCCGTCAGCTTCTCGGCACTGGTGACTGGTGATGGACAAACATTCACTGACATATCTGCTGGGATAGCTGCCTTCCTGACATGAATGTTCAGATTTTCAGAGGACCAATTATGTCGGTTTACTGTACCATTGAGCTTGAATATTGTCTCATCTGACCAAACCATCATGTCCACAAACAGTGCATCCTCTTCAAACCTTCCCTTGAAACCTTTCATAAAACTCAGCTCTGCAATCCGGATCATCTTCAATCATTTCA
Source organism: Eptatretus atami (assembly GCA_035128595.1). NCBI lineage: Eukaryota > Metazoa > Chordata > Myxini > Myxiniformes > Myxinidae > Eptatretus > Eptatretus atami. The sequence goes on along the minus strand of CM068960.1, from coordinate 41,844,133 downwards.
GGTAACCGTCTCGGTTCATAAGATTTCCACTTGGCTGTTTGCAATCAGCAGGTTAATTGTACAGCGGATTCTCCAGTTTCGCGAGCACATTGCAGCACAGATTTTTGTGGTGATCGTGTGAATTGCTGTAACACCATAGCTGAATTTTCCCCACCCGTTGTTGAGCGGGGTCACCCAGATCGTTGCTTGCACACGTCTTACACAGTACCGCACGTTTCAACATCTCAAATTTATCACACATCCTTGTGATTGTTCTTCGTGATGGACGTTCCGCTGCAAATTCACATCTCCACTGTCTTTGCACTTCATATGCATTTTCGAATTTCCAATACCACCTCATAATTGCTTCTGTGTTGTTCAAACGTCAAGTGACCCTGTGCCGTGTTGTTTACGCTTTTCATTAGGGATATCGTTTTGCTTTTGCCTTTGCGACTAACGCCATCTGTTAATTGTACACCACACTAAGTAGAAGAACATTCAAATTGGGTTCCTCCATGAATACGTGAATAGATATTCATTATATACAGTGCCTTCAGAAAGTATTTGCACCCCTTGACTGTTGTCACATTTTGTTGTGTTACAGCCTGAATTTAAAATGCATTAAATTTTTGTTGCTGATCAACACAAAATACCCCAAAATGATGAAATGTTGCGTGTTTTTTGAAACTTTTACAAATTGATGAAAAATGAAAATCTGAAATGTCTTGCATCAATAAGTATTCAACCCCCTTTGCTATGACACTCCGAATTGAGTTCAGGTACGTCCAATATCCTTTGATCATCCTTGAGATGTCTCTACGACTTGATTGGAGTCCAGCTCTGGCCAATTCAATTGACGACATGATTTAGAAAGAAACATACCTTTCTATATGAGGTCTTACAGTTGACAGTGCATGTCAGAGCAGAAACTCGACCATGAAGTCCAACGAACTGTCCGTAGAACTCCGAGATAGAAATGTGGTGAGGCATTGATCTTGGGAAGGGTATAAAACAATTTCTTGAGTGTTTAAAGTTCCTTCCCAAGAGCACAGTGAGCTCCATCATAAGGAAATGGAAAGAATATGGAACCACCAAGACTCTTCCTATAGCCGGCCGTCCAACCAAACTGAGCAACTCAGAAAGAAGGACCTTGGTCAGAAAGTTGACCAAGAACCCGTTGACCATTCTGACAGAACTACAGAGTTCCTTGGCTGAGATGGGAGAACCTGCTGGAAGGACAACAGTCTCTGCAGCACTTCACAAATCTAGGCTTTATGGAGAGTGGCCACTCCTGAGAAAATGGCACATGACAGCACGTCTGGAGTTTGCAAAAAGGCACATGAAACACTGAGAGGGAGGGGGGGGAGGGGGAGAGAGGAAGGAAACAAATTTACCTATGTGAAGAGTACTTCAACCTCAACGTTGCCCAGGTAAAAATGATACCCCTGCCACCACCGCCAGGCAGCACTACACCACTGCCAGGCAGCCAGACAGAGACACAGACAGACAGACAGACACACAGACACATTGACATACTGAATTTACGTCCTGCGACCCACGTGAGGCGTGGCCACATAGCCTATGTTTACCCCTCCCCCCCCCCCCCCCCCCCACCCACACACACACACCACACACACAAGTTGTATTTGTACCCCGAGTTTGGAGTTTGTAACTTAAAAGATGTGGCCATGCATAAGGAACAAAGAGAGACTGATAGACAGACAGAACACACACACACACACACAGACAGAGACAGACACAGACAGACACAGACACACAGACAGAGACACACAGAGACAGACAGACACAGACACACAGACAACACAGACACACAGACAGAGACAGACAGACACGAGACAGAGACAGACAAGACAGAGACAGACACACAGACAGACAGACACACAGACAGACAATGCTATATCGTTATATATATATATAATCACGGAAAGCCAAATCGCCTCTCACCCGCAATTGCAATTGGAGGGAACAACCAATCAGTTGCAGTTATCTGTACACAGATCTGGGGCAGAAGTGTATGGCCCAAAGCTGGGAGCAGTCAGTCTACATACTATTGCCAAAGAAAGGTGTTGAAAGAGAATTCAAATCATTAAACCATTGCCTTGATTTCACATGCTCGCAAGATGTTACTCAAGGTCATTCAACACAGAATAGAAGATTTCATAGAAATACCCGTGAGCAAGCAGGTTTTAGAAGAGGAAGAGGTACTAAAGATGAAATGGTAAATCTGAGGTGGATCATGGAAAAAAAAACCAAGGGAATATCAAAGGTAGGTTTGTTTTTTTCCTCTGTTCAATAGATTAGTAATAGGTGTCCACAACTATCTTAGACTGTTGTGGAACGTCGGCTAAGGCCCTCACTTTTTTTTTCTTTTTTCGTCTGCTCAGTTTTACACCTTTATTTGTTTTCTCCACAACCGCTTGAGCAATTGATGCAAAACTTTCAACATGGGAGCACCTACCCATGGAGAATTTTACAACAAAGTTACATGAGTGGATGGTAAATACGGCCGGCGTTCAAAAAAGTCTGTTTTCCGTAGGCGTGGATTGTAGGGTGTTTCAGGTATCGGGAATGCAAGACCTCACTCTGCTCGTCCTCGGTCGAATTATAGCACAGCTGGAGCACCTGATGCGGCTGGTAAGAACCATGTACACTAAACAAGAAGATACAGCAATAACAGAGTATAGAGAGACAGGATGATTTGGAATTGGAAAAGGAGTTCGACAAGGGTGAAGTCTCTCCCCTTACTTGTTCAATCTGTTCAGTGAGTACTCCATGAGGAAATAAAACTTGGATGATATAGAGGTGGGAGTCAGGATTGGAGGAAGATGTATCAACAACCTCAGGTATGCTGACGATACCACTCTGTTGGCAGAAAGTAAAGAGGACTTGACAAAACTGCTGCAACATAGTGAAGAAGGAAAGTGACAAAACTGGTCTTTATTTAAACCTAAAAATCCTAAAATCTTGTCAACTGAGAGGATCGGCGTGCTTAGATTGGGAGACGATCATGTGGAAATCGTGGAAAGTTTCATCTTCCTGGGTTATAAGAGTGAAGTGAATGGAGAGTGTGGAAGAGAAATGAATAAATGATCAACGTTGGGGAGAACAGCAATGTCAGGATTGACAAAGATCTGAAAAGCCAAATATGTGACAATACAAACCAAGACGAGGCTGGTGAATGTTCTGCTATTTCCAGTTTCAATGCATAGGTGTGAGTCATGGACAGTGAGAAAGGAAGGAAGAAGATTGACAGTTTTGAAATGTGATGTTGGAGACGAATGTTAAAATTTCCATGGATTGTAAAAAGAACAAACGAATCGGTACTTCAATAAATTCGACCATGATTTAGAATGGAAGCGCTAACACTGAAACAGAAACGGTCATACTTTGGACACATCATGCGTGCAGAAAACGAGTCTGGGGAAGTCAACCATGTTGGGTATGGTTGAGTGAATAAGAGGAAGAGGCAGCCCTTGTATGTTCTGAATGGATGGGGTAAAAGGCTGTAACCAAGCTGTTTCTGCCAGAGCTTCTGAAAGCAGTCAAGGATTGAGATGTTTGGAGAGATCTGATCATGAATGTCACCATAAATCAGCCACGATTTAACGGCACTAGATAACTGGTTGCACCTAAGTCCTTTTGTTTCAAAGTTACGGTGAAAAAGGTGAATTGTGATAATGGAGGTGGCAGTCATCTTGGAAAACCTCAATCCAGGAGCCGTAAGTTGGGCACCTCCCTGTAGAATGTTTTTATATGGCCGAACTAACAACTGCACCAAGTTTGGTGCTTTGGTCCAGCGTGTAGCGATCTCCGCCAAATTTGGAGCAAAGCCACTGGACTAATAGTGAGTCAAAGTTGGAAAGGTTTTGTATGATTTGTGTGTGTGTGTGTGTGTGTGTGTGTCCGTCTGTGTCCACAACTCCAGTGAAGTGCTCCAGTGTAAGAGTGATTCCACTGGACCTCGGCGCTGCCTGGTTCATGGGTTTAGGGAACGCAGAAAGAGCCGAGCATCAGCTTGCACCGGCTCAGCTTGCAGCACATGTCGCTCTTCTTCCACGTTCACCTTGCAGGAAAGCAGAGCACATCTGCGGCTGATTCCCACCCCCCCTCCTCCCTCCCCCTGGGCCTCTGATTTTCTTCTCCGCCACTGTCTTGGGGTGAGAGGCTAGTTATGCACATGCCTGCTTGCAATGGCCCAGGCTCTGAATGGTCAAAACTTCCTCGATTGGTCATGCTCAATAGACCATGCTCCTTGATTCACTCCTTGTGTTTCTCAGCCTCATTTAGACGAGGCCCCTCCCACTTCGATAAACAGATGCAAGGTTTTCAGCAAAGTCTACCACAAGAACAACATAGCCTGAGAGTTCCATGTTAAATGCGGTCTTTTGAATTCAATGTTTAAGTTTCTCACTCTGCATCTATAATAATAATAAATATCA
>CM068960.1:41811152-41833617 GCA_035128595.1 Eptatretus atami | reverse complement strand
ATACATGAGAAAATTTGTTAGCTTTCCAGCTACCCTGACCCCTGTGGGCTCCTGCTCTATTGGTATAGCGCATACCTCCGCCTGGCTGAACAGTTTGTTTTGTATCCCATTGATAGGCCAGATCGACACGCAGACCTGAATCAAAATCGAATCGGCTTGTTCTTCACGTCACATTTGCAACTCGTCCACCAAGTTTTGTCATAATCCATCCACAACATTTTGAAATATCGTGCTTTAGATCGATGTGGCCCTATCTCTCAATGGTGAAGAATCACTTTAAAAAAAAAAAAAATTAAATTGCCTTATCAGGATCTGAGTCCAAATCTTCAACAAAATCTAATCAGTTCGTCCTTGTCACACACCCATCCTGTCCACCAAATTGTCGTCTGAATCCGTGCATAACTTTTTGAGATAATCTGCTCAAAGACAAATGGACAGACAAGGGTGAAAACATAACCTCCAACCAACTTTGGTGGTGGAGGTAAAATGATGGTGGGAGAGTATGGAAGAAGATAAAAGTTTGGGAAGGAAAGGACGAAAGGTGGGGTGGGGGAGGGAGAGGATATTTGGAGCAAACTTTGGTGGAGGGAGACTCGTGGTCAACTGTTGTGCCAGATATGTTTGTGTAATAATAGATGGTCCCTTCACAGTATGGTGCCCTTCGACCTCTGTCACAAAATGCATTCCATCACTGAATACTAAGTCAAAGTTTACACAAAAATAGGATGGAAAACTGCAAGGAGGCAGACATGCAAGGTGAAGGTTGGTTATAACTACAATCACAGCATACAGTGCCTTCAGAAAGTATTCACATCCCTTGACTTTTTCACATTTTGTTGTGTTACAGCCTAAATTTAAAATGGATTTAATTGAGATTTTTTTTTTGTCAACGATCTGCATGTGATACCCCATAATGTCAGAGGAAATTTTTTTTTTTAGAAATGCTTTAAAAGTAGTTAAGAATGAAAAGCTGAAATGTCTTCAATCAATAAGTATTCAACCCCTTTGCTATGACACTCCAAATTGAGATCAGGTGCATCCAATTTCCATTAATTATCCTTGAGATGTCTCTACAACTTGATTGGAGTCCATCCACCTGTGGCCAAATCAATTTATTGGACATGATTTAGAAAGAAACACACCTTTCCACATATATAAGGTCCCACAGTTGACAGTGCATGTCAGAGTAGGTCAGGTCAGGTCAGGTATGGGAGCATGCGCCAGAGCAGCGCATTGCTGCGTTCAGTTTCCGCAGGTACTCCAGGGGCCTCCGTCTGGCCAGACGCCTGGTCCATCCCCATCTCCTTGAGATGCTGATCAATCCAACCCCGAGGCACGTGGTCGGCCCATTGGCTTCCTCCACTCACGAGGCTCTCTTGCTGAGAGAATCTGGTGAGCAGGATCAGCATCACGAAAACGAGCCACATGTCCATACAGCCGCAGCTGATGCACACGGACAATACAGGTAACAAGTCTCATTTGAATCTCTCTCAGCAACCGCTTGTTGGAAATAAAGTCCGACCAGTGATAGCCAAGGATTCTCCGAAGAGACCTGGTACCAAAGGAATTAAGTCTCTGTCTCAGATCCTTGGTCAGAATCCAAGTCTCACATCCATAGAGCAAGACTGGAAGCACCAAGGACCTGAAGACTCAGACTTTTGTCGTCCTGCACAGGTACCGACAACGCCACACCCCATGATCCAGTGAATCCATGACTCTCCAGGCCCGACCCAGACGTCGATTGACCTCTGGCTCTCAGCCAGCAGAGACATGAATATCATTGCCAAGGGAAGTGAATCTGTCTGTGACCTCAACATCCTCACCACAAACAGGTACAGACAAGATAGCAGCACCAAAGATGTCATTGAAAGCCTGGATCTTCGTTTTGACTCAGGAAACCCGATATCCCAGCGGCTCCCACTCCTCATTCAGCACCTCGAGGGTCCCCAAAAGGATATCCAGAGTCTCTGCAAAGATGACTGCATCATCTGTGAAATCAAGGTCAGATTTTTTGACATTCCCAAATGATGCACTGCAGCTTGATCTCTCTGACATCCTCCACAGAATCCGGTCCATACCAGCGCTGAAAAGTGTGGGGCTAACACACACCCATGATGAACTCCAGGAACAATTGGAAATAAGTTGGAGATGGTACCACCATATCTCACAGCACTCTCAGTACCAGAGTGTAGTTCAGACATCAGATTGATCAGTTTTGGTGGCACCCCACGAAGACCAGGAATCCTCCAGAGGGAATCCAGATTCACTGAATCAAACGCTTTTGCAGAGAACATCGGCTGCAAGCAGCCCCTGCCGAAACTCTCATCTGCGTGGGATGAGGACTCGAAGGGCAACGATACGGTCAATCATTGACCTCTTTGGTGTGAAGCCTGGGTGCTGGTGCAAATGGTGGTGAACCCTATCAAGATTTATCCAAGCAAAGACCTTGCCCTGCACTGAGAGCAGCGTCACCCCTTGATAGTTGTTATAGTCGTGGCCATCACCCTTCCATTTCCAGAGAGGAACAACAAGGCCCCTCTTCTAGTCAGTTGGGATGATGCCTGTGTTCCAGGCAGAGCACATAACTGCATACAATGACATGAGTACAGCATTTCCACCAGCCTTGGATTCTACAGATCCCAGGAGCTTTACCCCCATTTCAACCGGTTCACCACAGCCTGGGTTTCCACAAACGAAGAAGGATCACAGTTGATGGAGGGTCAGCAATAGGGATGGTAACACCCCTGACATCCAACTCAACAGCTGGTGGATCAGCCTGCTATAGCCGCTCAAAATAACCGGCCCAGCGGGCCTTCACTTCAGACTCCTCTGTCAAGAGCCAACCACCCTCCGCTCTAACTGCAGTACACCATGGGACAGGCTTGGAGGAACGCAATGCGCGAATTCCCCTGTAAGTAGGATGAGAATCGCTTGACCACAGGTGATGCTCTACCCCCTCACATATTCCTCACACATGGGCCTCCTTGTCTACCCTCAGTGCACATACAGTTTTACACCTCAACGACCTGAACAGCTCAGCTCTGCCATTAAGCCTGGCCCTGCAACTTTGGTCAGTGGTATCCAGTGTCCCTTGAGAGACAAAATTCCTCTTTCCCCTGCAGTGAGTTCCATGACATACACCACAACATCAAGGATGGTGGTCTTAAAGGCACTCCAGAACTCTTCAGGATTCTCCAAAGCACACAGATCCTCCACAATCCCCACTCAACCTGTTTGAAAACTCCTCAGCTACCCTCTCAACCTTGAGCTTGCCAACATCCAGCCTAGGCTGGGATGTTACCATTCTTCTGGATTTAAGCTGCAACTTCAGAGTTGCTTTCACAAGCCTATGGTCAGTATTGAGGAACTGAGCACTCTGGTAGACCCTGCAGTTCTGGATCATCCACTACTATGTCGACTCAGGCCGAAAGGGCCAACATCGGGCAAATGCCTTACAAGACGCAAAACAAAAGACTGTGTGGTGCGCCACTCCTCACACAATCCTTCAGTGACCATCAACAAGCACATGGTCAATCTCCTTTGCCACACCACCATTGTTGGAATACCAAGTCCAGCGATGAGCCTGTGGGCGCTGAAATCATGAACCAGCCACCCAAATCCATTACTTCTTGCAAAGTCAAGGAACATCGTGCTATTCAGGTTCACAGTTCCAGACCCATGGGGGCTAACACACGTCTCATAACCATCCCTATCTGTTCCAGTCGATGCATTGAAATCCCCGAAGACTAGAAGAGTATCTCGCCTTTGGCACTGATTAACCACAGACTCAAACGTGGCATAGAATACGTCCTTCACTGTGAAATCACTCTCTTCAGTCGGAGCATATACAGAGACCATGGAAACGACACCCAAAGAGTGATGAACCCTTCGTCTCATAATATACTCATTGACTGGTGTTACCTCGATTATTATCATTGGAGTCAACTTATTGAACACAGCTACAGTAACTCCTTGGGCATGCTAACCATCAGAGTGACCAACCAATAGTAGGTGTAACCACCCACAATTATCTCACCACCTCCGGTCTCCAAACCTCAAAGATCCTCAGAGAGTGCTGCAATACCGATGCTGAAATGCTTGAGCCCAGATGATAACAAAGACAAATGATCATCCTCTCTTTGGGAGAGGACATTTCAAGCACCCACCCAAAGGGACCGCCTCAGGTTAACCCAAGGAGACCGCCGTCTGGTGGACGACACCTCAGAACCACCCCGACACACACTACGGCAATCTGACCCGGGAAGGTTACTCCCTTTTTGTCCTCCTATCAAATAGTGGGGGTCCCAAAGGCTTTGCCCCAATCCAGTCATCTGGTGACTGCCCTGCGAAGGGCAGCTGCACAGAAGGTATTGCCACGGAGTGGGTTTTCAATTTTCTTTGCGTTTTGCTTGTGTTTTGCAGAGTGAAGGGTTTTACGGTGGCCGGAGTGCAAATCATGCCACCAACCTCCCCAAGAAAATAGCAACCAAACTGCAGGAGGACGTCCACAGACACAGTGGGGTACGAGATATGGACGGCCTTTGGCTCACAAGGAGCTCCTCTGCCCTTTGACAGGTTTTGTTCTTAATCCTGCTTGGTGTCCATGTCCATACACCCTCCTAACCAGGAAACCTGGTGAGGGGAGATGGTTTAGTCACCGACCACCTAACCATGAAACAGGTTAGTACAGGTTTACATGGTACCTGTAGCAGGTCACAGATCTAATCTGGCCTGACCTGATTTTAAAAAAAAGACTACCATGAAGTCCAAGGAACTGTCCGTAGAACTCCGAGATAGAATTGTGAGGAGGCATAGATCTGGGGAAGGGTACAAAACAATTTCTGGAGTGTTGAAAGTTCCCAAGAGCACAGTGAGCTCCATCATAAGGAAATGGAAAGAATATGGAACTACCCAGACTCTTCCTATAGCTGGCCGTCCAACCAAACTGAGCAACCCGGAAAGAAGGACCTTGGTGAGGGAGTTGACAAAGAACCCAATGACCACTCTGACAAAATGACACAGTTCCTTGGTTGAGATGGGATAACCTGCCAGAAGGACAACAGTCTCTGCAGCTCTTCACAGATATAGGCTTTATGGAAGAGTGGCCAGATGGAAACCACTCCTGAGAAAAAGGCACATGACAGCATGCCTGGAGTTTGTAAAAAGGCACGTGAAAGGTTGAGAGCATGAGGCAAAAGATTATGTGGTCTGATGAGACGAAAATTGAACTCTTTGGCCTGAATGCAAAGCGCTACATCTGGCAGAAACTGAACACAGCTAATCACCCATCTAACACCATCCCTACCGTGAAGTATGGTGGTGGCAGCATCGTGCTATGGGGATGCTTTTCAGCGGCAGGGACTTGGAGACTTGTAAGGATGGAAGGGAAAATGAATGGAGCAAACTACAGAAAAATCCTAAATCTTAACTTCCTTATATATATATTATTTCCTTAATCTTAACTTCCTCATGTAAATTAGATATTTGTTTCATTTTTCAATGAATGTGTAAATATTTCTAAAAGCATGTTTTCACTTTGTCATTATGGAGTGGTAATGGGGTATTTTGTGGAGATCAGCGACAATTTTTATTTATTTATTGAGCACATTTTAAATTCAGGCTTTAACACAACAAATGTGAGAAAAGTCAACACTTTATGGAAAGCACTGTATTTCAGACCATTTGCTCATTCTCACTCATTCTGTTCACCAGAAAAAGGTCAGGTGTTTTATGCAAGAAAGTTTATATTTTCCAATACAAGTAGTCTTCTCCAAGTCCCCAATTTATTGAATTTACTAACTCATTGTTCATGTGATCTGAATGTCAAATGAACAAGAAATTATAATTAAGATGTTCATCCTACCTTGTTCATCTTTATGAGGATGCAGGGATTGCTGCTTCCATAGCCAAATGTGGGGTCGTGTATCCCAGAGCAGGGGCCGAGAAGGTCTGCAGGAAATGGACAAGCTCGTGGGACAGGCTTTGACTCTCCTTTTGCCGTAGGTTTTTGATCTAATGGCTGCTGGTCACGATACACTCCAGTTACACAAGTTTCGTTTTCTGTATTGTTGGAGTACTTGTTACCTGTGTGAGCACAAAAATATCTGTGTGAGCCAACTCGTTCGAAACTCGACTTTGTCGTGCCTTTCTCTTTTTGTCGATGTTTCCCTCTCCAATTAGAGATTTATGAAGAGCTTAACTACAAAGGAGTTTTTAAAGGTCCACAGAATCCAAAAAAAATCATGTTTAGTTCAATGATTAGATATAGCTTCACTTAACACTTGATGGTTGTTCTTTTCTTGAATAAATATCTTGAAAGGAATATTTTAATGTTATTTGGTGCCTTTTATGCTAATTGGCCCCACCCCCTCCCCAAAACCCCCCGCTATATTGGCCTCGCCCCTCCCATGACATCATCTCGCCCACCTCGCGTTCATACATGTACGGTCTGACAGCACCTTCTACATCATGATTTTGACTATCATCATAATCTGGGGATTCTTGATCAGAAAATTCCTCGTCAACTTCACTTTTCTAACGAGTCTGAAGCGAGTTGTGTGGCCATTATCCATTGGGTGCTGACAATCTTTCCCTCGATTACGTCATGGCAGTTTATCTGGAAGTTTTTTTTAGGCAGAAATTGATGAAGTGTCGAGCACTACTCCATCACTATTTATACAAACACGTTGTTTGGAGTGAGAAGATGGGGTATGCCAAAAAAGGAGTTCAGCTTTTCGATGTGGAACTTTCCCATCTTGATGTAGATCGTTATCGACTGGTGTATGACAGCTGTTACCCAATGGTGAAGCCATACAGAAGCGCAAGTGACTGTGCTTAATCCAGAAGAATATGGTAATCTTCCTCCAGTTGGATTTGTCATGTCGGTAATGAAATTATAGCATTTCTGTTTGAGATGGTTCTTTTCATGCTTGCATGTAAAGTCAGGATGACGGATTTAGTAATGTGGCGGTGTAGTAAGATGGCGTTAGTCTGGGACATCATCACGGGGTTACGTCAAGCGCTATGCTCGGCCTTTGTGGTGGTATATTATTCATGACTCGATGATAATTGCATTTAGCAACTTGAAAAAAAAAAATAACGGCATCATGTCTGATCCCTGGGAACGTAAAACAAATTAATAATATTGTTTTTTGGCGAATAAGCGTGCGTATTACTGAAATTAGCACTGGGTTGTTGGCAGTGAAGAAAATGTTCTGGAATAAAAAATTGCAAATATCGACTGTTAATAAACGATATTTCTGTACTGTATCATATATAATTTATATTGTTCATCTACCGTCAACTAAGCGATGGGTTCAATGCTGGTATACTTGAAACGTACAGTATCCAACTGCTTGCCAATCGATTGTACTTCTACCTCTTGTTGTCTTTATGTGCTTACTTTATTCTTACCTTGAAGGAAGGTTCTCAGTTCATTGACATGACTCTCATAACTAGTTGCATCATCTGAGACGAATGCAATGTGGAATGATTCCGCCTTCGGCAAAACCACGAAGCCTGGTAAACAAAACAGGAAACCTTCTGGAATGGAGTCAGAAAAGGGGAAAGCTCATTTCAAGATTAAAATAATTTATTCTTTCTAGCCTGGTGATCTGAATAGTTCACAGAATAGACTTTTGAAAAAGTGTTACTTCTGAGGTCAAAACGTTCATTGTGGTCATATGTTGCTGTTGTACAGTTAAGAGATAGTCGAGCTTTACTTATATTCATGCCTCATTGGCACATCTAAGGATTTTAACGAGGGGGATTCAGGTCATAGATGTATGGACACAGAACTAGTGTAAAAAAGGACTTGAAGACTTTCTCTCTATTAATTATATTATTTTTGCCTTGAAAAAGGGGGTTCTGGAACAATGGGACCCCTTCCTCCCGACCACATCCAGGTCTGCATCCAGTTCCATCAAGGATGGAATTTAGCGTTCGATCAGTCTTTCAGGACTGCCACTGGTAACATGTAACCCAGTGCTATTTGCCGTATAGTCGGGGTGTCGGCGACTAAACCGACACCCCTCACTGGCTTGCTAGTGGGGAGAGTGACTGTCACACCCTGTCAGGACTAAAAAAAACACCTGAAAAAAGTGCCAAAGAGCTCCCTCCAGGAGCCAACAGCCATCCAGTAAGGAGATAGTGTCTCCTAAAAAACATTCATCCAGATTGGACCGGTTTGTGGCAACTCGGGTAGCCGAGAGGGGTAGTGAAACCCTTGGTGTGAGGTTGATGAGCTAGTATTAGCCAACGGCAGCCACAAAACCAAACAAGTGGGGGAAAAGGTGGGTACATAGTGTCGCTGAAACCGTGTAAGGTATGTTCCTCGTCCGGTGGATGACACTGCAGTCCAATTCTTCCCCCAACCACTTTTATACCATTTTCATGGTATAAGTGGGCATTGTTTTTTTGTTGTCAGTGCTTATTTGTAAAAATAATGAAATAAAAAAGGATTCCATTCTATCATGCAGGTGTTAAAATGTCCTGCTTATGCCGGCATGTTTTGCTATCAATCTTTATTCATTCTTACAGACTGCTACTGTTCAAACACGGAATGAAGAAATGTTTACAAACATCCCTCGTTGTATGATGACTCAACATATGGAATTCCGTGATAACTCAAAGTATAGATTAGGGAACCAAATCGTTATATGTTACGTTAAATTCGCTTTTACAGAATTTTGAATCTGTATTTAAAAATTTGGGAAAAAAAATCTACCAACACACGGTTTGTTGTTTGTCCTCATGCATTTCATACTGCTCCAGGTCGTTAGTGCACGCTTTTCATACTGTACTGGTTTCCCGCACTGTTCGTGCCATTCAAGTTTGGCTTGTTTTAGTTGTCAATTGTGTTAATTATGCATTTGGTACTTTACTATGTGAGATTTCACCCTTTGTCAACATTATTCCTTCAGAAAAAGTAAGTCGAGATGTTTGGAAAAAGGCCATTAAGTTCAAGTCATAGCAGAAGTGCAAAAAGAGACTGTAACCGCGTAAAGCAATTGCCTTGGATGTAAAGGAGTTTAAAGTAGATGTGTAAAGGGAGTTTGAAGCATGTGAAAAATTTTACCAAATCGTGAAAGCATTAGGGTGTGCTATGTCTACAATGGGAACGACACGTGATAATAAAGACAAAATAAAAGCAAGTTCTCTAGCAGCTAGACCTTTAAACGCTACTAAGTTGTCTTGCCATAGAAGTGATGCGATGGAAAACATCTATATTATGTCTTGAGGCTGAAATCTTTTCCGTAGATTAACATATCTCCAATTATATGATGGAAGTCAATGGGAAAATAGGGTTGGATATATGGAATTTCACTTTGTGTACATCTTTTCAAGAACGTATACATTCCATAAATCGAGGGTGCGTTTACTTGGGAGAGCATTTATGGTTCGCTTTACGATTAAATAACAAGAGCGAGAATTGCTTTGCAATACATGTCCCCTACCAGTCCCAATGAATGTTCAGGAGATAAAAATTTGCTTACGTTTAACGCACGCTCGAGCCGATACCGGAACAAAAACAAAGAAGAAGAAACTCGATACCCCACCATGTTTGGATCTATTTGGCAAAATAAAAGGAAAAGCAATTTTCATTTACTGATATCTTTTGTAGACGAGAAACCAGTAAAGACGAAGATAACAAACCGGAAATATAAATTAGTTTGCTTTAACGTACGCTCGAGCCGACACTGGAACCAAAATGAAGAATAAGAAGAAACTTTCTAACCCACCATGTTTCATTCGTTTTTAGGCTTTGTCTATTTCATATTAAAAATAACTCGATGTACATACATGAAGCAAAAATATGCTTACAGCTTATGTCTTCTTCTTGAGTGTGGCAGCTTGGCTGCCAGGTAGCTATCATTTTGCTGGGGCACAACTCTGCTACTGATGCTGTGCCCCTATACCAGTACACTGGTACTCATTTCACTGACCTTGGAAGGGTGACAGGTTGAGTAAAACCCCACCTGGTGTTAATTCAGTGGCCAATTCAGCTCAAAACTCAGCCCTAATTCCCAGCCAGCCACCTGAACCACTAAGGCAACACCAGGTTTCATGGCTTATGTGCATATACGAGGTGTGTTCAAAAGTATCCAACCTTATTTTCGTAAACAAATGAAGCTAGGGAGGTGTGGTTTGGTGCACGTATGTAGGCGATCCTGATTTGTATGCGTGAATATTTTCCCGCCTGCGGAAGCTGTCAGTCGCCGACAGACCGCCGATCAGTGAGGAAGTGTAAGTGAGCGCCGTCGATTTTTCTTTTGACAAAATGACGGAAAAACTTGAACAACGCTACTGCATCAATTTTTGTGTAAAGCTTGGCGATTCCCAAGTGGAAACGATCCGCAAGATTCAACAGGCCTTCGGGAACGAAGCAATGGGCACCACACAGATAAAGAGTGGTACAACCGCTTCAAAGATGGTCGCAACATCAGTGGAAAGTGAAGCACGTTCTGGTAGGCCCTCAACATCCCGAAATGAGATCGTCATTGACCAAGTGAGGACCCTGCTGATGCAGGATCGTCAAATCACGATCAGAGAACTTGCAGACGAGGCGGGCGTCAGCATTGGATCCGTTCATTCCATTGTGACTGAGGACTTGGGCTTAAGGAGACTCTCAGCGAAGTTCGTGCCAAAGCTGCTAACGATCGAGCAGAAGCAACTCCATTTGGAGATCGCACAGACATGCTGGAGACTGTGAACAGCGATCCCAACTTCTTCAACACAGTGATCACTGGCGATGAGACCACAGTGATCCGTCATTTTTATCAAAACGAAAATCCGACGGCGCTCACTTACACTTCCTCACTCATCGGCGTCTGTCGGCGACTGACAGCTTCCGCAGGCGGGAAAATATTCACGCATACGGATTAGGATTGCCTACATACGTGCACCAAAACCACGCCTCCCTAGCTTCATTTGTTTACGCACGAAAATTAAGGTTGGATACTTTTTGAACACACCTCGTATAATACATTGTGGTTATATACCTGGGATCATTCCAGTTGCACTGGGACATGGACAAACACCCATCTGTGGCAAATGCCTGAGGCCTGCCGATCTGTGCTGCTTCATGCAATGGTGCCACATTATTTTATTGTGGTAGAGTCAAGCCAGCTGTCCAGCCAATGGGTGTAAAGCAGTCGGGTGGAGTCAGGGTAGCTGAACACTGACCCATGTATAATATGTAATATTTTCTAAGCCTAAAAAGGCCATAACTCTGAAAAATTGATGAACCACCCTGAAATTCAAACCATTTCTGTACCGTATCATAATAAAGCCATGTACCAAGTTTCAGTTCAATATGTTAAAGTGTAATGCAAAAAAAGTCTGAAAAGCCGCATGTGGTACGGACGGACGGCAAACCTATTGTCCTCTCTGGTGAAATTGGTAGGGGACTAATAACAGTTCTGCCCTCTGTTGTCATCAGGATATTGAAAAGTCCAGTTTCCATCTATTTTTTGGTTAGCATCTGTCTGCATCAACATAATTGTCATCTTGAGCAAATGTTTTTTTGGCCACATTTTAAAAATTGACTTCAAAATGCTCCATAAGTACAGTATAGAAAATGTAATGTATACAAATCAACAACATACCAGGACTTCCGACACGATCTTGATATCGAGGCAAAGGGCTTTTCAGGGTTGTGAGTAGGACCCAAATAGTGACAAAGAAAAAACATCCAAGGAAAGCAAAGAAGATGATGTAGAAGATTGTTATAAGGACTGAAAAGGAGTGGTGAAAACAGAGAAACACCGTGTGAGGTCTGCAGCCTGCTTCAATCTTGAGGTGCTTAGGAAACATTGGGTCAAAGCTAGTTTGACATACCCTAACCCTTTTAGCTGCTTGTGTACCTCGTATGAACATACTCAGGTGGGCGTTCATGAATGGCTCATATACTGCACTTTGGTTTTCTAGTGGATTTTTTTCTGCATTAACCCATCCGATAAGGTGATAAATTGTTACCGGGAAAGGGGAGAGGGGGCTGCAATTTTTGTTTGGTGTCCATTGCAGCTTTTTAAACTTTTTTTTTTCTTTCATAACCATCCCCCCCTTCAATGTCATCCCTGAACTCCCCCACATTCCCTTCAAAAAGCGTTTTCTATAAGGAAAACTCACCCCAACTCTTTCCCGACCTTCCAAGAAACTCCTTTGTGTCGGAGTTCCACAGGAACTTCTTCCAGTTTGTTTGCGGAATCTGGTCAGTGCCATTCTTGTTCATGCCTGTGGGGAATAAATTGAGAACAAAATTTTTGCATTTATTTAAACGACAAATCACAAGGGTTGATCAGTATGTCTACAACCTGCTTGAAGTCCAACAAAACAAGCATAGGTTCCCCTGCATTGCCAGGTAACGCCAGGTCTCTCCTACCACCCCTTTTCTCCCACCCTCATCCCATCCCCCCCATTCCCTTTTCACCACCCCAACCCATCTCCCTTCCTTCCCACCACCACTTATCTCCTCTTCTCCTCAACGCCCACCCCACCCCTCCCCTGCTCCTCCCGCCCTCACCTCTCTCCCTCCTCCCACCCCACTTTCCTCCCCTCCCCTCTCCATCCCACCCCACCCTTACCCTGCCTCCTCCCACCTCACCCTCTCCCTCCTCCCACCCCACTTCTTCCCCTCCCTCCTCCCACCCCACCCCTGCCTCCTCCCGACCTCACCCTCTCCCCCTCCTCCACCCAACTCTTCCCCTTCCTCTCACCCCACCCCTTCCCCTGCCTCCTCCCTCTCACCTCTCCCTCCGAACTACCACCCTTTCTCATCCCTCCTCCCACCCACCACTCTCCTCCCCTCCCCTCCCCTCCTCCACCCCACCCTTTCCCTCCCTCCCACCCACCCCTTCCCCTCCCCTCCCACCCACCCCTTCCCCCCCTCCCCTCCTCCTCCACCCCTTCCCCTCCCTCCCACCCCACCACTTCCCCTCCCCCCCTCCTCCCACCCCACCACTTCCCCTCCCCTCCCACCCCACCCCTTCCCTGCTTCCTCACCACCTCACCCTCTCCCTCCTCCACCCCACTTCTTCCCTCCCACCCCCACCCCTTCCCCTGCCTCCTCCCCCTCAACCTCTCCCTCCTCCACCCCACTTCTTCCCCTCCCCTCCCCTCCTCCCACTCCACCCCTCCCCTGCCTCCTCCCACCCTCACCCTCTCCCTCCGAACTGCACCCTTTCTCATCCCTCCTCCCACCCACTTCTTCCCCCCCCTTCATTCCACCCCCTCCAGACTCCCACCCCACCATTTCTCAAGCCCTCCTCCCACCTCCTCCTACCCAACCCCCTCTTCAATTTCATTCTACCAAGCCCATTTCCGTTGCCTCTAATGTTTATTTACTTCACATAATATGTGAATTACATGTCCATCAGTTTGTTTAGAATCCTTGAATAAGGGAGAATAGGACTTGAAGGAGGAAGGAGGGGGGGAGTGGGGTGGTGGCAGATTAATCTTCTCCAGTTTCATGGGCAGGCCAATTCATCAGCATTTGTCATCCTTCGGATGGATGTAAAACTGGACGTGAAATAAAATTATTAAATAAAGGCAAATTTTAGTTGTTATTAAAACAAGTGAAAAAGACATAAAATATCATAGCCCCATTGTTTTCGTTAGTTTGCTGTATGGAGTTAAAGGGCAAGTCCATATTTATGTACAACTAAAATGGCCACTAGTCTACCAGTCGGCCATCTTTGATCAGATCGCAAAATGAAGTGAATGGCACGCGTATGCCATTGTGTACTGCGCTTGTGCCAAGTTTGAACAAAATCAGACTATGCATGTCTGAGAAATGATTGGGGACACATTTAAGTAACAAAATGGCCACCAGTCGGCCATCTTGGATCTAACCTCGAAAAGGAAATGACGTGCTTATGTAAACCATCATTCCTTATCTGTTTGCCAAGTTCGAACAATATCGATAAATGCCTGGCCGAGAAATGGTTGAGGACGTGTTTTGTTTGAACAACTAAAATTTCCGCCAGTTGGCCATCTTGGATCTGATGTTGAAAAACAGATGACGTACATATGTATACCGTCATATCTTGTCTTTGTGCCAAGTACGAATAAAATTGGTCCATACATGTCCGACATACGGTTGGGGACGCATGCACGCACAAACGCACACGAAAATCGACAACAAATCCATAAGCCCCTGTTTCGGACTAATTACAATGGGGGCTAATAAAGCCATATTCTATGGGACCTTATCACATCCTCCCTTTCCCTCCCCTCATGCTTACCTCCTCCAACCCCCCCCCTTAAAAACATTAGGCTTCTTCCTTATGACGAACTCTATCTACCATGTGGTGAAGTTTCGTGAGGATCGGTTTAAAATTGTGACCTGTAGGGCAACTAACAGACAGAATAACAAAATCGACTTGAAAAACTTGAATAACAAAATCGACTAACGGACAGAAAAACCAGTATCCTTGAAAAATCTTCCATTTTGCAAGTAACAAACACCGGTCTGTGAATTATAGTAAGGATGTGATGAAAACTTCATAATTTATCACTTGGCATTGAACATCGCAAAAACTTTACATTGTGCTCCAGCAAGGCAAAAATATGTGTACAAGTCTGTCCCAAAAAGAATTTCAGGAGTACATTCGGTCCCAGGAAACATCACTTTGTGGAAATATCACCACTTCATATTGCCCACTGAAGGTGGGCCGAGATGGGCACTCCTGCACAGAGTGTGGAGGGTTGGAGTGCCAATGCTGGTGGTGGAATTGATAATAAATTTTAAAATTTCTACTAATGGGAAGGGATTATAAAATTTTACTAATTGCGAGCATTAGTTAAACCAATAACGTAAGAGATCTTGTTCAGACGATTCAAGCAGCTTTCTACTATGGCAACTGAACCTTCCACCGCACCCTGTTGTCATTCACTTTCCTTGCCACCTCGAACATACGCAGTGGCGTTTCAGCTTGGCTATTTTTGTAGATAACGCATACATTGTGGAATCAAAATTCAATAACTTTTGACAAAGGAATTTCCACACCCGCATTATTATATCCAGCATGCGGTCGAGGGATGGATGGTATCAAGTCTGGAATGGAGTTAGATTCCTCAAACATTATTTCAACTTAACACTCCATATGAAACTTTTTCTATGTTCATACCGATACATAACCACCAAACCATCTTGTCCCAAATCCGTGAGGCCATAAGGTTACAACAATTTAAATTCATTGAATCTGCAGGTCCCCCCCCCCCCACTCCGTATTGCCTTGGGATTGTGGTAGAAATTTGTACTTGTTCAGGTATCAGTGATAACTCGACGAGTCTTCATGGAGACAACGAGAGATCTCTAATGCCCCACCAACTGGTGCTATGCCAGAAGGGTCTTCCAGCTTTACGTCTCTCCGATGGATGATGCGTACATTGATGTATTGTCGCGCACGTGAAACCCCAGGGTAACAGTTTATAGCTGGGTCCCGATTCAAACCCAGGCTAGACAGCTGAGACACGAGTGTGCATACCTCCAGGCTTTCCTCCAAGCTCAGGCCAATGCGGCATACATACTTGATAAATAAAAGGAAAACGTACCTTCAATAGAACGAGTTGAGATCCTGTAAAATTGGAACGCAAGATACGCTGGCACTTCGATTTTTCCTGTTTCTCTCCTGATTGTTGGTTCGGCTTGTCCGCAGCCTGCTTTGGACCATTCAAGTAGTTGGCTCGCGGTTCTGTATTCTGAAACCCTAACCTTCACTGCTGTCGGCTGTAATTACACATGGTAAAAATACTCCCTGTTACTCCATGTGCACACATTTATCTCATTCAACCCCTCTATCTTCTTGCTAGGATTTTTATGCCTCTTGCTGACGAAGTCGACGGAGGCATTATGTTTTCGGGTTGTCCGTACGTACGTACGTCCGTGCTAATTTTCGCTGTTTTCTCTGCAACCGCTTATCCGATTGACACGAAATTTTCACCACAGGTGCGACTGCTCATGGGGAATGTTTCAATGATAGCCATGGTGGTGTGGTAGCCATGTTGGAAAAAAGGAAAAACTTTGGACCTCTGTATGTTTGAAACCACTCCATGGAAAAAAAATTGAAACCTAGCACACGGCAAGTACTACTCATGGGGAGTGAGTGATTTTTAGCTCGCCTGTTCGAAGAACAGAGAGCTATAGCGATACCCCCGGCGTGAGCGTCAGCGTGAGCGTGAAAATGTTAAAAGTTTTTGGTGCAAGTTATTTAGAAGCTTGCCATTCATTTAATATGTGCACAAGGATGCTGATATTTGGCATGGAGGTTCCTTTGGGGTATATTATTGATGTAGTGAAGTTGAAATGTGAAAGAAAATAAATTTTAAATTTTTAAATTTTGACATTGTTTTGAACTTAACTTTTTTGTAGCACACAACTTAAAGTTTTTGGTGCAAAGTTATTTAGAAGCTTGCCATCATTTAATATGTGACAAGGATGCTGATATTTGGCATGGAGGTTCCTTTGGGGTATATTATTGATGTAGTGAAGTTGACAATAAAAAATAATTTCAAATGTTTTAAATTTTTGACATGTTTGTAACTTAACTTTTTGTAGCACATCAAGTTAAAGGTTTTGGTGCAAGTTATGTTAGAAGCTTGCCATTCATTTAATATGTGTACTAGGATGCTGATATTTGGCATGGAGGTTCCTTTGGGGTATGTTATGATGGTAGTGAAGTTGAAATGTTAAGAAAGAAGAGTTTCAAATCGTTTTGAAATTTTGGACGCTGTTTGAACTTAACTGTGTTATGGTGAGCAGCATCGAACGGTTGAAGTTTTGTTGCCTTCTAATGTTTGTTATTACCACACTATGTTTTACTGATACAGATAGTAGCAGCAATAAGCATAGTATTGCTTTATAAATGTAGTTTGGATCGAGATCGTGCATGCGAAGCTTTAAGAGTAGAAGAAATAAGTTGATTAGGACTGGTCTTTTAAAAACGATAAATGTATAGAGACAGTGAGCATTGGGGAGGCTTGACGACCAACTTTGGGTTTTTGTTGATGCGTCGGGAGTCTTGGTGGTATGACGTAGATATTGCGAGGTACGTGTCGAAGCGCTTTAGCTGATCAGTATGAATATTTGAGGTCATGTCAGGAGAGCTAGATTGTATGCGGGGGGGGGGGGGGGGTTGATGACGCTCATCGGTGATGGTGTGTGGCAGCCAGATTGTTCTTAACATAACAACCTCAACAAAGTCTTTTCTCCAGAACGGTCGGAGAGGGAGTCGAGGGGAAGACGTTGCAGGCCAACATGGTTCCGCCAGCTTGAGGGAATACCAGGATGTTCACAAATAATTAATAGGTCACATGGTCTAGCAGCCATATTGGATTGAATGACAATCTTTAAAATATCTTTCTCTTGAATCTCTTCATCAATCGATGGGAAATGTCACAATAAGTATGTATAATGATGTAATAATTTGGGCGGAGGCATATCTGGTGATGTCGCGGTGTTTAAGAGTACCCTTCTAGTGTTTTTTCTGTATCAATCAATACCCCCATACCCTCATTTTACTCCTTATCTGCCTGCCTTCTCCTGCTCCTATTTTTCTCCCTGCTCCACAAACTGACATCATCCCACTTTCCCTCCTTAACTTTTTTCTCATTCTGACCCCATTCATATAAGAATTGCATACTTCCCATTTGTGAGTAGTGGTTTTTCTTAACATCCTTTGGAGATTATATTCCATTTCAAGTTTTTCTTAACGGCCACACTATCACTGTTGCATATCCATCCTCCCATCCCCTTCCTCTTTCCATTCATACTCCCTTCCCCTTCCCCTTCCTCTTCCCATTCATACTCCCTTCCCCTTCCCCTTCCTCTTACCATTCATACTCCCTTCTCCTTTCCATTTGTACCCTCTTTATTTTCCTCTTGATATGCACACCTCCTTTCCTTTCCCTTTCCTTTACATTCCCCTCTCCCCATCCTAACCCTCCTTCACCTGCCCCATAGCCATTCTTTCTGCCCTTTCTTCTTTCATTTTATTCGATATCTTTGGCTTTCTGCAACTTGTATCATCAAATTTTGGTTATGTAATCGACCTCCACAATTAGGTTATATTATCATGATATATCTACTTAGTTTGTGTTGAAATATTTTATCACTTTCTTTATAAAATAAATCGGTAGAAAGCATATATTTGGCTGTCTCTCCAGTGAATTTGAATGAAAAACAATTACTTTAAAGTTATTCTATCTTGCCTTTCTCTACAATCTGTGAATTTAAGTTAATTGTTGCATTGAAATGATTACGTTTAAATCATGTACATTATACCATCATAATAAAATTAATATATAATGCCTTTTATAAAACCTATTTTCATTGAGATCATAATATACGTTTCCTACCGCTTCACAATATCATGAATACCGTCGTTAATAACTTACAACAGTTGTATTTGTAACTATTGGAACTACCTCACGGCACCTTGTGTTATGATAGCAATCCCGTGATAGTATGATACTGTTTACACATAGTTTGTGTTTTTACTGTTGTAGTTTTTTCATATATATATATGTATATGTATATGGGTGTGTATCCCCTTTTTAACCATCTAAATGTGGCCGTTCATGAGGATCAGGACAAACCACAGCTGTTCCTTTCACTCAGCAGCTCATATTTCCTGCTGTTGGCAGGTACTTATGGCAACCTTGATCATCGTGCTATTCCCGAATAACTACAAGGATAAAGGAAGCTAATATCCACAGTGAGGTTGTGAGAAGGATAATTTGTTTATTTGTGGAGTCACTTTGCCTTTGCAGGAAAGCAATTATCATTGGAATTTTGCACCAATGTTGCAAACTCCATCCTACACGTTGTTGGCTCTAACTTTAGCCTATTAATCTGCCCCTAATAAGTGACAAGTTCGTCTTATGGTCGCAAATAAAATAGGTCCCAATATTTTTTGAATCATTACCGAAGTGAGGCACTACTTTGTGCTTGCACAATTGTAATTCGACTTCTTACCCCCACCCCCCTGCCGCGCGTAGCACATAGTGTGGTTCAGCAATTGGCTCACTCTGTCTGTCTGTGTGTCTGTCTGTCTGTCTATTTCTATGATTGAGGAACTACTTAATTTCAATTGAATTATATATTTTGAACACTATAGAATACAAATTGTAATACGAATCAGAACACAAATCTGCAGTTTAGCAGTCTGAATTTGGAATTACTTTGGATTTGGCAAATTGTTCGGAATTTCGTCCCGAGCGAGCATTCACACTCAGGGTAAAGCAGTTGCCTCAGTCTGTCTTTCAGTCAGACAGTCAAACAAAATTGAAAATCATTCCAAACAGGAAATTATACTCTTTTCGGGAAGTCGTAAATGACACAAACAACAAGCATGACTAACTGATGTTTCATGTTAAACAAGGTGGTGTAAAAGAGGGTGTATCAGCGGAACTAAACTTCTGGTTCAATGCTTATTTGTTTTTCTACAGCCTTTAAATCTTTCATTTTATTTCATTTGAATGATATATTTGAACACTGTCGAACACAAATAGTCTTGTTTGCACTTCCAAAAACCTTCAGTTTAGTCGTACTTTAGCAAAATTGTATGCCGTCTCAACCAATCAAATTTGCCATGTGCTCTGAGGGAGGAGTAACAGAAAAATTCAGACGAAATCGTGGTGTCAGTGATGCAACGACAGATTAACGTCGTCTAAAAGATCTGTTTATTTCGTGCATCTTTTTCTCAGAGATCGTTCCAAAATCATCAGTTTCTCCAATCAGAGTTGGCAGGTTCAGCTCTGGA
This sequence comes from Eptatretus atami, assembly GCA_035128595.1. Taxonomy (NCBI): domain Eukaryota; kingdom Metazoa; phylum Chordata; class Myxini; order Myxiniformes; family Myxinidae; genus Eptatretus; species Eptatretus atami. The sequence goes on along the minus strand of CM068960.1, from coordinate 41,813,854 downwards.
CTGTTCCATTTGACCCATCTGCTTTGTATGGTTGCCATTGCGCTTGTTATCCACGAACAAAGCTAATGTAGATCGTGCTCGTAAAAGCAAAGCAAAAGTTGAAAAGACCCTTCCCATGTCATTTTTCTCAAAACTGTGCAGAGCAAGGTGTTCTAAAAACTATTTTTTGTTTGTTTGTTTTTTGGCAACTTTCTATTTTTTAGCTCGCCTGTTCGAAGAACAGAGAGCTATAGCGATACCCCCGGCGTGAGCGTCAGCGTCAGCGTGAGCGTGAAAATGTTAAAGTTTTTGGTGCAAGTTATTTCCTTTCTAATGTTTTTATCTACCACACTTTTTTACTAATTACAATATACAAATACATATATTGCTTTAAAATTATTTGGATCAGACTTCACTGCAATGCTTTATAAAAAAATATTATTAGACTAGTCTTTTAAAAACGAAAAACGATAAATGTATAAACAGGCGAGCATTGGGTGGCTTTGACACCACTCTGGTTAGTACACATTCTAGGATCATTGTACAGCGAGGTGACAGTCGGTAAAATGACAACATACTGACAGTGAGGCAGTGATGTGACGGAGAAAAAAATGCAAGGGAATGAACAAACAGAAAAACAGGAGAGGGGAGAGGAAGCAGTAACCTGCAGGTGAGAGACTTGGTGTTGGGTAACGTTAATAGTTGGAAGGTGAGGTGTGGTAGAAGCTCGATCATGGTTATGGGTTGAGGATGACATTACATGGTGCTGCTTTATCTGTTTTAAGTAATTTAGATTTTAGCATTTGACCTTCTGAAACCGAGGCTAATCTCAAGAGAATTGTCACGAAATGATTGTATATGCATAAAAAAACCTCAGGTAACTCACTGAAGACTTTTCAAGGAATAGAGGCAATCTCCCAGTCTCACCAAGTTTGGGCAACCAACATGTGGTGCCAGTCCACATTTTGTGGTTAACCTTTAAATTGCACTCGTGGAGGTTTTCCTCACCTCAGAACACCGACTCCACCCAGGAAAGGAGGGGGTTCCCCCCTGTCCAATCACGGATGGCCAAACATCACCCATCGACAGAAAACCTTCCAATCAGGAGGCTCATCACCTCGAAGCTCCGACTCTGCCCCAGAAAGGCAGGGTTTTCCCCCATTCCAATCAGAGGGGACATATATCACCCCCACGAACATGTCCAATCAGGGCAAAGATTACCTCAGGGGACCGGTTACCCCACCCCGTCCGGGGGACAGATAAGAATCGTGGGCTCCCCTGAGTGTTCGCTGGATTGTGGAGTTGGGTTGGAATTTGTCGGAGAAGAAAGGGGTCGCCATTGCTCTTGGTGTGCGTCAGTTGTCGTCGTCGTCTGGGCTTTTTGCTCTTGGCCCTTTGGTCTCCTGGTCAGCAGTCATCATCAGCTTGGAGTGATAAACCCTGCTGGCACATCCTTTTCACGGCTTGGAGTGATAACCCTGCTGGCACATCCTTTTCACGGCTTGGAGTGATAACCCTGCTGGCACATCCTTTTCACGGCTTGGAGTGATAACCCTGCTGGCACATCCTTTTCACGGCTTGGAGTGATAACCCTGGTGGAACATCCTTTTCACGGCTTGGAGTGATAACCCTGCGGCACATCCTTTTCACGGCTTGGAGTGATAACCCTGCTGGCACATCTTTTTCACGCTTGGAGTGATAACCCTGCTGGCACATCTTTTCACAGGCTTGGAGTGATAACCCTGCTGGCATCCTTTTCACGGCTTGGAGTGATACCCTGCTGGCACATTTTTTTTCACGGCTTGGAGTGATAACCCTGCTGGCACATCCTTTTCACGGCTTGGAGTGATAACTGTGGACATCTTTTCACGCTTGGAGTGATAACCCTGCTGGAACATTCTTTTCACGGCTTGGAGTGATAACCCTGCTGGCACATCCTTTTCACGGCTTGGAGTGATAACCTGTGGACACATCCTTTTCACGGCTTGAGTGATAACCCTGGTGGAACATCTTTTTCACGGCTTGGAGTGATAACCCTGCTGGCACATCCTTTTCACAGCTTGGAGTGATAACCCTGCGGCACATCCTTTTCACGGCTTGGAGTGATAACCCTGCGGCACATCCTTTTCAACGGCTTGGAGTGATAACCCTGCTGGCACATCTTTTCACGGCTTGGAGTGATAACCCTGCTGGGCACATCCTTTTCACGGCTTGGAGTGATAACCTGCTGGCACAATCTTTTTCACGAGCTTGGAGTGATTAACCCTGCTGGCACATCCTTTTTCACGACTTGGAGTGATAACCCTGCTGGCACATCTTTTTCACAGGCTTGGAGTGATAACCCTGCTGGCACATCCTTTCCACGCTTGGAGTGATAACCCGCTGGCACATCCTTTTCACGCTTGGAGTGATAACCTGCTGGCACATCCTTTTCACGGCTTGGAGTGATAACCTGCTGGCACATCTTTTACGGCTTGGAGTGATAACCCTGTTGGCACATCCTTTTCACGGCTTGGAGTGATAACCCTGCTGGCACATCCTTTTCACAGGCTTGGGAGTGATAACCCTGGTGGACATCCTTTTCACGGCTTGGAGTGATAACCCTGCTGGACATCCTTTTCAACGGCTTGGAGTGATAACCTGCTGACAATTCTTTTCACAGGCTTGGAGTGATAACCCTGGGCCTGGCATACATCCTTCTTTCACGGCTTGGAGTGATAACC
>CM068960.1:41797964-41811127 GCA_035128595.1 Eptatretus atami | reverse complement strand
GAATCGTTGGGCTCCCCTGAGTGTTCGCTGGAGTGGCTGGATTGGGTTGGAATTTGTCGGAGAGAAAGGGGTCGCCATTGCTCTTGGTGTCGTCAGTTGTCGTCGTCGTCTGGGCTTTTTGCTCTTGGCCCTTTGGTCTCCTGGTCAGCAGTCATCATCAGCTTGGAGTGATAACCCTGCTGGCACATCCTTTTCACGGCTTGGAGTGATAACCCTGCTGGCACATCCTTTTCACGGCTTGGAGTGATAACCCTGCTGGACATCCTTTTCACGGCTTGGAGTGATAACCTGCTGGCACATCCTTTTCACGGCTTGGAGTGATAACCTGGCTGGACATCCTTTTCACGGCTTGGAGTGATAACCCTGCGGCACATCCTTTTCACGGCTTGGAGTGAAACCCTGCGGCACATCTTTTTCACGGCTTGGAGTGATAAACCCTGCTGGCACATCTCTTTCACGGCTTGGAGTGATAACCCTGCTGGCACATCTTTTCACGGCTTGGAGTGATAACCCTGCTGGCACATTTTTTCACAGGCTTGGAGTGATAACCCTGCTGGCACATCTTTTCACGGCTTGGAGTGATAACCCTGTGGACATCCTTTTCACGGCTTGGAGTGATAACCCTGCTGTACATCTTTTTCACGGCTTGGAGTGATAACCCTGCTGGCACATCCTTTTCACGGCTTGGAGTGATAACCTGTGGAACATCCTTTTCACGGCTTGGAGTGATAACCTGGTGGAACATCTTTTTCACGGCTTGGTGATAACCCTGCTGGCACATCCTTTTCACAGGCTTGGAGTGATAACCCTGCGGCACATCCTTTTCACGCTTGGAGTGATACACCTGCCGGCACATCTTTCACGGCTTGGAGTGATAACCCTGCTGGCACATCTTTTCACGGCTTGGAGTGATACCCTGCTGGCACATCCTTTTCACGGCTTGGAGTGATACCTGTGGCACGTCTTTCACGGCTTGGAGTGATAACCGCTGGCACATCCTTTTCACAAGCTTGGAGTGATAACCTGCTGGCACATCTTTTGGCTTGGAGTGATAACCCTGCTGGCACATCCTTTCCACAGCTTGGAGTGATACCTGCTGGCACATCCTTTTCAGGCTTGGAGTGATAACCCTGCTGGCACATCCTTTCACGCTGGGCTTGGAGTGATAACCCTGCTGGCCACATCTTTTCATGGCTTGGAGTGATAACCCTGTTGGCACATCCTTTCACGGCTTGGAGTGATACCCTGCTGGCACATCTTTTCACGGGCTTGGAGTGATAACCCTGGGCGGAACATCCTTTTCACGGCTTGGAGTGATAACCCTGGGAACATCCTTTCACGGCTTGGAGTGATAACCCTGCTGGTACATACTTTTTCAGAGCTTGGAGTGAATAACCCTGCTGGCATCATCCTTTTCACGGCTTGGAGTGATAACCCTGGTGGACATCCTTTTCAACGCGGCTTGGAGTGATAACCCTGGTGCAACATCCTTTTCCAGGCTTGGAGTGAATAACCCTGCTGGCTCATGCTTTTCACGGCTTTGTGAGTGATAACCCTGCTGGTACATCCTTTTCACAGCTTGGAGTGATAACCGCTGCTGACATATCTTTTCACGGCTTGGATGTGAAACCCTGCTGGCCACCTCCTTTCACAGCCTTGAGTGATAAACCCGTTTATTACCGGCACATCCTTTTCACGGCTTGAGAGTGATAACCACTGCTGGCACATTCCTTTTCACGGGCTTGGAGTGATAACCCTGCTGGCACATCTTTTTCACGCTTGGAGTGAACTGCTGGCACATCGTTCGACGGCTTGGAGTGATTAACCCTGCTGGCACATCTCTTTCACGCTTGGAGTGATAACCCTGCGGCACTTTTTCACGGCTTGGATGATAACCCTGTGGCACATCCTTTTCACAGCTTGGAGTGATAACCCTGCCTGGCACATCCTTTTCACGGCTGGAGTGATAACCCTGCTGGCACATCCTTTTCACGGCTTGGAAGTGATAACCTGCTGCACATCCTTTTCACGGCTTGGAGTTATAACCCTGTTGGCACATCTCTTTTACGGCTTGGAGTATAACCCTGCTGGCACATCCTTTACACGGGCTTGGGTGATAACCCTGTGGCCCATCCTTTTCACGGCTTGGAGTGATACCCGTGCCGGCACATCTCTTTTCACAGCTTGGAAGTGATAACCCTGCTGGCACATCCTTTTCACGGCTGATGATAACCTCTGGTGGCACATCCTTTTCACGGCTTGAGTGATAACCCTGCTTGCACATCCTTTTCACGGCTTGGAGTGATAACCCTGCTGGCCATCCTTTTCACGGCTTGGAGTGATAACCTGCTGGCACATATTTTTCACAGCTTGGAGTGATAACCCTGGTGACATCCTTTACCAATCCACGTCCGTGGTCGAACGCACGTGGGCAATGACGTCGATGGTGCGAAGAAGTGAAGGATTGATTTGTTGGGGAGGAAGATTTAAGGATGTAAAAGACCTGACTGTAAAATAACCCGCAGCACACACATGAAATTCCCATTAAACACAGGGAGGAATCTAACCATACACATACTTATCGAAATAACTAAGCTTAGGGACTGTTGTCTGTTTGTGTGCAAAAGGCTTCCAAATCCGTAACAATATTGTCCACGTATGCAAATGTATCCTCTAAATCTTCCTCCAAGATAACGTACATTGTCGATAACTTGCTGGAAGCTTGCAACACCATTAGTAATGCCGAATGGAATCCTGTCGAACTCGTACCATCGCTGGCAAGCTTCAAATGCTGTATATGGTTTGTCTTTTGATTTTATGGGGATTTAATGATGAGCACTGCACAAATCAATCGTACTAAAAACCTGATATTTACCAACATTTCCTTCCATTTCATCCATTCGTGGCAATGGGTAGGTGTCGAGTCGAGTGAAATGGTTGATTGTTTGTGAATAATCAATAACCAACCACCTTTTATGGTTCTCCTTGGTTGTCACGAAGACATGGAGAGTCGCCAGGTTCAATGATTCCTTCGTCAAGAAGCCTCTAAGTTTCAGATTCAATAAACTTGGTATCTGCATTGGTATAACGTCTGGACTACACAGCTATTGGTTTGCAGATTGGCAAACAACGAGGGTGAAGAGACTGTCACAGTGGCAAGTCCACAAACTGTCAGAGGTGGCTTGGCTCCACCGAAGGGAATCTCGACACTTGTATGCTGCTTCAGAAAGTCTTGACACAGGATGACATCGGCGCATAAGTCTTGGAGAACTGACAGCCTAACATCACTGTAGGTGCATTCCGATAAAATGTACTCAACGATACAATATCCTCGAACATTTGAGTGCAGGAAAGTAGAATCCATGGAAACTTCACCATCAGCAGGGAACAGCTCCCACTTGTGAACTTTCACCAGTTTGTTATTCACACCTTCCAGTATCTCTCAACGCATCGGCCGACAGTCGATTTATCTGCTCTTTCACAATAACATTAGATAGGCACCTCGGTGAAGCAGCAGAGGTTATTCCAAAAGTGGGGAGAGCAGTTGATGTCAGTTTGGAGGAAGACGATTTGCACACCTTGGAGAAGTGGCCTTTCTTACCGCAGCTGTTGGACAGAGCATCTTTGGCAAAGCACTTGCTATGAGGATGCCTACTGTATTCACGGAAGAAACACTTAGCATTCACGGCTGCGGTGGTGGCCGTCATAGTGGAGGTCATTTACTCCACAGGTGCATTTGCTTCCATGGATGTTTCAAGAGCTTATCGGGTCCCTGTAGCAGCAATAGTATTAACAGGGACAACAGGCTGCATGTATGACTCAGTGTTTCTGTTTGGAGGTCCAAAGTTGTCTTATGTTAGCTGATTGGAGTCCATTAATGAAAGTGTCACGTATAGAGTCATCTCTACACTGATCTTTGGACACAGCCCAGAAGTTACAATCCTTTCTTAACTGCTTGAAAGTTTGCAGGTATTGATCGAGTGTCTCTCCTGCCTCCTGTTTGTGTGTAGTGAGTAGATGTTTTGCAAATAGCTCGTTCTTGGGCTTCACACACAGCACTTGGAGAATATCAATGGCAGCATCATATGTTTCGTACTCAGCGATACACTCATACACAGAAGGTGCAATGTAATTAATGAGTATTGTTACGGCTGTGGAAATTCGCAATACACCATAAAGGGTCCTCAGGTGAGATATACGATTAAGTTCATGTGTAGTTAGCCCACACCCTGCTTAGAGGGAATATGTGTGATTCATTCGGGCTGCGACGCTTTAGTCAGCCGTTTTTCTTTATCTATCGTTATTTGAGCCACCATTGCCACAAACCTCCACGCAAACAACAACCACCACCAAACGCCACAATGCCACCACGCTCACACCACCCCCACAACAATCACCACCATCTTCCCACTATGCCCGCTACGAACGCCATCCTCCGCGGACCACGGTAAGACGGTTACCGCACCACGGAAACCGTCCGAAAAGGATTGGCAGAACAAAACCACTTGTGAAGCTGTGGGGTTTTTTCCCGCCATTTTTCCCCGCGCTTGGTGTGAAGGGGAGGGTGGGGCAGCTCGCTCCCGATTGTAGACGCGCGTGTGACGCAGACGGGAGTGAGGAACGCCCCTTTTTGGAGGCTCCCAGAAGGGGGTGGAGCCCAAAACGGCGGAGCGAAGGGAGCCCCGCTCCATAAAGGACGGACATGGGCGGGGCACGCCCTCTTCTCTTCTCTTCTCTTCTCTTCTCTTCTCTTCTCTCCCCTTGGTGAATGCGTTCCTCCTCTTGGATATCTCTTTGTCCTCCCGTATGCTCTCTCCTCGTGACGTTGCTCCGCAAACCAACTCGCGTTCCCTTCCTCCTCGTTCGTTCCCGCGCTCGTGGCCCGGCGAGGCCTATGTGGTAGACGCGGACGGAGGGCGCCGCAGGTGGCCTGAGGTGGACCTGCGAGAGCGTAACGGAGAGTGCCGGAGACGGTTCACCGGCCGCAACAAGGGAGGTTCTTCTTTGGGCTTTTGTATGTGTGTTTGTGGCGCCAGTCCGACAAGTAAACTGATTAAGTGCTTGTAAATTGCTTTCGTCGGTCGTATTACTTTTGCTTCTATTTGCCTGTACATACGTGCATGATTGTTGTAAATACGTGTGTAGTGTAATAATGTGCGTGTTGAACTGTATCCCGTCGTTGTGTCCTTTCCTTCGTTGAAAGTGCACCTTACCTCGTGGAATAATTAGTGGAGGGGTTTGAATACCCGGTAAATATCACGTGCGTCGAGGTCAGCATAACACCGCTCGGTTATCACTGAAGCACGGAACGGACCGCTTAAGCGGTTCGTGTCCAGGCTGACCTGCGGCGAGGTACGATCGCCCGGTTAACTACCCGCGCAGGTACTAGGTAGGTCGAGTTTGGCGAACAACCCTATCCTGCGCGTGGGCCGATTGGCACGATTGTGGTGAGGTCGAAAGACCCACCCGTGACTAGCTCCTGGCGGTAGTTCCAAGGAGGGTCACGACTGAATTGTCCGTTCCGGTGGGCGACGCGGTCGCGATTTGAGTTACGTGACCGATCGCACGCCGGGCGGACCGAAATCTGTAACAATGGTGTACAGGATGTGGGATTCAAATCCACCTCGGTCTCCAATTAAATTCACGGGAATCGGTTCAGGGGTGAGTGGAGCGACCCCCGATTCCCACCAAACACGAGCGATTCAAATTTATTTCTTCCACGGGATAAGATGGCATTTCAAGGCGAGCGAACCGGGGGTATTAGGTATGTGTTTGAATGTAGAATCCATGGTCCAGGACGAAAGCCCCGAGCAGGAAATGCTGATGAGCAGGAACAATTTCCCCCCCAATCGAACCCAGAGCCCGAAATGGCCGCGCAGCGGCCGCGGTGTATGACACCTCCCCTCCCCTCCTCCGAAACCCTCCCCGATCCCTGCCGAAACGGCTCACCCAAGCGCACCCGACATGGCCCAGCTATTCGCCATGCTGGCGGGAATAAACAATAAAATGATGACATGGAAGCGAATACGCAAACACTGCGGGGTGAGATGCAGCGAATAGGCCGTGGCCTGCAGGCAGGCATAATGGCAATGGCGAGGAGCGAAACGCGGCAGTGGAGCTCAAAATGGCGGCGCCACGTGTTGGAGCGAACGAGCTGGGAGGGAGTGCAACGGCTGTCCGGCCCGCGATGGAAGCGGGGGAGGACAAAGTAATACGAGTGCGTGTTGGGCGAGAGTCGTGACGGAGAAAGTAACGGTAACCGAGAGGAAAAAATTAAGTGGGTGGACTGAAACGTGTAAAACAAGACACGTAAAGACGAAGGAAATAGAATTAACAGAGACACGAAGGGAGACGCAGGAAATAAAAGAAATAACAGAGACACGGGAGGTAGAAACGGTTGAGGAGTACTACACGATAAGGAGCGGGGAAGACGAACCACACACATGGAGTTAGGGAGGACGATTAGGGGAGCTCGGGAATGTGTCGTGACCGGTGCAAGCAGCCGGATAGCCTCCTTCGAACGGAGGAGACGCTATGCTCCTTGAAGCTGATCTCGACCAGGTGGGTCCGGTCGTGTCAGGCAGGTAGAGGGCGAGTGCTTGTGATGGTGCACACGGAGCTTGGGTGGTTTGGAGGCCCGAACCTTTGTGGTGACGCGATTCCTCATTGTGAATGTTCCTGTTGTGTGTTCAGGAGTGAGGCGAAATGTGTGCTGCAACGCGCGCATATCGGGTGAAAGGCGTTGTATAAAGAGACCCGTGTGTGAGTGGTGTGGTTGCGAGTGTGCCGGAGTGCGTGCCTCCAGCACACCACGTGTGAGTGTCACCGCGTGTGCGAGTGAGCGGCGAGTGTGAGAGGACCGTGTGTGTGAGAGAGCGGTATGTGAGGGAGATGACGGTGGGCATGCGTGAACATGCAGCCGCGTCTCCCGGTGTGAATGCCATCTCGAGGTGTGTGAGCTCGTGGCACGAGGGAGCTTGAGCGCAGGAGTGCGACGGCGACAGATGGACGAGGGCCGAGTAGCGGCCGTAGTTGCATTGGGAACCGCGCCGGGTTTACCCAGCGGCGAGCGCGAGGTTCGGGCCGTGCTTCGCACGAGCCCCACGTGCGCCTTGCGGGAGTGAAACCCGTCCGGAAACGCCAGCGTGGATTTTGCCGATCCCGCGGACGGACAAAGGTAGGCTGGATAACGAATTTGGACCGGACGGGTTCTCCACACGGGTGTGTGTGTGAAGCTCTAGTGGCCTGTGCAGTGGGTTATGTTCGCAGAGCGCACGACACAGGTCACGGACGGGCAGAGCACATGTGTTCGTGTGGGGAACCCATCGAAACGCGGGTTTGCTTTAATGCGTAGGGTACGTCATGGCTGCACGTGTGGTTGGAATCGGCAAGGGTGAATCCCTGCCGGATGGTACCGTCCAGGAGGGACGAGGTACAAGGTGCGCGAACAGCTGCCTGACGTCACGTAAAAAAGCGCAGGTTGCGAGTTGCCGCGCTGGTGCTGCGCGAGGAAAAAAAAAAAAAAGGTTGAGCAAAGCAGGCCTCGCTTTCGGGTGAACAGGATTCCCGGGCAAGGGTGGAAGACCCCTGCCAGGGCACAGGACACTAGTTGAGGGAAGGGTTAGCATAGTGAGACCGGCTCATGGGGCAGGGTAAGTCCTCATGGAGTCCGTTGAATGGATTAGTTAGAGGGGTTGTAGTTGAGATTTAGGATGGGAAATGATTTTTGAGGATTTGGGACAGTGACAGACTGTGGATGTGTAAGAGGACGTAGCTTAACTACGTAGGTTAAATGAACGTGTCTGTAGTTTAAGGGACGACGTAAGAGCACGAGGTAGTTAGGGATGTAGTCAGAAGGATGGCTGAGTCAGCGATGGATGTGTGATAGTGAGTTGATACATGGTGAGTGAGTGAGGCCAGCGAGCCTGTGTGTATGGAGTGAATGTGGAATGCATGCTGCGATGAGTGATTGGGGGAGGAGTGATTCCCGCCCAAGGGACCCAGGGTCATGTAATGTGAGTTCGGGGTAAGTCAAATTGACAAAATGCAGGTCGTTTGTTGTTGGTGGAAGTAGGCTCGAACCTGTTTTGGAGGGTGCAGGAGCCTGTTGACGGGCTGGGAGCGTGGCTACAACGTGAGTATCGCTGAGTGGGTACCCCGGGCACCGGCTAGTCGCCGTGGTAGGCCAAGGGCCCATGGGGGCCGGGATAGCGTAGTGGCACGGGTGCGCGCCATGATGCGGGGCCCTGGCGCCATTGGCGCATGGGCAGTTGTTGTGGGCACGGGTGACCTCGGAAAGGGCCCGGGAAGCCAGCCTGCCACGTGAGCGTTTCAGGGGAGTCGCCATGGAGGGCACTCCCCGGTTTAGGGAGCTGTAGGCTCGGAGCAGTGTAGTGCCCAGGGGTGCCATCGTTGGGAATCGGCAGAGGGTAGTTCCTGCCAAGGGAGCCACGCGTCCCAGCCGTGAGACCGTGTGAGGGCACGGTAAGAAAATTGTGGGCATGGCCCGGAATTTGCGAGGACACCAACACAGGCGACGGGAGTTGGTTGTTAGAACCGATAGTTTAAGCGAGAGCGGCTTGTTGAAACCCCGGGGTAGTTTAAGAGTTAATGGTTAGGGTAGATAGGAAGTGAACCCCTCCGCACCATCCATCCCTTCGCTCTCGTTGTGGGCCGCTGGACCCACTGTGGTGAGATCGCTGAACTCTGAGGAGGCCATCCTGAAGCTTGATTGGGCCGACACAGGACGCTAGCTCTCCCTTATTCCCCTCAGGAAGGGAACGTAGGGTTGGGAGTAGGCTAGACGAAAGGATAGGTTAGCCGAACAGGACGTCAAAGGGGTAAGGGACGAATTTTGAGTGGGGAAGTAAAGTGGAAATAAAACAACAAAAAAAATAAGTTGGGCTAAATGGGTTTGTACAAAATTAAGGGAGTGGGTATGACAGTACAGGCAAAGGCGATAGGTGGGAGGGAGACCGTAGGTAGGTCCGAGCCCGCCTTTGAGTGGCCAGCACCACCGCACTCCCTCCACCAACCTGCACTGCAGGGCGAGAGGCTGGCCAACTTCATCTGCTGGCTGTTGTTTTGCTGCGAGCCTGTACCGGTCAGATCGTCTGCAGCTGTTCTTCAAGGCCTGTGCCGGTCGGGTCGTCTGCCGCTGTGTTTCCTGCAGCGGCCTTGTTCTGCACTGTGTTTGCCTGACCACCTTTGCCATGCCATGCCTACTGCCCACGGTTACCAGCCCCCGTTCTGTTTTGATTTGCCCCGCCCCTTGTTCTTTTCCATATGCGCCAGGATCGACGCGCAAAGTTGCAAGGACTGCCCTGTTGGCAGCTACAACACGGCCTGCAGTGGCGGCCCGTGCACCGTGTTTGCGTCCATCCATCCATCCATCCATCATCCATCCATCCATACATCTGTTATGTTCATTGCGTGTGCCACTTGAGCTGGCACGGAGACTGCATTGTTGCAGCTCATGCGCCATTGTTCACTGCGTCCCTGTTAAAAAAGGGGAGGCCTTGGACTGCGATTGAGCAGCCGGCCACATTCCTGTCACCTGCATTATTGCATGAGCCAGAGACTGCGTGCGAGCAGCCTGGCTTCCTGCTAACTTTTCTCTTTGCAGAGTCCATCGATCCGGGCCATGGAATAGTGTAAAATTTGTAAGTTAAGTTAAGATGTACTGTAAATATGAGTGCGCCCCCGGCATGTAAGTCTTAGCGCCGGCAATTTATTTTAAGTCGTCCGTATGAGTGGTTGTTTAGTTAGTTACTCAGCCCGTAGGTTATTTATTTTGGGGACACGAATACACTGAATGTCGCACTCAGGGATCCGAAGGTAAAACGTATTAGGGGAGAACTACACATGATGGCACACGAAAATTCAGAACTCGGGACGAGTCTGTAAAAAAGGGAGGGGTAGTGTTACGGCTGTGGAAATTCGCAATACACCATAAAGGGTCCTCAGGTGAGAATATCGATAATGTCATGTGTAGTTAACCCACACCCGTTGTTTAGAGGGAATATGTGTGATTCATTCGGGCTGCGACGCTTTAGTCGCCGTCTTTCTTTATCTATCGTTATTTTGAGCCACCATTGCCACAAACCTCCATGCAACAACAACCACCACCAACTACGCCACAACGCCCACCACCTCACACCACCCCACAACAATCACCACCATCTTCGCCACTACGCCCGCTTACGAACGCCATCCTCCGCGGACCACGGTAAGACGGTTACCGCACCACGGAAACCGTCCGAAAAGGATTGGCAGAACAAAACCACTTGTGAAACCTGTGGGGTTTTTTTCCGCCATTTTTCCCCGCGCTTGGTGTGAAGGGGAGGGGTGGGGAAGCTCGCTCCCGATTGGTAGACGCCGTGTGACGCGGACGGGAGTGAGGAACGCCCCTTTTTGGAGGCTCCAGAATGGGGTGGAGCCCGAAACGGGCGCGAGCGAAGGGCGAACCCGCTCCATAAAGGACGGACACGGCGGGGCGCCCCTCTTCTCTTCTCTCTCTTCTCTTCTCTCTCCTCTCTCTTCTCTCTCTTCTCTTTCTCTTCTCTTCTTTGCCCCTTGGTGAATGCTTCCTTCCTCTTGATATCTCTTTGGTCCTCCCATATGCTCTCTCCTCGTGACGGTTGCTCCGCAACCAACTCGCGTTCCCTTCCTCCTCGTTCGTTCCGGCGCTCTGTGCCCGGCGAGCTATTGGTGGAGACGCGGACGGAGGCGCCGCAGGCGCCTGAGGTGGACCTGCGAGAGCATATACGGAGAGTGCCGAGACGGTTCACCGGCCGCAACAAGGGAGGTTCTTCTTTGGGCTTTTGTATGTGTGTTTGTGGCGCCAGTCCGACAAGTAAAACTGATTAAGTGCTTGTACATTGCTTTAGTCGGTCGTATACTTTTGCTCTATTTGCCTGTCATACGTGCATGATTGTTGTAAATACGTGTGTAGTGTAATAAATTGCTGTTGAACTGTATCCGTCGTTGCGTCTTCCTTCGTAGTGTTAGTGAATGATCATTGTGTTCTCCGGGTTGTGTGATGGGGTTGAAATGACTACCCGTGAATATTAGTGAGGGTTAATACCGATTCGCGTCGAGGTCAGCGGATAACACCGCTCGGTTATCACTGAAGCACGGAACGGACCGCTTAAGCGGTTCGTGTCCTAGGCTGACCTGCGGCGAGGTACGATCGCCCGGTTAACTACCCGCGCAGTACTTAGGTAGTCGAGTTTGGTGAACAACCCTATCCTGCGTGGGTGCGATTGGCAGATTGTGGTGAGTCGAAAGACCCACCCATGACTAGCTCTGGCGCGTAGTTCCAAGGAGGGTCACGACTGAATTGGCTGTTCGGTGGGCAACGCGGTCGCGATTTGAGTTACGTGACCGATCGACGCCGGGCGGAGAATTCGTAACAGTAGTGTACAGGAGTGTGGGATCAAATCCACCGTCTCCAATTAAATCCACGGGAATCAGTTCAGGGGTGAGTTGAGCGACCCCGATTCCCACCAAACGAGCGATTCAAATTTATTTCTTCCACGGATAAGATGCATTTCAAGTGCGAGCGGGAGCCGGGTATTAAGGTGTGTTTGAATGTAGAATCCATGTCCAGGACGAAAGCCGAGCAGGAATGCTGAATGAGCAGGAACAATTTCCCCCCCAATCAACCCAGAGCCAAATGGCCGCGCAGCGCCGCGGTGTATGACACCTCCCTCCTCCTCCAACCCTCCCCCATCCCTGCCGAAACGGCTCACCCAAGCGCACCCGACAGGCCCGCTATTCGCCATGCTGGCGGGAATAAACAATAAAATGGATGACATGGAAGCGAATACAAACACTGCGGGGTGAGATGCAGCGAATAGGCCGTGGCTGCAGGCATAAATGGCAATGGAGGAGCGAAACGCGGGCAGTGGAGCTCAAAATGGCGAGCCACGTGCTGAACGACGAGCTGGGAGGGGTGCAACGGCTGTCGGCCCGCGATGAGCGGGGAGGACGAAGTAATACGGGAGTCGTGTTGGGCGAGAGTCGTGACGGAGAAAAGTAACGGTAACCGAGAGGAAAAAATTAAGTGGGTGACTGAAAGTGTAAACAAGACACGTAAAGACGAAGGAAATAGAATTAAGAGACACGAAGGGAGACGCAGAAATAAAGAAATAACAGAGACACGAGTAGAAACGTCGAGAGAGAACTACACGATAAGACGGGGTGAAGACGAAACACACACATGGAGTTAGTGGAGGACGATTAGGGAGCTCGGGGAATGTGTCGTGACCCGGTGCAAGTAGCCGGATAGCCTCCTTCGGGAACGGAGGAGACGCTATGCTCCTGAAGCTGATCTCGACCAGGTGGGTCCGGTCGTGTTCAGGCGAGGTAGAGGGGCGAGTGCTGTCGATGGGTGCAACACGGAGCTTGTGTTTGAGGCCCCGGGAACCTTTGTGGTGAAGCGATTCCTCATTGTGAATGTTCTGTGTGTGTGCAAGAGTGAGGCGAAATGTGTGCTGCAACGCGCGCATATCGTGGTGAAAGCGTTGTATAGAAGAGACCCGTTGTGAGTGGTTGGGTTGCGAGTGTGCGGAGTCGTGCCTCCCAGCACACCACGTGTGAGTGTCACCGCGTTGCGAGTGAGCGGCCCAGTGTGAAGGGGACCGTGGTGTGGAAAGCGGTATGTGAGGAGATGACGGTGGGCATGCGTGAACATGCAGCCGCGTTTCCGGTGTGAATGCATCTCGAGGTGTGTGAGCCTCGTGGCACGAGGGAGCTGTAGCGCGAGAGTGCGACGGCGACAGATGGACGAGGGCGAGTACGTCCGTAGTTGCATTGGAACCGCGCCGGGTTTACCCAGCGGCGAGCGCGAGGTTCGGCCGTGCTTCGCACGAGGCGCCACGTGCGCGCTTGCGGGAGTGAAACCCGGTCCGAAACGCCAGCGGTGGATGTTGCGATCCCCGACGGACAAAGGGTAGGCTGGATAACGATTTGGACCGGACGGGTTCTCCACGCGGGTGGTGTGGAAGCTCTATGTGGCCCTGTGCAGTGGGTTATGTTCGCAGAGCGCACGACACAGGTCACGGACGGGCAGAGCACATGTGTTCGTGGTGGGAACCCCTCGAAACGCGAGGTTTGCTTTTAATGCGTAGGGTGACGTCATGGCTGCACGTGTGGTTGGA
>CM068960.1:41769144-41794662 GCA_035128595.1 Eptatretus atami | reverse complement strand
CTTTTTGGGAGGCTCCCAGAAGGGGGGTGGAGCCCGACACGGGGCGGAGCGAAGGGCGGAGCCCCGCTCCATAAAGGACGGACACGGGCGGGGCGCGCCCTCTTCTCTGCTCTTCTCTTCTCTTCTTCGCCCCTTGGTGAATGCGTTCCTTCCTCTTGGATATCTATTTGGTCCTCCCGTATGCTCTCTGCTCGTGACGGTTGATCCGCAAACCAACTCGCGTTCCCTTCCTCTCGTTGTTCCCAGCGCTCGTGGCCCGGCGAGGCCTATTGGTGGGACGCGGACGGAGGGCGCCGCAGGCGGCCTGAGGTGGACCTGCGAGAGCGGACACGGAGAGTGCCGGAGACGGTTCACCGGCCGCAACAAGGGAGGTTCTTCTTTTCTTTGGCTTTTGTATGTGTGTTTGTGGCGCAGTCCGACAAGTAAAACTGATTAAGTGCTTGTACATTGCTTTAGTCGGTCGTATTACTTTTGCTTCTATTTGCCTGTACATACGTGCATGATTGTTGTAAATACGTGTGTAGTGTAATAAATGTGCGTGTTGAACTGTATCCCGTTGTTGGTCCTTTCCTTCGTTGAAAGTGCCACCTTACCTCGTGGAATAATTATTGGAGGGTTTGAATACCCGGTAAATAATCACGTCCGTCGAGGTCAAGCGATAACACCGCTCGGTTATCACTGAAGCACGGAACGGACCGCTTAAGCGGTTCGTGTCCTAGGCTTACCTGCGGAGAGGTATGATCACCCGGTTAACTACCCGCGCAGGTACTTAGGTAGGTCGAGTTTGGCGAACAACCCTAACCTGCGCGGGTGGTGGGCACGATGTGGTGAGGTCGAAAACCCACCCGTGACTAGCTCCTGGCGGTAGTTCCAAGGAGGGTCACGACTGAATTGTCCATTCCGGTGGGCGACGCGGTCGCGATTTGAGTTACGTGACCGATCGCACGCCGGGCGGACCGAAATTCGTAACAGTATATTCAGTTTGTCTGGGTTGTGAGTAATGATGGCCGTTAGAAAGTTCATGAAGATTCACTGCCAATGGAGCCGTTGTTTGTCTGCCATGGTTGAGTTCGGATCAGCGTCAGATCTCTCTGGCTTGATGAACTTGTCCATGGTAGATTGGCTTGAGTGAATTAAATTGTTGTGGGATAGAAACAAGCCGACTTCAATAAGACTTTAATTCACTCAATCAAAGCGATACCTGAAATGTAAATATGAGCCTAAACATAAACAATCCTAATAAGGTAGCAAACAGTACATTAACACGGAGTCTTTAGTATTCACATTGAATTTCATCACACACTACTTTGTTGTGAATTAGTTACAACTGCCTTTACTGCTCACTGCATCGTGAAAGTTGATCAACTTGTGTTCGACACAAGATGTGCCCCATGTACTGTGACTGTTGTTGAATAAAGAACTTGTCTTGTTTGTGAAGGCTTGTTTTGATCTGCATTGGCAGACGTGCAGACCAATGGATGAAATCGTACGGAGTACCACCGTACCCCAATGATAGAGTTCGTTTTCTCTCACCAAATTGTGGCAGGACTAGTTTCACTGGAACAGTGGAAGAAATCGATATTAGGTTTATTGGGGGTATGTCAACCGCCACGAGAAGCAAGGAGAAGCAGATGTTTCGCCGACGATGAGTTGATACCAAAAACATCAGCTTCCCCTTGCTTCCCTTGGTGGTTTGTATACCTCAATCGATTTCCTCTTGATTTTATCCATTGTTTTACTTGTCCACCGATGTAAATCGACACTAGCCTTCACCAGAAAGACTACTTCTTCATTCTCCTGTTTCACTGGTATTTGGTTCAACGGTCTATTTCGTCCACCTGCTCAGAATCTGGGCCACGATTGGCTCAGTGACTTGGGATGTGGTGACTGCCTTTTTGGGGTTTGGTCATCTGAGTATGCCCTGTGAGTGGCCACAATCCCCGACTATGCAACAATATTTTGGCGACACTGCAAGTTGCAATTTAAGGGTGACTCTCCACATTGTACATTGGCCAGAAACACTGCAAACACCCACATTCAGTCGTTATACTTTGTGTACACTCAAAACATGGTAAAATTTACTGAATTCACTCTTAAAGCATCATTTCCCAGGTACTGTTTGGACTATGAATGTGAGCAAGGACCATTTCTGGGTGTGTCGATACATAAATAATGGTCAATTAATATAATATTTATAAGGTGTAATGGAAAATACACCATGTTTTCAGGTTTACATCTCAACATGAGCTTGTCGAAAGCAAAGAATTTGATGAAAATAGTGAAAACCACTGAAGAATGATTGTTTTTAAGTTTTAGGTTGAAATGTAACTCTGAAAGCTGAACACCAAGAGTGTGTTCAGTTACCAGGCAGCTAGCAAGCTTACCAAGCCAACCGTTCCGTATCGACCGCTTTGCAAGCCATTGGCAAGCAGAGAAAGCGATCAAGGTTGGTACTTTGTGAGCAGTAAGGGGGAATTCAAAAATTATGTAACTTGTGGGAGTGTGGGAGAGTCAGAAGGAGGAGACCCCCCCACCCTGCTGAGCTTATCATATGGACCTTCCACTGGACATTTTGGGGAGGGGGTAGAGGGGTTTTGCATGTTTGTGGATTTTCTTAAGAATTTGGATGAAAAGTAGAAGTAACAATAAAAGTATTTGCTTCATGTTTCAATGATGTTCTCTATGACAGTAGAATTGAAGAACTAGCCACCAATCGTTTTGTCACTGACTAAGGTGGCCATTTTGCTCACAGAAGTGGTCACGTTCTGTTAGCAAGCGGCTTGCTTTCCGCTTGCCAAGCACCTCCCTTGATTGCTTGTTCCGCTTGCCAAGCGACATTGCATAGCGGTTGATACGGAACGGCTGGCTTTGCAAGCGATAGCAAGCTGCTTGCAGGTTATTCATTTTTCATTTTCCAAAAAATTGGTACAATGATTATGTTTGACTCGCACACAATACGGTCCAATATTGAGACATTTTTTTCAAGTGTGAGATATCTTTCATTTGGTTCTATGTGATAACAAGAGACGTCCACTTAGGTTGGAGTAAACAGTGATATTACATCTGCGGTGTAATGGCTAGCTAGTTTGAAACCAGCAACCCTTGGAATCCTCAATAGGATCTCTTGCTTACTGAGCAAAAGCATCAGCAGCCTGGGTTGAATATTGACACAATAGTTTGTTCCATGGAATTCACAGATAACACCAAAGAAGGACAGTGGACTTTGTAACTTTGGTGTTGATCACTGTGAGCAAAGCCGTGTCTAGAATGGACTCTCTGGGATGTTTATATATTTTGCTTTCTGCAAACCTCTGCTTCTCGGCAAGCTGTGAGTTTTATTGTATACATTTAGCCCGCTTTTGTCCCTATGGGATCCTCCTCAATATTGTGCCCACCCTTAACCCCTACCTCATCCCTGAACCCCACCTCACCACCCCACATCAAGTTTACTCCTCCGTCTCTTTAAAAATAGCAAAAAAAACTACTCTTGCATCTTAAAATATGCAATGTAATTATAATTTCTTGCTTCTAACTATTGTTTTGATTGAAATGCTCAACATTATTTACCCCTACATGAGCAGGGAAAGAGGAAATGTTCACATCGGCCAAGTCGGACAGCAAATGTGTGTCTGTCCATCTTTACGGCTTCATGACTGAATAAGCTTTTTTAGTTCCATATAGGGAAGCTCCTTTGGTCAATCACTATGGTCATTTGCCTGTAAAAATACATTTAACAAAGGAGGTTGTAATTTATCAAGAGCTAACAGGAGTACCTGGTATTGTCCGGTGATGTTCTAACCGTGTTGGCATTTTGAGGAAATCAATTTTGTTTTTTTTAAAAAAATTTGTGGCTGCCTCCAACACTTCCTGACACCCACTAAGGAATGGGGTCGGGGATTATTTAATATCGCCTTCCACATAGTTACAAAGGCCCAGGCACTACAGAGCAATTTTTACCATCCCCCCAAAATCGAACTTTGTTTTAGAAAGGTTTTTTTTGTGTGTGTGTCTAAAACACTCTCCGACACTCACTGATGAACCTCTGAAAGTTTGACGAAGATCCGTTCAGCCGTCTCTGAGAAAAATGGCGACAGACATACAGCCAGGCAAACGGCTCTCTTATCGTGTAGATTTGATGTGTGCACTCCGAGTGGTGGTGGTGGTGGTGGTCATGGAACTGGTGTTGTTACCATTAAACAGTTTAACATTCAGGATGCCATTAAAAGTCAATGCAAAGGTACTCTGAGACTAGAAACCTTTGTGGATATCTAGAAAATATCGAGGATCATGGGCCAAAATAAATCCAGCAATGGCTGATTCTGCCACATTCCAGAATGAAAAGTGTTATGAAGGTGTTCCAAATTACACTCACGTTTGATAATGTTCATCACCTTGCTAATTAGGAAGCCTAGTTGTGCATGGCCACAACCTACGATTCGTTTGTTCCGACACCCAGAGGTACACAACAGAATTATTCATCATTTCTATTCTGACCTATCTTTGGAGAAAAATAATGAGTTCCCTTATAACTACCTTCAACACAGGAGAAGGCCGTTGAGTCCATAAAAGGCTGCACTAGTATTGTAAACTTATGGTTGTTTGTCTGTGCTCTATCCTCTAAATGCTGAGTATCAAGAAGGGAAGCAACAGAAACCATTTATAAAGTCTTAAGAGTTCCTGCATGGTACATTGCATTCTGTGATACAGTAAAGATAATTCCTTCAGGAGGTCATCTATATATTAGCTATGAAACTATGAAAGGGAAAGGGGATGTGGGGGATTTGAATCAGTGCGTACAGGCTTTGCACAGGGGGGTGGAGGGCCATTGGTGGACAGTGGTGGGATTGCATATCTGTGCCATGATTTCAGGACAAAACAGGAATTAAATTTTGAATTTTAAAATGTTTTATGATTCTCTGGAAATTTATGTGGAACAGCTTCAAAATGATCCACTTATCACCTAAAATAGATAACAGCGCTAATTTATATATAATATATATATATATATTTCATGAACTAATTAATTACAGGCATGTCGTGTAGTTGCCAATCATGTCGGTGACAATTTAACAGAAATGTGATGATACTACACAGTCAGAATGATCTATTATCGCTCAGCATCTGTCACAGAATATCCGTCACTGACTCGCTTCTCGAGGCAAATATACGAAAATTATATCACAGAAAGTTGCCGAGTTGTACATGTCATACGTGTCACACATAGAATCAAATGAAGCATATGTTATGCATGAAAAAAAAATGGTCTTCATATTGGACTGTATTGTGTGCGAGTCAAACATAACCATAACTAATTAAAATGTGCAGTGGTGAGGAAACATAAATTTTGGGGTATTCTCTGACCTTTTCAAAAAAAATAAAACCCCTGGAGCTGCTGTTGCGCCATCAAAGACCACACTCTTGTTCACTGGCTGTAGATAGTTATCCTACTCCAACCAAGAAAACACCTGTTGTAGAATAGGATCCACACCTGGTCATGTAGGTGACAAACATTTGGGGACAAACTACATGACACTGCTGTGAGTGATTGAAGACATAATTCAATACCTTTAACGAGAAGGGCACTCGGTAGAGCGCTTACCTCCTCCACGTAATGCCTGATCCACGAGAACATGTCGGGCCCAATACATTTTTGAGATATCCTGCACACAGACAAACAAACAAACAGCCAAACAAGCAAACAGACAGAGAGAGATGAAAACATAACCTCTTTCACCTTCGGTGGCAGAGGTAACTATTGTTTTTGTTTTTAAATAGTATGCGTGTGTTCATAACAGGAAAACATGTACATTTCCAACTTCAGTGTTTGTAAGAAAGTACATCGATTAGGGTTACCAAGGTTTGGGACATCGAACTTTTGGCAGTGTCCTGTCATCGTTGTACATTCCTCCATTCACTGAATTTTCAAATATTTTGTCAAAGAACGGCTATTTTTAAATGTAGAGAATGTGCATTTAATGCCAGAATAGTTATAATTGTGCATATCCGTTAAACTGATCACACGAAAGTCGACAATTTAATGATGGGCCAACATTAGGCCTAAAATTATGGAAATGCACATCTACGAATGATCATCGTCAAATGCCACTTATTTATTATTTTTGTCCAGAATGTATGTTAAAATTGTGACAATTCTAGATTTTAAGAAGTTACCATGTTTGTTTTAATATGCACTATTGTAGTATTTATATTAACTGTATAAATTGTATGCAATGTTGTAGTGACCAGTCACCTTACAAACTTAATTATAACAATCCTTGTCTGTTTCCTTGTCTGTGGAGGTTCATTCATTTAGGTCATCATGCCTGTGCCATATCCATTGATTTAATCGATCAAATTTCGATTGAATAATCCTGTTGGTAATTAAAAACATTTTAAAATATGCAACGTCTAAGGCTCAAAATGAATCTGCTACTTACACACACACACACACACACACACAT
The DNA here is from genome assembly GCA_035128595.1 of Eptatretus atami. Classification (NCBI taxonomy): domain Eukaryota; kingdom Metazoa; phylum Chordata; class Myxini; order Myxiniformes; family Myxinidae; genus Eptatretus; species Eptatretus atami. Next base: position 41,788,201 of record CM068960.1, on the reverse strand, counting down.
GGACTGATGGACACACCGACAAGACAAACACTTAACACAGCCACTGAGATTGGCATGAATTCAGAGACAAAGTACTGTTAAACGGCAAACTTGTCTTCCTATTCATGTTCAGATTCGTGTTCAAAATGTAACATTCAAATAAAATAAAGGGTTCCTCAATCATAAACTAACGAACATAATCTGATAAGACGAACGGGCGGACATGAACCAATTGCTTAACCCCGCTTTTCACTTTGGTAGTGGGTAAGGAGTTTTAAAATAATATTTTAAGTACAGGTGAAAATAGTAAATAAGTACTTGTATTGTACTCACCTTCTCCTGTGCTTGCAACATCCATAACTAGAGAGTTCATAGAACACCTTACTCCACACAGTCTTGAGAGAAAAAAGGACATTGAGGGGGGGGGGGGAGGTGGCGTCTGCGCGTGGCAAATTTGAGTGGTCAAGATGAATGAAAATGCTGTAATATTTTGTCCAAGTACGATAAATGAAGGGTTTTGAATCAAGATGATGTAAAATGCTGTAATTTTTGTCCAAGTACTGATAAATGGAAGGTTTTGAATCAAGATGATGTAAAATGCTGTAATATTTTGTCCAAGTACTGATAAGTGAAGGGTTTTGAATCAAGATGATAAAATGCTGTAATATTTTGTCCAAGTACTGATAAATGGAAGGTTTTGAATCAAGATGATAAAAAATGCTGTAATATTTTGTCCAAGTACTGATAAATGGAAGGGTTTTGAATCAAGATGATGTAAAATGCTGTAATATTTTGTCCAAGTACTGATAATGGAAGGGTTTGAATCAAGATGATAAAATGCTGTAATATTTTGTCAAGTACTGTAAATGGAAGGGTTTGAATCAAGATGATGTAAATGCTGTAATATTTGTCCAAGTACTGATAAATGGAAGGGTTTTGAATCAAGATGATATAAAATGCTGTAATATTTTGTCCAAGTACTGATAAATGGAAGGGTTTTGAATCAAGATGATGAAAATGCTGTAATATTTTGTCCAGTACTGATAAATGAAGGGTTTTGAATCAAGATGATGTAAAATGCTGTAATATTTTGTCCATACTGATAAATGGAAGGGTTTTGAATCAAGATGATATAAATGCTGTAATATTTTGTCCATACTGATAAATGGAAGGGTTTTGAATCAAGATGATAAAATGCTGTAATATTTTGTCCAAGTACTGATAAATGGAAGGGTTTTGAATCAAATGATGTAAATGCTGTAATATTTTGTCCAGTACTGATAAATGGAAGGGTTTTGAATCAAGATGATGTAAAATGCTGTAATATTTTGTCCAAGTACTGATAAATGGAAGGTTGAATCAAGATGAAAAATGCTGTAATATTTGTCCAGTACTGATAAATGGAAGGGTTTTGAATCAAGATGATAAAATGCTGTAATATTTTGTCCAAGTACTGATAAATGGAAGGGTTTTGAATCAAGATGATAAAATGCTGTATATATTTGTCCAAGTACTGATAAATGGAAGGGTTTGAATCAAGATGATATAAAATGCTGTAATATTTTGTCCAAGTACTGATAAATGGAAGGTTTTGAATCAAGATGATGTAAAATGCTGTAATATTTTGTCCAAGTACTGATAAATGGAAGGGTTTTGAATCAAGATGATGTAAAATGCTTTAATATTTTGTCCAAGTACTGATAAATGGAAGGGTTTTGAAATCAAGATGATGTAAAACTGTAATTTTGTCCAAGTACTGATAAATGGAAGGTTTTGAATCAAGATGATGTAAAATGCTGTAATATTTGTCCAAATACTGATAAATGGAAGTTTTGAATCAAGATGATGTAAAATGCTGTATATTTTGTCCAAGTACTGATAAATGGAAGGGTTTTGAATCAAGATGATGTAAAATGCTGTAATATTTTGTCAATACTGATAAATGGAAGGGTTTTGAATCAACATGATGTAAAATGCTGTAATATTTGTCCAAGTACTGATAAATGGAAGGGTTTTGAATCAAGATGATGTAAAATGCTTAATATTTTGTCCAAGTACTGATAAATGGAAGGGTTTTAATCAAGATGATGTAAAATCGTTAATATTTTGTCCAAGTACTGATAAAGAAGGTTTTAATCAAGATGATATAAAATGCTGTAATGTTTTGTCCAAGTACTGATAAATGGAAGGGTTTTGAAAGTGCCACAAAGGCAATTTGTGTTCTACAATGTTCAAGTATATATTTCAATTGAAATATAATCAAGATTTTTAAAGTTGGAGAAACTTTTTTTTCATAAGTTTACCGCCGTTGATGCTCCGTCATTTACACCACCTTATTTAACACATTGCATAAGTTATTCGTGCCTGTTGTTTGTGTCCTTTATGACGTCCCTCAAAACAGTAAGTTTCCTGTTTGGAATGATTTTCAATTTTGTTTGACTGCAACACAGGTAGACAGAGTAATAAAATTATCTCACTCCTCTGTGTGCCCGCACGATCGGGATGAATTCAGGGCCAAAGGACCGTTAAACTGCAGGTTTATTTTCTGATTCATGTTCAAAATATTCAATTGAAATTAAGTTTTTCGATTAGAAACTGACAGTTGTAGACAGACTAACAGACAGACAGACAGACAAGGTGAACCAATTTTTCTTTGCTGATGACTCCACCCTTTGCCGTACCATCTGCCATCCCTCAACCTGGCAAGCAGGAGCTTCTTCGCTCTTTGAATATCTGGGTAAAATCACAAAATGTCCAACACGTGGAACATGTCTTTCAATCCTGACAAATCTCACACTCTCACTTGTCTTTCCGAAAGGACCGTTTGGAACCCCCCCCCCCACCCCACCTCCAATCCGCTTTCTCAACAATCCTCTGGAAGAAGTCTTTCATTCAAGCTTCTGGGTCTCACGATCTGCCATGATCTTTCCTGGGAAAGCCATATTTCCAACCTCGCCTCCAAAGCAGTCGCCGACTGGGAATCCTCGTCGTGCAAAGTCCTTCCCGGCCCACCTGAGCTCTGACCACTTACAAAGCTTTTGTCCGCAGCCTGATGGAGTACTGCTCTCCCCTCTGTGGTGCTCCTGCCTCTCACCTTTCTCGACTTCACGCGTGGAAACCAAGGCATTTCGGATCATTGGTATTCCCACGATGAGGCGATCTTTGGGCCTCTCACTGCAGGCAGGTTGGTGGTCTTTCTGATTCTACGTCTCCTCTCTGGTCTCCCCCCCCCCCCCTGTGTCTGCGATGTGTCCCACCATATTTCCAAGGCGCTCAAGGTCCGCCAAAAACCCCCTTCTGGTAAAACTACCAAAATCAAGAATCACTGCTCATCTTCACTCTTTCATTCCTCTTTTTTCCCGCCTTTGGAATAAACTCCCTACTCTTTCAATCCATCTTCCCCCAGGTCTTCAAAACGGCTGTTCACCACACCTCTTATCGTCCCCATCCAAATCCTCGATATTTTCTACCCCTTAATCCACCAAAACCCACCTCCTTCAAATTCCTTGCTTTCCTTCTGAAAGTCCCTGTAAATGCATCTGTATACCCATGTTCCCCTCCCATCCTGTCCCTTCCATCATCTCTTAATGTCACTGTTCCGCACTGTTTTGTCCTCCCACTCCCACCCCTCTTGTCTCATTCCCCCCCCCCCTCCCTTGATGTATGTTGGTGTTAGTTCTCATACGAGCCTCGATAAGGTATACCAAAAAAATCCACTTTTTGCCTCGCACATGGGGAATGGGGGAAATATTGACTTTTCATACATTCATCCACAATGGCTGTTATTTGTTGTAGTTGTCATCGTTGTTGCTGCTGCATCAACAATAGCTATGCCAATTTCATGTACAAACCTTTTGCACACACCGCTTCATGCATCCTCCGCAACCCCCATAATTTGGAGTTGCTCTAGATTTTCTTGTTTGGAGTTCCCATCTGAGTATTTGCCAAAGATGATGCTCCTGACCAGCATCTATTGTTCATACCCACTGGAACAATGTTGCTTTGAATATTGCCTTAAATTTTCCTTCGCCATCTACTCCATGGGCCTTATGGAATGTGGATTTCAAGAGGAAATATCCCCAAAGACACTAGATGCTGATCACTCTCCTTTTACCTCCTTTGCCTCTAACAGTTCTTTCTGTGGAAAAAGCTGTCCAGTTTCTAGATCGGACACGCCGGCCTATAATGCCTTTGAGGAGTTGAAAAAGGGCAATCTAGAAAGGAGTGTGTCGAGGAAGTGTGCAATCTTGAAGAGTCAAGGGAGTACTTTGAGAATGACCAGAAACGGTAAGGAAATGAATACTGTTACGTAAAGTTGAACAAACTATGTATTATTTTTTCATGATATATTTCATCAGTTGTTTTTTTCACTAATATTAACATTGTATTTTATTGTTAAAAAAAACCAACCACACATTACAGACCTTTATAAAGTGCTATATCCAGCATATTAACATCAAAATCTTGCAAAGAATGTAAACAGACGGAATAATCATGATTCATCATCACATTAAGAAAAGGCCCTTTCTTTTCCATGAAACGGAGACCAAGAAGGAACCCGAAGAAGGAAAGAGCAAAGATGGAATCATCAGGAGGAACTTGGATAGAATTAGGGTTTCAGCCTCTGTGCATATTACCAAAATGTGTCACCCCCCCCCAAAAAAATTGGGACAGTGCAAAAAATCTTGAAATGAACCTTCCAACTTGCACAGGCTTGTTTTTCTCACAATCACATGCAGTCTGTAGTCTGCAGAGGTTGCCTGCATATGAGTGTCATCTCAACCATAAAAGTCTTGTGTGCAAAGGTTGCATACTCATGGCCATCAACTATTCTTTTTCACATCCATTAACGGTGTCAAACCCTCCACGTCGTTCCCTCCCCTCGTCATCTCTGATATACCCCACCTCTCATAAGTTCTGCTCTACACCACACTCCAGTTCCCCCCTGCCCACCTTTCCAGGTTCCCACACCCCTACCCTTTCTCAGCTCCCCCCTTGCCCCACATCCTCTCCACACTCCCCCACCCCATCTCCACATCATGCACTCTGCTAACAATGCCTCCTTCCCTGTCCCTGTGTGGACCTCCACATCCAGGCCTCCACTCCAACCTGACAGATCTCTCAATCCACCCACTGCTGATAAGCTGTTTACCAGAATTCTTGCTCCCACAGGATGTCATGACTCCTTTATGTCTCTCTCTGGCTTTTGTCCTCTCCGATTTGATTTTGAAAGGCAGAGTTGCACTTTACATCAAGAACTCAATTTCTCACTGCCCTTATACATGAACGTAAACCTCCCACCCCAGGAGTACTTTTGGCTACGACTTCCCCTCCAATCCCACATCTTGTTTGTCTGTGTGTTGTACCATTCTCCAAACAATGATGACTCCATCTACATCTCTCTCAGACAACACGGACAAACTTTAAACCAGTCATCCCAACTCTCTCTCTTCTCAATGTGACAATTTCAACTGTCACCATTGCAAATTGACTGGATGTTGGTAACTCTCTCACCAGCCATGGCCAAGGACTTCCGTGACTCCATGGGACAGACAACCTGTGAACTTTCTGACCTGAACCTCTGCCATGGCAAATCTCTATCTGGACTTGGTAATGACCAAATTTCCTGCAACGTCTCTTGCTGTTCCTATGCTTCAATTGTTCATTTGATCAAGTGTTTGTGAGATTGATCATCTCTCTGCCTATTTTAGGGAGCTGCCTCGGTGCTGGTGAGTCTGGCAGTTCACTCAGACTGACAAAGACTGCAAGCAGCAATCTCGCTTCAGGACTGGTTTTCTATATCCATGGCCCATGATTATAATACTGCTGTGAATTCTTCACAAAAACCTGTCTCTCTTGGCACAGATTCTGCATCTCATCTACAGTTATCCACACCATCCTCCCTCCAATGGCACACTGAGTTCTGTCGTGAGGGTTTCCCATGAAACAACTTGCCTTCTTTTTCCTGGAAGGCAAAACTGACCCAAGGCAACCTTAGATCATTCCACAAAGCCCACATTAAGTGTGTGTCCTCTCTCAGGAGAGCCAGAAAACAACATCTGGCCAAACTCAAGAATGAACTTTCAAATTTGTCTCCTGCATCAAATTCCTGGTGGCACCTTGTCAAGTCTGTCTCTTGACGATACTCCTCTTCCATCCCTTCCCTCACTTCAAATGGCACACACAACCGACTCTGCTTGTGATAAGGCCGGTTGCCTCAATTCTGTGTTTGCTTCCAAATCTTGCGTCCCAACCCCTCGTTCCCTGCACCCACCTGACCCAGTCATAACCCAACTGCTTCTGGAATGTCTTTTTCACCTGAGAAGGTGGAGAAGTTTCTGGCAACCCTCGCTTTGATGCTGCAAATGGCCCAGATGACATCAACACACGTCCTCAAAATCTGCTGAGCTTGCAATCCTGTGGCTGCAAGTTGCATCATTTTTCTGGAAGAGGGCTGTGCTGCTGATGTAATGATCCTGCTACCAGTAAGCTGGTACTATCATTTGCTGACCTCGGAAGGATGACAGGCTGAGTCAACCCACCTGGTGTTATTTGAACGGCACGACAGGGGGCTCAAACTCAAGACCCGAAAAATCTCAAGCCAGCCAGTTTGGAATGATTAACTGTTATGGACTCAAAAAAATATATCGAAGATTTCAAATTCCTCACAAACCACATTAAAACACAGTGCCTATAGAAAGTCTACACCCCTTTCAAAATGTTCACCTTTTGTTGCCTTATAGCCAGGAATTAAATTGCCTTAAATCAGACTTTCTCCACATTTATTTGCACTTCGTAACCCACAACTTACAAATGAAAAACGAATTCCACAAATTTCAGAAAATTCATTAAAATACAAAACTAGAATATCTTGTTTGGATCAGTGTCCACCCCCATTATAATAGCAATTGTAAATAAGCTCAGGTGTAACCAATCACCTATCACACACTAAGTTAATTGGCCTCCACCTGTGTTAAATTGTAGTGATTCTGATTATTTCAGAAGAAGATCAGCTGTTCCTGTAGGTTTCCTCTGCTGGGTAGTGCATTTCACAAACAAAGACTCAACCATGAGCACCAAGGAGCTTTCAAAAGAGCTCCGGATAAAGTTGTGGAAAGGCACAGATCAGGGGATGGAAAAAATATTTCAAAGGCTTTGAATATCCCTTGGAGCACAGTCAAAACAATCATTAAGAAGTGGAAGGTGTATGGTACCACCAAGACCCTGCCTGGATCAGGGCCGTCCCTCCAAACTGGATGACCAAGTAAGGAAGTGACTGATCAGAGAGGCCACCAAGAGGGCCAATGGCAACTTTGAAAGAGTTACAGGCCTTTATGGCAAAGACTGGTCACTGTGTGCATGTGACAAACAATATCCCAAGCACTCCACAAGTCTGGCCTGTACGGTAGGGTGGCAAGGAGGAAGCCATTATTCAAAAAAGCCCACCTTGAGTCCCGTTTGAAGTATGCAAAACAATACTCTGGAGATTCTGAAGCCATGTGGCAAAAAGTTTTGTGGTCTGACGAAACCAAGATGGAACTTTTTGGCCTCAATGCAAAACGTTACGTTTCGCACAAACCCAACACCAGCACATCACCCAAAGAACACCATCCGTACTGTGAAGCATCGTGGTAGCAGCATCATGTTATGGGGATGTTTCTCATCAGCAGGGATTGGGGTACTTGACAGGATAGAAGTGAAAATAGATGGAGCAAAATGCAGAAAAATCTTAGAGGAAAACTTGCTGCCCTCTGCAAGAAAGCTGAAATTGGGACGGAATTTCAACCTTCAGCATGACAACGACCTGAAACACACAGCTAAAGCTACACTGGAGTGGCTAAGAACAAAAAGATAAATGTCCTTGAGTGGCCCAGTCAGAGCCCTGACCTAAATCCAATCGAAAAAACTGTGACATGATTTGAAGATTGCTGTCCAACAATGCTCCCCACGCAACTTGACTGAGCTTGAACAGTTTTGTGCAAAAGAATGGGCAAATATTGTCCAATCAAGGTGTGCAAAGTTGGTAGAGACCTAACCCAACAGACTCATAGCTGTAATTGCTGTTCAAGGTCCTTCACCAAGTATTAACTCAGGCAGGTGGACACTTTTCCAACCGAGATATTCCAGTTTTGTATTTTTCATTAATTTTCTGAAATTTGGAGAATTTGTTTTTCAATTGGAAGTTGTTATGATGTGGGTTATGATGTGTAAATATAAGAGGAAAAAGCTGATTTAATGCAATAAGGCAACAAAAGGTGACAATTTCAAAAGGGGTGTTAGACTTTCTGTAGGCGTGTTACAGTGTGCAGTTATTAACCTTTTGAAACCTAACGGCCGTTTTACCAGCCGCTATTCAAGCCTCCATATACCCGAGTGGCCGGATTTTTCTCCAGGTAGTCCAGGGTGGGGGAGCCGAAAGTCCAAGGAGCTCAGGATTCAAAGTGTTAATCAATATATGGTGGACATGTGGTTGTTATCCTAACCTATAGCATTGTGTTGTCGGTTTAAACTTAGGGATCATTAACTTGTGATTCATGGGAATATCAGCTTTGTAAAGTACTCCGTGCTATCAAGGTGGAAGATTGACATTTGACTCATTTTTCATTTACTTTTTCACAATGTGAAACTTTTTCATTCATGTACTTTGTGAGAATTTTGTTGATTATTAACCTTGTTATATTTTGCAGAATTATTTTTACCCAAGATATCTGAGTAAGCATTGCTTTTACACTCCCCGTTTCGCTGTCTATGTCTATCTCTTACTCTCTTTCCTTCTCCCGCTATCTCTGCGTTGTGCTGTTAAACATTAAATTTTGCAGACGTTATCTGAAAATATGACTCTATATTTAGTCAATTGCACCTGAAAGAGGAAAAAAGGTTCAAAATTGCATTTGTAATCAGATAAAATTTTCTGGTTGGGAGAATCCATAGTTAGATTAAAAAAATGCGAGAACTGCAGAGTGAATTGGAAAATGGCAACCAAAGAACCTTCAATTCTACACCTACTTGACCCCCTGTCCCCTTTTTATGTCCCACTCCCCTCATGTTGGAGTGCATCTGTATGCTGTTGTGTGACATCATAATATAATGGGCGTAAGCCTGGAACTTCTAACACACTTTTCTGCCGAATATATTCTGTTCATACTTCCGAAATCTTCACATTATGTGTTCCGTGTATTTACGTAGGTGATAGCGGATTCAAATAAAATCGAATATAGATATAATTTTCAAAGAGGGAATCGATGACGTCACAATCAGCAGCGTTCGGCGGCAAACTGACGGCCGGTCCCAGACGACGTGCTTTACTTAACTAAGTCCATGAGTTCAGGACTTTGTTCAACTCAGAATTTACGACTTTTATCCTGCCATGTTGTTCATCTGTTGATGGAGGTAATATAGAAACGATGAATATGTCAAATCGTTATTGTTACTCATCCGGCACTTTGTGTCGAGGCCAACAACCTAAAGCGACCGGTCTCAAACGCTACCATGGGCACCCAGACACGCCACCAATATGAACTGAGCTGTTGAATGCGGCCCAAACATCCAAATAAACTATCGTAACCGAGTATTGTGATCCGTCCCGTCCCCCATACCATCGTAGACGGGTATCTGCTAGTAATGGTAATAGATTCAGGGGATAAGCAGTGTCGGAGTGGCAACCCATCCAGGATTGTGCCCAATAGCCAAGAAGACTGCTTAGGCAGCACCAACGCTCTGCACAGAGTATGGTCCCAATGATGGATGAATGGATAGATAAGCAGACAACAATGTCAGGTAGCAATCGGTAAAGCTAATGGGGTTTTTGGTTGTACTGTAATCGTAGGGGATTAAATTATAAATTAAAAGAGGTAGTGTTAACACTGTATCGTAATTTAGTGAGGCCAAATCTGGAAAATTGTGTTCTGTTTTAGTCACTACATCTGAGGGAGGAGATAGCTGCTAAAGAGAGGGCCTCGTGTAGAGCAACTCAATTGATTCCATGACTAGTTGGACTCAGCTATGAGGATCCGCTGAAGAAGATGGGACTTTACTCATTACCAAAGAGGAAATTACGAGTGCATCTGATAGAGATGTTTAGGAAAGTGAAGGGGTATGCACATAATAAGTGCGGAAAGGTTTTTCAGCAGAATAGGCAGTGATAGGACCAGGGGCCATAGCTTGAGAGTGAAGAAAAGGAGATTAATGAGTCAAGAGAGAACAGATCGAAATAAGAGGAGAGAATGACTTTAACGCATGGATCTTTCATTCAGAGAGTAGTTGATGCATGGAATGGTCTCCTTGGAGGGGTAGATGCACCTGAAATTGTAAAAGGGTTCAAACTGGATAGAGATTTTAGGTACCTTGAAGTATAGAGGATAGAGGGGTACATGGACATTGTCAGAAATGCGTGGGCATGATGGGCCTGATGGGCTCTTCCTGCATCAAACTTCCTTGAATCTATCCTCTGTCATTCAGCTATGATCTCCTGCCCCTCCCTCCAGAGTGCTGCCCATCATGACTCATGCTTTCCTCATTCCCATCTGTGATCTCTTCCATCCTATCTCCCATCCTATTCTTTTCTGTCAATTATCCACTATGTGCAATGTCTTTGTCTCCCTGTTTTTGGTACAGAGAGTTTTTTTTGGGGGGGGGGGGGGGAAGAGTAAGAGCAAGTGGGGAGGATGATGCAGGGGTAAGCAAGCTGGATACAAGTGAAAACTCTTATTCATGGAAGTGTAAGGGAAAACTGGGGGAAAAGCAGAAATGGAACAACAACAAAAAATCAAACAGGAGAGCAAGGGAGCGAGAGGTAAAAAGAGGTTGGTTGGTTCAACCGGCGAGAGAAAAGAGGAACAAATGAGTGGAGGTGAGCAGTGAGCTTGGATTTTGGAAGTTTCACCATAAAGGGATTAATGGCAGATCACGTGCACCTTGCAGAAACCTGGGGGAGACAGAGCGTGGGAAGGGCAGAGAGTGCAAGACCATAAAGGATGTGGTAGAAGAAAGAGTGACCGACCAGTGACCTGTCTGTGATGTGAAAGTGATATTCCCATTTGATCCTCTGTTGTGATCCTATTGCCCTCTGTCAGCTTCTTCATGAGCCTCGATTTCTGGAGACAAAGTAATGAAATAGATGCTCTTTGTAATTTCTTTCATGTACCTTGACGTGTGTGAATATAATTATTTTTTTTTTTTTATTATAATATCCTCCTCTTGGCTGTTGCAGGCCCAAAGATTTGAATTAAAAATTTTTTTTATCATTGTGTGCAAGGTAATGGAGGGAAACATTAACTAGCACGTATGAACCTTTAAGTGACCGATTAGTGATTATTTGTAGCATTCCCTCTCATGGGATCAAATCCTTCCTCATTCAGGTGTATCATTATTATTATTTTCACGAAAAATATTGAAGTTCTCCACTTTTGAATGATAACCGTAGGATTTGAAATGGGCACAGAGTGTGTATGTGCGTGTCTCATACATACATACATGCATACATACATACACACTGGACATGCATAAATACACATACACGTACAGTGCCGTGCAAAAGTATTCAGCCACCTTGAAGATATTTTTATTACTACATTGGCATATTTTTTTTAATTATAAATAAATGGTGTTTTAATGATCATGTTTCATTAAAGAAACAAAAATGAATCGTATTTTAAAATATTAATGAATGAAATTACAATATTTGGGGTGACCACCTTTTTCATATAAAACAGTCAATATCCGTAAGTCACCTTCAAAATGGACAGGAATAAAACAATTAAAAAACAACGAGACTGGAAAGACAAATGATGGGAAATATTGCTGAATGCATGGAACAACCTCCCATTGGGATTTCTCCAGTAATTTCTGGAAAGCGTTTCCAAAACAGAGATCGACTGTTTCACATGAAAAAGGTGGTCACACCAAATATTGTAAAATAGAATTCAATCTTGTTTTTTGAAATAAAACATGATCATCAAAACACCTTTTATTCATCAAAATATGCCAATGTGACAATAAAAATGTTTATTTTTAGCTGATCGAGAATTTAAATTCCAGATAAGGTATTGTCATCGCGCACTGTCCGCCCGTCCATCCGTCTTCTTTTACGACTTCTCCGGCCAAACTGCTGGGCCGATCTGACTGAAATTTGGCAGTAATGTTCCTCTCCTGATTGGTAAGAGGAATTGCAAAGCTCATTCCGGTCATATGACTATAAGTCGGTCAAAATGGCCGACTTAGTAAATTTATTCAAAAATGTTCTTTTCCAGACCCACCAGTCAGAATGCTACCAAATTTGGGTTACAACATTAGGACAGGGTCCTGATGTTAAATTGGGGAGGCCATGCCAATCACATGACCGGAAGTGTGTCAAATGGTGGACGTAGTCAATGTTTGGGAAAATCATGTAGATTCCTTCAAAAACCTTTCTCTCCAGACCCACCAGTCAGAATGCTACCAAATTTGAGTGACAACATTAGGCCAGGGCCAAGATAAGCAACATATCCAGTGGTTATATTTTTTGTATCCAGAGTCGAGGCTTGTGGAAGACTGAGAACACTGAACAAATCAGGACACAACAGAACAAAAAGAACATTAAAGAGAGGGGGAATTTCCAACAGCAGGGTTGAAGGGCAAAATAGAGGAGACTTGGACAAATAATGAATGGGTGTGGGAATGAGAGGTAGGGGAGGACACATAGGGTATACAAGATAGAAACAGAAGCAAACCCTCTGGAAGTAAAGACTGGAAATTTGGGAGGCGGTGGAGGGGATAACAGGGGTAGAAAAGATCATGGTTTTGGATAGGGGATGATCTGAGATGGTGGTCAACACCTGTCTTGAAGACCTGGAGGGAACAATGAGATTGAAGAGAGTGTGGAAGTTGGTTCCACAGATGGGGAAAAAAGAGTAACAAATGAGTGGATGTGAGTTGTGATTCTCGATTTAGGATGTTTCACCAGAAACGGGTTGCTGGTGGTCTGTGTGAGTCCTGTAGAAACCTGGGGGGGGGGACATTGGAGAGACAACAGGGTGCAAGACCAGAAAGGAGGCAGTAGACAGAAAGAGGCTGTCTCACCCAATATTTCGGTCCCTCATCAGCAACGCTGAACTTCCATCCAGGCTGGCAGGACGATGTGAAAGGTTGTTTAATTAAAAACAGAAAGACAGAAAGACCACTGACATGTCTGCAATGGGAAAATGATAGGCCCGGAGCCTCAGCTTCGTTGTGGTAGATTCCAATGATCTTGAAGGCCTTGATTTCCACAGCGTCAAACTGAGCGATTTGTGAGGCAGGGACATAAACCCAGAAGGGAGAGCAGTACTCCATCAAGCTGCGGATGAAGGCCTTGTAGGTGGATAGTAGTTCAGGTATGTTAAGCAAAGACATTGTCCGACGGAGGAAGCACAGTTGGTGACTAACTTTGTAGGCCAAGTTTGAAATGTGGTTTGGCCAAGAAAGATCATGGCTGATAGTGAGACCCAAAAGTTTGTCATTGAACTTCTTCAAGAGGTTTGTTAAGAAAGTAAATGGGAGGGTTTTCCAAACGGTCCTTTGGAGAGAAGAGAGAGTGAGAGACAGAGAGACAGACACAGAGACACAGATACATTTGTCAGGATTGAAAGACATATTCCAAGTGTTTCACGATCTTGTGATTTTGTCAAGGTCTGAAGAGAGGGAAGAGGCTGCAGCCCGCCTATCTGAAGGATGAGGGATATCACGCACAGCAGAGGGTGGAGTCATCAGCAAATCGATAAAGGGGATTTTCCAGAGAGCCTGAGAGATTGTTGATGAAGAGTAGGAACAGGACTAGGTCCAGAACACTGCCATGTGGCACTCCAGCCTTGTCAGGGAGAGTAGATGAAAGGAATATATTCAGAGCCACATGCTGGCTATGAGAGTGGAGGTCCCCTCTCTTCTTTCTTTTGATCAAACTGTCTGGGGTACATATTAAGCATGGACCATGCCAGAAAACAAACTTTCCTCATCTCTGTGTGCTCTCTGATTCCTTGTATCTCGAGCACTCCTTCAAATTTGGGTTTTTCGTTTCCTCGGCATAACTGTGATGCCTAATGTATGGGGCAAGAATGAAAAATGATTCCTGAGAGAACCTGCATCCTCTCCTGTGTGCGGGGATAGTCAGCATCACAAGTTGGCATTTGCAGTTTCACCACGTGTGCCCAAGTACCCATACACAAACCACCTTCCTTTTTTAAATTTTGTTTGTTTGTTTGTTTGTTTTTGCATCACAAACCTTCCTTGGAGTTCCCTGAATTCACCGTCATTGATTTCATTGAAATCCTTCAATCCATTCTCAAGTTATAGCATGACAGACAAACAGACAGACACGGCTCCTTTTATAATATAGAAGTTTACAGCTATCGCAATTTTTAATCTAAATAAGGCAAAAGTTATAAAATAAGAAGCAGAAGAGGCATGTGTTAGCATTGTCTTGCAAACATTTCCAGTGTAAGCTCCATTGTCTTGTGTCATATGACCCAAAGTGAACAGACCGAGGCTGTACAGGCCAATTTTTATTTTTCGGATATTTTTGTTTACGGAATTTTTCAGACTGTTTTGTGATTTTTTTTTTCCCCCCTTGGGATATTGACTTCAAGTTGTATCAGTATGTGAAATTTCAGCTTTCTACCCCACCTAGACCGTACTAAGTATTTATATCAGTGAGTCAGTGAGTCTCAGTGAGTGAGTATGAGTCAATTGTTAGAAAGAGCTTTATATATACTAGAAGCACCCGCTCCCCCTGGGAGCGGCTGGGGGAGGTCTGTGACACTGACAAACAAACAAACACTGGTCTGTAAATTATAGTAAGGTTGAGATCATGTTTCATTGGAGCATTAATTCTTATTATCAATAGTAATTCATCTTTCTCTTTGTGTTTCTTGTCTCTCCTTTCAGTCTTTCATGTTACTCTCCTCTTGAAATCCCTAGTTTTCTTGAAATTTGATCAAGCCATTTTCTTTATACATTGTGTACTTTTATGTTCAGAATTGATTCCTGCCCCTCCTTTTTGTTTTCCTCTTCCAAAGTTTTGTTTTTCAAATATTTTTGAATCTCCATCACATCTCTTTCTTACATTCTCTTTCATCCCCCCACCCTCCCATCTTGAACCCTCACCACAGGCTGTCTCACCCAATATTCCGGTCCCTCACCAGCAACGCTGAACTTCCATGCAGGCTGGCGGGACTGTGTGAATGGTGTGGTTTTATTATAACCACAACTCATCAACTTTCGCACACTCAAACTAAGTACCCTCTGCCTATAAATTATCTGCCAGCCATCATGTATATTGTCTAACCTCTCTTTACAGACATTCCCAATCAGTGTGTGCCATCACCCTGCCATGCCATTGGCACAGAGAGTTGCATTGACCTCTCTGCAGACTACAGATGTCTCTGCAAGGATGGCTGGAGAGGAAAGAATTGCCTAACAGGTACTTTGTGTAGTCTTCTCACACTAGACGTTTCACTGAATGCTCTTACAAATTAGTTTCTACAGTCATTGCCAGAGTACATCCTAATGGGCCATATAGTCATTCTGGAAGGGAGCGGAGAGGGGGAAGTGGAGAGGGTATAAGATGGGAGCTAAAATGAGAGGATCGGATGGTAAAGCAGTTGGGAGGAGATAGGATTGAGGGGAGAAAAAGTCATGGAGAAGGAAGGATCCAAATTTCTTCCATATTTACAGTATATATGTCATAAATATATGACCATACGTCTTTTGCTGTGTATTTTTATAGCTTGTCTCTTACAAGTCGAAACCTTGAAGATAGGGCAGTGTGGAATTTTTTTTCAAACACTTCATCTGTTTTCCATGGTTCTAAAATTTTGAATTTGACCCCCTGCCTGTGCCCCCAAGCCCCCCAGTTAAACAAGGTCTGAGCAATGATAGCATCAGTAGCTACAACTTACTATAAATCATGTTCTGATTTCAAAATAACTCTCTCTCTCTCTCTGTCTTTCTCTCTCTTTCTCTCTCTTTCTCTCTCTTTCTCTCTCTTTCTCTCTCTTTCTCTCTCTTTCTCTCTCTTTCTCTCTCTTTCTCTCTCTTTCTCTCTCTTTCTCTCTCTTTCTCTCTCTTTCTCTCTCTTTCTCTCTCTTTCTCTCTCTTTCTCTCTCTTTCTCTCTCTTTCTCTCTCTTTCTCTCTCTTTCAGATATCAATGAATGTGAAGAGGGCAAGGCAAGCTGTGA
The DNA here is from genome assembly GCA_035128595.1 of Eptatretus atami. Lineage (NCBI taxonomy): Eukaryota > Metazoa > Chordata > Myxini > Myxiniformes > Myxinidae > Eptatretus > Eptatretus atami. The sequence goes on along the minus strand of CM068960.1, from coordinate 41,772,034 downwards.
TCACATCTGCATAAACACTGACGGCTCATTCCACTGCCGATGCAATGTGGGTTACCACACGGAGCTAGACCTACGCTCTTGTACTGGTCAGTTTGCCTCTTAAATAGGGTTCATCAATCTCAGATGTATGTACCACCTGGGTGCTTGTTTTTGTTATACTGGGAGGGTGAATATAATTGCCTAGACTCTGGCATGCATTAGCCATCTCTTTTGAAAGGTACAATGTACTGTGGGATCTGTAACATCCACAAAAGAGAACTGGCACATGAAACAGAAGGCTGAAACTCCCATCTAAATGATGGCGTACTCCTATAGGCTCTTTGCAACATCCTGCCTGCAATACATCAGGGTGACATCTTATAATCGGGTCAGGAATCAAATTCAGATGAGACAGGTTTGAGTATGGTACCGTTGTGGAATTACTCGAACCTCCAGCGGAGTCAAACATCACTTCAGTAACTCCAGTCCCAGTGCGAGTTGAATTCATTTATTTACGTGGAAAGAAAACAAATGTGCAGAGAAAACATCAAGATGTGTCCCCGTGCCCCTCCTTCGTCTCAGAGTTCTGGTCACAAGCCTAGCTTTTTTACAGCAAACTTATTTGCATAGGAATATGGAAAGAGGGGGCATGGGTTGGACAAGGAACAGTACATGTTATCTTAGCAAAACTACAAATCACTCAATCTTACTCAATCTCTTAATTAGCAAACACCATATATGGTTTGTGTGCGAGCATGGGAACACCTGTGCAAGCATGGGAATTCATCTTCCACTCATTCGTGGTTTGATTACAAGTAAGCAGTTCGATTATATGTTGCAATCGTGCCAAGGCAAATGTGTGGGCTGCTTCCTCTCTTCTAGGACATGATAAGAGGAAATGAGTGTCATCACCGTACATTACAGGAAATGGCTGGCGCAGCATATTAGCCGAACATTCCAACTTGCTTAGCTTACTGGGTGAGTGGGTTCATCATCTAAGACCCCACTTTCACCCTACAAAAGTATTTTGTTAGCCTTTAGTTTAAGTTGCAATAAGAGCATGGACCTCTGTATCAATTATGTCCCGATGGACCTTCTATGCATGTCCATGGGGCTCATATTTGTAATCACACAAGCTTCAATCAAATCAATTAATATACATACTCATAAAATGAATATAATGATCATGTTTCTAATGAGCTTTTAAATCATTCATTGTCTATCATCTAGGTTTTCACTAATATATTTATTATATGGGCTAAAAGCCTTTGAAAGTAAAGTGGAATCAATCATCTTACTATAATTCACCGTCCGTCTGTTCCCAGGTACCGCAAAAACGGCTGAACCGATCGCAACCATTTTTTGGGTGTGTAATCCTGGGACCCCTTGGAGTAAAATAGGCATAAATATAATAACATGACCGCCTTGACGACTCCCGGAGGGAGTGGGTGCTTCTAGTTTGGCTCAATTGGGCCACAAACAAAAACAACATAAGGATGATATTTTAAAAGATATTTTCCACCACAGTACCTCTGATGTAAATGCAACATGACTCCAATTTTGGAACATAGGTAACTCTAAATGCATGTATCATCTTTAACATTTCTACATTTTACATAAGAAAAACTGACAACATTTTTGACCCCCTATTTCCCTATCGCTTGCTCCCAATTCATTCCCCTTTTCCCCACTTTCTCTCCAACTCGCTTGCCTTCCATTTTATTCCCTATTCCTTCTTACCTTTTTCAATTTAACTGCCCCCTCCTCCCCATATAACCTCCTCCCGGACTTTCTAGATGCCCCCACACAGGAATTTCTCGAGTGATCTTTGGAATTTATTGAGTAGAATGCTATTCTTCACAGTTATTCCACTCCCAATAAGAAATGGTAACTTGGTTGAACTATAAACAGTTACATCATCAGTGTAACAGAAAGTTGGGAGTACAATATTCCATGGTGAATGCAAGTATATTGATAATTTTGCTTGATGGGTTTTCCCTCTAGATCCTTGTTTTTATTTAGAATCTGCTTTGTGTGTGTGTGTGTGTGGTTGTCGGTGCTGTGGTGTGTGGTTTGTGCCACATGTAGGTGATGGGTTGGGTGCATCTGCCACATATGGGTGATTGAGTGGGGGTCTGTGTAATTATATGGAGGTGATGGGTAGAGTGCCTATGCCACATGTGAGTAATGGCCTGCACCATATATTGATGATGGTTGGGGTGCCGTGACCATATATTGATGATTGGTTGGAGTGCCTGTACCATTATATTGGTGATTGGTTGGAGTGCCTGTACCATATATTGGTGATTGTTGGGGTGCTGTACATATTATTGGTGATTGGTTTGGTGCCTGTACCATATATTGATGATTGGTTTTGGTGCCTGTACCATATATTGGTGATTTGTTGGGGTGCCTGTACCATATATTTTGATGATTGGTTGGGTGCCTGTACCATATATTGTATGATTGGTTGGGTGCTCACCGAATGATAGTTTGTGTTCCTCTCATATATTGGATTGGTGATTGGTTGGTGGTGCCTGTACCATATATTGTGATTGTTGGTGCCTGTACCATATATTGTGATGGTGGGTGCCTGTACCATATATTGGTGATGGTTGGCGGTGCCTGTACCATATATTGGATGATTGTTGGAGTGCCTGTACCATATATTGTAGATGGTTTTTGGTGCCTGTACCATATATTGGTGATTTTGTGGGTGCCTGTACCATATATTGGTGATTGGTTGGGTGCCTGAGTGCCATATATTGGTGATTGGTTGGGGTGCCTGTACCATATATTGATGATTGGTTGGAGTGCCTGTACCATATATTGGTGATTGTTGGGTGCCTGTACCATATATTGGTGATTTGTTGGGGTGCCTGTACCATATATTGCGTGAATCTCTCTCTTT
>CM068960.1:41748772-41763740 GCA_035128595.1 Eptatretus atami | reverse complement strand
TTGTTGCGTGCGCTACATATATTGATGATTGGTTGGAGTGCTGCCCTGATGTCTTTACCCATATATTGGTGTATTGGGGTGCCCTACCATATAATTGATGATGGTTGGAGTGCCTGTACCATTATAATTGGCGATTTTGGATTGGAGTGCCTGACCATATATTGGTGATGGTTGGGGTGCCCTGTACCATATATTGATGTGATTGGTTGCGGTGCCTGTACCATATATGGGATTGGTTGGGGTGCCTGTACCTCATAATATTGTGAATTGTTGGGGGTGCCTGTACCATATATTGATGATTGTTGGGTGCCTGTACCATATATTGATGAATTGGTGGTGCCTGTACCATATATGATGATTGTTGGGGTGCCTGTACCATATATTGTGATTGGTGGGGTGCCTGTACCATATATTGGTGATTTGGGGCCTGTACCATATATTGGTGATTGTTGGGTGCCGTACCATATTGTGATTGTGTTGGTTGCCTGTACCATATATTGGTGATTGGTTGGGGTGCCTGTTACCATATATTATGATTGGTTGAGTGCCTGTACCATATATTGATGATTGGTTGGAATGCCTGTACCATATATTGATGATTGGTTGGAGTGGCCTGACCATATATTGTGATTAGTTGAGTGGCTGCTTACCATATATTGGTGATTGGTTGTGAGTGCCTGTACATATATTGTGATTGGTTGGGTGCCTGTACCCTATATTGTGATTGGTTGGGTGCCTGTACACATATATTGGTGATTGGTTGGGGTGCCGTTACCATATAATTGATGATTGGTGTGTGCCTGTACCATATATTTGATTGGTTGGGTGCCTGTTACCATATATTGGTGATTGGTTGGGGTGCCGTACCATATATGGTGATTTGGTGGTTAGGGGTGCTGCTACATATATTGGTGATTAGTTGGGTGCCTGTACCATATATTGGTGATTGGTTGGGGTGCTGTACCATATATTGATGATTGATTGGAGTGCTGTACCATATATTGGTGATTGGTTGGGGTGCCTGTACCATATATATGATGATGGTTTTGGTGGTGCCTGTACCATATATTGATGATTGTTTGGTGCCTTACATATATTGGTGATGGTTGGAGTGCCTGTACCATATTTGATGATTGGTTGGGTGCCTGTTACATATATTGGTGATTGGTTGGAGTGCCTGTACATATATTGATGATGGTTGGGTGCCTACCTATTATTGAAGATTGGTTTTGGTGCCTGTACCATATATTGGTGAATTGGATTGGGGTGCTGTACATATATTGGTGATTGGTTGGGGTGCCTGTACCATATAATTGGTGATTTGTGGGGTGCCTGTACCATATATTGGTGATTGATTTGGGGTGCCTGTACCATATATTGGTGATTGGTTGGGGTGCCTGTACCATATTTGGATTGGTGGGGGTGCCTGTACCATATATTGTGTGATTGTTGGGGTGCCTGTACCATATATTGGTGTTGGTTGGGGTGGTGCTGTACCATATATTGGTGATTGGTTGGGGTGCTGTACCATATATTTGATTGGTTGAGTGCCTGTACATATATTGGTGATTGGTTGGGTGCCTGTACCATATATGAGATTGATTTGGAGTGCCTGTACCATATATTGGTGATTGGTTGGGGTGCTGTACCATATTTGTGATGGTTGGAGTGCCTGTACCATATATTGGTGATTGTTGGGGTGCCCTACCAATATTGGTGATTGTTTGAGGTGCCTGTACCATATATTGTATTGTTGGGTGCCTGTACATATATTGATGATTGTGTTGGGGTGCTGTACCATATATTGGTGATTGGTTTGGTGCCTGTACCATATATTGGTATTGGTTGGAGTGCCTGTACCATATATTGGTGATTGGTTGGGGTGCTGTACCATTATTGTGATTGGTGGGTGCCTGTACCAATATTGATGTTGATTGGAGTGCCTGTACCATATATTGGTGATTGGTTGGGGTGCCTGTACATTATATTGGTGATTGGTTGGGGTGCCTGTACATATTATTGATGATTGGTTGGAGTGCCTGTACCATATATTGGTGATTGGTTGGAGTGCTGTACCATATATTGGTGATTGTGTTGGGGTGCCTGTACCATATATTGTGATTGGTTTGGTGCCTGTACTATATATTGGTGATTGGTTGGGTGCCTGTACCATATATTGGTGATTGTTGGGGTGCCTGTACCATATATTGTGATTGGTTGGAGTGCTGTACATATATGGTGATTGGTTGGGTGCCTGTACCATATATTGATGATTGGTTGGAGTGCCTGTACCATATATTGGCAATTGTTGGAGTGCTGTACATATATGGTGATTGGTTTTGGTGCTTACCATATATTGGTGATTGATTGGGGTGCCTGTACCATATATTGGTGATTGGTTGGGGTGCCTGTACCATATATTGGTGATTGTTGGGGTGCCTGTACATATATTGGTGATTGTTGGGGTGCCTGACCATAATTGGTGATTGTTGGGGTGCATGTACCATATATTGGTGATTGGTGGGGTGCCTGTACCATATATGTGTGTGATTGGTGGGGGGTGCCTGTACATATATTGGTGATTGGTTGGGGGCCTGACCGTATATGTGATTGGTTGGGTTGCCTGTACATATATTGGTGATTGTTGGGGTGCCTGTACCATATTATTGGTGATTGGTTTGGCTGTACATATATTAGTGGTTTGTGCCTGTACCATATATTGGTGATTGTTGGGGTGCCTGTACCATTATATTGATGATTGGTTGGGTTGCCTGTACATTATATTGATATTGGTTGGAGTGCCTGTACCATATATTGGTGATTGGTTGGGTGCCTGTACCATATATGTGTGATTGTTGGGGTCCTGTACCATATATTGGTGATTGGTTGGAGTGCCTCGTACCATATATTGTGATTGGTTTGGTGCCTGTACCATATATTGCTGATTTGGGTGCTGTACCATAATTGGTGATGTTGGAGTGCTTACCATATATTATGATTGGTTGGGTGCCTGTACCATATATTGGTGATTGTTTGGTGCCTGTACCATATATTGATGAATGGTTTGGGTGCCTGTACCATATATTGGTGATTGGTTGGGGTGCCTGTACCATATATTGATGATGGTTTTGGTCCTGTACATATATTGGTGATTTGGTTTTGGTGCCTGTACCATATATTGATGATTGGTTTGGTGCCTGTACTATAATATTGGTGATGGTTGGAGTGCCTGTACCATATATTGTGATTGGTTGGGGTGCCTGTACCATATATTGAACTGATTGGTTTTGGTGGCCTGTACATATATTGGTGATTGGTTGGGGTGCCTGTACCATATATTGATGATTGGTTGGGTTGCCTGTACATATATGGTGATTGTTGGGGTGCCTGTACCATATATTGGTGATTGGTTTTTGGTGCCTGTACCATATATTGATGATTGGTTTGGTGGCTGCACCATATATGATGATTGGTTGGAGTGCCTGTACCATATATTGATGATTGGTTGGGTGCCTGTACCATATATTGGTGATTGGTTGGGTGCCTGTACATTTTTTGGTGATTTGTTGGGTGCTGTACATATATTGATGATGGTTTTGGTCCTGTACCATATATTGATGTGATTGGTTTGGTGCCTGTACCATATATTGGTGATTGTTGGGTGCCTGACCTATATTGATGGATTGGTTGGAGTGCCTGTACCATATATGGTGATTGGGGTCCTGTACATAATTGGTGATTTGGGTGCCTGTACATATATTGGTGATTGGTTGGAGGTGCCTGTACCATATATTGTGATTGGTTGGAGTGCCTGTACCATATATTGGGATTGGTTGGGGTGCCTGTACATATATTGGATGATTGGTTGGGTGCTGTACATATATTGAGATTTGGTTGGAATGCTGTACCATATATTGATGATTGGTTGGAGTGCCTGTACCATATATTGGTGATTAGTTGGGTGCTGTACCATATATTGGTGATTGGTTGGGTGCCTGTACCATATATTGGTGATTGGTTGGGGTGCCTGGTACCATATATTGGTGATTGGTGGGGTGCTGTACCATATATTGGTGATTTGTTGGGTGCCTGTACCATATATTGTGATTTGGGGTCTGTACCATATTATGGATGATTGGTTGGGTGCCTGACCATATATTGTGATGGTTGGGGTGGCGTGACCTATATTTGGTGATTAGTTGGGGTGCCTGTACCTATATATTGATGATTGAGTTGGGGTGCCTGTACCATATATTGGTGATTTGGTTGGGTGCCTGTACCATATATTGATGATAGTTGGGGTGCCTGTACCATATATTGATGATTGGTTGGGGTGCCTGGTACCATATATTGATGATTGGTTGGGGTGCCTGTACCATATATTGGTGATTGTTGGTGCCTGTTACCATATATTGGTTGATTGGGAGTGCCTGTACCATATATTGATGATTGGTTGGAGTGCCTGTCCATATATTGTGATGTTTGGTGCCTGCTACTATATGGTGATTGGTTGGAGTGCCTGTACCATATATTGTGTGATTGGTTTGTTGGTGCCTGTACCTTATTGATGATTGTTGGTCCTGACCATATTGTGATTGGTTGGAGTGCCTGTACCATATATATTTGGTGATTGGTTGGGGTGCCTGTACCATATATTGGTGATTGGTTGGGGTCCTGTACCATATATTGATGATTGTTGGGTGCTGTTTACCATATATTGATGATTGTTGGAGTGCCTGTACCATATATTGTATTGGGGTGCCTGTACCATATATGGTGATTGGTTGGGGTGCCTTGTACCATATATTGGTGATATGGTTGGGGTGCCTGACCATATATTGGTGATTGGTTGGGTGCGTACCATATATTGGTGATTGGTGGGGTGCCTGTACCATATATTGATGATTGTTTTGGTGCCTGTACCATATATTGTGATTGGTTTGGTGCCTGTACCAATATGATGATTTGGTGCTGACCATATATTTGGTGATTGGTTGGGGGGTGCCTGTACCATATATGATGATTGTTTGGTGCCTGCTATAATATTGGTTGATTGGTTTGTGCCTGTACCATATTATTGATGATTGGTTTTGGGTGCCTGTACCATATATTGGTGATGGTTGGGGTGCCTGTACCATATATTGATGATTGGTTGGAGTTGCCTGTACCATATATTGTGATTGTTGGGGTGCCTGTACCATATATTGGTGATTTTTGGGGTGCCTGTACCATATATTGATGATTGTTTTGGGTGCCTGTACATATATTGGTGAATGTTGGTTTTTGGTGCCTGTACCATATATGTGATTGGTTTTGGTGCCTGTACCATATATTGGTGATTGGTTGGGTGCCTGTCCATATATGTGATTGGTTGGGGGCCATGTACCATATATTGGTGATTGGTTTTTGTGCCTGTACCATATATTGGTGATTGGTTTGGTGCCTGTACCATATATGGTGATTGGTTGGAGTGCCTGTACCATATATGTATTTGTTGGGGTGCTGTACCATATATTTGAGATTGGTTTGGTGCCTGTACCATATATTGATGATTGGTTGGAGTGCCTGTACCATATTATTGGTTTGTTGGTTTTGGTGCCTGTACCATATATTGATGATTGGTTGGGGTGCCTGTACCATATATTGATGATTGGTTGGAGCCTGTACCATATATTGGTGATTGGTTTGAGTGCCTGTTACCATTATATGATGATTGGTTTTGGTGCCTGTACCATATATTGGTGATTGTCTGGTGCCTCGTACCATATATTGATGATTGGTTGGGGTGCCTGTTACCATATTGATGATTCGTTTGGTGCCTGTTACCATATATTGGTGATTGATTTGGGGTGCCTGCTACCATATATTGGTGATTGTGGGGTGCCTGTACCATATATTGGTGATTTGTTGGGTGCCTGTACTATATATTGGTGATTGGTTGGGGTGCCTGTACCATATGATTGGTGATTGGTTGGGGTGCATGTTACATATATTGGTGATGGTTGGGGGGCCTTACCATAATTGGTGATTGGTGGGGTGCCTGTACCATATATGGTGATTGGTTGGGGTGCCTGTACAATATTGATGATTGGTTGGAGTTGCCTGTTACCATATATTTGGTGATTTGTGGGTGCTGTACCATATATGTGGTGATTGGTTTTTGTGCGATACAATATATTGATGATTGGTGTTTGGTGCCTGTACCATATATTGGTGATTGTTGGGGTGCCTGTACCATATTTGATGATTGGTTGGGGGTGCCTGTACCCATATATGATGATTGGTTGGAGTGCCTGTACCATATATTGGTGATTGGTGGGGTGCCTGTACCATATATTGATGATTGGTTTTGTGCCTGTACCAATATTGGTGATTGTTTTGGTGCTGTACCATATATTGATGATTGGTTTTGGTCCTGTACTATATTATTGGGTGATTGGTTGGATGGAGTGCCTGTTACCATATATTGGTGATTGGTTGGACCGTCCTTTGTACCATTATATGATGATTGGTTGGGGTGCCTGTACCATATATTGATGATTGGTTGGAGTGCTGTACCATATATTGGTGATTGGTTGGAGTGCCTGTACCATTATATGGTGATTGGTTGGAGTGCCTGCCATATTATGCATGATTGGTTGAGTGCCTTGTACATTATTGGTCATTGGTTGGAGTGCCTGTACCATATATGGTGATTGTTTTGGTGCCTGTACCATATATTGGTGATTGATGGGGTGCCGTGACCAATATATTGGTGATTGGTTGGGGTGCCTTTACCATATATTGTGTGATTTGGTTGTGGGTGCTGTACCATATATTGGTGATTGGTTGGGGTGCCACAGTACCATATATTGGTGATTGGTTGGGTGCTGTACCATATATGTGATTGGTTGGCCTGATACCATATATTGTGATTGGTTGGGTGCCTGTACATATATTGGTGATTGGTTTTGCCTGTACCATATATTGATGAATGGTTGGGTGCCTGCTACATATATTGGTATTGGTTGGGGTGCCTGTACCATATATTGTGAATTGGTTTTGGTGCCTGTCACAAATATTGGTATGGTTTTGGTGCCTGTACCATATATTGGATTGATTGGTTTTGGTGCCTATACTATTATATTGGTGATTGGTTGAGGCCTGTTACCATATATTGAGTGATTGGTTGGTGCCTGTACCATTATATGAAGATTGGTTTTGGTGCCTGTACATTATTGGTGAATTGTTGGGGTGCCTGTACCATATATTGATGATTGTTGGGGTGCCATGTACCATTATATTGGTGATTGGTTGGGGTGCCTGCTTACCATTTTTGTGATTTGTTGGGGTGCCTGTACCATATATAGAGATGATTGGTTTTGGTGCCTGTACCATATATGGATGATTGGTTTGGTGCCTGTACCATATATTGGTGATTGGTTGGGGTGCCTGTACCATATATGGATGATTGGTTGGAGTGCGTACCATATATGGATGATTTGTTGGGTGCCTGTACCATATTATTGATGATTGTTGGAGTGCCTGTACCATATAATGATTGTTGGAGTGCCTGTACCATATATTGATGATTGGTTGGAGTGCCTGTTACCATATATTGATGATTCGTTGGAGTGCCTGTGCCATATATTGGTGATTAGTTGAGTGCCTGACCATATATTGGTGATTGGTGGGGTGCCTGTACCATATATTGGTGATTGGTTGGGGTGCCTGTACATATATGGTGATTGGTTGGAGTGCCTGTACCATATATTGATGATTGGTTGGGGTGCCTGTACATATATCGGTGATTAGTTGGGTGCCTGTACCATATATTGTGATTGTTGGGTGTTCATATTTGGTGATTGGTTGCGGCGCCTGTACCATATATTGGTGATTGTTGGATGCCTCTCCATATATTGGTGATTGGTTGGAGTGCCTGTACCATATATTGGTGATTTGTTGGGTGCCTGTACCATATATTGGTGATTGGTTTGGTGGCCTGTACCATATATTGATGATTGGTTTTGGTGCTGTACCATATATTGTGATTTGTGGGTGCCTGTACCATATATTGATGATTGGTGGAGTGCCTGTACATATATTGTGATTGGTTTGGGGGCCTGTCCATATATGTGTGATTTGTTGGGATGCCTGTACCATATATTGGTGATTGGTTGGAGTGCCTGCTACCATTATATTGATGATTGGTTTTGGTGCCTGTACCATATATTGGTGATTTGTTGGGGTGCCTGTACCATATATTGGTGATTGGTTGGGGTGCCAGTACCATATATGGTGATTGGTTGGGGTGCCTGTTACCATATATTGATGATTGTTTGGTGCCTGTACATATATTGATGATTGGTTGGGGTGCCTGTACCATATATTGGTGAATTGGTTTTGGTGCCTGTACCATATATTGATGAATGGTTGGGTGCCTGTACCATATATTGGTGATTGGTTGGGTGCCTGTACCATATATTGATGATTGGTTTTGGTGCCTGTACCAAATATTGGGATTGGTTTTGGTGCCTGTACCATATATTATGATTGGTTTTGGTGCCTGTACTATATATTGGTGATTGGTTTGGAGTGCCTGACCATATATTGATGATTGGTTGGGGTGCCTGTACCTATATTGAAGATTGGTTGTGGTGCCTGTACCATATATTGGTGATGTTGGGTTGCCTGTACCATATATTGGTGAGATTGGTTTTTGGTGCCTGTACCATATATTGAAGATTGGTTTTGGTGCCTGTACCATTATTGAAGATTGGTTTTGGTGCCTGTACCATATATTGATGATTGGTTGGGGTGCCTGTACCATATATTGAAGATTGGTTTTGGTGCCTGTACCATATATTGATGATTGGTTGGGTTGCCTGTACCATATATGGTGATTGTTGGGGTGCCTGAACCATATATTGGTGATTAGTGGGTGCCTGTCCCATATATTATGATTGGTTGGAGTGCCTGTACCATATATTGGTGATTGGTTGGGGTGCCTGTACCATATTATTGGTGATTGGATGGAGTGCCTGTACCATATATTGGTGATTGGTTGGGGTGCCTGTACATATATTGGTGATTGGTTGGAGTGCCTGCCTTACCATATATTGATGATTGGTTGGAGTGCCTGTACCATATATTGGTGATTGTTGGGGTGCCTGTACCATATATTGAAGATTGTTTGGTGCCTGTACCATATATTGAGATTGGTTGGGTTGCCTGTACCATATATTGGTGATTGGTTGGGTGCCTGAACCATATATTGGTGATTAGTTGGGGTGCCTGTCCATATATTGATGATTGGTTGGAGTGCCTGTACCATTATATTGTGTGATTGGTTGGGGTTGTCCTGTACCATATATTGGTGATTGGATGAGTGCCTTGTACCATATATTGTGATTGGTTGGGGTGCCTGTACCATATATTGGTGATTGGTTGGGTGCCTGTACCATAATATTGATGATTGGTTGGAGTGCCTGTACCATATATTGGTGATTGTGGGTGCCTGTTCCATATATTTGATGATTGGTTGGAGTGCCTGTACCATATATTGGTGATTGGTTGGAGTGCCTGTGCCATATGTAGGTGATTGGTGTAATTCAGTATGTGGTTTCTGCATAGATGATGACGAGTGCTTCAGAGATCCAACGTTGTGTGGACCAAACATCGTGTGTGAAAACTACCCTGGACACTACACATGCCGCTGTCCATTTGGATACAACTACAACAAAATCGAGCAAACCTGTACAGGTACAGACAGTTAGCCTTTTTGAAAATATCGCAGGTCCATTTATTTGTGCTTTGTTTGTATACACAAAAACACACCATCAACTGGCACCACAATTATGTTAACTTGTCCCATGGTGAATTATATCTCACAAGCAAAAGTACCGATCCACAGTGATGGGAGAAGTTGAAGTTAATCAATATCCTGCTTGCAAAATATATTTTGGCATCAACATTATTCATGCCTGTTGTGTTATTTCAAAAGTGAATGTCGATTTTTTTTTCCCTGCGTGTGCAGCTTTTCAAACGCAGCATGGGAAGCGGCCGCCGTAAACGGGAGACAAACACCACGATTCTATGTACACTTCCACATTTTATCTCAAAAAAACGAAACATTTTTGACCCCTATTTCCCCATCTTGTTTGGAATCCAGGGTCTTGGGATTATCACAAGGTAGCTCCTGAGACCTCTACCCGACCTCAGGTCCTGAGGATGTCGGCCACAGATATCTATGCGGTCCAATGTGTTGGTGGCCGCGGATTAGAGCCACCAAACCTAGCAGGGTTTTCACTCCTTGGTTACGCATTACCTAACCATTGGCATGGCAAGCGTAATTAGGGGTCACGCCCTCAACAGCCACCCATCTTTTTTTTATAAGTTATGGCCGAGCGAACCATGTACGGCTGTTGGATAATCACGGAGCCAATCATTGGGGCAAAACATCCAATCTAACTAAACTTGAACATGGTGTCAGACCAAAGGAGGAAAGGACAAAGGCAAGCAGGCCGGAAAGGTTTAACAAGCACATTTATTCAACAAGCACAACAAGGTTTATTCAATCAGCAATGCCATGTACAGTAAAACTTCCTCCAATGCAGGGGATACGTTCTGGGATAACCTCGTATTGGAGGAATTTGTGTTAGAGGAATGATTAAACGTATGGGGAAATTGGGGATATGTTCCAGACTCCCAAAAAACTGACCCTAAAACAGCCTTTCTTGCTTTTTTTTTTTTTACATGTTTCTTTGTCTGGAATGGTGCAGCATTATTAAATATACATTAAAATAAGTGTTCGTATCATAATAGTACTGTATTATTGCAAAATAACACATTATTGTGAGGTGGTTGTTGGAGGTTTGGGTGATGATTTGCTGGTGGATGGTGTTGACGTGCTGGTGTAGCTGTTAAAGTAGGCCTAAAGAATTGTGTTAGAGGCACTTGCTTTGCCTTCTGTTTTAACTCCCTGTGAAGTTCTGTGTAGGGATTTAAAGCTGACTCTATGGCCCACTTGAACTTCAGACTTCTTTATTTTTGTAAATTCGAACTGTGATCGCTATGACGGCAGGTGGCGACTCATATCATCGTATGTATAAATTAAACATTAATTAACCCTTGTCCACACAAGGGGGGTCTTTTGTAGCCTACGAACACCTCCCTTGTGTGGACAAGGGTGAAGTAAAGTACAGTACAGTAACAAGGAATAAGAATAATATAAATCTTTTGGAAATATCAGTTATAATCGGGTAAATGTGAAACACACCCTCGCGTTGGGGAGGTTTTGACGCATTTATTTCAGTGTGTAAATTGGAAAGCGTACTCAAGGAAGCCGCATTGGAGGAAGTTTTACTGTATTTACAATAGCAATCATGAGCATGTATTTACAATGGATGGACAGAAATCACAATGTAAATGCACAAGAGAACAGTAATTATTATTAACACTTACAGAGCCCACTATCACAGTCTTAACATAGTCTATACACAGGACATGGTGCGTCAATCATTCTGGGGAAACGTAGACAAAAAGAAAGTACACAGAGTGCAGAGCAGAGCATGGATGCGGCTCCTGCCTCACCTAACACAGGTGTGTGTAAGCTAATGCCACATCCATACCTGTGCAGCCCGTGCTGCATGTAGGCTCACACAGCTCATGCCGTATGCAGACTCATGCAGCATGCAAGCCTCCCCATTGTGGCTATCACAGTCACTCTCGCTCGCTCTCATCCAAATTACCCATGTCCCAATTTCTAGCAAAACTGAAACATTGGAAGAATAAGCAGCAAAGCACTTTGCCCGAAATGTAAGTTGTCGCAGGTTGGTCGGCTCTAAAAGTGTCATCCGCCCCTTCTAAATTTTCTTCGTACCCTTTTAATCCACCCCTGTGGATTCAATGCTTTCAAACTCTGGACTTCATACTATAAATTTATTTATTTATTTAAAAATTTGTCTATCATTCCAAAATCTTGTAGATCACCTTGGCTAATGATTGGGTGCAATTGTAGACTTTAAGCACACCCTCGATGAGGTGTCAAAGAATCAGATCAGCTGCAAGAACTGTGTCTACAAACATTATTGTGAGAGGCAGCAGGATCTCTGCCTGTACCCCCGCCCCCCCTCCCCTCCAGGATCTGATAGACCCAAGTTTCTCTCATTCATTCCCAGAGGTCTACATCCGCCTCCGGGATCCGGTAGATACACATTTCTCTCATCCACCCTCGATCGATGCATACATCCTCCTCCAGGATCTAGTAGGTCGAATTATCTCATATACTCCTGATCGCTGCCTGTATCCTCCTCTGGGATCTGGTAATCCTAAAGTTCTCATCCTGTCCCATTCGATACCTACATCCTCCTCCAGGATCTGGTAATCCTAGAATTCTCACATCCTGTCCCGTTTGATGCCTACATCCTCCTCCAGTATCTGGTAAACCTGGAGTTCTCACATCCTGTCCCGATCGATGCCTACATCCTCCTCTAACATCTGGTAATCCCAACGTTCTCTGGGCCATCCCCAGAAGCCTGTATCCCCCACCAGGATCTGGTAAACCTAGAATTCTCACATCCTCTCTCAGTTGATGCCTGTATACTCCTCCAGGAACTAGTAGTCCTAGAGTTCTCTCATCCTGTCCTGACCAATGCCTGTATCTTCCTCCAGGAAAAACTGTAGCCACAGCCATAATCCAAGCAGACATTGCCACAGCCCAGCGGAGCCAATTAAAACTTTATCTCTTGGGTGCGCCAGGCCGAGGGCGGAATAAGGCCACGACCGGCCAACCCACAACCAGCATGAGGATAACTCCCAGGCACGCGTGGATACCGGCAACTGCCCTCCACCATCCACGATAGACAAAAGCCAGACAAACAGCCTCTATGGCTAACGCAAACACCATCACCCGACCCTGGGCTGTTATGCTCATCTGCTCAGCCGCCTGCGATGAGAGTTGGAGTGAGTTGGGATGTGTTTTGGCTTCGTGCAACTCTTTATGTTTCTCTTTCATCTTCCCATACCGCCGTTTACTTGCCCTCACTTTTTTTTCAGCTCTAGTGAGTCCTCGCCGTGCTTGTTTGGCTTGCTGCTGGCACAGCGCATCCAATTCAGCTTGCAGGGCTAGAGCACTAATCTGCACATGCAGCCAGCAGCTGCGATCATTATCCAACTCAGCCTCGAGCTCACGCACTTTCTCCTGAAGACTTTTCATCACCTTCTGGGTTTCACTCTTGAATGACTGCAGTTCAGTACGCAATGCTCTGTTCTCCTGGCGTAAACTCTCTATCAGATCTTTTTCATCGGGTCCCTCTGTAATGCTGGGTTCCAGAATCAGCAAAGGCTGTGGTTCTGGTTCCGGCTCAAGTTCTGACTCTTCCTCTTCTGGAATCACCACCACTGGACTCACATGCTCAGCCAGCATAGATGCCCTCGTTTGCGGTACCTGCACCCAATTGCACCACAGTTGCACCTCGGTGGGACGGGAGACTCGAAGACTCGGATCTGGCATTACCTGGGTGAGAGGTGCCAGACACACTGTCCAGCCTGTGTCATGGAGATAGCATGTGATAGATCCAAAGATGCAGAACCTGCTTCAAAACAGCGAAGCTCACCGTCCATACAGGCAAACAGCTCCACTATCAGCCAAAAGACGGCACCAATGCCCCTCTCTCCTGTAGCGCCAAGCTCCCTGTCCGTCACTGCCAAGCCAGATGGAAAAACCAGCCACCCAATGTGGCAGTCAACTTTCTTTATATTCAACATGATATAGATGGCCACAAGCCAACCACAACGGTTGTGGCGGTGGTTCCACATGTAACCAAACTCCTTTCATCGTGTAACTTGAAGTGAGGAATCCCGCAGAACATTGCAGTGTCCATCGCGCAAAAGCTTGTGGAGCAAATTGCAGAACTTTCAACTGAGAATAGAGTTGCTGGAAATGGAGAAAGTGCCTGCTACATTACAGACGGTGTTGGTACCTTGTTCTCGGTAGGTGCCCAAGATGCAAATGCGGACCTGTTTCTCTTCAAAGCCTGCATTTGACTCACTCTGGTCCAATTCAAGATGAGCCTCCCACTCAACCAACAGGAAGCTACCGTTGCTGCAACTCTCCTCCTCTACATGTCCTGCAAATGGTTCAAACATTGGCTCTGCCAAATCTGCTAGACCCTGTTCAGCAACATCCCCAATATCAAAGTGCAGCAAGTCCAACCCAACTTCGTACGAGTCAGTCAGTCTAAGCATGGTCTTGACAGAACCATCAACATCACCACTGAGGCTAACAGAAACTTTTGGTTCGATGTCCTCTCCCTTGACGGTGTTGGCCCAAGTGTTCAGCCGCTCCTGTAACATTCCATTCATCCTTTCCCCAGTCAATTGTGGCTCCCATAAGCCTTTATCAACTAACACCCACTCTTGTTCTGTTACATGAGTTTCCAACTTTTGCACTAAACTGCCACCCTGGCGCTGACAAGATCCCCATTCCTTTACCAGCTGTAACATTATGGCATCCACCCAGATGGGATAGCCCTCCATGTTGAATCCTCCCATTTCATTCCTTTGCTCATCAATTTCGTCTTCCAATCGTTCATACGTTTCCCAGACTCTATCAATTTGTGTCCTCAGTTCCTGTGATATTCCCTTCTCAAACTTGTTCATTTGATCAGTGATGCCTTTTATTTCCCCTTCAATTTTTCCTTCCAAGCGTCCATTCATTTCCTTCATTTGATTCCTTTGTTTATTCATTTGTTCCTCAATTTCATCTTCTATCTCATTCCTTTGTTCATTAATTTGCTCTTTCAATTCTTTCATTTGTTCATTCATTCATTCTTTATTCCTTTCATCCATTTTAATTAACATCTCACACATGGCCTGGATGGTCATCACACCCGCTCCCTGCGTCTCATTTTCTTCCACTGTGGAGGAGGTACTGATGCTTAGGACGGGGGAGGCTCCTACCCTATCATCATCACTCAACTCTCCCCCC
>CM068960.1:41729342-41745137 GCA_035128595.1 Eptatretus atami | reverse complement strand
TTTCTTCATTTGTAAATTATAACCGATGCAATGATTATTTATAAAATCCAAATGCTATTTATTCACCTTTCTGTAATCGATGCGAGAGGAGATTGTAAACAGCCGCTAACAACACCCATGGCCGTCATGAACAGCACAAAGGTAAAATTAACGCCTCTACCATCTATCTTGGATGTGTGTTACAATTGCCAACAGTATTCAGTACGGTAACATGCTGTACAGGTTTGTAGCCGAGGAGCAATAGGCTACACCATCGAGGTTTGTGTAAGTACACTCTATGATGTTCACACAATGACGACCGCTTAACAACGCATTTCTCAGAACGTATCCCGTCGTTAAGTGACGCATGACTGTATATATATATATATGTGTGTGTGTGTGTATATATATATATACTAATCATATATGTATGCTCGTCGTGTGTGTGTGTGTAATATATCATATAATATATGATCATGTAATGTGTGATGTGTGCTGATATACTAAATATACTATATATTGTGTATGTGGGTGTAATTTTAAAATTTTTTTAAACTTATATTTTATTTACTTATTTATTATTTATATACTAGTTTTTATTATTAATTTATTATATTTTATTTATTAATTATTATACTATATATTTATTAATTTAAAAATTAAATGTTAATTTATATAAACCATTTTTTAATTTATATTATTATATATAGAATTTATTAATATAATCTTATATTAATATAGTTTTCTTTTATTATTATAATAAAATTTTAACTAATTTTTATTTTATAATATTTTATATAATAATTTTCAATTTTATTTTTTTTTAATTTTTAAATAATAATAAATTTTTTTTATTATATTTTTATAATTATTAAGTTTTTTTTAAAATTTATTATTTTATATATATTTTAATTATAATGTTATTATTAATTTATATTATACTATTTTTTTATATAATTTTTATTTATTGTTTATTTTATTTTTATTATATAATTCATATCAAATTTAATTTTTTTTTTTAATATTTTTTAGTTTAAATATATATTTATTTATTTTTTATTATAATTACTTTTTATGTTAATTTTAATAACCTTATAATAAATTGTGTGTTAAAATTTATTTAATTTTTAACTACTTTAATATTTAATTCTTTCATTAAATTATTAACGTGGGTTTATCATATTTATAATTAATATATTTTTAAAATATTATTAATATATTAATATTTAATTAAAATTATTTAATAAAATTCATATTTTTTTTTTTTTTATAAAATTATTATTATTAATTATTTTTTATTTAAATTTTTTATATATTATTAAAATAAATAATTTAAAATTTATTAATAATTTTTATAATAATTATTTATTAACATAAATAATAATATTTAAATTTCTCGTTTAATATTTTTTATATCTTTAATATTTATTATTTAGTTAATATTTTTGTTTTTATATTATTTATTAAATTTTTATTTTTATGTATTATAAATAATTATTAAAATTAATATTTTTAATTTTAATATTACTATTTATAAATTTCATTTTTATATATTTATTATAATTTTTTAATTTTTTTTTATTTAATTTTATATTTTAATTTTATATTTAATGTTTAATATTTTTTTTTATTATATTTTCTTTCTTTAATAATTTTTTTTCTTAATTATTTTTTTTTAATTTATTTTTTCATATTATAATTTAAATTTATTTATTTTATTATTTTTTTATTTAATATATTTTTTATCTTTTTTAAAATAGTAGGTTTGTGTAATTATAATTTTTTTAATACTTTAATATATATTTATATTTTTTTACTTATTATATTATTTCTTTATAATTAAATATTTTATATAATAAATATCTATTAGTTTTTTATTATATTTTAAATTAAATTATTTATAATTATAATATTATTTTTTTATTTAATATATTTTAAATTTAAATCAAAAACTATTTAAATATTTATATTTTTTTAATTTTTAATTTATTTTCTTTTTTTTATATTATAATTTTATTTTAATTTAATTTTTTATTTTATAAAATAATTTATCTTAACTAATTTATATATATTTAATTTTTTTTATTTTTTAAAATATATTTATAAACATATAAATAGATATTATTAAATTAATAATATATCATATAATAAAATAATATATTTATTAATTAATATCATTTTTATAACTGTTAATATACTTCATTATTTTTATATATATAAAAATATCTTTTTAAATTATTTTTTAATTTATTTTTTTTATATAATTTTTTAAAACTTTTATTATTAATTTCAATTATTTTTTTAAATTGTATTTAAATTTAAAAATTTAATAAATAAATATTTATTTTTAATAATTATAATTAATTTAATATATATTATTTTATTATTTTCATAATATTTTTAATATATTATTATTTTTTAAAATTTATTTTTATAAAATTTTAATAATTTATTATTTAAACTTTATATTTTTTATAATTATTTAATTCAATTTGTTAAAATAATATATTTAAATAACATTTATATTACTTTAAATCTTTTACTATTAAATTTATAACATATGTTTTATTTTTTATATTTTTTTAATATTAATTATATTATATAATTTATTTATGTTTTATAATTTAATAATAATAACAAATTTTTTAAATTTAAAATTTTTTTTTTAATTATTTCCCTATTTAAATTTAATAATTTAAATATTATTTAATTTATTTTTATTATTATATATTGTGGTTCTTTTTATTTTTTTATTTTATTTATTAATTATTTTATTATTATAAATATAATTATAATTTTAATATTATTTATAATTAAATTAATTTTATTTTTAAACTTATTTTTTATTAAAACTTTATATTTTAATTATATTAAAATTTTATTTAGAATTATTTTATATTTTTTATTTTTATTTAAAATACTTTCTAATTAATTAGTTTTTTAATAATATTATTATATTATTTTTTTTATTTAAAATAAAGTATATAAAATACTTTATTATTTTATTACTTATAATTATTATTTTATTATTGATTTTATAATTATTATAATTTTTTATTTTATTAAGTTATTATTTTTTATCTTCAATTTTTTATATTATATCTAATATTAAATTAATTATTTTAAAACTATAATAAAAAATTTATTATTTTATTACTTATATTACTTTTTTTTATATATTAAAATTTATTTTTATTATTATTATTATTCTTTTTTATTAACATAAATATATATATATAACTGATTATTTTTATATTTTTTAATTTTTTATATTATTATTTTATAATATATTTTTTTTATTCATAAATAATATATTTTTTTATTTAATATATTTTTAATTGAAATTAATTTTACAATAATTTTATTTATTTATTATATCATATTTTATAATTTATAATTACTATTAATATTTATAATAATTATAAATATTATTTTTACTTATATTATATATATTTCTTTTCTATTATTAAAGTTATATTCTTTATTTAAATTAAAAATTATTTACGTATAATTTATTATTATTTTTTAATTTATTTAAAAATTTATTTTAAATTATATATTTATCATTATATTTATAGTATATTTATTTTTTTTTTTTTTTTAAATTTATTTTTATTTATATTATTTTTTTTTTTTATATTTAAATTTTATTTTTTATATGTTATATTTTATTTTCTTAATTAAATTAAACTAGTAATTTTTAATTTAAATATTTAATTTTTATAATTCTATTTATTTTATATTAATAATATAAATTAATTTTTTTTTTTTATAATTATTTTTTATTACTACTTTATTATTTGTTTATTTTATTTTTAACTATTTTATTATTATTAATTTAATTTATATTATATTTAATTTAATACTTTTATACTAATATAATAATTTTATAATTAAATTTAAATTTTTTATTAATTTTAATTAATTTATTTTATATTTATAATTTATTGATTAAATATTTTTAAATTAATTGTTAATTAGTTTATAATATCTTATTTATATATATTTTATTAAACTATTAGTTATTATACTTTTAATTTAATTATTTTATTTTTTTATATTTATATTATTATCTTATATTATCTTTTTATAATAATTATATTAAATTTTAATTATAATTTTTTTTAATTATATTATTTTTTTTATAATATATTTTATAAATTATTTTTTTATTATTTATTTTATAAAATAAATTTAAAGTAAAATTTAATTAAATTAATTTTTATTATATAATTTTTATTTTTTTAAATTAATATCTTATACTTTAAATTTTATTATTAATATTTATTTTTTTATATTATTCTTTTTATATATTTTTGAAATATTAATTAATAATTATTAATAAATTTATATTTAAATATTTAAATTTTTTTATTCTTTATAAGATAATATTATTATATATTATATTCTTATATTTTATATTAATTTATTAACATTTTAATTTTTTTTAATAATTCAATTTAAATATTTCATTTATTATAAAAAAAAATATTTTTATATTTATTATTTGAAATATACTTCTATATTACATTTTTATTATATAATAAATTATTAATATATTTTTATTAATTTATATTTATTAATTATATTTATTTAATTTTATTAAATATTATTTATTTTATAACACAAAATTAATTTTATTTATAATCATATAACTTTATTTTAATTACTTTTTCTATTTATATTTTTTATAAATTTATATAATTGTTTTTAATTAATTTTTTGTTTTTAATTTTTATTTTATTTTCTTTATAATATTATATTTTTTTTTTTTATAAAAATAATTTTTATTTTTTTTAAATTTACTTGTATTAATTATTTATTAAATATAACTATTTTATATTTTATTTCTTTACACTTTATTTTATTTTATTATTTTAATATTTTTTTTTTAAGTAATAAATTAATTTATTATTTAATAGTTTTTGTATTTATACAATTTTTATTTTAAAATTTATTAATATAATTTTTATAATTTATTTTTATTATTATTAATTATTTATTTTAATTAATTATAAATACATTTATAATTATTTTTATATTATTTTAATAACATTTATAAATTATTATTTAATAATTTATATAATAATTTATTTACTTTATTATTTTTTTTATTTTTTATTTATTTTAATATTTTTTTATTATTAATTTTTTTATATTTATAATTAATAATTTTTTTTTATAATTTTATTTTATATATTAATAAATTCTTAATTATTTATATTTTTAATTATTTTTAATAATTTTTTAATTATTAATTTTATTATAATTTATATTTTATTAATAAGATTTATATTTATAAAATTAATTTTATATTTTATAAAAAATTATTTATTATATAATTTTTATTTAAGTATAAAAATAATAATTATTTATTTTACTTATTATAATAATATTATATTTAATTATTTATTAGTAATATTATTATATTTTTATTTTTTTATATAAATTATTATTTTATAAAATATAATATTTTTTTTTTTATTTTATTTAAATTTAATATATTTAGTTTTATTTTTAATTAATATTTATATTATTATTTTATCTATATATTATTATAATTTATTTAATAATAATTTTATTTTTTTTATTTTATTAAATTTATTTATATATATTATTTTATATATATTATAATTAATATTTTATAAATATTTATTTATTTTAAAATTATTATTTATTTAATTTATTTATTTTATTATATTAATATACTATTATTTAATTTTATTTTATTTTAATAATTTAATAATTAAATTTAAAAATATTTTATTTTAATAATAAATTTTATTTATATTATCTATATTTTTATTTTTTTTTATATAATTTATAAATATATTATAATATATTTTTTTTTATTTATTTATAATTTTTTTTTTATATTTTTACATTTTTTTTATATATTTATTTATTATATAATTATATTATTATATTTATATATATTTAATTATTAATTATATATTAATTTTATTATTGTTTTTAAAAATATTATTATTTTTTAATTTTTACATATTAATTTTTATTAATTTTATTTATTTATATTTTATTTTATTATATATTACTTTTTTATTTATTAATATTTACTTTTTATATTATATTATAATTTTTTATTAATTTAATTATATATTTTATATTTTTATTTATTATTATATTTATTTTTTATTTTTTTAATCTGTTTTTTTATTATTTTATTTTTTTATATTTTATTTATAATAAATTTTTATTTTATTTTTTTTTATATATAATTTAAATTTATTTTATATTATTTTTATTTATATTTATTAATTTTATTATTTTTTTTATTATTTTTAATAAAATTTATTTTATTTTATTTTTACTTTTTATATTAATTAATATTTATTATTTATTTTATTTTTTATTTATTATTTATATTTAATATTATATTTTTATTTTATTTTTATAATTAAATATTAATTTATTTAATTTATTACTTTTCATTATAATTTTTTAAAATAAATTATTTTTATTATAATTTTTTATTTAAAATATATAATTTATAATTTTTTTATGATAATTTTATAATATTTATTATTTTAATTATTAATTATTATTTATTTTATTTAAATGATATTATTAATTTTATAAATTTTTTTTAGTTTTTTATTTAATTTTAATTATTTATTTAATTTAATTTTTTATATTTTTTTTATATTTTATATTTATAATATTTTTTTTTTTTTATATTAATTTTTTATATATTTATTATATTTATATTTATAAATTTAAAAATTTATAATTTATTAATTTTTTATTTTTTTTATTATATTTTATTTATTTTTTTTATATTATTTATAAAATTTTTATTTATTTTATTAATTATTATTTAATTTTATTATTTTATTATATTTATTTTAATATTTAATTTTTTTATTATATTGTAGTATTTTAAATTTTTAAAATATTAAATTTTTTTATTTTATTTTGTAAATTTATAAAAATTTTTGTATTAAATTTTTTATTTATTTTTTTTATTAATATTTAATTTTAAATTTAAATTTTTTTATATTTAAAATTTTTTTATTTTTAATTTATTTTTTTATTATAAATTCTAATTTTAATATTTAATTAATTATAATTAATTTATAATGTATATTTATATATAATATGATATATATGTAATATATATGTTATATTATATAATGTTGTGTATATATTATATAATATATATATAATATATATATATATATATATATATATATATATATATATATATATATATGAAGACCACAAGGGGAAAACCAGAGATGTCAGGATAAGTCAATTTTGAAGAAACTGAAAAACAAAATTTCAAGACTTTGGTGGACTGTTTAATAACTGTCATATAGATTTCTTTTCCAGTAAAAGGAAGAGTGATCATTGGCCGATCAAATTAAGCAAGTAGCATTTGCCAAGCTTCTGTGTTATTTAATTTAAGAGCAAAGAACGAATCAATGTTGCAAACTGACATCACTGGTTATTCCCTTGTTTAATAATTGCCATGCAATTTTAACCCAGGATGTGTAGCAAATTCATGCTTGTTGGTTATTAACATACATTACATGACTTTGGTGATCACAGATTATTTTTTTCAACATTAAACGGTCATTGTTTTTTTGTTTGATTGGTGTTCACGCCATACTCAAGGGTATTTCGCTTATATGACGACGGATTCTCCATTTCTTACTCCGTACTACTTAATATGATGGAAAACCGGGAGGAAACCAAGGATAAACCCCCCG
Source organism: Eptatretus atami (assembly GCA_035128595.1). Taxonomy (NCBI): domain Eukaryota; kingdom Metazoa; phylum Chordata; class Myxini; order Myxiniformes; family Myxinidae; genus Eptatretus; species Eptatretus atami. The sequence goes on along the minus strand of CM068960.1, from coordinate 41,737,425 downwards.
CGATAGCCGAAGTCACCTCATGTGACTCCCTCATATACCTAAGCAGGTTGATTGGGCGTGGGTACATCGAATGAGGATGGGTACTCAGACGCGCTAACCATTAAGCCAGGCGTGGGTCCCATAAAAGTCACAATAAAGGTTTGACCAGGCTTGAACCACGATATGCACCAACTACGGAGCCCATGATATAACCAAATAGGCCATTGTAGTGCTCAGAGTTTATGCTGTGAAAGTTTTACAACCTTTCATTTTTTTAGTTTCTCAACTCTGAATATTATGGTGAACAGTTAACATGAATGAAAGGGAGATAACCAGGAGTAAAGTACTGACAACTCTGGGTTTCTACTTGTTCAGCTTTGACAACACTTGTTTTTTCATTGCACGGCTAAACTTATTACCATATAAATTATGTGACACCCCTGGTTATTTGTTAAAGTAATATTGTGAGAGGAAACCTTATGTTGCCAACTATTGGCAGGTGCAATAACCCTGAAATTTATAAAAAGTGACATCTCTGGTTTTCCCCTTGTGGTCTTCATATATATACATACAGTGAATATATATATATATATACATATATACATGCAGTGAATATATATATACATATACATACAGTGAATATATTATATTATATATATTATATATATATATATATTTATATAATATATATATATATATATACACAAACATATATATACACACACAGACACATACTGTATATATATATATTATAATATATATACATTACACAAACATGTATATATTTATACCAAACGTAATATTACCACACACACACACATATATATATATCATAGCAAAAGTACCTGTCGCTTTGCTGACGGATTTAATCAAAAGACAACATGTTGTACTTCACAAACATTATACTCTTTTCACTCGATAATTTGTCCAAGGTCATCTTCCATCAGCTTGGAAGTCAGCTCTCTGCTTTGCTTTGAACCAACGTTTAGAATGAGTTTATTTAAACATTTTGAAAACTTCAAATTATTCTCACTCAGATTTCAACATCACCATATTGCATTTTATCAAGTTGTTTGAACTTTCTTAATGCGAGATGATTTGTAATACCGTCTACCACCGGGTGGCACTATACGATACACTTTTACATAGAGACAATTTGGCTCTTCCCCCTCCCCTGAACTCCCTCCCCAGATATGCTACCCTGACAGAAACCATACTTGGGGTACCTCTTGGCAACATGCAAAATTTGGTTGGATTTGGTTTTGTAGTTTTTGAAGCATATATAAACAAATTAACAACCAAATATATATAAATACAAATTCACTTTTATAGTGTAGATTTCCATGTACCAATTGTGCAGTTCTTCTTTTGTATACAGCAAATCATTGGCTGAGGCACAGCTGGCCTGCTGATGCAACACCACCTGCTGGTTAGGGTAGGAATTTGTAATTTGTTTCAGGTACCGGCAAGAGCTTGCATACTCTTTGCAAGGGACACCTTGGGATCTTTAACATCCACCAACTAATTCCAGCAGGCAGGATGGACAGTTTCACATCCATCTAAGGGAGGGCACACACATTGATGAATCACCCTGCCTGTGAAACCCTGGGATGACAGTTTATAGCCAGTTCAGGATTTGAACCCAGACTAGACAGCTTTGAGGTGTGTGCGCCTACCTCGAGACTCTCGGCCATCCTGCCAGCCCTTGTTTTACAGTGATGGTGCATTTATTTAAATGAATTAGACATGCAAATCGAGGCATACACAAGCACAAATCAACAATATTTTCTTGCGGTGAAAAAGACAATGTCACTGGATTTATTTTTTTTGTAATGATGCGTCTTCGAAAGAATATAGTCATACAGTCAATTCCAAAAGTTATTAGTCTGCCATTTTTGAATGCACTCGAATGAATAAAGAATGTACCGAGGAAGAACAACTTTAGATATGAAAGCAATAAGTTGACATGAGTATAGGCTATGAGAAAGTACTAAGAGCTATGGATGTGCTCGTACAGATGTGGATGAGTGTCGGGATCTCATGCCATGTGAGGAGATCTGCATAAACACGATCGGTGGATTCCAATGCCTGTGTGATGGACGTGCTGGGCACTTACTCAGTTCTGACCTCAAAACATGCAAGGTTTGAATTTGACACACATCCTACCAGTGAAATACGACAGTTAAACACTAGAAGGAGTACTGCAAGTAGCACTGCTGTCAATTATATTGAAAGCTTCCTGGATAGTGCTGGCAGCAGATTTTTCTTCTTTTGTGTGCAGCACAAGGCTGTGGGGTAACATCATTGGTTGAGGGTGCAGCTGAGCCACTGAGGAAGTAGATTGTAGGGCACATTGCAATATGCTTTTTATAAGTTGTCAGAAATTAATTTTCAAGGGTGGTATCAATTTTGTTGGATTGGCTGGGACAACTTAGAGGTATGTCTCGCCTGGGTTGGAATCTCAACCCAGCTCTAAATTCACCCTGGTATTTCGCATGCAAGGCGACGATGCGTCATCGTCTGTGCCATCCATAGTACGGACGTTAAGCCAGAGGATCCATCTGCAGGCACTGGTTGTTAATTGACGTTCAAGATCCCATGTTGTCTTTCGTGAAGAGTCGGTGAGTTGTGGCCACTACCCTGACCAAATTCTCATGAGAAACAGTATTCCTCCACCAGCATCTGGGTTTCTGTAAACTGCGTACAATTTAATGTATCCTCGGATATTATTATGTTTTTTTGACTTTTCTCCATGTATCCTCCGAGGACAACTACAGGGAAAAGTGACAATGATGTATAACATGTATCTGGACATATGAGTAGTTCTTCAATGTCCTATTTGCTGTCATGTCTGGTATACAAGCCTCGGTAGTTTTTTGAGTTAAAGCAAACAATAAATTTCATTTCTCTACCTTTCACATTTCGTATAGTTTTCATCTTTCACTCATTTGAAGATTAAGCTCAAAAATGTACTTCTCTACTTTCGCTCCATTTCAGCCAGTAATGGAATGCATAAGCCTTCAGCTGGAGACACTGTCTACCCACCTGTACATTGGTCCAGATGCAGAAACCAATCCTGTTTTCCTGCTTACATTTAAAGTGCCACCCAATACACCGTAAGTGTTCTTTTATAAATCCTCATCCACGAGCTTTACTCAACTTTATCATAGTGGAGAAAAGTTGGTGATGGCATCTAAATAGGGTGAATATGGGAATGTTCCTGCAGCATTTTATGGTGCCTTAAGTGCCTCTAATTTTTTCTCGAAACAAAATGTCATAATTGATCTTTGATGCATCAACATTTTTCACTGACTTGTATCCAAAAACAAACAGCTATCCATGCGTCATCGTAGTTGAGTGGGCAACATTGTAACTGCTTCTTTGTTTTTTTAATTTCTTCTTGCCATTTCAGAGAGGTTTTGGCCTTTGACCTGCGAACCTTTGATCCAGAAGGACTGGTGCTTTTTGCCGAGCAAGTGCGGAAGACCCAGGCCTTAGAAAAACGAAGACTTAAGGATGATTGGCTCGCACTAACCCTTAAAAATGGTCGACTCCAGCTCCAGGCCTCAGGACCTACTGGAGAAGGGTTTACCATGGGAGGACCGATTGTGAATCATGGATTCTGGACAACAGTAAGTGGCCATGCAGGCCTGTATTTGTTTAACCTCCTCTTATTATTATCTGCCATCTGCTAAATCTTCTTAATTGTCATATTTTTCACAACATTTTCATGCTGTAATTTACAAAGCCCATGACTAAACTGCTGTCCCATGGAATTATAGAACTGCTGCTGTTCTTGTCTTCTGCATTCAGCCACCTCTTCAAAAATCTGCTTGATAAGGAATAAAAACAAGTCCTGCAAGTGATCAAAAGCAAAGACAGCCCACATGGCATTTGGAAGACTAATAACCACATATTAAGGAGGGCCTATCATGGCCATCCATCCCTCCATCCACTGGGACCATACTCTGTGCAGAGCATTGGTGCTGCCTGAGCAGTCTCCTTGACTATTGGGCACAATCCTGGATGTGTCACCACTCCAACACAAGATACCAGCATGCTGGCACTAATTTTGCCAACCTCAGAAGGATGACAGGCAGAGTCAATCCCACCTGGTATTAATTCAACAGACAAGTGGGATTTGAACTCAGGATTCTTGGATCCCAAGCCCACCACCCGAACCATTAAGCCAACACCAAGCATATGGGCATTACACCTACAAGAATAGAGGCATTTAGTGAGTCATAATAGTAATTTTCGAGGCTGACCAAGTGCATGGAAGACAGATCACACTGCAATACCTGTAGTTACAAATGTAAATGTTTCATGATCGGTTTGGGTGGTAGACATGATCTGTTATTCAAAGAATACCAAGAAAACCATAGGCAACCAATACTTTGCACCAAGTACTACTCCACCAATTTCACAACAAGAAAGAACAGACTTTGTCTCAGATGATGTGTCATCCATGATCCATGGATTTCCTCAAGCCTTAGTTCTCGAACTAATTCTAACTAAGGACTGGGGAAGTCCCTTTAACAAAATGGCAATGCCCTGGGCAAAAAGAAAGTTGGCAAAAGCCTGGGCAGAAAATAAGGCCCCACCTCAGTCCCTGGAATTCAGCAGGGGTAGTGATGTAGTGTAAGATCACAACGTTGTCCAAAGCTTGCACTGGAAACACTATGACATGCTCAGCTAGCCATGCAGCTACAGCAGTTCACAACTGTCAGAATGGAAAAGGTCCTGGGGGCCTATTTAGCCCCAGTCTTTCACTGATGATTGATCCATATAGTTGAGTCATACGTGCTTTTTCCTCTGTCACGCTCGTGCAGCTCCAAATGCTCTCTGTCTTTCTGATGACCTCCAAGACTTTGTGCTCTTCCTCATCACATTTTATGCCACAATCAGACTTCCAGAACTTTTTGTTCCCAGGCCAATCAGTGGCATTGTCAATTAGGTCATTGATTTGACCAATTAACTCCATTTCAGGGTCCCTTTTGGGAGTGGTCTTGGGCTACACTTTGTGCTGTGGTATAACAATTTATTAATTTACCTGTAGTGTTCTTTTCCGAGAAAATAATTAATGAGCTGGGTATTCTATTTTTAGCCCAGATTCATGTTTTCACAAGTCGAACTTCCAAATCCTTCATTATACCTGACCCAATGCTAACCCTAACAGCAGCTAAATCACTCTTCGCTGATCTGGAATTGATTAGATGTTCGTCTGATAAATGGAACATTTTTCAATCTCAGCAAATCTCCCAGTCTCACCCCACCATCCCGAAAGGATAGGCAAAGTATCCACCTCTCTATTTCCATGGTCATCCACTGGATGAGGTTCAGTCTCTTTTACGGTACTTCTCGGAATCACCATCAGCCATAATCTCTCCTGAGCCGACCACGTTGCAAAGCTGGTCTCATTAGCCAGTCGTAGATTTGGCATCCTCCATCTTTCCAAGTTATTCCTTGAAAAATCAGAACTTCTCACAGCTTACAAGGCCTTTGTCTGCAGCTCAATGGAGCTTTCTCCAAGAGGCTTGTGTCCCAGAGTTACATCTACCTGTTGTGAATTTTGTGGAATCTAAAGCTCTCAACGCCATTGACTCTTCCTACACATGAGGCCGAAGCAAAGGCCTTTCGCTCTCACATCACCGATTGGGCAGAAGGTGTCTGATTTTTTTTTGTTTGTTTCCATTTCTTCTCCGTTCAAACTCCCTCTGCTCCAACAGTCTTCCAGCACTCTCTCAAAACTCCAGAGTGCACTTATTCTTACAGTTACCCCATTTTGGTTAAACTCCCAAAATTCAGGCTGACTGCACGTCTCAACTCCTTTTGTTCCGCTTTTCTCCCACATGTTAAACCACCATCTTGATGCTGTTCAGTCATACTCTTCCTTCCACGGCTTCAAGCAGGAAGTGAATAACCACCTCATGCCATGTCCCTCTACCCACAATTATTTTGGAAGCACACTTACCCAACCTAATCTACTTTCTTACTCACATTGTATTGTTTCCTTCCATCCTCCTTCCTCTCCTTTTGTTCTTGTTACGGTTAATTCATCCTCTTGCTTATTGTGTTCAACTGTGGCCCCATTGTCACTTTGTTGCCCTTTTGCTCTTTGTCAACTTACCCTTCCATGGGTCTCGATCTTTTTTTTTTTTTTTATTATTTTTTTTTTTTTTTTAAAGCGACAGGAAAGCTACAAACAATAGTTGTTGCTCACACCACTTTGTCTGAAATTGATTCTAAGGACAATACAGACGATGCTGATGATGATTATGGTGCCTCAGATCCAGCTGGAGCGCACACAACAAAGGATCAAGGTGTATGTCGCTCAGCAGCAGGTGCTGACTTTGAAACTAAAGAATGAACCTGGGGTGGAGGAGGTAAAAGTCTACGTTGGGGGTCTGCCTCCATCTGCTGTTATAAAGGACAATGTGAGTGGTGTTTGCATCAACAACCGTCGGTATCCCTCTCATTTATTTCATCATAACAATTATCCCATCAATCAACATGGTTTTGATAATGATGACTGTGACGAGGCACTTTACAACATACGCATTTACAATTCCTGACCCAGCATTTTCCTTTTGATATGACCCAAATTTTGAGGCCTTTCCACCCTTTTCCTCCCCGACTGGAATTTCAACAAGATAACATGATTTGAGTCAAAAGGCTCATGGAGTGGTTTTCTTTACAATCATTTTTGGACAGTCCATTTGTTTTTGTAAGAAGTCGAAACTACTGGAAGAGCTGGAATGAAACAGTGGAGAGTGGGGAAATACTGTACACCAACAGCAGTGACAGAGACACTACAGATATTTTGACTTCATCTATCTATAATTCCAGCTGTGTGTGTGTGGTGTGTGTGTGTGTGTGTGTGTGTTGTGTTGTGTGTGTGTGTGTGTATGTTGTGTGACCTGGTTTCTCGACAACCACTGGTCCGATATAATTGAAACTTGCCAGTATATTGATGGGGCCCTGTGATGTGCCTTTTAAGGTTTGATATTAATCGGACAAGTGCTTCCCAAGTTATGGCATTTATTTACCAACCAATGACAGACACGTTGCTGCGTAGGCGTAGCCGATGGGGAAGAACCTCAGCCGCGTTCCCCATTACGGGTTACAACGTACGGACTTCCGGAGAGTGATGACTTGGTGTATTTTCTAATAATTTCTCGATTTCTTATGCGCATTTATAGATAAACACAATGCCCCGATCCAGTCGTCATTTACAAGAGCGAAGGAACGGCCTGTGTGGTTGTTTGAAAGTTGTTGTTTTGTTTTTTGTTTTTTCTCTTCTCTTCTCTTCTCTTTTAGTGGAGCAGATAAAAACCTTTAAACCATTAAAATCGCCAGAGATGTTGGATTTATTTCATGTTGATGTCGATTCATAGGTTGTTGTCCTTGCTAGAGCCGATTCTTGAGTGTATTGATCGATTTCATGAACCAATAAATCAATTTAGGACTTGCGTAACAATAAAAGAAGTCAAATGACAACTATTGTGCAGGCTTCGAATACAAGTAAATTGGTTCTCATCGCGTTATAGACGGGGACGGTTAAGAATTGTTTGGAGATCTTGAACAGAGCTTGTATTTTAATTGCTCAAAATAGTTATTGCCCTCCAAAGGACTGCTAATGCCAGGGTGGCAAAGAGGATGAGCTCTCTTTGCCTACGAAATGCCCCAAATGGCAAGCGAAACAAACCTTCGGCAGTCAAGCTCCAACTCTAGCCTTCTCGTGGTGGGGTGTTTCCACAAATAGTGGTGGTGCGAAAGGCGAATCTCTGGCGCCTGAAAACCAGACAGCTCTGGGCAGATGAAGCTCATTAGGAGATGGAAAACTCCGAAATAAAACCACTTGCGACCGAAATGCAGCCACAAGGATCTATAGGACCCTGGCACATTGTAACCATCAATGGTGGTGGACACCAGCCAATATCGACTAAACACAAAGAGAGTGTATGTCATGCAATACCAGGGCACACTGGTGGCATACACTGCTGTGCAACTCAGCATGGGTTCAATGTCGGCTAAACCGGTGGGTTTAGTATCCCAAATGCTATCTAATGAACCCCTCAGATGTTAGATAGCCACACCTGAA
>CM068960.1:41709032-41722026 GCA_035128595.1 Eptatretus atami | reverse complement strand
GGAATTTGGACCCCTTTAAACCTAAATTATGTGTAGGGCCCACAGCAACTGCATAACGGTCGATTTTTTAGTTTAAAAATGCTTGCTGCAACAATTTATTCAAGGGCAACAAAATAATAAATTCTCCCATAAAAGTGTTGCTTTCAGTCAACAGAGGGCACACCTTTGTGCTTTGAGTTCACTGAAGTGAAAGTGCATTGTTGTCATTCTATTATTCCATCTTTCAAAATATATCTCATTTTCATGACTTTGATGGATACAATTGCTAGGTAGGTTGGTTTATTAAATCTGTTTTCTTCAATCACATATTGAGCTATAGATATACAATGCCATAATAACAGACAAGAAATCAGAAACTTGTGCATGAGCCATGATGCAATAGTCTCTGTGAGTTGAGGGTCTTCTCATTTAGATGTAATTCAGAACTAAGTGAAGTGCAACTAAAGTAACTTCATCATGAAGATGCACCATATGGATAATTTATGTATCTGTGCATTATCATAGAAGTCATTGCCATAAAGACATGTTTTCTGGATGTAAATCATGGGTAATAGCCACTCGATGAACCTTTGAAATGGTCCATTGTAAATCCCTGTAGGGAGTATCAAGTTTTTTTTTTTTTAATGTTTATTGTTAAAAAAGATTGATTTTCAACTTAAATATAAATAAACATTTTAATTTATTGAATTTTCTTCTTTCATTCCAGAAAATGGATTCATGATAGAAGCCCGATCATGATTATGAACACCTTGTGGGTCTCATGTTGGAAATGTTTAAATTGATTGATCAGTTTGACGAAAGTAACGTCAACAAGAAAACGTATGTGCTGTGGAGACAGTATATGGATATGGTATTCACACTGTTGGCTTTCATTCGAGCAGACCGAGAAGGAAATTGGAGTCTGCACCTGGAGTCATTTGCAAAGATGTTACCAATGTTCCATCAATACGATCGCACAAATTATGCACGTTGGGGCACAATCTACCTTGCGGAGATGCGCAGCCTCCCACAGACGGCACCATGGTCCACCGCCAATTTGAAAATAGACAATTCTCCATCGAGCGTTCAGAATCGAAGTTTTGTCAGGTTGCAACAGACCAAGCCTTAGAGCACATAAACAGAGTGGCCAAGGTATGTGGAGATTAGTTGGGATCACAAGGATTGATTTTGCAAGGGACAAATGGTGTTTAACTCTGAATGAAAAATCTGCCATATCTGATGCCACATTTAAAATGTTTAACATGGATATTGATGATGTAAACAGTGACTGGGGACACCAAGAAGCTGGACCTGCTCGACTAAACGTGACGAATCTGATACGAAGAAGTTGGTCCATGAACTGGAGCGCTTCCAAGTCTTTGACAGTTTGTCCAATGAACTTGTTGTCATCACCACATCAGATGTGGCACCTGATGATATAGCCAGCGCTCTAACAATGCTGAATCCATGGGAGAGAAGGCCTTGGAGGAGTTTGTCACAGCGCGACTCAAGGAAAGTCAGAGGACTTTTATTCAAAAATGAAGCGCCATGAACCAAAAACGCTAGAGAGCATGTACCATGTCAAAGTCCAGAGGGTGGAGGTAAAGAGAAGACCATAAAGGCTGACAGAGATCTTCTAAGAAGACTATAGTTGCATCTCAGGGTTGTCGGGAAATCGACATGAAAAGCATTTTAGAACATGAATTGAGTCCAGTCCCACTTTCCCTTGCATCTACCAATTTCAAATTAAATAAGGGCAATAAGGCAGACCGAGCTACACTACTGATTGAGGATGTGGATGTAAAAAGTGAGATTGCAAAGAGTGACAAGAAGTCATTTGTAGTAATAGATGGACCAGCACTAATTCAACAAACTGGAAAACCAGATGGTGCAAAGATATTTGGAGACTTGGCTGACACATTCGTAACCAAGGTATTGAACAATTACAGTGCCACATGTTGGAGAGTAGATGTTTTATTTGACAGATACAATGACTTGTCTATCAAAAGCGGCACAAGGAACAGCGGACGGGGTCAATTCGACCAATCAGCGGCGTATTGACAATAGAGAAGTGAAACTGCCCCAAACTGGAAACATATATTCAGCTTATCTGCCAACAAGGAAAACCTGGCTTCTTTCCTCAGCAACGAGCTGAGGGCCCAGTCTGGCAGGGTTCCTACAAATGGAGAACTGGTCATAGCAGGGGATTTAGAACGGATGGAGAATTCACCACTAGCGAGAGGGAGGACACATATCCCATTTACGTGCAAACCATGAAGAAGCGGACACTCGTATTCCGCTCCATGCGAAAGATGCTTTAGAACAAGGATTTGAAAAAAATAATTATAAACTGCAAAGACACAGACGACTTGGTGATGGCCACAGATTGTTGCCAGGGTCCACTTCAGAAATTTGGATGAGAGCAGGAACACTAAAAAACACAAAAAACATTCCAGTTCACTTGATAGATATTCCATCAGAAGTGAAGCAGAACCTGATCCCATTCCATGCCCTCACAGGGTGCGATTCCACGAGCCAGTTCTCAGGGAAAGGTAAAAAGAGTGCCTGGAAGGTCTTCCTGCAATACCCATCTTTGCTTAGTGGCTTGGGAGAGCACGAACTTTCTGAAATAGGACATTTGATGAGTGAAAGTTTTGTGTGCATTTTGTATACAGGGAATGACAACATGGAACATATCAATGAAGGAGACACCACTTATTCTGTTCAAGGGAAAGAAAGTCACTTGAATCCTCCCTCCTACTAGATGCCCTTAACATCATGTTGAAAGAGCAGATTATCAAAGCTGTGTCTGGAGGCAAAGGCACTTTGAACCCAAACAAGTGCTCCCCGATCCAATAACTAGAGGCCTGCGAAAAGGAAGAAACCATGAGAACCACATTGAAGGCTAATCCTAACGACACTGGATTCTGTACCAGGAGAATGTCTGCAACTCGTTACATTGTCAATGCCTGAGGTGGTTTGCACCAGGTCGATGTGGATGTGCTGCTAATGGATAACCTTTGTATTGCTAGCTGTTCTCGTGTTGGAGTGTGTCAAACTCAACAACCATTGGATTGAGGACAGCAGCTTAGTTATTCCATGGAGGTATACCTCCATGGTTATTCATGTTAGTAGTACTTCTTGCACATTCTGTATCCAGTACTGCCTACCTACCAAATGCCTAACATTTACCACGGGACTGTACATGTGGTGTGCTGCTGGACCCTTCAGGTCTACTATCCAATCATTGACTCATAGTTAATTAGTCCGTATTGAATTCATAATGCACCAAATTCAACATACATGTAGGAACTTGTCAGATCCTATCAAGGCATTTGACTAAAAATTAGTCATTAGGATACCAAGGGCCAAATTTCCTCCCTTTCCCCGTACCCTTGTACTCCACTTACATTCTTTCATCTTATAGGGCCAAAATATGCAAACTAATGAACTGTGGTATCCATTGATCATTGCTGGAAAAATAAAAGTTGACAAACCCGAAATCCGCTTTTTCAGGAAAAATGGGCGGAAATAAGGGCCCACATTGACCCTCTTTAATCATACCCCTTTTAAGACTGGAGTAATGGGAGTTTTTTTTCAGGAAACTGCCCACATATGTCTACTTTAAAACAATATTTGTTATTAAAGATCTATATTTTGAATATTAATATTTTTCTGGGGTTTAAACTAAGCAGTAGCCTAAATTTAGGGGTTTTAAGGGTCACATGACGTTTTTGGACCCTGGAGCCCTTAATAATACCCCAATGAAATGTTTTTACTATGAACTTGTAGCTAATGTTGTAAGCTACAAGATAGGTGGTCATTTGCTGCTTTGTGACTGATTGCCTAAATTAGTAATGAGCATAATGTCTAACCTCCACCCCACATTTGGACAATTTTCCAATATTGTGTTTTTTGGAAAAGGGTTAATTTAAGACCCTTTTCGGAAAATCTGGGGGGTGGCATCCAACCCGGTCAAAGCACCACCCCATGGCAACTATCCATGGATGGATGCAGCTTCTAATATGAAATGATTTTAAAATGTTATCAGGCCTCTTTTTTCACTTCGCCTCCCGACTATAAAGAGGGTAACCAAACAAGATAGAACAGCCAGTTAATTCTCATTTATTTTGAGATATTTCCCCCTCCAGGCCCTGATTTAATCTTCTTCTTCTTCTTCTTCTTCTTTCGCGCTGCTCCCGGTTAGGGGTCGCCACAGCGGATCAACCATCTCCCATTTCGCTCTTTTCCTCCACCATACTTCCATTGACACTCCACAACCCCCGCATTGTCCGCCCTCACCGGCATCATGAAACCTCTTCTTTGCGCCTTCCTCTTCTCCTCCTGGCCTGGCGGGCTCCATCTTCAGCATCCTTCTCCCGATATTACTCACGCTCCCCTCCTGTTGCTCATGTTCCAAAACCATCTCAATCTCGGCCTCTCTCACTTTGTCTCCAAAACCGTTCCTATCTGCGCTGTCCCTCAAATATACTCATCCTTATCCTGTCCATCCTCGTCACTCCCAACCGAAGGACCAGCAAGCATCTTTTAACTCTGCACACTCCAGCTCCGCTTCCTGTCTTTTTGTTAGCGCCACGCCTCACAAACACATACAACATAGCTGTTCACTACCGTCTTACTATTACTTTCCCCTTCACTCTTGCAACTACCCTTCTGTCACAAATCCACTCCTGCCAAACTCTTCTCCACCCACTCCATCCTGCCTGCGACTTCTCTTTTTCACTTCTCTCCCACACTTCTGTTACTTTGGACAGTTTGAGATCCCAAGTATTTAAACCACATCACCTTCCCCACCTCAACTTCCTTGCAACCGCTACCTATACCACCACCCTTCCCTCTCATTTACGCACATGTACTCGTTTACTTCGACTGACTATCGATTCCCTTCTCTCCAGCTGCGATACTCCACCCTCTCGAGGCTCGCCTCAGCCTGCTCCCTACTCATCCCTACAGATCATGTTCATCCGCGAACATATAGTCCATGGAGAACTCAGTCTATCTCGTCCGTCAACCTGTTCCATCACCATTCAAACAGAAAGCGGCTCAGAGTCTATCCTTGGTGCAATCCCACTTTTACTTAAACCGGTCGTCATTTCCTACCGCACACCTCACCAGCTTCACACTGTCCTCATTATTATCCTGCACGATCCTCACATACTTCTCACCACTCCCGACTTCCTCATACAATGCCACAACTCCTCTCTTGGACCCGTTATCATAAGGCTTTTTCCAAATCCACAAACACACAATGTAACTTCTTCTGGCTTCCCTCTCCCCCCATTCTCCATCAACATCTCAAAAGCAAACATCGCATCAAGTGGTGCTCTTTCCTGCATAAACCCATATTCTGCTCACAAATCGCACCCTTCTCTTCTCAACCGAGCTTCCACTACTCGTTTTCCACAACTTCATGTGTGGGCCTTAACAACTTTATCCTCTGTAAATTTCCACACTCGTGCACAATCACCCGTTGTTCTTGAAATCGGAACCAGTACACTTAATCTCCACTCCTCTGGCATCCTCTCACTTTCAAGAGTTTATTAAACAATCGTGGTTGAACAACCCCACTGCCATCTCTCCTAAGCACTTCCATGCCTCCACTTGGTATGTCATTCTGGGCCAACCGCCTTTCAACTTTTCATCCTCTTCATAGCCAGTCCTCACTTCATCCTTACTGATCCACCCCACTTCCTGATTCACGTATCTCCACCTTTCCAACCTCTCTTTCTCTCTTCATTTTCTTCATTCAATCAAGCTCCTCAAAGTTACTCCATCCACTTCTCAACACCACTCTCCTCGCTCGTCGTCAGCACATTCCATTTTACGTCCTTTGATCACCTAACCTGCCGCACATCCTTCCAGCTCGGTCCCTCTGTCTTGCCAATTGGATAAATCCTTTTTCCCCTTCTTTTGTATCCAACTTCTCATTACAGCTCGTCATATGCCTTTTTCTTAGCTTTTGCCACCTCTCTCTTTGCCTTTCGCCACCACTCCTTATTACTCCTGCCTACTTTCATCTCTCTGACTATCCCACTTCTTTTTCGCCAACCCTTCTTCTTAACTTTCCTGTACTTCCTCGTTCCACACAAGTCTGCTTATCTTCCTTCCTCTGTCCAGATGTACAACAAGTACCTGCCGAGCTATCTCCCTCACCACTTCTGCTGTAGTTGCCCAATCATCCCACCATCTTTACCACCCATCCAACACCTGTTCTCGCCTCCTCCCTAAAACCTCCACGCACAGTCTTCCTTTCTTCAGCTTCCACCATCTGGTCCTTGGTTTCAGCCCGTCACTCTCTTCCTCAACCTCACCTCCAAAATCATCCTACAGCCACCAATCGATGCTTGTCGAGCTACACTCTCTCCTGCCACCACCTTACAAGTCTCTAATCTCTTTCAGGTTGCATTTCTCCTGCCTTTAAGATGTAAGCCACCTGTGTGCACTTTCCTCCAGGCTCTTGTACGTCACCTGGTTCCTCGCTTCTTGAAATACGTATTTAACATGCCATTCCATCTTTTTGCAAAATCTACCCCACATTGGCCCTTTCCCACATTTCTTTGTTGAGGACCCATCCTACCCATCACCTCCTCTCCTCTTTATTCCCTTCCCCAACATGCCCATTTGAAATCTGCCCCAATCACACTCTTTCATCCTTGGATACCTCTCACCACTTCAACTAAACTCACTCCAGAAATCTTCTTTATACTCCATCTCACACCCCATATGCGGTTGCCAGTATGCACTGAAATTGACATTCATCATCACCCCTTCAATTTCCAACTTCACACTTCATCACTCGGTCAGACACTCTCCTCACCTCAATACCCTCTTGACATAATTCGTTCCTTCAGATTACCCTGACACAATTTCTCCTCCCATCCACACCATGCGGTAGACATTTTGAAACCACCTCCAATGCTCCTAGCCTTACTCCCATCCCACTTTTGGTTCTCTTGTTACACACAGTATGTCCACCTTCTTCTCTCCATTCATATCAGCCACCTCTCGCCCTTTGCCAGTCATCGTTCCCAACATTCAGAGTTCCAACTCTCACCTCCACACTTCGACCCTTCCCCTTCTCCCACTGCTCCGGACTCGCCTTCCCCGTCTCTTCTCCTCCTTGGCTCAGCAGTAGCACAATTTCCACTGGTACCCTGCTGACCACGGGTACCGGTGCGGTCGTTTGCGTAATCCGGGCCTCGGACCGATCCGGTATGGAAATTCGTTTTTGTTGTCCGCATAATTGATTTGCATAGGTTTTACGCCGGATGCCCTCCTGACGCAACCCTGGTCGATCTTACGACACACAGGATATGGTACACCTATTCTAACAAAAAAAATAAAAAAACGGGGCATTACACCGGGCCAGTACACTGGTACTCATTTCGCCGACTCGGGAAGGATGACAGCAAGAGTCAACCCCCTGGTGTTATACGAATTGCGTATATATATATATTACACACACATATATATATATTACAATATTATTAAATATATATATATATATGCATATAACATACACATACAATATAGTATACATATTATACATACACATTACATATATATATATATATTATATATACATGTATTATAAGTATACATTACACAACATTATGATACATATATGCAGTATATATATATATATATATATATATATATATATATATATATATATATATATAACATATATTAATTCAGTGGCCCAACAGTGCTTGAAACTCAGGACCTTTTGGGCCCAAGCCGCTGCCCTAACCACTGCCGCCAACACCCAGGCTTCCAGGACAGGCCTGAGTCAACCCCCTGGTGTTATTACGACTTGGTATATATATATATATATATATATATATATATTATATATATATATACACAATATACATACGCATACATTATATATATATATATACATATTAATTAGTGCCCAACCGGGGCTTGAAACTTCAGGACCTTTTGGGTCCCAAGCGCTGCCCTAACCACTGCGCCAACAACCAAGGCTTCCTGACAGGCTGATCAACCCCCTGGTGTTATACGACTGCGTACATGTAATATATATATACATATATATATGCAGTATAATATATATTATATATATATATATATATATATACATATAACATACATATATATATATACATAATTAATTCAGTGGCCAACGGGGCTTGAACTCAGGACCTTTTTGGTTCCCCAGCCGCTGCCCTAACCACTGCGCCAACACCAGGCTTCCATGACAGGCTGACTCAAACCCCTGGTGTTATACGACTTGGTACATATATATAATATATATATTAC
Organism: Eptatretus atami; assembly: GCA_035128595.1. Taxonomy (NCBI): domain Eukaryota; kingdom Metazoa; phylum Chordata; class Myxini; order Myxiniformes; family Myxinidae; genus Eptatretus; species Eptatretus atami. The sequence continues at coordinate 41,713,740 of CM068960.1, read as the reverse complement.
TATATATGTATATATATGATATATACACTACATATATGCAGTATATATACAACATATATATATAATTATACCATATATTAATTCAGTGGCCCCAACGGGGCTTGAACTCAGACCTTTGGGTCCCAAGCCGCTGCCCGAACCACTGCAGCAACACCAGGCTTCCATGGACAGGCTGAGTCAACCCCCTGGTTTATACGACTTGGTATATATATATATACACATTATATATGCATATATAACATACGCCTACATATATATAATATATATATAGCATACATATATATATACATATATGAATGCAGGCCCAACAGGGCTTGAACTCAGGATCTTTTGGGTCCCAAGCGCTGCCCTAACCACTGCGCCAACCACCAGGCTTTCCATGACAGGCTGAGTCAACCCCCTTGGTGTTATACACTTGGTAATATATATATATATATATATATATTAACATACATATATGAGTATATATATGCATATATACATACACATACATATATATGTGTATTATATTTATACACATAAATATATGCAGTATAATAAGTAATACTGTATATATATATATACATATAGTTAAATTCAGTGGCCCCACGGGGCTTGAAACTCAGGACCTTTTGGGTCCCAAGCCGCTGCCTCTAACCACTGCGCCAACAGCCAGGCTTCCATGACAGGCTGAGCAACCCCTGTGTTTATACGACTTGTATTATATATACACATGTATATATATATGCATTATATACATACAACATACATATATATACATATATTTAATTCAGTGCCAACGGACTGAACTCAGGACCTTTTGGGTCCCAAAGCCGCTGCCCTAACCACTGCGCCAACACCAGGCTGCCATGGACAGGCTGACTCAACCCCCTGTGTGTTATACGACTTGGTACATATATATATACATATATGCATATATACATACACATACATATATATAATATATACCATATATATGTATTATATATATATACACATACATATAGCAGTATATATACATAACATATAATATATATATACATATATTAATTCAGTGGCCCCAACGTGGCGCTTGAACTCAGGCCTTTTTGGGTTCCAAGCCGCTGCCCGAACCACTGCGCCAACACCGGCTTCCATGACAGGATGAGTCAACCCCCTGGTGTTATTACGACTGGTATATATTATATATATATTACACATATATATGCATATAACATACGCATACATATATATATATATATATATTATATATATACGCATACATATATATATACATATTTTAATGCAGTGGCCCAACAGGGGCCTTGAACTCAGGATCTTTTGGGTCCCAAAGCCCGCTGCCCTAACCACTGCGCCAACACCAGGGGTCCACTGACAGGCTGGATCAACCCCCCTGGTGTTATAGCGACTTGGTATATATATATATATTATATATATATATATATATATATATATAAAATATACATACATATATGCAATATAATATGCATATATACATACACAACATATATATGTATATATATATATACACATAAATTATATGCAGTATAATAAGTGATACTGTATATAATATACATATATTAATTCAGTGGCCAACGGGCTGAACTCAGGACCTTTTGGGTCCAAGCCGCTGCCCTAACCACTGCGCCAACACCAGGCTTCCATGGACAGGCTGACTCAACCCCTGGTGTTAAACGACTTGGTACATATTATATACATATATGCATTATATACATACACATACAATATATATATATATATATATTACATAATATATGTATATATATATATATACACATACATATATGCAGTATATATACATACATATATATATATAATACATATATAATTCAGTGGCCCAACGGGGCTTGAATCTCAGGACCTTTTGGGTCCCAAGCCGCTTGCCCGAACCACTGCGCCGAACACCAGGCTTCCATGAACAGGCTGAGTAACCCCCTGGTGTTAACGACTTGGTATATATATATATATATATACACATATATTGCATAGATACAGTACGCATACATATATATATATATATATTATATATATACGCATACATATATATATACATAATTTAATTCAGTGGCCAACAGGGCTTGAACTCAGGATCTTTTGGGTCCCAAGCCGCTGCCCTAACCACTGCCGCAACACCAGGCTTCCATGACAGGCTGAGTCAAACCCCTTGGTGTTATACGGACTTGGTATATATATATATATATATATCATATATATATATATATATATATATAGTATATATACATACATATTATGCAGTAATATATATGCATATATACATACACAATAATATATATGTATATATATAATACACATAAAATATGCAGTTATAATAAGTATATACTGTATATATTATATATACATATATTAATTCAGTGGCCCAAACGGGCTTAATTCAGTACCTTTTGGGTCCCAAGCCGCTGCCCTAACCACTGCTGCCAACACCAGGTTCCATGACAGGCTGAGTCTAAACCCTGGTGTTATACGGACTTGTATATATATACACATATATATATACATGCATAATACATTACACAACATATATATATACATATATTAATTCAGTGGCCACGGACTTGGAAACTTCCCAGGGGGAAACCTTTTGGGCCCAAAGCCGCTGCCCTAACCACTCGCCACACCAGGCTTCCATGACAGGCTGAACTCCAACCCCCTTGGTGTTATACGACTTTGGTACATATATAATATACCATATATGCATATATACATACACATACATATATATGTATATATATTATATACACATTACATATATGCAGTATATATTACATACTATTATATATATATATACATATATTAATTCAGTGGCCAACGGGGCTTGAACTCAGGACCTTTTGGGTCCAAGCCGCTGCCCGAAACCCCTGCGCCAACACCGGCTTCCATGACAGGCTGCGTCAACCCCTGGTGTTATACGACTTGGTATATGATTTTATATTATATACACACATTATATATACCATACATATATATGCATTATATACATACACATACATATTATATTATATATATATTATATATATATATATATATATTATACATATATAATGCAGGGCCCAACAGGGTTGAACTCAAGATCTTGGGTCCCAAGCCGCTGCCCTAACCACTTGCGCAACACCAGGCTTCCATCACAGGCTGAGTCAACCCCTGGTGTTATACGACTTGGCTGTATGTTTTATAATATTACACATACATATATATGCATATATACATACACATACATTATATATGTATATATATATAATATATAACATACATATATTTATATATATATATACATATATTAATTCAGTGGCCCAACGGGACTTGAACTCAGGACCTTTTGCGCCCAGCCGGCATGCCCTAACCACTGCGCCAACACCAGGCTTCCATGACAGGCGAGTCAACCCCCTGGTTTTATACACTTGGTGTATATATATATAGATACACAAACATATATATATATATACATTATATTATTCAGTGCCCAACGGGGCTTTGAAACTCAGACCCTTTTGGGTCCCAAGCCGCTGCCCTAACCACTGCGCCAACACCAGGCTCCATGACAGCTGAGTCAACCCCCTGGTTTATACGACTTGGTATATATATTACACATATATTATATATTATATGCATATATACATACACATACATATATATATATAATATTATACATATATTAATTCAGTGGCCAACGGACTTGAAACTCAGGACCTTTTGGGTCCCAAGCGCTGCCCTAACCACTGCGCCAACACCAGCTTCCATGGACAGGCTGACTCAAACCCCCTGGCTGTTATACGACTTGGTACATATATAGTATACATATATGCATAAGTATACATATATTGTAATATATATACACAACATATATGCAGTATATAACTACATATATATATATAATATATACATATATTAATTCAGTGTGCCCAAACGGGCGCTTGAACTCAGGACCTTTTGGTCCCAAGCCGGGCGCCCAACCACTGCGCCAAACACCAGGCTTCCATGACAGGCTTGAGTCAACCCCCTGGTGTTATACCACTTGGTACATGTATATATATTATATATATATACATATTATATAATACACAACTATATGCAGTATATGTATATATATACACATACATATATATACTATATTAATCATGGCCCAACGGGGCGGACTTGAACTCGAGGACCTTTTGGTCCCAAGCCGCCTGCCGAACCACTGCGCAACACCAGGCTTCCATGACAGGCTGAGTCAACCCCCTGGTTGTATACGGGACTTGGTATATATATATATTACACCATATATTGCATATATTACATACGCAACATATATATAATATATACGCCATAATATATATTATTACATAATTAATGCAGTGGCCCAAACAGGGCTTGAACTCAGGATCTTTTGGGTCCCAAGCCGCTGCCCTAAACCACTGCGCCAACACCAGGCTTCCATGACAGGCTAGAGTCAACCCCCTGGTGTTATACGACTTGTTTATATATTATATATAATATATAATATATATATATATATTATATATATATATATACATACATAATATGCAGTATATATATGCATATATACATACACAGTTACATATATATGTATATATATATATACACTTAATATATGCAGTATAATAAGTATAACTGTATATATATATATATACATATATTAATTCAGTGGCCCAACGGGGCTTGAACTCAGGACCTTTTTGGGATCTCTCTC
>CM068960.1:41683875-41701473 GCA_035128595.1 Eptatretus atami | reverse complement strand
CCACTGCGCCAACACCAGGCTTCCAGCCCTGATTTAATATCACGTGTTATTCATTTGATATGTAATCACTCAAGAAGTCAGCTGACATAAAGAAAAGCTCACATTATACACGTATGTTTTACCCTCAAAATGTTTTATGCTTAGAATTCTGGCCTCAAAATACACATGGTCATTTGATTAAAGAACATCATAGGGTTGTTGAACTGTTTATTTTAATCCACCTGTTTTACCTCTCGCACCCCCACCTCTCCAAAAAGTCGGTCACTTTAAGTATGGGTTCCAACACTGTCCTCCAATCAATACCCATCGAGGCAGGCCAATGGGATGGAGCTCCAGCCTTCTGTGATGGCCTATGGCATCGGTTGTACCTTCATCTGTCCAATCACGGAGTCTACCTGTTCGTGGATGGCAAAAATGCAACCACACCTCCTCGATCAGCTCTCTCACCAGCACACGCCGCTCCGACCACCATCTCCCTGTCTCAGCCACAGCTGAATATATCTGCTACTCAGGCAGACCCAATTACCAGAGGATTGGTACAACTTGGTACATGGTTGAATGAGACACTCTCGGCCTACTTTGGTGGAATCCCAGGTATTTACCTGATAGCTGTAGCACAAATAATTAATTGGCAAATATCTACACACTTTTTCCTATGTTTTAGAGTAAGGCCCACAATGCAATACAATTTACAGTGTGTTCATACAAAGAGCACGTGTAACTCAGCACCCAAACATGACTGATGAGGTCAAAGATCAGTCCCTTCCCTGCGCAGCAGGTGACAGCGTGTTGCAATCATGTGTGTGTATGTCTGTTCAGGTTTTGCAATCAGTGTGTGTTTTCCATTGGGGTTTTGCCATCAAATTTTCAATGAACATTTATGATGAGCATATGGAGAACACTAATGAATAGGAATAAAAAAAACTTGTTGGTGTTGTTTTGGACTGTCTCCAGATGCTGTCAACTTGCTGGACACACCTGTCTCTACATTTTTCCATGGCTGCCTGCGAGACGTCAAAGTAAACGGAAGGCTTCTAAACTTCGATGATTCCATCGGTCTGTCTCCAGGAATTCGAAGCCACTCATGTCCTTTGATCGAGGATTACCTTGAATAAGAAGCAAAGTCACATTGATACGAGAATGATGAAACAAACGGTATTGTGGTTGTGGTGGTGGAGTCTCGTATCACAAATTTGCTAAAGCTGATCATCTGTCGGTGAGCAAATGCTGTCATGGCAACAGATTGTACACATAAAAGGAGATTTTTGTGGTGGTTGAAATACTATGAACAAATGTATGAGGACCGTTCAAATTTGACCTGGACTTGTATTTTGAAGTAGTGAACAATTGACTCGACACCGCTACTAACAATAATGTTAACTTCTGAACTGGTGTGACAAATAAACGCCGGTTAGTCAAACCGCGATCCTCAACTCGCTAGATACTCATTTTGTTCATCGAGGTGGCCAGCGTTGCAGCATGTGGTTCATTCTGTGAACTTTCTCAGCCATCTTGAGCTGAATTGTACCTCGAATATGGATATCATTGATAGGCAATCTTTTACGATAATGTGCAGCCATTGTTCTGAAAATTTCAACAGGCCTGTTATTTCTGTTGACCGGATATCCGATAATTACTGTTCCATCCCCTTTGTTATCCTACTTGCCACCATCTTGATTTTCAGCACATGCGTTCGAGTAGAAAACGTGATCACGGGTATTGGTTACCAAAAAGAAATCTCCACGAAAATGGTTAATCTGCATACCTTACTTGCATTTGAGAAAAAAAAAACTTTTTCAAAATTTGTGCCCTAGTTCACTTGATCTATACAATGCCACCCAAACAATGGTCATATCCTCCTTACACAATGTGTACAGATTTTTGTTCTACTTTATTTTGAGAAAAACAAAGGCAATTACTTTGACTTTTAAACCCATTTTATACAGGCACTCAGATCTGTGTTTTATGGTCAAAATTTTAAGAACAAAAGCCAGTTTTATGGTGGCACCAAATGAGATCTATGAATTAAGCTTAAGTTTATACGTTACAGCTTTTATCTGAGAAATAAAAATATATATGCAAAATATATTTATCATATAATTATTATTAATGGTATACTTTGTATCTCTAATTTGAAAACCTGAGACTTTAAGTCGATTTAAGGTTCTGTGTGGCACTGTGCTGTTTGCTTATTCCCCCCCCCCCCCCCCCCCGGTATCTTTTATTTGTCTTCTGTATGTCAAAGACTCTCCTCTGGTCTCGCTCATCTGCTCTCTCAGCCCTCTAACCCTCTCCAGCTCCTCCATGATGTATGCATTCTTCCAGTAAACCCTTCCTTGCTAAACTCCAAAAATCCAGGCTTGTTGCAGACCTCCACTCCTTCATTCCTCTTTTCTCCCAGTTGTGGAACTGCATTCCTGAAACAGTTCAATCGCACTCTTCGCTTTCAGGGCTTCAAACAGGCAGTGCACCACCACCTTTGTCATTCCTCATCCCTACTTATGATCTATCACATGATTGCAATATAATATAAACCGTATCAGCTTTGTCAGCCATTTGCACATCTGAAAACGAGTATGCTATTTAGATCGAAATAAAAAAAACAAAACTGTAGGTGTGGGAAAACTCTTTACATTATTATTCTTTTATTTCACATGGAGTACTTTACATTTTATAAAACCATGAATAATACTATATTTTTTGAAGGAATATTGTTTAGTCACAAGATTGCTGGAACGAAACCAAATGACATAACAAACTATTTATGGCCTATGAGTTTTATAAGTTGCCAAACTTAGAAGAAGATCTGGGGATTATGTATACCCAGCACCACTAGGGTAGTTTGGAGGTTGGGCAACACATTACCTGTTTCGTGGGTGCGAACTTGTAAGGTACACTCACAAAACATTAGCACCCATCACAGCTCTTGACATCATTTCAAGGCTCTGGAAATATCAGATGTTTTACTCACAAACCAAAATCTGGCAAACATCCGAACAAGGCTGGAGTTGTCATGATTTTTAAACTCTTGCATCCCATCCTTTCAATGGCACTGGAAGAAAAACCTGAAGCAGAGTGATGTCAGTTGTCCCTCTGTCCCCCCACCCCCAACTCTCATTTACCTTGTGCCCATTTTCTTGGTAGTTGATATTAAAATTAACGATGACTCAAAAATTAACTTGATTGACATGCAGCTTTAAAGACTCCAGTCCAAAGGTTATTCCTGAGTCCTGTCCGATCTTCATCCTATAATAGTCAGGTTCCTTGTGTAATTTCGTTGGAATTTTTTGGAGAGTAGCAAACCTATAGATTTTTGAGAAGTTTAAAATCTATTTAAATAAAAAAAATGATGTTTCACATTTTTTTCAACTTTTGGAAAGGTCGTTTTGGAGTTAAAAACGCTTTTTTTGAATTCCAATTTTAAAAAAATCTGAGACAATACAAAATAAACAACTGATGATGGATTACTGTTAAATGGCTAACAATGGATTTTATAAGATAATAAAATGTTGCATTTTGACTGTCGGTTGCCATGGAAACAGCATTTTTGGAGTGGAATTGCCATTTTTTAATATATATTTTTTTAAATTATATTTTCCATCGGATGGCCTAAATAATTGTTAAATATTGTGACCGTGACTAACTTACACATAAGTATTATAATTTTCAAGTATTGGAACAGTTGGTTGCCATGGAAACGGCCATCTGTGCAATGAAACATTGGTGTGTCTGTTGTTCAATATCAGAAGGTTTCGGCACCTTCAGTAGTAAAACGTTTGATTTTAAGTTTTTGTAGTTTGATGTATTGTAGGTGTCGCCACATCTGAAATGCACTCTTTACAAACGCTCACTTCAAGCTCACATATACTCGTATGCGGCACTCTGAAATGGCAATAGAAGAATTCTTCAAGGACAATCCACATCTCAAGGAAGTCTGCGTTGTTGCAACGGATACAGTTCAAACTGCTTGTGGAGAACATGAAAAAAGCACTGAAAGCTGAATCAGTGCAGCAAGCCAGCAACTGTCTGCTCCAAGTCATCATCAATGAGAACTTGTTTGAGAGACTTCAGGAATGGGAGGCCAGCCGCTCAAAGAATGCCATGTTCAAGGCCATGATGAACTACCTCCACAGAGTAGAGGCAATTCTGCATTTTGTTGCAGCATCTCGGAATGCCGACTTAAACCTTCATCTTCAAGCCGGTGAAGAACTCAGCAAGATATTTTTTGCCATGGACAGAATCAAGTACAAGCGGCTCTGGCCAAGGTACATATCTGACATGTATGCGCTTAAGATCAGCCATCCAGAGACCTGGAGGGAGCTCGAAGCAGGCATATTTCGGTCACCAAAAATACTATCCCATTTGTATCGATCGGAGCAGACCACGCTGTTGAACATCTGAACAGGTTGCTGAAGGTTCACTCTGGTTGATTGGCATATAAATAATGCAAATGCCAGACAGCGATTCTTCTTGGCTGCACGTGAACTGTCACGCCTGTCTTGCGAGTTTAAGGGACAGTTTGGTCTGAAGGAAAGTGAGATCACTGAGCACCATGGCCTGTCTCCAAGTGTCGTCAAGCGTGAACACAATGCAATTGACCGAATCAAGGCTGCCATACTTAGTCATGAAAATCATTTGAAGTTGAGGGTAACCAGCTCTTCAATGTGGTCACCCACGCTTATGTGCCAGAATAATTTGTACCACAGATACTGAACATTGATGAAACGGGACAGAATCTCTATGAAGATTTTGTTGCTAAATGGATCAATGGTGATGTCAGCCTATGGGCGCCAGTGAAGAAGGAGAAAGCAGAATGTACATGTCTGGCAATAAACACTAGCAATCAAGATCAGGGACAAGACAGTAGATCTAAAGAAACCAAGGATTTGTATGGTAGACTGATGGTACTCTCCAGATCCAGCAGGGACGTCGACCAGAAGGATGCAATTGGCAACTTTGAATTCACTGTGACACCGAGGGCCCTGTTTGCACCAAAGGTAGCTTACTGTCATGCACCGACAAGTCGAAGCTAATCCACAACTTGGAGAAGTTTGCCAACAAGGAACCGTCTTACCAGAAGATGAGCTTGATGCCACACACATGGAACCAGCACCGCTGATGCTGTAATTGATGCAGTACTAGCATGAAGGTCACAGTCATGGATGGAATGGTAGTTGTCCAGAAAATGACCAGAAACCAGCAATGGTCGTGACAGTGAAGGACCTCAGTGAATGTTTCAATGATAGGGTGATGAGTCTGACCAGAGGCTTCGACCATGTAATTCTTGTTTTTGATACATCTAAGCAAGATTCCCTCAAGAGCAAACCAGAGACAAACGACGTCAAGGAAAGGCACCAGTCCAATATCAGGTCAAGGATGATACCAGTATCAAACGCATCACGATGAATCGATTTCTGTCCCATGATCAAACCAAGGCTGATCTGACGGAGTACTTGGCAGAGAAAACTCTAGAATACAACGCGATTCAACAAAGGTGGTAGTCGTTTCGGCATCTGGGCGGACGTCGAGCAACAGGGGTCTCCAATTTGAGGCGAATAACCATGAGGAGGCCGATACGTTGATGATCCAGCAAGCAATAGCTGCATCACAGCAACACACGGGAGATATTGAGCTGACGATATTCTCACCTGATACGGATGTTCTGGTTCTTGCCATAGCAAACTATCATCTCCTGCCAAGACACACATCTATCTCAATGGCATCTAGCATTGTCAAAATCGAGCCAATCTGGAAGGCCCTAGGTGAGGAGAGAGCCCAGGCATTGCCAGCCTTCCACGCATTCACAGGTGCCGATAATACTGGGCGGTTCGCTCGACATGGTAAGGCAAAGTGGTTCAGTGCTACTCTGAAGGCCGATGACGACATGGTAGATGCCTTTGCTATGCTCTGTAAGGATGCTGAACTGTCAGAGGACCTATACACAACTTTAGAAGATTTCTGTTCAGGTTATTGTCCAAGTGGTGTCAATATTTCCAGCATCCCTGAACTTCGGTGGCATCTCTTCTGTAAGAACATGGCTGAGAATGACAAGTTACCCCCAACTGTCGGTGCTCTGAGGCAGCATACATGCGGGTACATATCCAGGCATACGTTTGGGGTCAAGCAGCAATTTCTCAGCAAACATTTCTTGATCCATTAAAGAATGGCTTCCACAAGGACACGAATGGTCAACTCAAACCGACAACAACAGACATTCTCCCTGCACCAAAGGCAATTATCGAGATAAGGTGCCAGTGCAAGACAGAATGTTCATCACAGAGATGTTCCTGCAGGGCCAAAACTTAACATGCACGATCTTTGCATGTGCAGCACTTCGTGTGAGAATGACGAGGACTCAAACATTGAACGGCATGACCACGATAGTGATGATGACAATGGCAATGATGAGTGACATTAGAGACGGTGATGCCAATTGGCTACAAACTCATATTTGACATTAATACATTTCACTGATCACATATTCATGCGTTACTTGTTTCAAGATTTGAAAGCAATACATTAAATAAACGGTAATTTGACAAAATGATAGCCGTTTCCATGGCAACCATTGTTCAAAATACAGATATATGTATTCTATATTAAGAACTGTCCTCTAGTTAACAATTATGCATCATCAGCAGTTGCTTGCTTGCGATTAATTTTGAATTTTCAGAGCTGAAATTAAAAAAAACGGGTTTTTACCGAAAACGACCTATTTGACCACATTATATGCATTGATTTAATGTGAACATGGATTTTCTGTTTTGGTATTGTTTAAGCTTTCCAAAAATGTTGGGGTTAGCTACTCTCCAAAAAATTCCAACGAACGTCAAATTATGGACACAAGGAACCTGACTATAATAACTCTCAAGTCAAGTTACAAGTGGTTAAAAACAAGAAAACAAGTCCGGCGATCTAACTCGAGTACAACAGGCCAAGATGCTTAAAATGTCCATCCTACTATATTAAATAAGGCAAGTGTGTGTGTGTGTGTGTGTGTGTGTGTGTGTGTGTGTGTGTGTGTGTACATCAGAAAATCATAGAAAAAAAAACAGGACTGGGCCAATCCCCCAAGTTTTGCATACGTTTGGTAGTACCCAGGATCAGGTCATGGGTACACAAAAAAAACCCCCCCCCCCCCCGGGAAGATGACTTGCCAATGCTTCCAAGGGAGTGGATGTTTTCTCGGTTTAAAAAAAAAAAAATCAACAAGCAAGCCTCACAACCATGCTTGTTTGAGTGGAACATGGGAGTGTCAAGCACCAACAGGGTCAGGAAACTTAATGTTCATCTCACAGGCCACGACGGTGACCTTTAGACCATATTTCAAAACTCTTTTGCAATGCAACCAGATGGGTTTCTATTCTTCTTATAGTTCTCCATCCTGGAGCACTGCTCAAGTTCTGGATTCGTTCCACAGTATCCTTGAGCTAGAAACACCTGTGAATGATTGTTTGGAACAAATTCTGAAGATGGTGATGGAACTGCAGTTTTCATCGCTAATTGTTCTTTAATGATTCTTTTGCGGCAATGATGACCGGAGTCAGACTGGAGAGTGGCTTCGCTTGCTTCAGGAAAGCATGCTGCGGATGGAATAAATGAAAAAAAAGAAAAGAATTGCTGACTTAGAAATTAAACGGGTAAAATTGCTGCACCATGTTTGTCTCCACCACTACCTCACATTGTAAACATGGTTAGAACATGTTTGAAACTTTTTGACCATCAAGTTTGGAAATTGAGTGAATTTCTGTTTTCATTGAGGTAGTGATTTAATTGCTGCATGATTTGATGCCCTCACTCACGAGCTTACACACTATGGTATACATACGACATACCATTAAGCAAGTTTGAATTTCCTTTTATGTGTTTGCCCAGCTTTTCTTCCTTTCTACTGTAAACGCACCGATTATAATTCAATCAGTCTGTCTGTAATTCAATCAGTCTGTCTGTAGTATTCAAGTAGCTCACTGCATCAAGTTATTTGATGTGCACTTTTGTTGTTGAGGCGTCACCCAGGCAGCGGTACCTTTAACAGTTGGCTGGCCGAGCTGCGTTTTTCAACGTCCATATTCAAACAGCACGACAGGAAGTCACGGAAGGACTCGGAGAGTTTCTCGGGGTTCTGCAGCTCTGGCGTGCCGTTAGTAGCGATAAGGTACAGCGCCTGAGGAAAGGGTGAGATTCTTACATCAAAACAATGTCAACTGCACCTCTTCGGCGATAATTGGGGTGTCCTGAAAATGAGGTATTTGAGGGAAAGGGAGGAGAGGTTTAATGTGGAAAAAAAAAGAGAAGGGAAGGGAAGGGGAGAGAGTAGGAGAGAAAAAGGAGTGTCGGAGAGTGGGGTAGAGGGAAAGAAAAAATAGAAGAGGTCAAGAGATCACAAGGGGAGACTGTGATCTTCTGTTGGCCTCCTTCATTTTTACAGTCCATCCCTGACAACACAAATTCCTGATAAAAGATAACTTGTTTCTAACATGGCCAAAAGATCCATAGGATTTGGAAGGTTATTGTAGGGAGTAAACCCCAACAGCGTATGAATGTGGCTTGTTTGGCAGGGATTTTTTTTGGGGGGGGGGGGGGGGGGAACAAATTTATGCTTAAATTGAGATACAGTGCAGTGTTCATACATCCTTGGCAGGCATAATGGCATCATCTTAAGGAAAATAAAGGTTTGGTCCAAACACAATTCTGAAACATATTTTAACCTTTATCAGGAATTCTATAAACATCACAGCATCACCGATTAGCTGAATGAGCTGACTACAGTTCATGCAGGTGATCTGTAAATAGTTCATTCAATGAAAGTATCCTTGAATGGATTTAAATGAAATAATAGCTCAAAAAAGTAATAAATAAGAATTAAATCTTATTTTTGCTATGATTTCAGTAAAAATCATCTCAAAGACTTCCTCTTGAGGAAATCACAGCATAAATATGATATTGCATTATCTCATTACAGCCTGGTGTTGGCTTAGCGGTTAAGGCGGCTGGCTTAAAATCTTAGGGTCCCGAGTTTGAGCCCTTGTGCCATTGAAACAACACCAAGTGGGTTGACTCAGCCTGTCATCCTTCTGAGGTCGGCAAAATGAGTGCCAGCTTACTGTGATAAAAAGCTATTTGAGTATCTTGTGTCTGAGTGGCAACCTGTTGTCCAGAACTGTACTCTAGCTAAATGAAATTGCCTCAGCAGCCCTATACACATCACAGCATGAAAGGAATGGTGTTTATTTATTACTATATACGTACAAGTATACACAGAGAACCTGAACACAGGAAAAAAGCAATGCAGTGGAAATTCCCCCAAAAATTTCCATTGTATTTGACAAAAAAAACAAAACAATGGCATGTCCCCAAGGTTACACCGTTATCTCTGCATTTCAGCGTCTTAATAATGTTCACTAAAAATCTATTGCAATGCATAATTTTTCCATAAAGATCATTTGCTGTTCACGATTTCTCACCCTGAGTGGATTCTCGTTAAGATATGGTGGCTCTCCTTCAACCATCTCAATAGCCATCACTCCTAATGACCACACGTCCACCTTGGGCCCGTATGACTTCCGGGTCACGACCTCAGGTGCCATCCAATATGGCGTCCCGACCATGGTGCTGCGCTTGTTTTGTTCAAGGGAGATCTGTGCGCAGAAGCCAAAATCGGCTGTGGACAAAAAGAATAAAATCAATCAAAAAGTATTTTGCACATTTTGAATGTCAAGGAATTTTCATTAGTTTGCTGTACCCAAGTCTTGAAACAAAAGGAAATGGCCTCAAAATATTATACAACCAGTTGCAAGTCAAGTAGAATCGCTACTTCTTGTCAATCTGAATGAAACTCCTGCTCTCACTTACTGAGCTTCACAGCACCTTCCATGCCCAGCAGAATGTTATCACTTTTAATGTCTCGATGGATCACCTGACGGGAGTGCAGGAATTCCAGAGCTTGTAAACACTGCGTACAAAGGCCCACGAGATTAGTGCAGCAAAAGAGGAATTTTTGTTCCATTCTGTTATTTATCAAAATATGCTCAAGGATGTAAGAAGTGCATTTGGATATTTTAGTTGTTCGTTAGTTAGTTGCGTTGAACACAATAATATTGTTGACTTATATCAATGGAAAAAAAAAAGGTAAATGTTTTGGTACAGATTCCAATGTGGTGGTTCTATTGAACAAATATCGACACTCGACATGATTGTCTTTCATAAATAAACGATATTTAGTTCTGGAGCATTGCACATGTCTGAATAGGTGATGAATTCGAGATCAGTTATTTGTATACTTGTTTTCAGCATCTTCTACAGATAATAGTGGGGCAACTTAGCATAACAATTGTGCATTTTGTGAGGAAAGCACCCAATTTGGCACACTAGTAGCTAACATATTATAACAGATTGGATATTGGGCCATCCAGTGGGAAATGGCTGCCACAGCCATCAGCGGCTGAATTTGAGATGGCCCAATATCCAAATCTGTTCATAATATGTTAGGCTACTAGTGTGCCAAATTTGGTGCTTTCCTCCCAAAATGCACAATTGTTATGCTATATTTAGCTAAGTTGCCCCACATAAGTCATTTGTGCAACACCAGACCAAAACCAATCCATCTCTACACGAATTGAAATTGCTCCAATGAATAATGGGAAAGTTAGAGTGTATCCTTTCTGTAAAGAGAATTATGACGTATATTGACTTCACACAAAGTATAAGAAGGGGAGCAGGAGACAATAGGTGGGAGAGGAAAGAACAAAACATGGGGAAACAGAGACATGAGGAGATCTGTGGAAGGGGGAGGGATGGGGTGGGGTACATGGAGTAAACAAGATGGACACTACAGGAACATTCAGGAAGAAAAGCAGGGAATTTGAAGGAGGTCGGTTTAGGATGGATTAATGGGGGTAGAAAAGATCGAGGTTTTGGATGGGGGAAGACAAGAGGTGATGGTGAACAACTGTTTTAAAGATCTGGAGGGAACAGTGGGATTGAAATTTATATTTACTGTTGTATATTTACTAAAAAGGCCTAATATTGACATTTATATTTGTTGTAATGAATATAAAAGGTTTTGTTCGTGAGTCAAATTAGTCCACTTAAAGTTTTTTTTTTTTAAAGCAGCATTTTCTTGGATTAATCCTCCAAATTTCACTCTGGATCTCTCCCTGAGTTTATACGATGTCACTATAAACAGCATTGTGGGTTAGTCGGCCTGCAGCATGTTCAGTCCCTCTCCTTATCCAGAATTCATTCTGGTTGCTAAGATGCACAGATCGAGTTGGTCTTCCACTCTACTCGTTGCAACGTACAACTGTTCAGGGTAAAAACACGGGTGGGAAGCAGAACTTCCTACCACCGGCAGGCTCTGACCCTGGCTTTGTTGATAGTCATCGCAAAGACCGGTGTGACTGGAAACTATCATCGGCAGAATTGGAAAGGAAGATCCGTATGTGATGGAGAAAGAAGAATTATAGGAATAAGGAGAATAGACCCGGCACCCTCACCATCGAGCATCCGCGCCTCTAGAAGACGATCGGTGACCTTGGTTAAGAATCGAGATGTAACAGTTTCGTGACAGGTGGCCACTTTCGAGATTGAGATTTCACAACAGCATGATGGGAGTGTTAACATTCAGTGACATCTTGTGCGCTGGAAGAGCTGAAACATTTATTGAGTTAAAAAACTCAGGTGGATAAAGGGCAGATAGGTTTTAATCGGCCAAATAATCGACACTTTTGATGGTGTAAGACGATGTAAGTGAAAGGCAGACCCAATGATCTTACTGTTGAGAAAATTAGCCATGTTATTTGTTGTGGTTAAAAATCGCACGTGAAGCCAACCACTAAGAATTTGTATGATTGGACGGTTCTTCAAGCCCAGCATACACATGGTTGATAACTCATCTTCTGAGCTCACATAAAGAGCAGGTGTTAATGCAATTACATCATCACAAAGATTACCCTCCACAGAATCCCCTCACCTATTATTATTATTGGTATTATTAACATTACATTATTGTTATTACAAAAACGATATTACTGTATTAAGAAGCCTAGATTAATTTGTTACTCCCATGATAAAAGTCTTTGTTGGCCATGGGACAAGATCTTTATTTGATCCCTCAACCTCACTCCAACTCTTCCTACCCCCACAACCTTCTTCTCCACCTCCAACCCCCAACCCCAGTGAATTAGTTAGGGCTTGTTAGCAGTTATCAGTACGCCGCTTTAATCCAGTAACTTTACAGTCAAGACAAAGGGATTGCAGTGTTACAATTATAGTTACTACTACTATTATTATTAACATCACGTTATTATTACAACAATGATATTACTGTATCAAGAAACCTTGGCTGATTTGTTACTCCTGCGATAAAAGCCCTTGTTGGTCATGGGAGAAGACCTTCATTTGGGCGGTGAAAAGGCAATGGAACGCTGCCTTAATATAAACTCTCCTAGTGGGGAAAAAAATCCCCCAGGCAGTGTATAAGCAACAGGAATTCTGGAATGCTGCATTGATCGCTCCAGAAAGAAAAAAATAACCTGAAGCGGCCTTAAGGTGAGGCCTAAGGCATGAAGCCTAAGGCCTATACCTACTGTGCCATTGGAAGGCCTGCGAGGCCTATCCTTTCGATATTTGATGATCATTTTAACAATCGCTTGGTTTGTGTATCACACCGAACGGAAAACATAAAGGTAGGGCATGGCGATTGTGAATATGACAGCTTAAACGATGTGTTAGGCCTGAACTGCATGAAAATCAAAATGGTGGATGTTGGAGTCAGCCGTCCTACACCTTAATGATGTCCCAGGCGTAATGACGTAGTGTGACAGACAGACAGAAAGCTGCCGATACTTTAATATATATTTTACCTTAACATGTATTATTGACAAGATAGGATGTTCAAGATAGGATGCCGGCCCCATGTTCTACTGAATCCTACCATGGGATCTTTTATTTCATGATGATTGTTGATGAAACATCCGGATTTGCACCTCTGAAGGACCAATTATACAATGATTAATCATATTATAGTACTGGCTCTGCATAATAATGGCAGTTTTGACCATTATTTGAGTGCAGGACGTAAAAGACCTCTCACCAAGTACAATGATGAGGAAAACAAAAACTCATTACTTAATGTGGTTTATGAGGAAGAGGAGGAAGGTAAGGTGATAAGTGCAGGGCAGTGGGGTCAGGTGGGGTGGGGCATCTGAGTAACCTCGCGGCAGATGGCAGCAATCTGTCCCTCATCCATGATCGTTGCTGTAACAACATCCGTGAGAGAACCTCCTGCTAGGAACTCCATCACCACCCAGAGTTCCTCCCCTACGAGGTAACTGGACAAGGATGGTAGAAAAACAAACTCATTGGATATCCTCAGAACAAAAGTATCACAGGTGGCTGGAAAATGCACTTGTTATGGTTCTGGGTTAGAGTATCATGAACGAAAGAGATGCATTTCAGTTCCTGTCTGTGATATTTCCTTTAACATCATGATACGTCTCTATTACATATTTTAATATGTGGATTTTATGAAATTATGCAAACATTTGTTGGCCTTACAATTTTTGAAACAATTCACAATATGACGGTTGTCCTAAAAATTCCATCATCCCACTTACTCAATAGGACATAGTACAAGTGACAAACCTCATTTGCGTCACATTATTTTACATTCTCTTCAACTCACTTTATCCAGTGGTCAAACAACCTTTTGATCCCAGCCTTAATTGAGGAAAATATAAAGAATGAAATAAGGGGAATGGTTTAGGCTGAAAAGCTGAGGTAGAGAGTTTAGGAGAAAGTATAGGAAGGAAATATAGGAGGTGGTGTACTAATATATAGAGAGAGGGTGATAGGGTATAGGGTGTGGTGGGGAGCCTGGTGTTCGCTTAGTGGTTCGAGTGGCTGGCTTGTGGTCTTGGGTTCGAGCTTTAGGTCCTGGGTTTGAGCCCCTGTTAGCAATTGAATTATCACCAGGTGGGGTTGACTCAGCCAGTCATCCTTCTGAGGTCAGCAAAATGAGCACCAGTATGCTGGTATTGGGGGCATTAGCAGCACAGCTGCACCCTCAGCCGAATGATGCTACCTGCAGCCGTGTGCTGCATATGAAGGAGGAGGAGGAGGGTGTGGTGGAGTGTATCAAAATATCGGAAATAGGAGGAGACGGGGGGAAAGGAGGGTTACCAGAGTTGGTGTCAAAGCCACCCAATGCTCGCCTGTTATACATTTATCGTTTTTAAAAGACTAGTCTAATAATTAATATTTTTATAAAGCATTGCAGTGAAGTATAATTATAAAGCAATATATGTATTTGTATATTGTAATCAGTAACAAAGAGCGCAAGTGAGCACAATATACGCCCTAACAAGAAGGTATATACAGAATTGTGCTACTACATGGAAAACAGCATCCTGGTTGCCATGGCAACCACTTTAGATGCCGAACGTATGTCGCTACACACCGTCTCCACAGTCTGTACCTATGTACCAAATATGAAACGTGAAAGTTGAAAACTTTGGGAGTTAGAGTGCGGACAGGAACGGATGGAAACAGCATCCTGGTTGCCATGGCAACCACTTTAGATGACGAACGTATGTCACGAACACACCGTCTCCACAGTCTGTACCTATGTGCCAATATGAAACGTGAAAGTTGAAAACTTTGGGAGTTGAGTGCGGACAGGAACGGACGGACAGACACGACGAACGGACGACGGTATCACATAATACGCCCCGATATATATATATATATATATATATATATAATATAATATATATATATATAATATATATATATATATATATATATATATCGGGCGTATAAAAAATAGTTTTAGATAAAAAACATTAAAGAAACTAGAGGGAGCACTCGAGAGTGCAAAACCTCGCCGCCAATACTGCTGGGTCAATCAAGTGACCTTATATCTTATTCATTAAATATGATGTCAACAGTGCTGACAGTTATAGTTCTTTTCTCCAACATTTTTTTTTGGGGGGGGGGGGGGGTTGGAAATCACTTAAATCATGTAGAAATGAAAAAAAAGAAATCGAAATTTGTTGAAAAAAAAGTTGCAAATTTTTTTTTCTCTCTAACAATTTTTTTGGGGGGGGGGGACCAAGTCCAAAATCTAATGGCATGATCCTTGACCATACCTCCCCCCCCCCCCCACCAAGATTTCGTCGAAATCCTAATCACTTAAAACATGTAGAAATGCAAAAAAAAAATCGAAATTTTGACAAAAAGTTGCAAATTTTTTTATTTTTCTCTAACAATTTTTTTTGGGGGGGGGTGTTGGAAATCACTTAAAACATGTAGAAAGCAAAAAAAAAAAAATTCTCTAACTTTTGTTTTTTTGGGGGGGGGGGGACCAAGTCAAAATCTAATGGCAATGATCCTTGGACCATACCTAACCCCCCCCCCCACCAAGTTCGTCGAAATCCGTCGAGGAGTTTTTCCGTGCATCAAAAAATTTAACATTTTCACGCTGATGCTCACGCCGGGGGTATCGCTAATAGCTCTCTGTTCTTCGAACAGGCGAGCTAAAAAAATTCCATTTTTTTGCAGAATTCCCACGCGAATTAGCTATCCAACACTGCATCATCGACTTACTGCTCAGGAAACTTTCCGACCAAAAGAAGCGAAACAGAAGAACACCGACTAAACCACACTCACCTGTCCAGGTAATTAACCACATTGGGATGCTTGTTTTGCCGCATGACAAGAATTTCATTGACAATAAGCTCTTTCTTTGGCTGTTGTTGCAAGTTCATCTGTTTGATTGCCACCTATAGAAACAGATCAATCATTCATTCCCACTGTTCAGTGACTGCAATCGTGATTCGATCGATGATCAAAATGTAGTTATGGGGATTTAGTTACATTTTAGATAGCGGGAAAACGTTGTAAAGTCAGTCTCAGAAAACAGCAGTTTAGAGAATACTATGTAATGGAATTACAAACAAAAGTTTACATCAACAACCAGTCATACACAGCTGTTTTAGTACATCAGGAAAAATTAGATGGTCTTGTTTCTGTTTGTCAACACAAGAAGTTTTCATCATTTGTTTATTTTTCATGTTTCCCTGTATATGTTACCTCTTGCTCGGTCATGATGTCCAGTGCTGTGTACACCGTACCAGATGCCCTGGTATAAGAAAGAAAAAAAAACCCACAGGTGTGCGAGTTACCGATTTGATCACGATAGCACCCCAATTTAGATTCCTGACCTCATTCCTCCTTCCTTTGCCATTATCAGTTACAAAGCTGTCTGATAAACCCACACAAGGCAATTTGTTTGTGGATCCTAATGTTACAGGTAGATTTCAGGTCATCAAATAATACCTTCCCATTAAAAGTAAAAAAAATACCCAAAGTACTTGCCCATTTAAAGTAAAGTCAAGCGTCCAGCTTTTACTCACCCTTGACCGATTTTCTTCAAGTGCGTGTACCTTTTGTGAGGGTCTCCTGTACTGACAACCTTGCCTACAGGGGGGGAGATGGGAATCAGAAAATGTCCGAAGGTATGCATAATGATAAATTAAAAAAATTAACCAAACCAAATAAGACAAAAAAAAAGGATTGCTGGAGAATATAAACAGACATGTCTTCCTGGTGCCGTGCCAGAAGACACTGCATCATAAAAGTGTAGCCAGCAGGAGGCAGTGCTTCACGTTGCTGGCCCTTTAAGCTCTCGGTCACATCTCGGATTGTATTTAGCTATGGATCCAATGATGATGCTATGGCCTTTGGCTTGCCACCCTGGGCAAAGTCAAAAAATGAGTTAAATTTCCCACGGTTCATCACTTTGTGCAAGAGCTTTTCTGGAACAGCTGAACGTCCGAATGACTCATTTACTACAAGGTAGCTCTTATGTCCCACAACATGAGAAGAGCACACGAGAACAGGACTGGTGGCATTGCATTCGGTGGTAGAAAGAACAATAATCTACACTATGAGAGAGATGTTGTCGTCGTCCTTCTGGTGTCTGTCTGCCACTTTCTCAGATGGTCAAACTGCTCTTTGTCAAACTTTCCGAGGTTTATCAATGAGCGCGGGGAGTGTTTTAGGCAAAAAAAAAAAAAAAGTTGGATAATTATTTAATTCTCTATAGTGCATCAGCCTTTAGTTATGCAAAAGGTAATACAATTATAGATGCTGACCCCATTCCTTAGTGGAGTAGGAAGTGTTTTAGGCCCTCCACAAAAGAAAAAAAAAACAAATTAGATTTTTTTAAATGCCAACAGGCTTTGAACATCAACGGTAACACCGGGTACCCTGCTAAGGCCTTAGTTATTTATAACTTGGTTTACACAGTTCTTCAGCTAAAATGTAGGGTCGGTCGGTCGAAATATAATATAATATAATTTCAATTTTTTGAAAATTATATATTTTTCTGATTTGTTTTCGGATGTTCCATGGAAAAGACAAGGGTAGGTGGGGGGGGGAAAAATATAAATCCGGACCAGGAGGATCTAAGAATACATTGAAGATAAGACATGTCAAATGCAGGATGCTCATGTTCACTGTATCATCTGATGTGAAAAACAATAAAGGAGGATTAAAACGTGTTTTTACAATATAGTCTGGCATGTTTTTCTTATA
>CM068960.1:41666188-41676484 GCA_035128595.1 Eptatretus atami | reverse complement strand
AATGAGAGAGAGATTTCGAACATTAAAAGGATGTAAGATTATGATATTTCGTGTTTTGACGTTGGTTGAGGTATTTTTATGGTGGAGTGATATTATGTTAAATCAGGCAATGCATGGTATGGAGTGGCATATGATATAGGGGTCGAGAATGGTTATTTCTGTTTTGATTGATTCTTCGATAATAGGAAGTATTATTATGTAATTTGGGATGCAGAAGTTGTGGGGTTGTATAGGATGTGAAGTAGGTAATGTTGTGTGAAATACCTGAATTAATATAATGTCATAGTCATGAAGCTCTATAATTGTCGATGAAATAAGATTTGATTATGTGTTTTCAGTTGATATGTTTCTTTATGTTTAGTCTTGTTGGATTTTTGAGATATAAAGGACTAGTGTTTTATTATAGGTTTATAACTGTGTCGTTTGACAAGGCAGTGTAGATTAGGTGTGATGAAATTTAGGGAATGGTTATTGTGGGATGCAGGTTGTATGCATATGAGAAGTAGTATATGTTTGTTGGCTGGAGATCGATACCAGTAGTTGTCTGTAAGACATAGTTGTTTGTGTCCGCATTAGGATGGTAGCGTGGGGAGTGGAGGTGTGTGGTGTTGAGAATGGGTGTTGGGGTACTGGTTGAATGTTATTTAAGATGGTTTACGGGGATATTAGGTTAGTTTTATTCTCTGTTCGGAGTTAGGTAGTTCATAAGTCGGGAGAATTTCTTAGGTAGTTTTTTTTAGTATTTTCGTAAAAAATGAATTTATTTTATATGTATGTTAGTTCAAAATATAATAAAGTCCTGGATTAAGTGTCGTGAATGTTGGAAGGATTGGAGAAAATTCTTGATGGGCAAGAGGAAGGTGTGGATTAAGAGGTGTGAAGATGTATTTGATAATTTTGAAGTGGATATTGGCAAAAAAACTAAAAAAGTGTAGAAAAGTATGTTAGGAGTGATTTAAGTATGGATAGAAGAAGTGCGAGGAGGAGTAATGGTGTAGTGAAATTAATATGTTAGAGTTCACACAAGATGACGAGTAGGATCTGATCTATGTTACATTTGATATTGACTACTGACAGTATTGGAACGATTGCGTAATATTGACAGAAGGAGTGGGATTTGATTATTACGGATAGGTTATGCATGGGAAGAAGTGGGTCAGGGAAAGAATCAGAGAGATGTTAGACGTGAGTGAACTTAAGAAGATGGAGGTATAGAGGAGGTTTAGTAGAGAAAAATAGGAATCATTGTCGTTTTGTTTTGTGTTTTGTTTTTAAGGGAGTTGTGGATGATGGGCAGCATTCAAGGAAAATCGTTAGCTAAAGAAATTTATTTAGTTAAGTTGACACGGTTAGAAGGTGGGAGGCTTTCCATAATCTGTTTTTCAAGATTTCTTAATAGAGGTGTATTAAATGAGAAGAGGGGTATTAAAGATAATTTAAGAAAATGTGAAGAATTGGGAAGGTGAGGATGGTAAGGAATATTAAGGTTTGGGAAAAGTGTTATGTAAGAGTTGAATCTATAGATAGGGAAGTTTCTAGTATTATTATAATGATTTGTAGTGAGATAACACACTTGGAAACTACCATGTTGGGTTCCTGTGGAGTGTGGAAATGAATATATTTCAAAAATAAATTTAGTGAACTTATAGTCTCGAAGATTATAAGTAGGAGGATATGTTTGTGATGATATATAAATATCCGTATGATGTTTGAGAATGGGATTGGATTTTTAAAGTATTTTTGTTGCTGATTGAATGAAATTGATATGTGGTCTAGGTAGGATACATTGGTGAGCGATAGTTATGTGTGGGAGCTGGAAGTATAAATTTTTTTGGGGTAAAAATATTGGTCTGGATATCGATGTTTTGGATGTAATTCTGGGAAATTATCTGACTATTCGTTACATAATAAGAGGACAGGTTTAGTAATCATATTTTTTGATGTGTCGAGATGAAATAAAATTGTATAATTTTTTATATGGTGTTCAAATTACGAAGAATTTTTTGAAAAAGATCTTATGTATAAAGTTTAATAGAAGATTGGCTAACTAGAAGGGTGTGAAGAAGATTTCTGAAAGTTAACAAAAGATGGGGATGGTTTCATCTAATTGAGTAAAAG
Source organism: Eptatretus atami (assembly GCA_035128595.1). Taxonomy (NCBI): domain Eukaryota; kingdom Metazoa; phylum Chordata; class Myxini; order Myxiniformes; family Myxinidae; genus Eptatretus; species Eptatretus atami. Next base: position 41,674,366 of record CM068960.1, on the reverse strand, counting down.
AGGAGTAGTATTGTAGTTAAGTAAGAGAAGAGATCTGCTGAGGTCTTGTATTTGCGAAATGATTTGTAAATATGAAACCGTTTCAGTATGTGTGCCTGGTGAAGGTTGATATCGAGATGTATTAGTTTTTGTCGAATCTTGAGTTATGTGAGCATTGTAATGGAGACGACTGGAATGGAGGTAGCATTGAACCGAACGACACATATTCTGGTTAAGATGAGAGTGGCAGGGTTGGTGTAGCAGATGTTGAGTCCAGAACAGAATTGGGTAAGGGTATGAGTCAGTTTGAGGGTAGAGGGATGATGTGGTATTGAAAGTGGAGGAAGTTGGTGTTAAGAGTGGTATGGGGGTGCTTGTAACAGGATGCTAGATGTTGGGGTGAATTTTATGGGCCGAGATATTATTGAATCTGGAGATGAATGGGTTAACATTGATGAGTCTCGGCTTGGGTTGGTATTTAACAGTGAGCTATCGTACAATGAGTGATACATGAGGTCTTGAGGTGAGAGAATGTGGTTTGTTATTCAGGGTACGGGGATGAGGATTAGCACAAAGAAATGAATGATCTAGCTTCAAGGGTTAAGCTGCAGATTGTTTTTTCGTTAAAATACCCCACAGTTAGAGGTTTTCGGCGTTGTAGGCAAAGGGGTATGGACGGATCTTCTCAAAACATAAAGACAGCGAACTATAACAAGTTTTTCATGTATACTGACTACATAGTCTTGAGATTAACGAACTTCGTTTTTTTATTGTTTGCCAGGGTATATTAAAGTCATCTTTTCCGACAGTTTTACAAGGATCGGTGGAATTTTTGACAATATGGCAATGTAGCCACAGTCTCGTGGTGGCCGATTTTTTGATTTATCGAAAAAATGAATTTTATGATTTTTAAAATTTCAAGTCGTTATTAGGTATGTGGCTGCATAGCAGACGGTCATTGCACACATAGGTCATGGTTGAATCTACATAAGTTTCATCAAATCGATTGTAATTAAGGATCACTGAACGAATCGACTACAGAATACAGAATAAACAGAGAAAACAATAAGAAAAAAAGGCCAAAAGAAAACCAAAATTAACGAAGTTACAGAATAACCAGAAAATACGATACACTATCAGACAACAGACATACAGACATAAGACATGATAAGAATAAGAATAAGAAGAAAAGTGCAGAAAACATATGGGAAAAAGTGATAAATCGGTAGATTCAAAAAATAAACTTTTTTTTTCGACTTTCGATACGAACAGACTACGAATAACGTAGAATATACCGGTAAAAGGACGGACTATGGGTAAATAAAGTGCTACAAATTGATAACTGAAAACGGAAGGCCCGGTTCGATGGGAATGCTGAGGATTAAGCACAAAAATTATGATTCTAGTTCAAGGGTTAATGCTGCAGATTGGTTTTTGTTAAAATACCACCTCCATTTAGGAGGTTTTTCGCCGTTGCTTTTTTTTGGGGTGGCAATGGAGGGGTCATAGCCCAAGATGGTCCTTTCCTCAAAAGACAAATAAATAGGCAAAATAAACATGAAACCCTTACCATAACCAGTTTTAAGTAATAATTTCCTTGCATTGGTTTAACAGATGGGTGGCTGGAGAAATTAATATGTAGTGTTGGATCGGAGATAACTTCCAAGTGTTTATATTTTTAATTGGGTTTTCTAGTAAGAACCTAGATTGGAGCAGTTTGGAGTTAATCATATAATCTGAGTTTTGATCTTCTTAATTGAATATAATCAAGAATTGTTCTTATTGTAAATAGGTATTACGGCGTTTTGATATAATAGAGGGATTTTGAACAATAAAATTGGTGGATGGGTACTTTAGAGCGAGATACAACGCGATCTGGAGTTGGGTTATCAGTTGCGGCCCGGGGTGGTATTTGGGTTTGTATTTTGGCTGAGAAATAGAAGAATTCGTGTGATTGTTGTTTTTTTATTGGCTATATTGTTTCTAAGTATGCTAAAGTGATGCAAATTGTTACTCGCTTGTGATCTATTGTGATTGTAAGGCAACGTGGTTCTAAGTTTCATAGTGCAATAATAGCTGTAAGGTCATAGGTTGTGATTGTTATCATTGTAGGAAATAGGTGGTCATGTGTATTTGATGTTAGGAGTAGATAGACCATTACTTTTTTCTTATCTGAAGTAAGATTTTAGTTGAGCGATGAGATGTGAATTAGGGCAATAAAGAGTAATTAAAAGGATGGACTGAGAGTATGTAAACAGAAAAGAGAACATTGGAAGCAGACAATAGTTGTATATAGTATATTTTGAAAGTACCTTGTATCAGACAGATCACAGTATTTGCATCATGGAGTACGGAAAAAGTGATTGAATAATTAAAATGGTACCAAAAGGGATTTAGAAATATGTGTTAGTATATTGTTTTGTGTGTTAGGAATCTTTAAAAATAATAAAAAATTTTTTTGCGACTTTATCGACTACCAGAGACATAAGACATAAGAAGAATTAGTCAGACAGGAGTTGGTGGACAGGTGGTTAGGGGTGGTGTAACGGAGCATAGGTGGGTAGTGGTCTTGAAAATCTGATCGGCAATATGTTAGAACTGATTGCGATGGAGGTGGGGTTAATTCGGTGTTCGTATGGGTGAATGGACAGAAAAGAGTGTAGAGGATGCATGTGGTATACTGTGATGAGGAGCGAGGAATATGTAAAAATTCGTGTATTGTGCATTTCTAGAGCATTCGAAATGGTTAATGCGTGGGCAGAGAAGATATGTTTTTTCGTTAAAATACCCCCACATTTAGAGGTTTTTCGGCCGTTGCTAGGCAACGGAGGGGTCCATGGCGACGGATCTTTCTCAAACATAACTAGGACAGATCATGAACCTACCATACCAGTTTCATGTATATCTGACTCATAGTCTCTGAGATACTATACGAACTTGTTTTTTTTTTAATTGTTTTCGCCAGGGTTATTCATAAGTCTATCTTCTCCGACAGTTTTCATAGGATCCGGCTGGAAATTTTTGACAATATGGCCTGAATGTACTGCCCACAGTTCGCTCGTGGCCGTATTTTTTGATTATCGATAAAAATTGAATTTTTTATGATTTTTAAAAAATTTCAAAGTCCGTTTGCTAGGCCAATGGTGTGTCCATAGGCAACGGTTCAAAGATTTTATTTTTTATATGATGCTGTAAGAAATTCTCCTGGCACAAAAAAAAACAGGTCCTCGGAGGTCCCAGTTTCGGAAGGTATTGATTTTTTTGTAGCGTCCACAATTAAGTGTAATCGATGTACGATAAAGTATTTTTAGGTCTGTTGCTAAGCAACGGAGGTGTGCATAGCAACGCATTCATTTTGTGTACATGCTAGCCACATTGTAACATTTCACGCCAAGTTTCATCAAATCAAACTCTTTCTCTTAAGAGATATTCGCAATTAACCGTTCTAAAAATGTTAGACATGTACATCGGCTCAAAACCTATCTCCTCCTACAAATTATTTTTTGTAGGGCTGGCAAATTGGCACGCAAGGTGAGCGAGATAGATGCGTCACAGAACTTAGCTTCGTTTTTCGATTTATTTTTTTTTGATTTGTTTGTCAAATTTTTTTGACCACTTTAAAGGGCCGTTGCTAGGGCACGGGTCCATATTCGAAGCACACGATTCCCAGAAATATTGGTCCTCCTACCAATTTCATTGGAAAATCGGTTGAGTGGTTTAGCCCCTAGGCTTGCCAAAGTCGCGGACAGTATCAGACATGTAGGAATATTGTCCTATGTATAAGTGGTGCCTATAGGCAGCCACAGACAGACATGACATAACATATCGACGGAAATACTGACAATAAGGGTAGAAAATTTTCAAAAAAATCTCAAAGATTGACGACCACATCAGCCGGTTAGGTGACATGGGTAGTTCGATCAAGTCGAATTTTAGTCTGTTTTTTCAGGCCGTTATCACCAACGAAAAGCGTCCATGCATAGGTTCTTATCACACATAACTAAAGGACAATATACCGTGACCTTATCATACAGTTTCATGTATACTGACTCAATAGTCTTGAGATAACGACTTCGTTTTTTTATTGTTTAGACCAGGTCAATAAAGTCTATCTTTCTCGAAGTTTTAAGGATTCCGGCTGGAAATTTTGACAATATGGTAATGTATGCTCACATCGCTCAGTGGCTGCCTGATTTTGATTTCAAAATATTAATTTTGAGATTTTTTTTGAAAATTTCAAAGGTCCGTGCTTAGTGCTACAGATGGGTCTCATAGCTAATCGGTTATCATGGCATACCACAACTAGTCATGGTAGGAACCTACCAATCAGTTTCATCTGAAATCGCCCTTGGTATTACGGTAGCATGGACCGATACAGACATATCATACCAACAGAACAGACTAGACAGACCAGCAAACATATGACGGAAATTACTGGATAATAAGGTAGACTAGATTTTGACACCACAAACAAATCGGATCTGAAATTCTGATAATAAGGTAGACTAGATCGTACTACCAACAGGGGTGTGAAAACATAACCTCCACCTCTGTGGCGGAGTAAAAAACGTAATTATTATCGATCATAGACAGAAAATCCTTACAATATAGAGAGGTAACTGGTTATATTGACTTTTGGTTTACTGAGATGGAAGTTGTGGAAGGAAGTATTCGGCATGCTGAGGGATGTGAAGAGCTAATGAGTACTTGGATACAATTTCTGTGAATACTTAAAACTGTCAGCATAACACACTAATCCCCTTCGTCCAATCTCTATATTTCCCATCGATACATATTTCATAGTAATATTGTCTGGAATCTGACCAAAAGAGTTGGCCTTATAGTCTGGAGACTGTTGACTAATTGTTTGCTGGATAGAATGCAAATGGCGTCAAAGATACGAGAACAGAAGCAACAGTAGTGTGAAGAGAACTTGGTTGTTATAACACCAATTGAATTAGAAAGTGTTCCATAACCAATTTGTTGTCGTATTTTGATCTAGCTTTGCTAAAAGAGATGGCTAAAATATGGAAAAAAATTATTGCATGTTGGGTTTTTAGAAAAAAAAAAATATGCAAAAAACAAAAAAAGATATACAAAAAAAAAAGAAAGGAAAGGGATGTCCAAGAGGCGATGGTTTAGAGCAAATCCAAGACTGAGTGGAACCTTCCAATGAACTTCTTGAAGCTGTCGATCCTTGGAAGCTGGCAAACATAGCGAGGACTCACTATGTTCTCAGGCATTGTATGGCGATGGAATCATCATCGTCTATCAATTGTCTATAAGCTCAAGTGATGCATCCTCTAATCTCATCTACAACCCCTCTATATGATATTCAGGTTTGTGCCGGGAGCCTTAGATAGTAGAAAAGAAGAGGCATGGAGGGGAGAAAAGGAGAGAAGGAGTGGAATAGTGATGTAATGTGCGACAATACAAAGGTCTAAAATTGGCATTTTTTTCACGTTAAAAATGGTCTCTAATTGAATTCATCGTCCAGGCTCGACTCCACCCAGTCTATATGCCTAGTTCTTTATATTTATTTTATTATTGCATACGAGCAGTTTTAGCGTACTCGGCATTGCTTCAGTGGAGTTCAATCCTGTTGGCATTTTGACGAAATCAAATTTTGTTTTTTCTAATTTTTTTGGTGGGGGCTAAAACACTTCCTACGACCCTTTGAAGGATGGGCGTCGGGGATCTATTATTTATCACCTTCACATAGCTCTAACGCTTCAGCACTATAAGTTTTTTTATTATTATTAAATTTTTCTAAGTATTTTTGCCTAAAACTTTCCGGCATTCTGAAATGTTTTGACGAATAACCGCGTTTCGCCATCTCTGAGAAAAATTAGAACACCACACACATCATGTTGCAGATCAGATCAGTACATAACATTCTGCTTTATAGTATAGATGATGAGCAGTTATGATTGCGTTTGGAACCGAGCGGTCATTTATGAGGTAGGAATGTATTTCGTAGGATTTAAAATCACGATTTATTCACTATGAAAGGAACTAAATGAATTCTAAGATGGATACGGTGAGATGATTACAGGAGGACCCTGATTGAATAATTATAATAATTTAGCATGAAGCAATGATTATCTGAGGTATTACGAAAGGCCTTGTAATGATGCGAAGATTAAAAATCGAATTGCGTGTAGGCCCTACGTAAACGTTCGAGGTGGCACAATCTGCTACCCTTTGACCTCTTGCCTTGTGATAAAGATCTTGTGGGGAGGCTTGAGACCAGAAGAAATGAGGGTCAGAGACGAGGTCAATAATCGAAGTCTGTGTCACCTGAGGGGGGAAAGAAAGGTATCAATCACATTCCTGAAGGCAATTTGGCCTCCCTAGCTGAAGATAAATGGTGAGATGTTTTTTGTAGTTTAATGCAGAAATGTCAAGGGCAATGACAGTTGTGCGTTTGTTCTTTGTGATGGTAATGGTGGTGATGAAAGGCCACAGAATACAAGGACTGCCAGTGTAAAAAGAGTAGGATGGCAAAGTGCCTGGAACCAACCGCAATTGTGCTTCGAGCAGATGCATTTGTGCTTAATGCATCAGCCATCTTCTTCGTTTTCTGAATCCTTTATTTCTTCTTGCTGGGACATTAATAAGAATAAAATGATAAGACATTTTTTTTTCACACACAAACTGTCTATCTCTGGCTTCTTGCCTACTTGTCCGCGATTATTCTTCTGACTGTTAACTGTGCCATAGCTTGGATATGGTACATTTGTCCACCTCCCGCTTGTCTACCCAATGCGAACTGTAATGCAAGTTGAAGGAACTCCGCTGTCTCCATGCCTTACCTTGCTGCAGTTGCCTTTTCTCTACCTTTGAATTCTATTCTGCAGGTAGAGAGGGATGGAAAACGATTGCCCTAAGTGTTCGAAAAACAACTGCACAATGTCATTTCTGTTCCAGACAGCACCAATGCACATGCATTCTAACATGCATCCCTCATGAATGCCTTTCATGGTGCACCCCACAGACAAGATTCAGAGCAAAAAAGGTACCACTGTATTTTGAAAAAAATAAACTAATTGAAAAACAGTTATGATAAAGGCCGGTATGCCAACACCGAGTACGTCTGGACAGGCCGGAGACGCGCTCGGTATGGGGGAATTGTAAGCCTGCTCTCCCATCCAACCTAGCGAGTGACCCTCAGCTCAGCTCGACCAGGGTCTGAACAACTCCTTTATCTTCTTTAAATACTCCAACACCTCTTCCCCCTCTAAGGCTGGTACCATCTGAGAGATTGTGTCTTTAAGGATAGGTTAAATTTCGATGAGACCACAACCTTTGTAGTCGTCAAGCATGGTTTCTTTTCATTTGGGCATCTTCTTCTTCGTATATATTTCTGCTGGTAACTATTGTTATTTATTGGCTCCTTTCCCTGGTTTCTTTACACACATTTTTATTAACGTTACTTTTTTATTACCTCCGCTCGCCCAGAAGGTGGAGCCGGAGGTTATTGTCTTCACCCGTCTGTCTGACTGCGCACGATATCTCAAAAAGTTATGGACGGATTCAGACTAAGCTTGGTGGGGGTTGGCTGTGTGAAAAGGAAGAAATATTTAGATTTTTGTGAAAATCCGGAATGTGGCTTCGGATCTGAGAAATTTTTTTTTAAGCGTTCTTCACTATTGAGTGGATGTGTCAACGGTGTACAGTAGAGCATAAATCTTATATTACTAAAACTCTCATTTTTATATATATATGTAGTATGTAGTTTCCCGAAATACAAGCCAAAACCGGACACAATTAGCACAAAAATTTTTAGGGCACCTACTTACCCATTTTCCTGCGGTGTGCAGTATCAAAGTTCGCTTCAATCGGGCAACGAGAAATTATTCAAAAATCAATTCCCGATTCAGTCAGGAATCTTCGGGAGTATTTGTCAATGCAAACAACCTCAGCGTATAAGTTCGCTGGAAGCTATCTGGTGTTTGTTTTTTTCTGATACTATTTATTTTAAAATCTCAAACATTTAGTAAGACAAAGAACGATATTTTAAAGCATAAAATATACATCGCTCATTTTGATCTAATACTTCAGTGTTCATTATTAATAAATAAAATTGTGTTTAGAAGATTAGCACGACTATTTCTTCGACTTTTTTTTCTGTTATTTTTTTTTTTCTCACCATTGACGCGCAATATCAAGTTTCGTTCAACATCGGGCACAAAAAAA
>CM068960.1:41655172-41666163 GCA_035128595.1 Eptatretus atami | reverse complement strand
ATTTTTGACAATATGGCTGAATGTACTGCCCACAGTCGCTCGTGGCCCGATTTTTGATTATCGAAAAAATTAATTTTTTATGATTTTTAAAAAATTTCAAAGTCCGTTGCTAGGCAATGGTGGTGTCCATAGCAACGGTTCAAAGATTTTATTTTTTTATATGATGCTGTAAGAAATTCTCCTTGGGCACAAAAAAAACAGGTCCCTCGGAGGTCCCAGTTTCGGAAGGTATTGATTTTTTTGTACGTCCACAATAAGTGTACGATGTACGATAAAGTATTTTAGGTCTGTGCTAAGCAACGGAGGTGTGCATAGCAACATTCATTTTGTGTACATGCTAGCCACATTGTACACATTTCACCCAAGTTTCATCAAATCAAACTCTTTCTCTTAGAGATATTCGCAATTAACCGTTTCTAAATGTTAGACATGTACTCGCCAAAACCTATCTCCTCCTACAAATATTTTTTGTTAGGGCTGCAAATTGGCACGAAGGGAGCGAGATAGATTGCGCACAGAACTCTAAGCTTCGATTTTTCGATTTATTTTTTTTTGATTTTTTTCAATTTTTTTGACCACTTTAAAGGGCCGTTGCTAGGGCCGGGTCCATATTCGAAAGCACACGATTCCCAGAAATATTGGTCCTACCTACCAATTTCATTGGAATCGGTTGAGTGGTTTAGCCCCTAGGCTTGACCAAAGTTTCGCGGACAGACAGACAGATGGAAATGTCCAGAATAAGGGTGCTCTAAGGCAGCCAACAGACAGACAGACAAACATATCGACGGAAATACTGACAATAAGGGTAGAAAATTTTCAAAAAAATCTCAAAGATTGACGACCAACACAAGCCGGTAGGTGGACATGGGTAGTCGATCAAGTCGAATTTAGTCGTTTTTCAGCCGTTATAGCCAACAAAAGCGTCCATAGCAACGGTTCTTTCACACATAACTAGGACATACCGTGAACCTACATACCAGTTTCATGTATATCTGACTCATAGCCTCTGAGAATAACGAACTTCGTTTTTTTATTGTTTTCGACCAGGTTCATTCAAAGTCTATCTTCTCCGACAGTTTTCATAGGATCCGGCTGGAAAATTTTGACAATATGGCTGAATGTACTGCCACAGTCGCTCTGGCCCGATTTTTGAAAAATTAATTTTGAGATTTTTTTTGAAAATTTCAAAGGTCCGTTGCTAGGCACAGATGGGTCCATAGCAACGGTTATCATTGCACACAACTAGGTCATGGTAGGAACCTACCAACAGTTTCATCGAAATCGCCTTGTATTAACGGAGCACTGGACCGAACAGACATACATACAGACAGAACAGACAGACAGACCACAAACATATCGACGGAAATACTGATAATAAGGTAGACTAGATTGACTACCCAACAAACAAATCGGAATCTGAAATTCTGATAATAAGGGTAGACTAGATCGACTACCCAACAGAGGGGTGAAAACATAACCTCCTTCACCTTCGGTGGCGGAGGTAAAAAACAAATTATCGACATAGACAGAAAATCCTTACAAATAGTAGAGAGGATAAACTGTTAAAGACTTTTGGTTACTGATGATGGAAGTTGTGGAAAGGAAAATCGGCATTGCTGAGGGATGTGAAGAGCAATGAGTAACTTGGACAATTTCTGGAATATCCTTAACGTCAGCAAACACACTAAAATCCACCTCGTCAAATCTCTCATATTTCCCATCGATACATATTCATCAGAAAGCTGGAATCTGACCAAAAGAGTTGGCCAATGTCTGGAGACTTTTGACAATTGTTGCTGGATAAGAATGCAAATGGCGTCAAAGACAGAGAACAGAAGCAACAGTAGTGTGAAAGAACTTGGTTGTTATAACACCAATTGAATTAGAAGTGTCCAAAACCAATTGTTGTCGTATTTTGATCACATTTGCTAAAGAGATGGCTAAAATATGGAAAAAAATATTGCATGTTGGGTAGAATAGACAGAAAAAGAGGAAAGGGATGTCCAAGAGGCAGATGGTTAGAGCAAATCCAAGAACTGAGTGGAACCTTCCAATGAAACTTCTTGAAGCTGCTCAAGATCCTGGAAGCTGGCAAAACATAGCGAGGACTCACTAGGTCTCAGGCATGAGGCGATGGAAATCATCATCGTCATCAATTGTCTTATAAAGCTCAAGTGATGCCATCCCTCTAACCATCTACAACTCCTCATATGAACAGGTTTGTCCGGGAGCCTTAGATAGTAAGAAAAGAAGAGGCAGGAGAGGGAGAAAAAGGAGAGAAGGAGTGGAATAGTGATGTATGTGCGACAATACAAAGGTCTAAAATTGGCATTTTTTTCACGTTAAAATGGTCTCTAATTGAATTCATCGTCCAGGCTCGACTCCACCCAGCTATATCCAAGTTCTTCAAATAATTATTTTATTGAATACGAGCAGACGTACCCGGCATTGCCCAGTGATGTTCTAATCCTGTTGGCATTTTGAAGAAATCAAATTTTGGTTTTTTTCTAATTTTTTTTGGTGGGGGCCTAAAACACTTCCCTACACCCATGAAGGAATGGGGTCGGGGATCATTTAATATCACCTTTCACATAGCTCTAACGACTTCAGCACTATAGAGTTTTTTTATTATTATTAAATTTTTTCAAGAAATTTTTTTGCCTAAAACTTTCCGGCATTCTGAAAGTTTGACGAAAACCCGTTTCGCCATCTCTGAGAAAAATAGACACACACACACACATGTGCAGACAGACAGACAAACATTTCTCTTATAGTATAGATGATGAGCAGTTATGATTGCAGTTTGGACCGAGCGGCATTTATGAGAGGGAATGTATTTCGAGGATTTAAATCAGATTTATCACTATTGAAAGGAACTAATGAACTAAGATGGATTACGTGAGAGATTACAGGAGGACCTGATGAATAATTATCAATAATAGCATGAAGCATGATTATCTGAAGGTATTAACGAAAGGCCTTGTATGATGAGAGATTAAAATCGATTGCGTGTAGGCCCTACGTAAACGTTCGAGGATGGCACAATCTGCACCCTTTGACCTCTGCCTTGTGATAGATCTTGTTGGGGGAGGGGCTTGAGATCCAGAAGAAATGGAAGGGTCAGAGACGAGGTCAATAATCGAAGTCGTGTCACCCTGAGGGGGGAAAGAAGAGACAAATCACATCCTGAGAGGCAATTTGGATCCCAGCTGAAGATAAATGGTGAGATGTTTTTTGTAGTTAAGCAAGAAATGCAAGGGCAATGACAGTTGTGCGTTTGTTCTTGTGATGGTAATGGTGGTGATTGAAAGCAACAGTAATACAAGGAATGCCAGTGTAAAAGAGTAGGATGGCAAGTGCTGGACCCACCGGCATATTGTGCTTCGAGCAGGCCATTGTGCTTAATGCATCACCATCTTCTTCGTTTTCTGAATCCTTTATTTCTTCTTCCTGGGACAAATAAGAATAAAATGATAGACATTTTTTCCACAACACCAAACTGTCTATCTCTGGCTCTTTGCCTACTTGTCCGATTAATTCTTCTGACTGTTAATCTGTGCATAGCTTGATATGGTACATTTGTCCACCTCCGCTTGTCTACCAAATGCGAAACTGTAATGCAAGTTGAAGGAACTCCGCCTGTCTCCATGCCTTACCTTGCTCAGTTGCCTTTTCTCTACCTTTGAATTCTTATCTGCAGGTAAGAGAGGGATGGAAAACGATTGCCATAAGTGTTGAAAAACAACTGCACAATGTCATTTCTGTTCCAGACACACCAATGCACCATGCATTCTAAACATGCATCCCTCATGAATGCCTTTCATGTGCACCCCCACGACAAGATTCAGCCAAAAAAGGTACATGTATTTTGAAAAAAATAAATAATTGAAAAACAGTTATGATAAAGGCCGGTATGCAACACCGAGTACGTCTGGACAGGCCGGAGACGCGCCTCGTGTATGGGGGAATTGTAGCCTGCTTCTCCCATCCAACCTAGGCGAGTGCCCCTCACTCAGCTCGACCAGGTCTGAACCAACTCCTTTATTTCTTTAATACTCCAACCCTCTTCCCCCTCTAAGTGCATGGTACCATCTTGAGAGATTGTGTCTTTAAGGATAGGTTAAATTTCGATGAGACCAACAACCTTTGTAGTCGTCAGCATGGTTTCTTTTCATTTGGGCATCTTCTTCTTCGTATATATTTCTGTAACTATTGTTATTTATTGTGCTCCTTTCCCTGGTTTCTTTACACACATTTTTATTAAACGTTACTTTTTATTACCTCCGCCGCCAGAAGGTGGACGGAGGTTATGTCTTCACCCGTCTGTCTGACTGCGCACGATATCTCAAAAAGTTATGGACGGATTCAGACTAAGCTTGGTGAGGGGTTGGCTGTGTGAAAAGGAAGAAATTATTAGATTTTTGTGAAAATCCGGATGTGGATTCGGATCTGAGAAATTTTTTTTTTAAGCGATTCTTCACTATTGAGTGATGTGGTCAAAAACGGTGTACAGTAGAGCATAATCTATATATTACTAAAACTCTCATTTTGTATATATATATGTATGTATGTATGTTCCCGAAATACAGCCAAAACGGTACACAATAGCACAAAAATTTTAGGGCCACCTTACTTACCATTTTCCTGCGGTGTGCAGTATCAAGTTTCGTTCAAATCGGGCAACGAGAAAATTATTCAAAAATCAATTCCCGATTCAGTCAAGGACTCTTCGGGAGTATTTGATCAATGCAAACAACCTCAGCGGTATAGTTCGCTGGAGCTATCTGTTTTGTTTTTTTTCTTGATACGATTTATTTTAAAATCTCAAACATTTAGTACAGACAAAGAACGATAAATTTTAAAGCATAAAATATACATCGCCATTTTGATCTAATACTTCAGTGTTCATTATTAATAAATAAAATTGTGTTTAGAAGATTATGCACACTAATTTCTTCGACTTTCTTTTCTCTGTTTTTTTTTTTTTCTCACATTGACGCGCAATATCAAGTTTCGTTCAAATCGGGCAACAAAAAAAATTATTAAAAAATCATATCTTCTTTTTTTATGAAATGATTTTTTTTAATCAACAGCTGTCACAACGGGAACCCATCAGGTTCACGGGTCGTCTAGTATTTAATAAAGTTGTGTATGAGTTATGACAAAACTTGGTGGATGAGTTGGGTAGATGACAGGAACAAGCTGATTAGATTTTGGTTTAGGTCTGGATGCAGATTCGACCTATCAGTGGGATCCCAAACATAAACTGTTCATCTTGGCGAAGGTATGCGCTCTACCGAGTGCTGTTCTAATGATTTCTGTGGTCATGGGATCGATGACGATTGCTTTTGAGTGTGTGGGTAAATTGTCAGTGGCCACATCACTTATACCACCATCATTTTTTTTCTTATAACTCAATGGCTTTTGAATGTAGTGGGAGCTACGTTCTCACAAATCAAAATTGTGAAGAGGTTTGAAGGAACACGCTCAGTATTTGTCAATAATTATTAGAAGAATTCATGGAATATATTTTGTCCATTTTCTGCATAAATAAGCATATATTAGTCAAGATAAGTTATCAGTTGGCAATCCTTCCTTCCCATTCAGTATCGGTCAGTAGTTAGTAAGACCCCAGAGCGCACATACCGTTGGCAGATATGTCCATGTACTTTAACACCCCCGTTTCCTTTGAATCCAGGAACTCCAAAGCATTGATCACAGCTTCAGGGTTCTTTTCCTGTTCCGACTTGCTAATTGATGCAGAATCTAAACGTTGTATCCACTGTGTTGGCATCCCCTGCAAGCACACAAGCGGTCATTCTAGATTATATAGAGAGTGGTGAGCATGTAAATGAAGGATGTAGCATTCAGAGCAAGGTGGGCATTCATAGAGCAAGGTGGGCATTCATAGAGCAAGGTGGGGAAGGTGACATTCATAGAGCAAGGTGGGCATTCATAGAGCAAGGTGGGCATTCATAGAGCAAGGTGGACATTCATAGAGGAAAAGGTGAGACATTCCATAGAGCAGGTGGAATCATAGAAGTGCATTATAGAGCAAGCGTGGACATTCAATAGGAGCAAAGGTGACATTCATAGAGCAAGGTGGACATTATAGAGCAAGGTGGCACAAAGGTGGGCATTCATAGAGCAAGGTGGACATTCATAGAGCAAGGTGGACATTCATAGAGCAAGGTGGACAGACCGTAAACTCTCCTGTAACTCGATCAAAGCCCACGTGCATCACGTGAATGACTTGGGACGGTGAAGAAATGTCCATCGGGACCACAGGCTTGCCTTGGAATAAGCAGAATCAGGCAAACGAACATGAGTGTTACTTGGAATTTATACACCACAATACCTTGCGATCAAGAAAACCTATTTGTATCCTCTTACAATTGTGATCTTCCTACTTGTGCATACATCATGTATACAATTAAGATTTTTTTTTTTAATCTCTTTTAAGGAGAGACAATACCTATGTCAAGGTGTATATTAATATTTGTGTATCTTTGATGGTACCTTTTTTAAAACACATTAATAATAAAAAATAATGATACCATTCCTTTCGCACAGAAAAGGTGCATAGGGCTGTCAAGGCAGTTTCATTGACAAGGAGTGCAGTTCTGGACGGGTCACCACTGACGCGGGTTACCACGAATGGTTATTACCCCAGTACACTGGTACTCACTTCACTGACCTCAGAAGGATGACAGGCTGAGTCAACCCCACCTGGTGTTGATTCAATGACCGACAATGGCTCAAACTCAGGACCCTGAGGTCCCAAGCCAGCCACCTTGACCACTAAGCCAAACACCAGGCTCTAAAAACAAAACACATTGCTCTCAAGTAATCTCATTTACTCTGGATTCTGACTGACTTACGATCCCTGGTTCGTGTAAGCTGTTTTTGCTCCTTAGTGATGACTTCTGTTAATCTGAATAGAGATTGCCGAACCCGTGAAAATCACCTCTCCCTCTCAACTGGAATAAACTGAGCTCTCTTAGCACCTGCTCACTCTTTCGATGTGCTTTCTGTCTTTACTCGGTGAGTATTGTGATCAACACATCTGTCCGTTTGTCAGGAGAAGAAGTACAATATGAGCAGCTGGTGGAGCCAAATTTTGCACAAAATTTTGCACAAATTTTGCACAAATTGTACACACAGGTGCAATTATCCAATACTCATGCACCGGCCTATGGCAGCGATGCGAGTAAATATAGTCCCATAGTAAATTTAATTTTATATTGTTCCTTGTGAGCTCAAAGTCGAACTCATCCTAGACATTCACAATATGACGCTCCAATGCCAAATTTGGCAATTCTAACTGCCCTCCTCCATTTATGCTGCTGACAAACACACAAAAAAAACAACAGACGGGATCATCGTAATACTCACGTGCTCGGCCTACAGCCAGGGCGTGAAAAATAAGTCATTAATAACATAATTAGTTATACATTGCAGTGTAGCTCCTCTTGATGACAAACTAACCTGGTGATAATGCGGTGACAGCATTGAGGTGTCATTGCAAGGGTGCATATCAATAAAGTGGAATTCGATTTCACAGCTAGTCCAGTAGCCTGTGTTTAATATGACATTATCTATTAGTAATTGCCCAAAAGCTTGTGCAATTAAAAAAAAAAAAAAACACGGAGCATGGAATATGTGTAGGAATGGGAATGAAATTTCAAAAATGGAAATAAAAGATTGGATTGAGAGTAAAAAAATGATTCTTTTTCTTGTTGTTGGCAACTGATATCCACTCTCCACCATATTAAACATAACATATGATTGTCGTTAGTGCGATTATCTTGTGGCATCATGGGACAGGTAAGGGCTGGCAGGATGGCCTAGAAAGGGAGGGCTGGCAGGATGGCCTAGATAGGTAAGGGCTGAGGCAGGATGGCTAGATATAAGGTAAGGGCTGGCAGGATTGCCTAGATAAGGTAAGGGCTGGCAGGATTGCCATAGATAGGTAAGGGCTGGCAGGATGCCTAGAATAGGTAAGGGCTGGCAGGATTGCCTAGATAGGTAAGGGCTGGCAGGATGGCCTAGATAGGTAAGGGTGGCAGGATGGCCGAGATAGTAAAGGCTGGCAGGATGGCCTAGAAAGGGAGGGCTGGCAGGATGGCCTAGATAGGTAAGGGCTGGCAGGATGGCCGAGATAGGTAAGGGCTGGCAGGATGGCCTAGATAGGTAAGGGCTGGCAGGATGGCCTAGATAGGTAAGGGCTGGCAGGATGGCCGATAATAGGTAAGGCTGGCAGGATGGCCTAAAAGGAAGGGTGGCAGGATGGCTGATAGGTAAGGGCTGGCAGGATGCCGAGATAGGTAAGGGCTGGCAGGATGCCTAGATAGGTAAGGCTGGCAGGATGGCCGAGATAGGTAAGGGCTGGCAGGATGGCTAGATAGGTATAGGGCTGGCAGGATGGCTAGATAGGTAAGGGCTGGCAGGATGGCGAGATAGGTAAAGGCTGGCAGGATGGCCTAGAAAGGGAAGGGCTGGCAGGATGGCCAGATAGGTAAGGGCTGGCAGGATGCCATAGATAGGTAAGGGCTGGCAGATGGCCTAGATAGGTAAGGCTGGAGGATGGCGAGATAGGTAAGGGCTGGCAGGATGGCCTAGAAAGGGAAGGGCTGGCAGGATGGCCTAGATAGGTAAGGGCTGAGCAGGAGGCCGAGATAGGTAAGGGCTGGCAGGATTGCCTAGATAGGTAAGGGCTGGCAGGATGGCCGAGATAGTAAGGCTGGCAGGTGGCCTAGATAGGTTAGGGCTGGCAGGATGGCTAGATAGGTAAGGCTGGCAGGATGGCTAGAAAGGTAAGGCTGGCAGGATGGCCTAGATAAAGAAGTAAGAGGCTGGCAGATGGCCTAAATAGGTAAGGGTGGCAAGATGGCCTAAATAGGTAGGGCTGGCAGGATTAGCCTAGATAGGTTAGGGCTGGCAGGATGGCGCTAAATAGGTTAGGGCGTGGCAGGATGGCCCATAGATAGGTAAGGGCTGGCAGGATGGCCGAGATAGGTTAGGGCTGGCAGGATGGCCGAGATAGGTTAGCGCTGGCAGGATGGCCTAGATAGGTTAGCGCTGGCAGGATGGCCGAGATAGGTAAGGGCTGACAGGATGGCCAAGATAGGTTAGGGGTGGCCGGATGGCCTAGACAGGTTAGGGCTGGCAGGATGGCCTAGACAGGTAAGGGCTGGCAGGATGGCCTAGATAGGTTAGCGCTGGCAGGATGGCCGAGATAGGTAAGGGCTGGCAGGATGGCCTTGATAGGTTAGGGTTAGCAGGATGGCCGAGATAGGTGAGGGCTGGCCGGATGGCCTATATAGGTAAGGGCTGGCAGGATGGCCTCGATGTGTGTACACTTGCCTCTAAGCTATCTAATCTGGGTTCAAATCTTGGTCTGGCTATAAAGTGTCATCCCAGTGTTTCACAAGCAGGGTGATTCATTGATGAGTGTGCCCTCCTTGGATGGATGTTAAACTGGGTGTCCCATCTGCTGGCATTAGATGGTGGATGTTAAAGATCTCATGGAGTCTTTAGTGAAAAGGAGGTAAGTTATAGCTGGCAACTGGAAGAAATTACCAATTCCTAGTCCAAACTACAGAGAGCACTGCATCAGCTGCACAGCCATTTGATGCAAACCAGCAGTAACTTGTTGCACATGAAATGGTGAGCACTACAAACTTTTGTTTCTCTTGGACTTTGTGAACAGTACATGATGAAACAAACTAACATCATATTATGAACTATATAAGTTCATCGAACATCTTACCCCGCACAGTCCTCAGAAAAAGGACATGGGAAGGGTCTTTCCCACTTTTGCTTTGCGTTTCCGAGCACGATCTATATTAGCTTTGTTCATGAACTTTTTGAATAACAGGCGCGATGACAACCATATAGCCAGCCTGGTATTGGCTTCCTGGTTAGGCTGACTGGCTTAGGATCTTAGGGTCCTGAGTTTGAGCCCTGTTGGCTGTTGAGTCAACATCAGGTGGGGTTGACTCAGCTTGTTATCCTTCTGAGGTTGGCAAAATGAGTACCAGTGTACTGGTATAGGGGTACAGCATCAGCGGCATAGTCGTGCCCCAGCAAAATGATAGCTACCCAGCAGACACGCTGCCATATGTAAGAAGAAGAAAACAACCATATGAAGTCGATGGGTTAAACGGAACAGTCTCTTGCTGGAACTTCTGCCAACTCTTCTTGGAGAAGCTATCAATTTTGGAATTATTTTTGAGAAAAAGATGCACTTAAATAGATCTTTTGGACGAAGCAAGCTCGTTATTGCATCACGAGGTGCAACAATTTTTGTTTGAATCTCACTGTTACTCCGCGCTCAGAGCGCACAGCAAATTTGATTGGTCAAGGCAGCATACATTTTTTGCCAAAGTATGACTAAACTGAAGGTTTTTGGAAATGCAAACAAGGCAATTTGTGTTAAACATTGTTCAAATAAATAATTCAATTTAAATGAAATAAAAGATTTAAAGGCTGTAGAAAAAAAACAAAAAACCCCCCACAAACATTGAACCAGAAGTTTTCCGCCGTTGACGTACCCTCTTTCACACCACCTTATTTAACACATTAAATTAGTTGTTCATGCTTGTTGTTTGTGTCTTTTGTAACTTTCCTAAAAACAGTAAGTTTCCTGTTTTGAATGATTTTCAATTTTTGACTGCCAGACAGACTGAAGCAATTGCTTTACCAAGCCGCCGTGTGCATACGTGCTCAGGATGACACGCCGTACAATTTGCCTAATTCAAAGCCAAAGTACTGCTAAACTGCAAGTTCTTGTTCCGATTCATCCTCTACAGTCTTCAAAATAAAATATTCAATTGAAATTAAATAGTTCCTTGATCACAGAAATAGAGTGACAGACAGACAAATTGAACAAATTCCTTAACCCCGTTTTGTGATATGTGTGTGGGGTAATAATACTCAAAATTAGGGGTTGTTATGGATTTGGTACATTTATAATTTTGCATTCAGGA
>CM068960.1:41588832-41600123 GCA_035128595.1 Eptatretus atami | reverse complement strand
CTTGATAAAAAGTACAGGGACCATTACTAATGTCAGTGCACTGCATGTAATATCCAACGGTACAAGTTCCTCCATGAGCCTAAATAGACTATAAAAAAAACAAAGTAATTTTAATAATTAAGTGTATTTTTATTAAATTGTTTTCTCAAGGATCTGGCTGTTTTGGCTGAGTGATTAAAGACTTGTTTCTTTCTGAACCGCCTAGTGTGGATTTTATTCCCATAGATTGCTCATTCTCACTAACCCAGACACCAGAGACCAGCAGCAGACCAGAGACTATCAGAGCCTACTACGCCCAGACCTTACCACGACCCCCCCCTTTGGCCAGCTGGGCACCAGCCGATCTGGCACTAGCTAGGCGGGGGCACAGGCCCCGTTAGCATAGCTAGACCGGCTTCCATGCAACGGGCGACCCGGACGGTGCGGTAAGTCCTCATGGGGCCTGTGGAATGGATTAGTTAGAGGGATTGTAGCCAGATTTAGGATGGGAGATGGAATTATTTTGGAGACAGTGACAGACTGTGGATGTGTAGAGGGACGTAGCTTAGCTACGTAGTGTTAAAAGGAGCGTGCTATAGTGTAAGAGACGACGTGGGAGCACGAGGTAGTTAGGGGATGTAGTGAGCAGGATGCAGAGTTCGGCGATGTGTGAGAGTTGAAGAGAGTGGAAAATGTACTTGGTGAGTGAGTGATGCCAGCGGGTCTGTGTCTATGGAGCGAATGGGAATGCATGGTGCGATGAAGTGATTGGGGGGAGGAGTGATTCCCGCCCAAGGGACCCCGGGGTCAGTGTAGAGTGAGTTAGCTGGTTAGTTAAATTGCACAAAATGGAGGTCGTTTTTGCTGTTGGTGGGGTGTAGGCTCGAACCCATTTTGGAGGGTGCAGGAGCCCTGTTGACGGCTGGAGCGTGGCTGCGAAAGGTGAGTATCGCTGAGTGGGTACCCCGGACCGGGCTAGTCGGCCGTTGTAGGCCAAGGGCCCATGGGGGGCCGGTAGCGTAGTGGGCACAGGTGCGCCTGCATGATGCGGGGGCCGCGGGCGCCGTTAGCCACGTGGGAAGTGTTGTGGGCACGGGTGACCTCGGAAAGGGGCCCGGAAGCCAGCCTGCCACGTGAGCCTTTCAGGGGAGTCGCCAGGGAGGCACTCCCTGGTGTTTAGGGAGCTGGTAGGCTCGGAGGCAGTGTAGTGCCCGGGGGTGCCATAGCTGGAGAATCGGCAGAGGGTAGTGCCTCAAGGGACCACGCGTCCCAGCCATGAGCCGTGCAAGGGCACGAGGGAAAATTAGAGGGGAGGCCCGAAATTTGAGAGGACACCAACACAGGCGACGGGAATCTGGGGTGTTAGAACCAATAGATTAAGCGAGAGGCGCTTGTTGAAAGGCCCCGGGGTAGTTTTAACAGTTAAATGGTTAGGGTAGATAGGAAGTGTACCCTCCGCACCATCCATCCCTTCGCTCTCGTTGTGGGCCGCTGGACCCACTTTGGGTTAGATCGCTGAAGTCTGGGGAGGCCATCCTGAGGCTTCGTTGGGCCTCGACACATGACGCTAGCTCTCCCTCATTCCCCTCCAGGAAGGAACGTAGGGGTTGGGAGTAGGCTAGGGGACGATAGGTTAGCCGAACAAGGACTATAAAGGGGGTTAGGGACGAATGATAGGGAAAGTAAGGATAACATAAAAAACAACAAAAAAATTAGTTGGGGCTAAATTGGGTTTTTTTAGAAATTAAGGGAGTGGGTAGGTACAGTGACAGGCAAAAAGCGATAGGTTGGGAGGGAGACATAGGTAGGTCCGAGCCCGCCTTCTGAGTGCCAGCACCACCGCACTCCTTCCATCAAACTGCACTGCACGGCAAGAGGCCGGCCAACTTCATCGGCGTTGTTTTGCTGCGAGGCCTGTACGGCCAGATCGTCTGCAGCTGTGTTACTTCCAGGCCTGTACCGGTCAGCTCCACTGCCGGCTGTCTTTGCTTCAAGGCCTGTGCCGCCAGTTTCATCTGCCGGCTGTTTTTTGCTTACAGCGGCCCTGTTTTGCCATGCCTTGCCTGCTGCCTTTGCTTTGGCCCATACCCACTGCCCCTGTTCACCAGCCACGTTCAATTTTGCTTTCCCCGCCCCTTGTTCAAGTGCCATGTACGCCGGATCGTCGCAACAGTTTGCAAGCTGCAAGAACTGTCCTGTTGGCAGCTACAACACGGGCCTGCAGTGGCGGCCCGTGCGCCGGTTCACGGTTGACTTTGTTTTGCTCCTGCAGAGTCCATTGATCCGGGCCATGTTTAGTGTAAATTACAAGGTTAAGTGTTAAGTTGTATTGTAAATATGAGTGCGCCCCCGGCATGTATGTCTTAGCGCCGGCAATTTTATTTAAGTCGTCCGTGTGAGTGAGTTTGTTTAGTTAGTTACTCAGCCCTAGGTTATTTATTTTGGGGACACGAATACCATGAATGTCGCACTCAGGGATCTGAAGGTAAAACGTACAGGGAGAACTACACATGATGGCACACGAGAATTTGCGACTTGGACGAGTCTGTAAAAAGTGGAGGGGTAGTGTTACGGCTGTGGAAATTCGCATTACACCATGAAGGGCCTGTAGGTGAGATATCTCTAAGTACATGTGTAATTAGCGCCCAAACCCGTTGTTTAGAGGGAATTAATGTGATTCATTCGGGCTGCGACGCTTTGAGTCAGTCGTTTTTCTTTTCTATCTTTTATTTCAAACACACAACATTCAACAACCACGCCATCCCCATCACAGCGCCAACCACACTGCCACCACGCCACCTCCACCATCTACGCTACTACATCTTCGCCACTACGAACGGCAAACAAAGGCGCCGAGGAGGAACTGCGAGGATGCGCAGGTTCCCCGCCTTTTCTTCCGTTTACTTCCCCGGCTTTGGATTGGCGGAAGAGCGATGCAGGTCAAAGGTCAAAGTGAGAAAGGTGGGGCCTCTTTTTGGGGGAATAATGCTCTGGCTCCAAGCCAAAAACTGACTCCCTCGGCCCCGGGACGGAGCGGGGTGGAGGGAAAGCGTGAGGGCACGCCCCCTTCGAGAAGCTTCTCCAAGAAGCTCGAAGGGAGGCGGCCGAAAACGGGGCGGCGGACGAAGGGCGGAGTCCCGCGCGATAAAAGACGGACACGGGCGGAGCGCCCTTGGTGGTGCTCTTGCTCTCTTCCGTCTCTTTCCTGTCTTCCGGCTCGCTCTTTCCTTTTCTCTTCGTGGTGGCCGCTGGCCTGGTCTTCTGTGGGCGGGTCCTGAGACCCCCGCTGGCGGGACGGAGCGTCTGCCATTCCACACACCGCGACCTCGAGCAACTACGTTTCCCCCCCCCCCCTTCTATCCGCGCTGGGATAGCACGCGAAACTCCGTCCGTGGCATCGAGCGGCCAACACGTGCCGGCGCGAGGCACGCCGGAGAGGACTCGCCTACCACGCCAGGGCACGGAGTCGCGGCCAGCGCGACCACGCCGACGGTCGCGGGAGAGGACTCACCAGCCAAAGGGAAGTCACCATTTTCTTTCGGTTTTTGTATGGATCTGTGTGCGCCATGTCTTGTTAAGTAGAACTGTTCAAGTGTTGCCATGTGTCGGTCTTATTCGGTTGTAGCTCTGCGTCGTCGTTGCTTTTGTTTGGGTTGATATATGTGCATTTTGACTGTATATGTGTGCTTTCCGTGTGCCGGGAAATAAATGTGCTTTTGTGAACTGTTTTTCCCGTTTCGCTTCGTCTTTTCTCCATTGACTCCCCATCCTGCTTCACGTAAAGGGTTCATAGCGGGTGTCAAGATCCAGTAATTAATCTGAAACCGTCGAGGTCGACGATAACACCCTCGATTAACCCGGAGTACGGAACGGGCCGCCCAAGCGGCTCGTGTCCGGAGTCGACCTGTGGCGAGTACGATCGCCCGGTTTACCATCCGCGTGGGTACTTAGGTAGGTCGAGTTTGGCGAACACACCCTATCCTACGCGGGTGGCCGATTGGCACGATTGTGGTGAGGTCGAAAAGCCCACCCGTGACTGGCTCGGGCGATAGTTCCCGGAGGGTCACGACTGAATTGTCCGTCCGGTGGGCGACGCGGTCGCGATTCGGTGACGTGGCCGTCCGCACGCGAATTCGCAACAATATAGTATATATGCATATATATGCTATAAAAGTGAATTTCTATGTTTATATATACTTCAAAAACTAAAAAAATACTTAACCAAATCCAATCAAATTCTGCATGTCACCTCAGTGTCAGAACCCTAAGTATGGTTTGTCTGGGTAGCATATCTGGGGGAGAGTTCAAGGTGATTGGGAAGACCCCAATTCTCTCCATAAATCAATGCATATCATATTGTGCCACCTATTGGTAGCCGGCATTATAAATCGTCTTCTTATGCAAAGAAAGTTGAAAACTTGATAATATGCATTCATGTGAAGTTGAAATCGGAGTGAGAAGAATTTAAAGTTTTCAAAATGTTTCATTTCACTCATTTTAAAAGAGGTTCAATCAAAAGCATCCAATACTGAGCTTCGCAGCAAAGCGGAAGTGATTTTGCTAGCGCCATATAGAAGCAGCAAGGATGGTTGATGAAGGTGATGTTAGCTGACTTCCAAGCAGATTAGTAGAGTTCCCAACAATAGGGTCCCGTGACCGTTTTTCCGGGACCAAGGTTTGAAGGTATTTTAGTCAATTTGAGGGTGCTGATTAAAATGAGCTGGGG
This sequence comes from Eptatretus atami, assembly GCA_035128595.1. Classification (NCBI taxonomy): domain Eukaryota; kingdom Metazoa; phylum Chordata; class Myxini; order Myxiniformes; family Myxinidae; genus Eptatretus; species Eptatretus atami. The sequence continues at coordinate 41,595,418 of CM068960.1, read as the reverse complement.
TGTACCTCGTGAAAATGTGGGCTAACTCGGCCAGATGCGAAATTCAAAATGGCCACCATGCTACTTCCAGTATATCAAAAATTGCATATCTTTGGTTCTACATGTCCGATTTTATGATTTTGGGTCAAAATATATGTTTTGAAGGTCAAGGATGTCATATATTACCATTCCAGATTGTTATATTTAAGGGTTAAGTCACAAAATATGAATATAACTTTCGGGGGCCAAATCCAAGATTGTCGTTGAGTAACATCTGGAAAATAGTAAAAAATCAATTTTCTTCTCATAATATATTGGCAGTGAATCTTTTCATGCAAGTAAATGTTTGTTTATATGTGGAGTGCACAACAAATTGAGACAAGAAGAGAAGGACGCAATCATTGTCTTTATTTTCAGAACATGATGTGTACATAATATCAATTTCTCAACTTTTACACTGTTCAGGTAGGTTATACCATTCTTTTGTATGTCCCTCCTGTACTTTATCTAGAACAGTAATATGATGAAAGAATATCAACATTCCTTCATTTTTCTGCAGAGCAAACAGTGTTTCAATTAAAAAATGAAAAAAACATGAATTATCTGAATTCCCGGCAATTGACGCTTTCCCGGTAGTATTCTTGTAATTTGCATTGACCAAAGTTTGATGTACGTCCAAACTGTCTTTTATCTAAGACAGTCATAATAAAATAATATAACAATCTCTTATATTTTGACTATGCAATGTTTTTACAGTTGTAAATTAAATGAAATGAAATCTCCATTGAAACACATACATGGAATCCTTCAGTCACTATCTGAGTCGCTGGCTCCAGAGTCACAAACTTCATCATTACTTTCAGCCTCATCATCGTGCAACAATGTCTGTTCTTGTTCAACCAAGTCATGTAAACTTCTTGGGAGTGCATCATGGGTATACCTCACTGACACACATCTACCGTCTTTCATTGTCCATCCATGGTTGGTGGGATTTGGGGGTGCATCCGGCTTGTCATAGTTTAGTTGAATGTAAACTTGGTAGTAACTCCGTCACATGCAGATTGTGAGAATCTGGATCTGGTGGGATGCGGGACGTGGACTTGTTTTTCATCTGACCCCACTTCCGTGCTCTGGCTTCACCTAACGTTTTACTGATTGTGTCATTATAGATGTGTCTAATAGTGAATGTGGCCATTTGCTGAAGCACCTTCTGTGTCACTGGAAGTGTTTTTGCCAACATCTTTCAAAAGATTGCGTGCCTCCTGAGTTGCTGATCCTTTTTTATAAACTGTGTTTTTCCCATGTCCATAGAAGCCAGATTTTTATCAGATCCACTATGGATGTGTAATGGGATTAATATTTCAGCTACATCATCAGAGCAAAGGTCTCTGCAGCTGATGATTTTGTCTTTCCGTTTGATAGCAAGGGTGCCCTCCAGTTGATGTGCAACATATGCAGAAAGAATCACTACATCTGTGTCCTCGGCATCAATCACGACTGTCTCCATTTTTCCTGCTTTTTGGATTTGCGAATAGATGAAGAACAGCATTGTGTCCGCCTCAATGTGACTACATTCAAATTCTTCCATCCTTTCTCCGGAGGAGATGTTCCAACAATTTTGCCTGATGGAGTAAACAAAGTCAATTTCTCTATGATTCTTTACAAGCTTGGTGAACTCATCCTTTAGAAACTTTTGAAGCCTTTGTTTGTTTCCCTAATCGCTGAACAGCACCTGGGAAGTTCTTTGTGGCAGAAACCTATCTGATGTTTTCATGTACACATTCTCGGACCCATCTCTATATGCTGTCGTGGATTTACGACGCTCATGCTCACTGTCTTTGATGGAATTTTCCACACCATAGGCATCATTTACAAAAACAATCTGGCTTGCATGCCCATTACACTTTATGAAATATTAATCCCATTACACATCCATAGTGGATCTGATACAACATCTGGCTTCTATGGACATGGGAAAAACACAGTTTATGAAAAAGGAACAGGAACTCAGGAGGCACGCAATCTTTTGAAAGATGTTGGCAAAACACTTCCAGTGACACAAGAGGTGCTTCAGCAAATGGCCACATTACTATTAGACACATCTATAATGACACAATCAGTAAAACGTTAGGTGAAGCCAGAGCACGGAAGTGGGGTCAGATGAAAAACAAGTCCACTCCCGCATCCCACCAGATGCAGATTCTCACAATCTGCATGTGACGCGAGTTAACTACCAAGTTTACATTCAACTAAACTATGACAACCGGATGCACCCCCAAATCCCACCAACCATGGATGGACAATGAAAGACGGTAGATGTGTGTCAGTGAGGTATACCCATGATGCACTCCAAGAAGTTTACATGACTTGGTTGAACAAAACAGACATTGTTGCACGATGATGAGGCTGAAAGTAATATGAAGTTTGTGACTCTGGAGCCAGCGACTCAGATAGTGACTGAAGGATTCCATGTATGTGTTTCAATGGAGATGTCATTTTAATTAATTTACAACTGTAAAAACATTGCCACAGTCAAAATATAAGAGATGTTAATATTATTTTATTATGACTGTCTTAGATAAAAGACAGTTGGACAGTACATCAAACTTTGGTCAATGCAAATTACAAGAATACTTACCGGGAAAGCGTCAATTGCCGGGAATTCAGATAATTCATGTTTTATTTCCTTTTTCCATTGAAACACTGTTGCTCTACAGACAAAATGAAGGAATGTTGATATTCTTTCATCATATTACTGTTCTAGATAAAGTACAGGAGGGACATACAAAAGAATGGTATAACCTACCTGAACAGTGTAAAAGTTGAGAAATTGATATTATGTACACATCATGTTCTGAAAATAAAGACAATGATTGCGTCCTTCTCTTCTGTCTCAATTTGTTGTGCACTCCCACATATAAACAAACATTTACTTGCATGAAAAGATTCACTGCCAATAATATTATGAGAAGAAAATTGATTTTTTACTATTTTCCAGATGTTACTCGACGACAATCTTGGATTTGGCCCCCGAAAAGTTATATTTCATATTTTGTGACTTAACCCTTAATATATAACAATCTGGAATGGTAATATATGACATCCTTGACCTTCAAAACATATATTTTGACCCAAAAATCATAAAAATCGGACATGTAGAACCAAAGATATGCAATTTTTGATATACTGGAGTAGCATGGCGGGCATTTTGAATTTTGCATCTGGCCGAGTTAGCCCACATTTTCACGAGGTTCACCCCAGCTCATTTTAATCAGCACCCTCAAATTGACTAAAATAACCTTCAAACCTTGGTCCTGGAAAAACGGTCACGGGACCCTATTGTGGAACTCTACGAGATGGAAGATGTACACTGGAAAATATAGTGAATAAAGCAGAATGTTGGTGAAGTAATGTACAACATGGAGTCTTTTGATGAGATCTGTCCACAAAGACAGGTAAGAATGCCTAGTGTGTGTGTGTGTGTGTGTTGTGTGTGTATATATATATATATACTCATGTATATGAGGTGAGCATATTTCGATACATAATAAATATATAGGGTCTTAATGCAATAACCTAGTTAGTCATAGATTGTGCTTAATACCTGCTGTGGTCACAGTGTTAACTAGAACGGCATACCTCCACCAGGCTGAACAGTTTATGTTTTTATCTCTTCTAATAAGCCAGATCTGCATCAGACCCTTAACCAAAATCAAATAGGTTCATTCATGTCACCTACCGAACTCATCCACCGAGTTTTGTCATAACTTGTGCACAACCTTTTGAAATATCATGCAATATATCGTTTTGGTCCCATTTATCAATGATGAAGAATCACTTTTAAAAAATATATTAAACAATTCTTGCATCTGGTCCAGATCTTCACCAAAATCTAATCAGTTTGTCCTCGTCACACACCCAACCTGTCTCCATAGTTTTGTTCGAATCTGTCCACAAACAGACAGACAGACAAGATGGGTGAAAGCATAACCTCCACCCACTTTTAGTGGCGGAGATAATTAAACAAAGTGGAAAAAAAATTTCATAGTTCCTGTTAAATACAAGTATTTACGGTGCTAGTCTCACATTGTTATAAAAACTCAATTACACACCCTTGTTTGCTTTACAAATAGTTTCTCACTGTGTATATTATATAGAAGACTAAAGTAAAGTTATATCTCAACTATGAACGTTTCTTTTGTCAGAGAAAATTAAAATTCATAATCATACATACAAAATCAAATAATGTCATCAAACATGGAGTGGATGCCCTCCATAAGTTGAACTGGTTATGCTGTGCTGTGGATTATATCCAAATCACCTCAACTGTTGGAATGGATTTGGATGTAATCTGACACAGGACAGCTTGCCAGCTCAATTGTTTTTGGAAGAGGGGGTCCACTCCTTGCTGTGATGACCAGTGAGCTAGAAACACATCTGTGGGTTAATTGCTTTTCCCAGGTAGGATGGGGGTGGTGGGGGGTCTTTGCTAAAAAGGATTCTCAGGCCTTCAGGTGAACTGACACGCTTGGTAGCAGTGTAGCAGTTGAAAATGCATTCAGCGGTGAGCTGCATCTTTCACAGGCTGCAAATTTTCAAAAGTTCCACTAACTGTAACTTCTTTCCTGGCTGGAATTCAGAAACCTTGTTCACCGTATAATGGATGCATAAACAGGGTGGATGTGTGGCAGGTGCAAGCCCTTGTTGGTCAGAACCTTTGAAGCAAGTGCTAGTGTGGCATATTTGCTCTCTCCTAACAGTTAAGAGTAGATATTTGGAGATATTTGTATAATGAACCAATATTTGACCAAATTGGTTTTCCTTCATCACGGTACACTCTAAATCTGGAAACAGCCAACAGAGACTTTTTACAGATTAGTATTTAACAGGAAATGTCAGTTGCATAACTTGTGACATCGAGAATGGGAACCACAGAGAGTGCAGATGAAAAACAGGGAAGACGGCTCATTGATTTAGCTCGAGTTGACTGATTATGTGGCGCAGTAGTTGTCCAGATGGAAATGGTGGACAAAATCCCAACCCCGCCTCTTAAACACACAACACACACACACACACACACACACACACACACACCAAGGTTCTCAGTTTGGGGTCACCAGTCTCAGTGAGGAAAAGGGCTTTGCTTTGCTCTCCACTAAAACTAAGGTGAGATGAGCTAGCTCAACCATCCCAGCTGAAGAATACTTGTATTTTCCAACTCCAAACGGCAGATCCAAAACAAAGACAAGTCTGCTAAGCAGAATCAGCAAGTATGCCATTTTGTAAATAGCCAAGTCAAGTTCAGCTAATTAACTTTTCAATACTGTCCGGTAGAGAAGGAGAGGTAGGTGCGGGGCACGAGACGCAGCAAGAAACTCAAAATCCTCACTGACAAAGACAAGAAAGAGCAAAGGGAAAAAATTCTAATTCGATAAAGAAAGGAGGAGTGAGAAATCAAGTGAAGCCAAAGCAGGAAGGGTGGGGGACAACAAGAAAAACCAGCATAGATAAATGTATTTTGGACTTCCTGGATAAAATTTACACAATCAGTGGGTTCACCACTTCTGTAAGGACACTTCATACCTCTCTCGATTCATTTTGTTCCTGCATAAAACTATGGGAAAAGTTTTCAAGTCGTGATATTTTGTCATTGTCTTATTAATCAATGAAAGTCAGGGACAGATTGAGGAAACTAAAGGAGCTGGGAAAATCAGGAGGGGGGGGGAGGTTGACCAATGGGGTTACACGTGGATGCTAAATACATTCTGATATTTAAACACAATTTTCCATAAATTAGCTCCCAAAGCATCACATTTACATCTGCTGTGTGCTCCTTAGAAAAATATTTGGGGGGGGGTAGGGGAGAGGCGGGAAGGATAAATCCCCACTCTGGCTCAACTCTATGTAGCATTTAAAAAACTTATCAGGATTTGAAGTCTTGGACTGCATGCGAAAGACCGAGTCGAATTAGGAAAGAGACCTACTGTTGGAAAACTTCCTGGTCCGTCTGGTTCGTCACCCCAATAATGTCTATTTGCATTTTCTCGTGTAGAAGAGTTTCATTCAAAGTTCAATGCTGTAAGTGGAATAATTTGCTACATGGATTCTCGACTTTAAAAGAACGTTGTACAGGGTGCGATCATTTTACAACTGTGTTACATAATGAGGGGTTGGGGGGGCTCTTCCAGCTCCAAAGTTGGCTCAAGAGCCTGATAAAAAGTACAGGGACCATTACTAATGTCAGTGCACTGCATGTAATATCCAACGGTACAAGTTCCTCCATGACCTAATAGACTATAAAAAAAACAAAGTAATTTTAATAATTAAGTGTATTTTATTAAATTGTTTTCTCAAGGATCTGGCTGTTTTTGGCTGAGTGATTAAAGACTTGTTTCTTTCTGAACCGCCTAGTGTGGATTTTATTCCCATAGATTGCTCATTCTCCACTAACCCACACTTGGCAAGCGTGGTGAATACACCAAAAACCTCTCGGCTTGAGTTGAGGAGGCCTTTGTCTTGCAGTGTATGGGCTGAAATAAGATGAAGTGGGTTTTGAGAGGGGGGGGGGGTAACAAGGTGAAGTTATCAGTATCACAGCTTCTTGTGC
>CM068960.1:41543283-41584837 GCA_035128595.1 Eptatretus atami | reverse complement strand
AAAAAAATTGGCTCTGTAATTTAGAAAAACTCGTTTATACGGCAAACGGCTCAGAAATCGGGTGTTATCAAATACATTTTACTTTGAAACTCACAAAGAGAAACCATGTAACCTTTGTAAGTCATGTACCACTATCTTGTAGCAACCTGCCAACTGTACATCCCGATCGGGACAGGAACTGTACCCCTATCGACTGTAGGGCACTTGGCAAGTGGCTTAAGCATTCAAACAAGCACTCCAATTGAATGGTTGATAAGGAACAGCTGGCCAGGCTGTGGCTGCATAACATAAAGGATCCCTTTAACTTTAAAGCCAGTCTTTAGGGCACATGCAGCAGTTAAAGAAATTAAATGAATTTGTTCAAAGAATGACTTTATCCACAAAAGAGTTCCTGTTTAACATCGAACAACCCTGGAGACATCGCATAGTTTAATCGCCCGTGTAATAAATAGTGCAAATAATCCGCCACGTTGCCTGCACATCTGTGCACATGTCACATGGCACATAGGTTCACGGTCTGCACAAATGTTATAACTTAATTTTAAAACGTCCGTTTTTCACCAGATTTGCTTTGATTCCTTGTGGAGAACCTCACAATATATAGACACAGATCTGGCAGATGCTATGGAGGACAGGACACGAGGTCAAGCAGTGGATGCATTAAATCATACAGCATCCCTTTAATGCCCATCTTGGTAATTAGAAATTTAATGCATTTACTTTGTGAAAAAGGAGTTTTTGGTGAGACTTTCACACAATTTGTTGCAGTCGAGTCTGATCACCCATTAAATTTTGTCCATGAAACCCAGGATACGCCTGAAGACTCCAGAGAGCGAGGTGGCTGCGGATCGCCTGATAAAGGATATAATTAAATAAGGCCATTAACTACCTTCAAAAGGGGTGTTTTAGTTAACTCAAACACACAATTTTCACTCATGCACTTCCTTGGCGGTCCCTCCGTATAATTGCAAAGTTTCAGGCTGATAGGTTTCATGGCTTTGGAGTGAAGACGAAGACGCCCACATTTATTAGTCGAGATGAATCAAGAACAACTTTCCCCAAATAAGTTGTTATCTCTTCAAGTTCTCTTCTAAAAGGAGTCTCTTTGCTCGCCCCGAGTGGAATTTAAAGAGAGGAAAAGTTGTTCAATTATCATTCCATCGGAGATGAATGTGTTATTACGGTGCCAATTAAGGGTCCTCAAAAGATGGACCGCAGGCATCATCAGTCCGACTCTCGAGCCAATCCGAATCACCCCTCAAAAGGCCTCTGGTGTTTATCCATTCAGGCCAACTTGATAAATGATAAACGAAATGATAAACAATGGAAGGGATTAATGCAGGAGGTGATTAAAGTTGAGATTCAAATCTATTTAACAAGGAAATCCGATGCAGGAGGAGGCCATTCGGCCCATCATGCCTACGCTATACGAACACACCAGGGGTGTGTTACGTTAGCAAGCGGCTTGCTATCGCTCGCCAAGTGGCTTGCTTGATTAAAAGCACTCAAGCAAGCACTCCAACGAAACGGTGTGCTTGGCACCACTCAACAACATGGCGGTCTCCATGTAAACATTGCCATGGTGGTAGAGTGAGTACTCATGATATGTCCAAGATACTTTCAAAAATAGGACTTGTATCGAAATGATGGAGAGCAGTGAATTTTTCCCCAAACAAGGATTAATGTTATGGGGGGGGGGTTGCATTTCATAGTTTAACTTAGTTTAAATCCTATAAATCACCACTCAACAAGCCTAGCAATCAAGAAATACGTACGTAACACACAGAACATAGAGAATTAGAAGGGCTCTCAGTAGAGAGCATACCTTCGCCCAGATTCGGATTCAGATCATCACCAAAATCGAATCAGTTCATCCTTGTCACACACCCAACCTGCCCACCAAATTTCATCCATATACGTGCACACCTTTTTGAGATATCCCCCACACAGACAGACAGACAAAGAAACAGACAGACAGGGGTGAAACAAAACCTCCATCCCCCTTCGGTGAGGGAGGTAAAAATACAATAAGGTAAACAAATTTAAAAACCCAAACAACTTTTAACCTTACTTACCATCACTTTCAACTACTTATAATGATAATTTAGCGGTCTTACACCTTGAAAAGTTGGCTGTTTGGGCGTGTTGGAGCTGGCTGGTGGAAGAGATGAGGAGTAAGGTCATCCGAGGAGAATGGAGATGCAAGGGGAGGGTCATCCACTTCCATCTCAACATCATCTGGAGGTACTGCTATGGCTGGTGGAAGAGATGAGGAGTAAGCTCATCCGAGGAGAATGGAGATGCAAGGGGAGGGTCGTCCACTTCCATCTCAACATCATCTGGAGGTGCTGCTATGGCTGTTTCAGCAGTTGCAATCTTCTTTTGGAGGTCAGATGGTCCTGCTTTTTCCGTGAATGCTTTGGGTTCCTTCACTTTTATAAAAGAATGTTTCCAACGTCGTCTGCTTACCCAAGTGCATTTTGGCATCATCAATTACTTTGTCGCGTGCTAAGCTGCTGTCCTTGATGCTTCATGCTACCTTTGCAGATCGATCTTGAAGGTTGTCATGAGCATTGAAAATCTCGATCATCTGCTCAGCGAGGTTAAAAACGGAGAGCACAACCTTGGTTGGAAGGCCCTTCTCTTATTTCAGCAGCCCGGGGTCGTCGTCATCATCCATACTTTCATCGTTGAACGCATGCTTGTTCTCGTTGATGAGTTTTCTCTGTATTAGAGTGCTGAGGCATTTCCTGGCCTTTTCTTCAAAAACTCTTGGGCATTCTTTAAAATAGTTTGAATGGTCATCATCGGTAACCCAAGATAGCGAGCGATATCAGCTGGTGGTTCGCCATTCTTATTTCGTTTTACTATGTCTACTTTGACAGTCACACTCCAACATTTCCACTAATGTGCAGGTCCACCCTTGTCTTTACCACGTTTACCACAGTACACAAAGATAAAAATACATGATGGCATTAAATCCAACACTGCATAGTGTGAGATCGAGTCTGGGAGGGAGAGGACACAGTGCATTGTGTGATGGAAGCTTGGAAGCTGCTACGCAAAGCATTGTGGAGTGTGACGCCTGGTAACTGGTCTTCCGTCCAATGGACAGTCACAAAGGGAATTATCGGTCCTTTTGGATGTATAATGAAAATGTCCCTAAGTAACTTATAGACGTACATGCGAAACAAAGTATAGCAGGGACACAGATGGCGGGGACCCCCTGTACTCGAACAAATTCTCTCTGTACCATCGTTTTCAGTTTACGTCGTGATCCTCCAGTGATAACTTCCACAAACATATTCATTGTGTTAGCAGCAGTTACAGAGTATGAAGAAGAGGCAAATGAAGATGAATAAATGGAGAATCAGAAGGAGGAGCCCACTGCCAAGCTTATCTATGGACCTACCATTGTGCATTTTGGGGAGGTGGAGGGGTTTTGTTTGTTTGTACATCTTGAAGAATTTGGATGAAAAGAAGCCTGGTGTTGGCTTAACGGTTAAGTTGGCTGGCTTAAGATCTTAGGGTCTTTAGTTTGAGCCCCTGTCATCCGTTGAAATAATACCAGGTGGGTTGACTGAGCTTGTCATCCTTCCAAGGTTGGCAAAGTGAGTACCAGCATACTGGCAACAGTGGCCAGATGTAAATGTGCTTCTAGAAAATGATGCAACGAGAAGCAACAAAAAGGGATGAAAAGTAGAAGTAACAATAAAAGTATGAAATGCATGTTTACATCTGGTTTTTGACCACAATAATAAACTTTGGCACCGAGAAGAAGTTCAAAATTAAAAGTGCCCCCTTTTGTTAAATTATTTCAAAGAAACATGGCAAAAGCGGTTGGATTAAGTGCTCAGAATGCACTACAGAAAAGTCTAAAATTAACATTTTGCAGGGGCTTGCCCAATCATCTCTATTGGCTTCGCAATTTGCACTTGCAATGTCCCACCCCCCCCCCTCCTTGCAATGTCCCCTCCCCCCCCCACCTTTAAGTAGCTATCAATGCCCATGGTGACAACTGTAAACCTCGTTACCTCTGCTGTATTGTTGATCCAAAGTAGTGACAATCTTCGCAAAGCCCTGCTTGGCCTCAAGGACTGCCTTTTCAGGATTGCTAGTGCCCTCCTTTGGGAAGCCCCAAGAAATGTACAGGTAAAAATTGGACCACTGGACCTGAAGCTTATCTGGGCCCTGTCCTAATGTTGGAACCAAAATTTGGTGGCATTCTAACGGGTGGATCTGGCGAAGAAGATTTTTAAAGGAATTAATGTGATTTTCCCAAAAGTTGACCAAGTCAGCCATTTTGACACATTTCTGGTCACGTGATCCACATAACTTCCACAATATAATTAACATCCCTTCCCTACCATAATGTTGCAACCCAAATTTGTTAGCATTCTGACAGGTGGGTCTGGAGAAGAAGATTTTGGAAGGAATTTGCGTGACCGCCATTTTGGCACACTTCCAGTCACGTGATCAACATGGCCTCCGCAATTTAACACAAGGACCTTGTCAGAATGTGACCCAAATTTGGTAGGATTCTGACTGGTGGGTCTGGAGGATAAAATTTTTGAAGGAATTTATGCAATTTTCACAAAGATTAACTAAGTCGGCCATTTTGACACACTTCCAGTCACGTTATCTGAATAACTTCGGCAATTTAACATCCTACCCTGGCCTAATGTTGTCACCCAAATTTGGTAGCATTCTAACTGGTGGGTGTGGAAAAGAACATTTTGAAGAAATTTACTAAGTTGGCCATTTTGACATACTTAAAGTCATGTGACCAGAATGAGCTTTGCAATTCCTTTACCAATCAAGAGAGGAACGTCGCTGCAAAATTTCAGCTGGATCGGCCCAGCAGTTTGGCCGGAGAAGTCGAAAGAGGAGACGGACGGATGGACGGCACGCGATGACAACACCTTATCTGGAATGTAAATTCCAGATAAGCTAAAAAAAATCAGCCACTTCAACCTTGGTATCGAGCTCACAGTGGCCAGAAGTGATTTATGCTATGCAGGAAGAAAAATCAAATGACTCTGCATGTCTGAAAACATAAACTTTAAATGCTAATGTTAAAAATCTGAAGGTGGAATGTAGTACCATGATTATAGTGATGGAACTTAAAAAATATATTCCATCGACATATGTGTCATCAGTGATGAGAAAAATCAACTGTGGTTCAATGAAGGAGAGCTCTTATTCTTACTGGAGTGGTGTTCCAGAAGGTAACCACGATGAATCAGGTGTTTGTTTTGTGATAGCCATATTATTCACAGTTAATCAGAGCTACTAAAAGCCATCAATGATCGACCAATGACACTATGTCTGCAGCTAGCAAACAACAGGCATGTAAGTGTGTGTGCATCAACATTGCAACGTTCCAACAGAGAAAAGGAGACATTCTATACGAGCCTCAACAACATTATCGTGAAGGTTGGTCAGGACAAATTCGCCATTGTGGGTGATTTCAATGCATGCACTGCAAAAGACCACTCGGTGTGGCCCGGCGTAATTGGTCGTCATGGCATAGGTAGGCTAAAACCAACTACAATGACCTGATGTTAATTGGGACATGCATGCAATACAAACTCATTGTGACAGTACCCCGTTTCAACTGAAAAAAAACAAGCGCAAACAACCTGGCAGGATATGCGCTCAAAGCACTGGCATCATATTGATCATGTGCTCACTAAGCAATGTTATTCAAGCGGAATCATCCTCATCCATGTCTTCCGAAGTGTTTTGTGCCTCACCTGCATGAACCCCCATCACCTGAGGAAGCGAGAGTTGCCATTAAGCAGCTGAAACCCAGGAAAAGCACCGTCCCAGATTGTATTACATGCACCTGAAGTATTTATACATGGAGGAGAGCACCTCCTCATGCAGCTTCGCTCACCTTTCTTCGAGAAATGACACAGTGAAATAATACCCAAAGTAATACCCAATTAACACAAATATTCCAACTCTGTTCAGGAAAGGAGCTCATGCTGTCTTTGGCAACCACCACAGTATTTCACTTCTATCAGTTGCAGGTACGATTCCCCTGCATGTGCTCCTCAACGCACTTGACATTGTTCATGAACGTGTTTATCCTGACACACAAAGTGGCTACAGACAAGACCTTGGAACAATTTTGATGATATTTCCACAGCCCACCGACTTGTGAATAAATCAAGAAAACAGCATTGGTTACTACATCGCTTCTGTTGGTCCCTGCTGATTGTAGGGAGTTTTGTGAGTCACTTCCTGAGTGGAGGTCAGAGCAAGAGGAGCCAGAGTGAGAGGTTGAGATCCTACAGGCAGCCTTGGAAGAAGCTACTTTAGGTAATGAGACCCTCATGATAGAGGTGAGCATATTGAAAAATAAGATAATGGATGAAAAAGGCTGTTTCATGGATATGTGGCACACTAACTGTGAATGTCTGGCAGAGTACGACAGCATTATGGTGGAGGAAGATGCCAAAATTGAAGTGCTTCTGCACCAGTTTCATACAGCCAGACCCATTCAGCTCTTCCAAGTTAGCATGACCCTGAAGAGCATCGCAGGATTCTTTGGCATCATAGTACCTCTGGATAGCCAACTGCGTGGAAACCATAACACTGGAAGGCCCCACCTGTAGACCCATTTATGGGGGATATTCTGTTAGATGAAAAGCTTCCCTCCCTGGAAAGAGCTTCCACATGGAATGAGTGGACTAGAGAAGAGCTTCTCTTTCAGTTTGCAGGTCACATAAGAGGATTGACTCCACAAGAATGGAGTCTGACTGACAGTGAGAGAAATAAATGTATCCTCTTGCCACAAGTTCACTCTGCATGATGCTCGATTCAGGTGCACAAGATTTCCGGCATACCTTCCAAGCGTAAGGTGTGTGTGTGTGTGTGTGTGTGTGTGTGTGTAGCACATTATATATGGCGACTTAAGCAATTTTTTTTGTTTTGCTAAGAAATTTTGTTCATGCTAAGAAACTGGTCATGTGATTGGTCGAATGGAAGCCTCGTCAATGCTGATCACAGTGATACATGTTTACATGTCATGATTTTACAGGTTACAGGTCATGTTTTTGGCTGAGGTCATGGCTGTGCTGCTGATGTCATGCCCCCTGTATGTTAGAGCAGGAATATTTAGCATTTTAGGCCTGATTTCAACCCGTTAATACACCTTCGTTCGGCATCAGATATGAAGCTTGCGGTCAAGTTTCATCAAAATTGTGTGTTTGGTTCAAGCGATAATGACTGAAGTATTTAGAGACTCACTGACTGACTTACATACACTGCTCGATCACATAAGCTCACCGGACTGGTCCAGGTGAGCTAAAAGTAAAAAAGGTCGACTGTAGCCTCTGCATTATATGGAGTAAGGAGTCACCTCTGAATGAGTTTACCAGCCCCCAGGATGATGGTTCATGGACAACACTTTGTGAAACTGAAAACAGTGAGACAATTTGAGATGGTTGCCAAGCTTGAAAGAGACAATCCGACTGCTGTTCCAAAAGATACAGCATCACAGAAACTGCACATCAGAATTCACTCATTAAAAGTCACTGTCCAGGCTGGAAAAAAAACAACAAAGTTCTGCAAATGAACACAATATAGAGGATGAACACAATTGGCCTGCTCATACACAGTCTCGTCAGTGTGTGACGAAACATACATCTTTTGTCAGCGAAAGCCAAAGTATATCAAAGGAACGAACAGCCGTGAAGCCTTGAAGCCAGCAGGAGAACTCAGAGCTGACAAAATAGTGCATGACATCACATCTCAGCACTTCGAGGAAAGAATTATCTTTGTAACTTCAACACATATTGTCACAGCAGAAGCACACCATCACAGAATGTGTTAGGTCAGAGAGACTAAACATGCTTAAAGCTGGGAAAGGCTGGACGAGGGCAGCTCTCGACATGCCATTTCAAAATATTCGGAGTGAAGTTTTTTTTTTTTTAAACCAATCTATTGTTCCTCTGGCGAACTCACTTCACAAATCGTGTCCTTCATGGACACAAATGGAATAGAAGAGCTCACAGACTCAACCACAATCTAGAGAGTCCATAGAACATGACCTCCCATGCAGTGTTACTTCAATGTTAATAAAACCAGAGAGTTGGTGTCAAAGCCACCCCAATGCTTGCCTGTTTATACATTTATCCTTTTTAAAAGACTAGTCTAATAATATTTTTTATAAAACATTGCAGTGAAGTCTGATCCAAATAATTTTAAAGCAATATATGTATTTGTATATTGTAATCAGTAAAAAGTGTGGGTGAGATAAAAACATTAGAAAGGAAATAACTTGCACCAAAAACTTTAACATTTTCACGCTCACGCTCACGATCACGCCGGGGGGTATCGCTATAGCTCTCTGTTCTTCGAACAGGCGAGCTAATAATCAAAAATTTTCGTGCTATTGCAGTCCAGAAGCATCCCCGAACAGCACCCTTATACACCACCCATTGAACCTTTATTTAAATTGAAGTACTGTACTACAAAAATGGTGGTTATTGGAAGTATTATGACATATCATTTGTGTACTACAGTCTTCAAGTGTAAAATTAAATTTAAATAAAACAAAGATTGTAAAGGTCAAATAGATAAATTAATTCTGTCCAAGTACCGAAGTGTGTTCAGTTACCAAGCAGCTTAGCAGTTCCTTATCAACGGTTTTGAACGGAGCGCTTGCTTCAGTGCTTCGGCCACTTGGCGAGCTCTCCACAAGAACCTTGGTAAACTGAACACGCTCCTGCAAAACTGGAGGTTCTAGGAAGTATGATGAAGGTGGTTCGTGTTATACAGTGTTCACATGTATAATTCAATTTTAGTAAAGGTTTAAAGAGGTTTAAAAGTGTATAAATTAAAATAAAATAAACATTATGGGTGCTACTGCCATTTTCTCCAGTGGCTATTACATCACCATATTTAACACATCAAATTAGTTATTTGTGCCCATTGCTTGTGTCCATTATGATGCTCATAAAAAACAGTAGGTTTTCTGTTTGGAATGATTTTTAATTTTGTTTGACTGCCAGGTAGACAGAGTAAAAATATGATCTCACTCGTCTCTACGGATGTGCGATCAGGGTGAATTCTAAGCCATAGCACCGTAAAACAATTGACTTGTCTTCTTATTCATGTTCAGATTCGTGTTCAAAATAAAACATTAAATCTAAATAAGGTGTTCCTCGATCATAAATCGATAAGACAGACAGGCGAACGGACGGCCATGAACCAATTGCTGAACCCCGCTTTTCACTTTGCGTGCGTGGGGAATGTATTTACGTTGAAATCATTAGGTGGAGTTTGGAGACTGCATTTTTTTCATGGTTGAATGCTAAGTGTATGTCAGACCAGACAACCTGGTGCGTAAACCAGTGGCTACTGATTATGTATGTTTGAAGGGGAAATTTGAGACATACGCTAAACAACAACAACAACAACAAAAAACGAAGCTATGATCAATCAGGCATCACTACTCTTGTGTGACCAAATAAAAACTGGACTTCATGAACAGTATTGTCCCCACAACCTCAATAACTCAACTCGTCAAATATTTCCTTACCTAATCATCTCACACAATTTTTGAATGTCTTGCTTGGGAAGCAAAAGTCCTCAGCTTGCACCAGCAGATAGTCATGGTCCATTGCCAAAGACATTATCAATGCTGTGACTTTTGGCAAAGTATTAACTACGAAGCGCATCGTACTTCCTTGGGTTATCAAAACTAACAACGAATGTTGAACTGATCAACAGTGTACCGTTTAGGGCACTCCTGTTCGTATTCAAAATTGGAGGAGAGTCTAGGCACTGTGCATTGAAAAGCTGGAAAATGTCGACACTGACAATGTCCCTCTTCCTTCAAACATTCATTCTTCCATTCCTGCTGCACTCACTTTTAACAATATTGATAGACAAGAGGAGACAAGATACTCAGTGGAGCTGGAACTTCACATCGTATCAATGGCATCATTTTTCAACCAACACCGCTGTCTTGTGCACCGGCAAAACTAACGGCAACCATTAGCAAAAAAGACAAGAAGCAAACATTCCAGCAGCCATCTGAGCAACAACTTACAGTGTGCACAATTGGGAAACGAAAAGGGCAGCCACCAATCATACCAGATGGCATTTCTACAACTCTGGCAAATGCAGCTTTGAGTGCACATCAACGGAATCGGCTTTGGGTAATGGTGCGTGAGCATGATTCAGCTAACCACCAAATCGTTTCATGGACAAGATTTAACATTCTTACAAGAGATCACATTGAAGTCTCAGATGACACAGTTGACTACCTGCCAACAATCCGTGCTCCAGCAACACCAATGCCAACAGTGCAGGAAATTTTCCGTCAATCTACCATTTCATTTTATGGTTCATTTCAAACATTCAACACTTGAAACAACTTAACATAGGAATAAGAACACGATATATCTGCCAAGAAAGTTCATAGTAGTTATAAACGAAATTATGTACATTTTTACAAGCAGTGGCTCAAGATAAAAATAACCAAACATTTTACATCCATTTGGGTGGAATCATTGGATCTCATTCAAAATCCGAACACCATAAGGAATTGTGTTATTCTTATACCTGCTTGTTCTACAGAAGATCTGGGGCATTTTGAGTGAATGTCTAAGAGCATATCATGTGTCTCATCATACCTAGAATTGGGCAACCACTCTTTGACCTCGTTTTTTTTCACAATTTGTTTTTGAAACATCTGGAAAATTTCCAGTCTGCGTTGCTTCAGAGTTTGTAACCTGCAGACATAGTGGACCTGATCATAATGGTGATATGAGAGGATCCAAGATGATTCTTCAGTCTCTCTTCTGAATTCTCTCCAACTCATTTATCTGAGATTCAGGCTGGCATTCCAGACCGGTGGAGCATTCTCTCGGAGAGATCTCACGTAGCCTTAAAAAATGATCATCAAATCTTCACAAGACAGATTGAACTTTTTAAAATCGGATTCAACATGAACAGTCGACACTGACAATGTCTCTCTTCCTTCAAACATACATTCTTGAAGGTCTCATTTGATCTCGATCTCGACAGAATATTCTGAATATAATATGTAAGTTCCATTTCAAATCAGATGAAATAGTAACCCCGAAGATTTTGAGGTGATGAACTTCCTCAAGTGGGACTGCTTGCAAAGTCAACTGTAGTATTTGTGGTGGGTTTTTTTCATCAAACAAACGTTTTTCTTCATTCAATTTCATGTTATTATTATTTGACCAATTTTGGAAATCGTTGAGGACATTTCGCGTAGCCGTTACTGGTTGCATGCCCTTGTGTTTTCAACTATTCTCATATGATCGACAAAATTAAGAACCAAAATGGGTTCTGCTACCTGTTCCACCTGAGCCATTTAATCATTGATCTGAACCAGAAAGCATAGCGGGCCTAACTTCATACCCTGAGGTACACCACCCATAAGGGTCTTACTGTCTGACAAGGTACCCTTGTATCGTACACTCTGGCTTCTTTGGTTCAAGAAACTACAGGTCTTGGGAATTAAAGCCGGACTGATATTTAGATATTTGATTCACGACTACATTATGATCAATCAAATGGAAAGCTTTAGAGAATTCCGTTACCACCAGTGAGCTGTGACTTAGTGGTTTATGAGCATGCTCGTACAAATTATTATTCACGAGTTTAATGAGGTCATGACATGTTGAGTAATGAGTAGCCAGACCTGTTACCATACTCACTCTAGTCAATTTCATCCCTAATATCACTTAACAACCATTTCACTACAAAATTATCTGCTACCTTTGAAAAGTGGCCGGTTAAAGACACCGGTCTCAATTTGATCCGGACTGATTTGATTTAGGAATTTAAGTTACAATTTCTCTCTTCCACCGAGTGGAACAGTTCCTTCAGCGAAGGAAGCATTGAGGATATTGGTGATTGGACCTGAAAGTTCACATGCAAGTTCCCTAATTATGCAAGCAGGATTCCCATCTGGGCCTGAAGCTTTGTTCTGATGGAATAAGGAAATTGCATGCTTGCAAATTGGCTTGAGACAAATCACATTGAAGATCTTTTGAAGCTGAATGACACAATTCCTGCAGTGCATGAGCTTCAGCAGAACACATGCCATGCAACACAAAACGCTGCGTTGAAGAACAAATCATGCAAGTAATTCTGGACTTGTTCATGGCTTACCTGAATGTTTGCGGCACGAGAGAGATCCACTCTCAGTATTTTGGATGATTTACATTGACATGGTTGACATCATGTTTTGACAACCCCATGCCAACAGAGAGGGTGACTGCTACCTTCATATATCCTGCACCTGAGAGATGATCCCTTGGTGCTTCACAATGGACAAAAACAACTAAGCAAGGTATCTCCCAGTTTACTACACCCAGATGACATGACTGAAGGAGACCTGTGCAGATGTGCATGAACACTTTCAACTTTACCTTGGGCGCTGGCAAATGCTGATGGCACAATGAAAAAAAAACCCAACGAAGCCATTTTAAATTCAACAACCTACTGGAGAGCAGTATCACCTGCTGAGGACACCCCTTGTCCATGTGCTTCACTTATTGTTGCCATGGGACTCATTCAGAAACTCCATGGTGAGAATCGTTCCTTTGCTGAGCTCTCTGATCACTATTTTTTTTTTTTTTTGTATACCTTGTCGAGGCTCGTATGAGAGCTAACACACAACGCACAGCAAGGGGCATGAGACAAGAGGGGCGGGAGTGGGAGGGACAAAACAGTGGAAACAGACATTAGGAGATCTGTGGAAGGGAGAGGGATGGGACGGGGAACATGGGGAAGAGAGGATGGACATTACAGGGACTTTCAGGAAGGAAAGCAGGGGAATTGAAGGAAGTGGGCTTGGGTGGATTATCGGGGGTACAAAAGATGAGGATTTGGATGGGGGATGATAAGAGTGGTGGTGAACAGCTGTTTTGAAAGCTTGGAGGGAAGAATGGGAAGAATAGAGTGAGGGAGTTTATTCCAAAGGCAGGAAAAAAGAGGAATGAAAGAGTGAAGGTGAGCAGTGATTCGTGATTTTGGTAGTTTTACCAGAAGGGGGTTGTTGGCGGACATTGAGCGCCCTGTGGAAATGTGGTGGGGACAAATCGCAGAGAGAGAGCAGGGGGCGAGGCTGGAGAGGAGACGGTAGAAGACAGAAAGACCACCGACCAACCTGCGGTGATTGAGTGAGAGGCCCAAGACTCAGCTTAATTCGGGAGATGCCGATGATGTAATGCCCTGGTTTCGACAGCGTGAAGCCGAGAAAGGTGGGAGGCAGGAGACCAGCCCAGAGGGGAGAGCAGTACTCCATCAGGCTACGGACAAAAGCTTTGTAAGTGGTCAGGAGCTCAGGGGCCGAGGAAGGACTTTGCACGACGGAGGATTCCCAGTCGGCGACTGGCTTTGGAGGAGAGGTTGGAAATGTGACTTTCCCGGGAAAGGTCATGGCAGATAGTGAGACCCAGAAGCTTGAAAGAAAAGACTTCTTCCAGAGGATTGTTGAGAAAGTGGATGGGGGTCTCAACGGTCCTTTCGAAGAGACATAGTGAGAGTGTGAGATTTGTCTGGATTGAAAGACATGTTCCACGTGTTGACCAGTTTGTGATTTTATCCAGATCTGCAGTGAGCGAAAGAGCTGCTGCTTGCCAGTCTGAGGGATGAAGATGGTAGGCAGAGGGTGGAGTCATCAGCAAAGAGATAGAGGATTTTCCAGAGAGTCGGAGAGATCATTGATGAAAACCAGAAAAAGAACAGGGCCAGAAGCTACCTTGAGGAACTCCAGCCTGGACAGGAAGAGGGATGAGAGAACTCCATTTAGGGCCACACGGTGACTGCGACAGGAGAGGAAGTCTGCGAGCCATGAGTGGAGATGGCCTTGGATACCATGGGAAGAGATTTGGTGAGCAGGGCAGGGTGCCAGACTGTGTCAAAAGCAGTGATATGTCCAGGGATACGGCTCGGATTTCCTGTCTGGCATTGAGGACCTCATCCATTGTGGGAGAGCAGAAGCAGCATATCCAGGTAGAGTGACCTGGTCTGAAACCAAATTGATGATCGGAAATCAAGCCATTGGAGAAGAGGAAGGATTTCATGTCTGAAGCGATGATGGATTCCATAACCTTGCTGATGATTGGGAGAAGGCTGATTGGTCTGTAGTTGCAGGATCTGTTTTTGCACCATTTTTATGCAGGGCAGTGATGTTTGCGGATGGCAGATGACCTTGAGCAAATGAGAGGGTGAATAGAACAGAGAGGGTGAGCAACAGCAGAAGAGCAGGCTTTGAGGACACGTGGGCTGATGCGTCTGGACCGGTTGCAGAATCTGAGTCGAGGTTTGAAAGCAAGCTTCTCCACCTTGTTAGGAGAAAAGGACAAAGAGTCCAGGGACAGTTGGGTGCGACTGGGTAAGGTGGGTAGAGAAAGTGATGGGTTTAGGACACAAGATTTAGCTGCAAAAACCGAGTTTAGGCATTCAGCTTTTTCACGTGCGGTATCAGCAGTGCGGCCATTTGAGGTAAGGGAGGGGATGGAGGGGGACATACACCAGAAACAGATTTGATTAAACGCCACCAGGATTTTGAGGAGGGAGAGAGGTTTGAAGTTCAGACTTGAGATGAGAGATGTTGTTTTCTGGCTCTCCTGAGGGTAGATACACACTTGTTCCGAGCTTTGTGGAAGGAACTGAGATTGCCCTCAGTTCGGTTTGCTTTCCATGAGGCAAAGGCAAGTTGTTTCAGGACAACTGCCTCCCACAAGCTTCAGTGAACCAAGGGCGGGAGGAAGGGTAGGACAACTGAAGACGAGAGGGGATAAATCTGTGCATGAGGGAGAGCAAGTTTCTTTGAAAGAATTCCCGGATGAGTTGATGTTTGAGAAAGTAGCGATAGAGACCAGTCTATAAGTTTGATGGCTGCTGGAGACCCTGCCGTCAGCTTGAGTGAATGCCAGACTCGACGGCGGTGAGGTGGTTCTCTGATAAAGCCAGAGAGATGTCACTTTGACAAGGAGTGGTCAGAAGAACCGATTGGAGCGGAGGAAGAGCAGCAGATATTGCAGGGAAATTTGTCAAAATCGGATCCAGAAGAGATGGAGTACCATTGGTTGAGATCCGGGTCGGGAAGTTGACCGATTGAGTCAGTCCCAATGAGTCGCAGAAAGCTTTTGCTGATGGCCATGACAGGTGAGAGAGGTACCCACACCTAGCCAACTGGCATGATGACAATGAAGTCACACATAAGAGGAAGAGAGAGTTTGGATGAGAAGATAGAAGATGGTCCATGTTTTCAGATAGTGAGGTGTAGATGGAGTCATCACTGTTAGGTGGACGGTACAGTACACATATAAACATGAGGTTGGAGTGGAGGGGAAGCCGTAGCCAGAGGTATTCCTGGGTGTGGGGAGTGAGGGCAGTGCATGGAGAGTGAGGAATAGAGTCTTTGATGAAGAGAGCAACACCTCCACCAGAACGAGGCTCAGGTCTGTCAAACCGGAGGAGGGAGTAACCGGGGAGAGATACTTGGAGTCAGACACGTCTTGAGGGAGGAAAGTTTCTGTTAGGCAGATTATGTCTGGTTTGTCAGTGGAAGCCTGTATGGAAATCTGAAAGGTTTGAGCGAAGGCCCGGATATTTGAGGTCCACACTTTTAATGAAGAGGTAGGGGAGGAGGCTTTGGGTGCAGGGGGTGGGGGGGGAGGGGGGAGGATGTTGAAAGAGTGTGGGGGATTGCAGAATAGCTAGGGGAGGGGGCCGAATGAGGAGGAGAAAAGGCTCTGTGGTGCTGGGGGAGAGGGGGGACAAGAGAGGGGGAAGAAGGCAGTTGAGGATTTGAGGAGGTGGAGTGAAGAGATGAGAGTGAGAGGACAGTGGGAGGAGGCAGCTTAGTGGATGAGAGGGGGGGAAACTTTGAGAAGGATGAGTGAGGGGGATGAGAGGTGGGAGAAAGGTGAGGGGGGAATTTTTGAGAGGGGTGAGAGGGAGGCTTTTGGGAGAAGAGTGGATGGTTGCTTTGAGAGTGAGAGTGAGGGTGAGGGGGGTGAGTTGGCACTGAAGTTGGAAAAAAGAATGGTTGATGGAAGCGACATTCATAGCAAACTGGGGTTTTTTAAAGTTTTAGGTCAGAGATGCGATTTAACACAATTCTTATGGATGCAATAAAGGCGAATTCAGAGAATGGAGAGAAGAAACGCTGTAACAGTTGGATTTTTAGGCAAGGAATGAAGGAGAGTCGAATTGAGAGCAGTCTGTTAAAATAGCAGAAGAGTAGTGCATTATGAAACAGTAAAGAGTACCACATGTGTGAGAGAGGAAGATGAAGCATTATAAGATCGTTTTTGTTATTATTATTAATGTTTGAGAGATTTTCAACAGATTAGGTCATGGAAGTGTTGTAGAAAAAATCGAGGAAGAAGAGGAGGAAGAAGAAGAAAGCAGAATCGGGAGAAGGTTCGCGTGTTGTTGTTTTTTTTTTGTTTGTTTGTTTTTTTAAGATAAGAAATAGAATTAGTTGGAGAATGGGGGACGTTAGAAAGTGGGGAGGATATAAATTGAAGGTAATGGGGAGGATAGAAATTAAAGGTTATGGGGAAAAAAACAAAAAAAAAACGATCGAACATCGAGGGGAACCGGTAGGCCTCAAGCCTAGGCCAAGGCCTAGGCCTCAAACACCCGGTAAGAACGTCGACAAAAACTCCCAACATAGCACGATTTTTGAAACAAAACCGAACTCGGAACACACAGTAATACATGTAGGTGAGAAAATTAAACAGTTAAAACGGGACAAATAACGACCGAAAACTTAACTTTGAGAACGTCAGTGGAGAGCCCCTAAGGAGACCTCTCGTCGCTCCAAACCCGGAACCGGAAGTGACTCATCACTTTGAGAACGTCAGTGGAGAGCTCCTAAGGAGACCTCTCGTCGCTCCAAACCCGGAACCGGAAGTGACACACATGCTTCATGCTGGCCAAGGAAGTGACAGAATTGATGTGGTATTTAATGTATGCCAAGACCACTCAATTAAATCAGTGGAACGTGTAAACTTTCAATCAAATAAGACTTGTTCACAAAATTTAAAATTGGAGGAGGTGGTTTCTGGCATGCAAGACAATAGCAAGAACAAGCTGATAAAGTTAATCATTGAGAGATGCAAAGAACAGAGAAGGAGACAACAGCTTGGTGACAAAGCAACGTTCATCATGCGTGGAGGCCAATGTTGCATCAAACTTACCCACAACTATTGCGAAAACATCGAGATTCTCCAGTCCAACCAAGAAGGGGCTGATACACATCTACTGCTGCAAGTGACACATGCCACAGAAAGCTCACCAGCTCTGATCTGCATTGCAGATGATACAGATGTCTCAATCATACGCCTGGGCCTGAGCATGGCTATCAATTGCAAAAATCTTCATTAGTTGGGGCATTAAAGCTCCTGTCAGACTTGTTGACATAAAAAAAAAAATTGGTTGTAGCACTTGGAGCTGATGTGTGAACCTCGTTGTTGGGACTTCTTCCATGGACCGGGTGTGATACTGTCCACTGGCTGGACAAGGAAAGATGAAAGCACTGAAAAATCTTCTCGAAGGTCAGAAGTTTAAGAAAGCCTTTTCCTCTTTCAGTAGTAATTGTGAACTTTCCAGAGAAGTGTTCAACACCCTTCAGAAATTCACTTGTCAAATACACTGCAGAAACACCAATGTGGACAAAGTGAATGAGCTGTGCTACCAAATGTTCCGGTAGTAGAAGAGGGGATGTGGAATCTGGGCAGCTGCTACCACATGAAGACACTCTGCTGCAGCACACACACACATTTAGTGAATTATCAGACTGCCATCTGGAGGTGGAGCCTCGAGAATTCCCCTGACATTACTGACCTCACTGAAGGACTTGGCTGGTTAATAAACGAAGAACGAAGTCTTATTATCAATTGGTTCCCCGTCCCCAGTTGTCGTCCTTGGTCTAGTATCATGCAGGTGTGGTTGACCTCGCCATCCAGACTGCACATGCATTTTGATGATGATGATGATGATGATGATGATGATCTGCATCTGTTGCACACAGAATATTATTATGATAGTGATGACTAGAACTACATTTGTATTTTACAAAGTTATATTCATACTTTTCAGAATTAAAAGTAATCAGATGGTTATGCAGGACACCATACGTCCGGTTTTCCCCAGACACGTCCTCCTTTTTGGTCGTTAAATCTCTGTCTGGCCGTGTTTTTTAAACATCTAAAAATGCTCGGGATTTTGCCACTTGTTTTGGTTTTGCATTTCAAATGGATAAATTTTAAGATTTGGGATACTTTTTAAACTTTATTTTAACGGTTGAACCATTTTTGTAGATTTTCTTGCGGTGATAAAATGCGGTTATGTAATGTTTGGACCAGAACTGTTCAGTAAAAGTCTGCAATAATCCATCATGGCATAATGGACATGTTCAAACATCGACACTCATGCGTCGTCTTCCTGTCCAACCTCACCGTGGAAGAGAGTGAGAGTGAGAGTGAGAAAGTCCAGTTGCATGCTTAATCCGCGACTCAGTGTCTTTTTGGAGATTCTGCACCATCACACTTCTTTGATTTTCTTCAAGAGCTCTTTACAATGCCAAAATGAAAGTGTAAATTCACTGCAGCACTAAAGGCAAAAAAGACTGGAGAGGAGACGGTAGAAGACAGAAAGACAACCGACCTGCCTGCGGTACCAATGATCCGAAATGCCTTGGTTTCCACAGTGTGAAACCAAGAAAGGTGAGAGGCAGGAGCACCAGCCCAGAGGGGAGAGAGAGCAAAAGTACCTCACACTCAGGCTACGGACAAAAGCTTTGAAGTGTCAGGAGCTCAGGTGGGCCGAGGAAGGACTTTGCACAGACGGAGGTTCCACGAGGCGACTGGCTTTGGAGGGGAGGTTTGGAATGTGCTTTCCCAGGAAAGTCATGGCAGATAGTGAGACCCAGAAGCTTGAAAGAAAAGACTTCTTCCAGAGGATTGTTGAAAAGTGGATGGGGGGGGGGGGGTCTAAACGGTCCTTTCGAAGAGACATAGTGAGAGTGTGAGATTTGTCGGATTGAAAGACATGTTCCACGTGTTGGACCAGTTTTTGTGATTTTATCCAGATCTGCAGTGAGCGAAGAAGCTGCTGCTTGCCAGTCTGAGGGATGAATGGAGGTAGGCAGAGGTGGGAGTCATCAGCAAAGAATAGAGGATTTTCCAGAGAGTCGGAGAGATCATTGATGAAACCAAAAAACAGGGCCAGAACGCTACCTTGAGGAACTCAGCCTGGACAGGAAGAGGGATGAAAGAACTCCATTTAGGGCCACATCGACGGCTCGACAGGAGAGGAAGTCTGCGAGCCATGAGTGGAGATGGCCTTGATACCATGGAGAAGAGAGTTTGGTGAGGGCAGGGTGCCAGACTGTGTCAAAAGCACGTGATATGCCAGGGGATACGGCTCGATTTCCCGCTCTCGCAATTGAGTACCTTGATCCATTGTTGGGAGAGCAGAAGCAGCATATCCAGGGCGAGTGACCTGGTCTGAAACCAAATTAATGATCGGAAATCAAGCCATTGGAGAAGAGGAAGGATTTAATGTCTGAAGCGATGATGGATTTCATAACCTTGCTGATGATTGGGAGAAGACTGATTGGTCTGTAGTTGCAGGGATCTGCTTTTGCACCATTTTTTATGCAGGGCAGTGATGTTTGCTGATTTCCAAGCAGATGGCAGATGACCTTGAGCAAATGAGAGGGTGAGTAGACAGGAGAGGGTGAGCAAAGCAGCAGAGCAGGTTTTTAGGACACATGGGCTGATGCCGTCTGGACCGGTTGCAGAATCTGAGTCAAGTTTGACAGCAAGCTCTCCACCTTGTCAGAAGAAAAGGAGACAGAGTCCAGGGACAGCTGGGTGCGACTGGGTAAGGTGGGTACAGAAAGCGATGGGTTTCGGACACAATATTTAGATGCAAACATTGAGTTTATGCATTCAGCCTTTTTATGTGCGTATCAGCAGTGCGGCCATTTGAGAGTAAGGGAGGGATGGAGGGGAACATATAGCAGAAACAGATTTGATTCGACACCACCGGGATTTGGAGGAGGGATAGAGGTTTGAGAGTTCAGACTTGTGATTAGAAAGATGTTGTTTTCTGGCTCGCCTGAGGGTAGATACACACTTGTTCTGAACTTTATGGAAGGAACTGAGATTAACCTCAGTGGAGTTTGCTTTCCATGAGGCAAAGGCAAGTTGTTTCAGGACAACTGCCTCGCCACAAGCTTCAGTGAACCATGGGTGGGAGGAAGGGTAGGACAACTGAAGACGAGAGGGGATAAATCTGTGCATGAGAGAGAGCAAGTTTCTTTGAAAGAATTCCCAGGACGAGTTGATGTTGGAGAAAGTAGCAATGGGAGATCAGTCTATAAGTTTGATGGCTGCTTGGAGACCCTGCCAGTCAGCCTTAGTGAAATTCCAGACTCGACGGCGGTGAGGTGGTTCTCTACTAACAGCCAGAGAGATGTCCACTTTGACAAGCACGTGGTCAGAAGAACCGATTGGAGCAGAGGAAGAACAGCAGATATTTTGAGGGAAATTTGTCAAAATCAGATCCAGAAGAGATGGAGTGCCATTGGTTGAGAACAGGGTCAGGAAGTTGACCGATTGAGTCAGTCCCAATGAGTAGCAGAAGTCTTTTGCTGAAGTTCCATGGCAGGTGACAGAGGTACCCACACCGAGCCAACTGGCATGATGACAATTGAAGTCACCGCATATGAGGAAGAGAGAGTTTGGATGAGAAGATCGAAGTTGGTCCATGTTTTCGGATAGTGAGATGTAAATGGATCACCACTGTTCGGTGGACGGTACAGCACACCTATAAACATGAGGTGGGAATGGAGGGGAAGTTGTAGCCAGAGGTATTCCTGGGGGTGTGCGGGGTGAGGGCAGTGCATGGAGTGTGAGTCTGTCCGATTTGTCTGTCTGTGAGTAGATCTCAAAAAGTTATGGACAAATTTGGACGTAACTTGGTGGATAGGTAGGGTGTGTGAAAAGGACCAATTGATTCGATTTTGGTGAAGATCTGGATGTGTGAATTTTTTTTAATGTGATTCTTCACTATGGGACCAAAAAATGATATTTCAAAAGATTGTGAACGGGTTATGAGAAAACTTGGTGGATGAGTTGGGTAAATGACAAGAATAAGCTCATTAGAGTTTGTTTGAGGTCTGGATGCAGCTCCGGCTTATCAGTGTGATACAAAAGGTAAAATGTTCAGCCTGGCGGAGATATGCACTCTACCGAGTGCCATTCTCGTTACCTCCGCTACTGAAGATGGATGGAGGTTATGGTGTCACCCGTCTGTTTATCTGTGAACAGGATCGCAGAAGGTTATGGACGGATACGAGTGTGAGTGTGATACAGGAGGCCAAAAACGATATAGAGCTTGATATTTCAAAAAAGTTTTGGACGATTATAACAAAACTCGGTGGACGAGTTAGTTAAGTGACATGAACAAGCCGATTAGATTTTGGTTAAGGTCCAGATCCAGATCCGGCATATCAATGGGATAGAAAATGTAAACTGTTCAGCCCTGCGGATGTATGCGCTCTACTGAGTACTATTCTCGTTTTCATTGTAATTATATTGCATGAGAAATAAAATAAGAGGCATTACTTTTGTACTCACCCTCATGCAAACGTGAGGCATGGCCAATTATAGGTATACTTTGGAAGTTATCTCAGAACCAAACCACAGCTGTAGCTGGAAGTGACAGTGACGTAATGTGATGTTATTAAACGAAAGAAGCACAAAAAGAAACTTGATGTTGACTTGGTCATCAAATCACCAAGCAGATCACAATTTACAGGAACTGCAACTGAGGCCACAGCTCATGTAAAACTTATCAGAGGGCACACGGATCTGTTTGCAAGAAATCAAAATGGCCACCACACTGCTGAAAGAGTGCTTCCACATTCCTGTCACCAAAAGTCCAAGCAGGAAAATGACCGGATAATTTCCAGGCACCAAATAACCACCAGTATTAGAAAGCACAGCAACACTTAATATTTTTAAAATCTTCGACCTTCCCAATGGTTGACACAACTCCAGGACTAGGCCAAAACTAGGCCCAAAACGAGCAAAAATTAGATCCAAGTTGCTACTGAGACTAGAGCTGATGCTTGTAGTTCGTTTGTTGTCATTTCATTCACCTATTGAGTTTCCAGGGTGAAAACCTCCCAAAAACAATATCTTCACAGTTTGTTTTTATTTTAACCAATGATGGAAAGCTCTCAGCAGCCATGTAGCATTCCATAACATTCCAAATTCTATATTTGGAGCAAAACAAATTTGGTTATCATCATCCGTTATAGAACATCACATCAGATTGTTGAGGTCATGCAGATGCATGATAGTGTGGTGTTAGTGTGGTGTCACTGTTGACAAGAGTGGTCAATGCTGGCCCAGGTATGCACCTGACCATTAATTATAGTAACACGCACACATTGGCCCATCATTTACAAAGATAAGAAAGGGTGTCAGGCATATCTGTTTTGGGAAAACAGTCGGTGAACTGCGGCATTAAAGGCCTCCGAGTCTATCATTGGCGGGAATTAAATGTTCCTTGGAACATCTTCAGAGTATCGTGATTGGCGTAAATGGGCTAATGGAATAGCTCAGAGGTATCACACTCAACTTTGAGCTGCCCAGTCCGAGTTCAATTCCTGACAACTAAATATTGTCCTCCTAATGCTAAATGCAGGCAGGCCGTTATACAGTATATATATACAGGGTGAATAAAATGTCACTATACAGTTGTATACATTGATTATGTTGTATATAATGCATACAACTGTACGGTGACTTAAGCTTCACCCTTTATATTGAAGAGCACGAGGTTCTTTTGAGGAGAGGTTAAGCCAGCTGTCTCAAATGTGATTAGAGTAATTGCTTGTGGACATGAAATATCAGCTCACAAAGAGCAGCACCTTCGTGTGTCGATGTAATAGCGAATTTCAAAATTCTTTCCCTAATCTATGCAGCAATGTATCAGCATCACAGCCACGAGTCAGTAATGATACCAAGCCTGGTGTTGGCGTAACGGTTAAGGTGTCTGGCTTAGGATCTTGAGTTTGAGCCCCTGTCGTGCCGCTAAGCAACACCAGGTGGGTTGACTGAACCCGTCATCCTTCTGAGTTCGGCAAAATGAGTTCCAGATTAATGGAAGCAGGGCGCACTGCATCAGTGGCACAGCTGTGCTCCCCACAATGATGCAACCAGCAACCACAGGCTGCATGTGAAATACTAACAAGAGTGAGAGTTTGCTTTCCAATGCACGTCCCCTGTCGATGTGATGTTTTCCAAGTCCAAAAAGGGCATAACTCTTGTGAAAAAATTGACGACATGCCCTGAAACTCGAACTTGGGAAAAAGAAAGCCCAACAAGAAGGTACAAGGAAGAAAAAGGTGAGAAAAGGGTGGCAGGCTCAGGGATATCATGAGGGTGGTATTAGTCCCCGACCGATTTCACCGGAAGGGACGATAGGTTTGCTCTCCATCTGTCCGTCTCACCTGTGGTTTTTCAGACTTTTTTCCCCCCATACCCTTTGACATATTCAACTGAAACTTGGTACATGGCTTTATTTTGATAAGTTACAGAACAAGTTCGAGTTTCAGGACTTTCATTAAGTTTTTACAGAGTTATGCCCTTTTTAGACTTGTATCACATCCATAGGGGACATGTATTGCAAGCAATTATCACTTGATTTTTGTGGGTTTATTTATTTATTTTGGGTGGGCGAAGGATATACAACAGCGACCACACACTTGACGAGACCCTGCCACCGATATCATACTCAGCACAGATGTACACAATCTCCCTCCCATCCATATTCAAGAGTGAAGCTACCTTCAAGTCCTGCTAGAACAACCTACAAGTTGTATAGCGTACGTACAACACAGGGAAGCCTCGTGTATGTACCGACTGGGGTTGCACTCTGATACAATAGGAAACCCATCAGAACACGACTTTCAGGTATTGCAGTATCCATGGACCATCAGTTCTTTTTAATAACAAGCTTCAGCACACGCGTGAAGCATCAGCACCAGGATCTGCACCACATGCGGAAATGATGTGCTCCAAGCAATGATGTGTATCCAGGTTTAACAAAACTGTTACTTTTTTGAGATAGATATTATTTCCCCATTAGTTATCGCAACACAATGTGCCATTTATTAATCATGTATGCAAATGTGATGGGAATAACCCCTTGTCTCCCCTCACCGTCAATCCCTCAGCATATTGTCAATGCATGCCCCTTATTTGTCCCTCCTCCCAAACTTCTTTCCCTCCGCTCTAACCTCCATTATTTCTCTCAACTTAAAGCCCAACCAATAAAATTATATAAATACAGCCTGAAAACCCAAAACTTACCAGCTACTTTAAAACTTACTCACATTTTCACAGTTATGGCACCATGGCACCTGGCTCAGGTGTTCGGTCATTGCGCCATCTCCACCTGTCTTACCTGTCTCTGATTTCAGGAGAAATACGTACATGATGCCCCCAATCGATTTGCACAGTCGCATGGATTACTTCCACTTATAATAGTAGACTTATATATTTATTTATATGCAGCCTAATTTTCTGGGGGCGCAGCTGTGCCGCTGATGAGCCGGTGCCCCTGTTACCAGCAAGCTGGTACTCATTTTGCTGACATCGGAAGGATGACAGGACTGAGTCCAAGCCTACCTGGTGTTAATTCAACGGCCCAACACGGGCTTGAACTGAAGACCCGAGGATCTTAAGCTGGCCACCTTAACCGATAAGCCAACTGCAGGCCTGCAATAGTGGATAACCTACATAAAGATCAGACCATTGCATGGTGGTGCAGTGTTGATTTCCCTGGTTATTGCATCTTGTCAAAGAACGAGTCACTTTAAACCCATTCAAGTTCGGCCTGGATGGCCTTTACTTAATAATGACAATTGCTCAGAAAAGCTCGATTCGACAACTACTATTGCACCACCATGAATGACGATCAAACTGTGGTTCCGTAAAAGATTCCTTCACCACGACAGTTCCAATCGATGACGAGCACCAGATTGTGGTTCATTTAATTACTAGGCCATTCAAACGGACTGCCCTGGCCACACTTTTATGTGTCTACTCAAGAGCAAAATGGTCTCGTTTCTCCACCTAGCCGGCTCGCGAAAACACCATTCCGTGACGCACAGTGCACAGGTAAGATCAACCATGGGTCTCAATTCAACATTTATGGACCATATCTCCGATTTTCCCCTACTCACTGCACTATTAATTATAATATTAAACAATGACGTTTTTAAAAAGCTAGCTTGCCTCATGAGAAACATGACCTGTTCGAATCAATCACGCAATGTTTCCTTCAGCAGGGTCACGAGGACCATAGACCAAAC
The DNA here is from genome assembly GCA_035128595.1 of Eptatretus atami. Classification (NCBI taxonomy): domain Eukaryota; kingdom Metazoa; phylum Chordata; class Myxini; order Myxiniformes; family Myxinidae; genus Eptatretus; species Eptatretus atami. The sequence goes on along the minus strand of CM068960.1, from coordinate 41,559,423 downwards.
AACTCGCACTGCCACGGATACTTGGCGGATCCGGGGGTAGGTTTGGGTAGGGGAGTAGGGGGAGGGGGTACTGAAGATACTTACGTCGAGGTTATATATATCTGACTCGTGTACAGTTTCACAAGTTGTGTGCGTTCTGCCACTTCCCTCTTCAGAGCCTCGGCGTAGACCCCGCGAAGCTCCGCAAATAGATCCAGACCATGCGCGTGGGGGGGAACGCGATTTCGAAACACACCGAGAGATTGGCGGGTCCAGGTGAGCAGGCTCAGGTGAGCCGGGGTGGGCCAGCCGGACGGTAGCAATACGCAGGGCCCGGATGGGACCCGTTCCCGGACTGGTCACTGCAAAGGCGCGCGTGGTCGAGTAGGCGGGGTGTAAAGAGAGAGGAAACAGGTGCGGTCTCTGGGTCTCGAGATCAGTGCTCCCGTGTTTCCTGAAAAAAATGTGGAAGTATTTTATATACAAGTCAGAGCTTATGGAGCGCTGCAGTGAATATCCTTCAGTTATTCTGGGATTCAGACTAACTATAGGATCGTGAACCTTCGGTGGTACCCAGTGGTGTTCGGTGGTACCCAATGGTGTTCAGTGGTACCCCAATCTGATTTGATTGAAGACAACAGAATGCAGGACGGGTATTCAACAAAACGTTTTATTTATTTGAAAATGCATCACGTGTGCTAACTTTTTATCTTTTCATTTTAAGGAGTTTCATCACACCTGCTGCACGTGACACCGCATGCTCCAATGGATATTTTACACCTGCCGTCATTTCATTCGGTGGAGGTTTTCAAGTTTCCATTTATATTAAACCATCGTTCAGGGGCCAACATTGTTGTTGGAGTGCATCGTAGTCGGGTGGTTAACCTTCTCGGTACAATGCACCCTGTAAAAGTTTCCAACAAAATTATGTTACAAATTACAGTACAAGTTCGGGAAGGTGAGTTGAGGGATGACATCATCATGCAATGTTTATGACATCATCCACAAGACAAAAGGGTCTACGCATGCATCTGTGGAAAAAGCAAACACCATTAATACATGTACACATCGTGGAGAGCATAAAGATCCTATATTTATAACAACCCTCGATAATCCTGGTATTGGCATAATGGTTAAGGTGGCTCTGTTAAGATCTTAAGGTCTTGAGTTTGAGCCCCTGTTTTTCAATGAATTTCAATAATTAATTTCAATGAATTAACAGTGGGTTGACTCAGCCTGTCATCCCTCTGAGGTCGGCGAAATGAGTACCAGCTTTCTGGTAACAGGGGCGCTACATCAGCGACACAGCTGTGCCCCCAGAAAATGATGCAACCAGCAGCCACAGGCTGCGCATTACAGCTAGCTAACAACCCTCTTCATGCACCTTTCTATAATCACGTTTATATCAGATTCATGGTAAATAAGATACAAATAGGACCATGGTAAAAACAACTCCAACGCATATTCACCATTATCTCAGCACCATGTCTCGATTTCCTGGCATCAAAGATAGCAATAACTAGCAATATTAATAATTTTAGTTATAATGATTATATCTTGGACAAAAGTGAATATTCACCTTGAATTTCTGTACAACATTTTCTTTTGAACCACAGAAAGCTGAGCGAACAGTATTTTTAAACCATTCCAACAATGAGCCGTTGAGTGCAAGCAAACTTCGGGTGGTTGTACCTCTCCGGTAGCAACACCACAAGGATAACAAGGCTGATGAAGGTCGACCTTAAAAAGCCATTGTTTGGCTTCTGAGCGATGTTTGTTTGGCATTGCATTTACCACCGATATCTTATTTATTAAAAATTTTTTGCCAAACTCATGGAACACAGAAACTAATCAACTCCGAAGATGTTACCTGTTAACAATGTCACAGCTATTAAGAGCTCCATTTGGTAGAATAGCAGAATTCTCTTGGAAACCCAAGTCCTATATGTTGTTGCCACCTGGCATCCGCGATGGAAAAGTTGCTCCTCCTATGGAATACATGACTCGACTATTAAAATTTAACCCTGTGATTGCCTATGCGTTTCAAGCGTCCTTTTTAGTCGACTCATTCACCTGAAGTTAAGGTGAAGATATTAAGAAAATTTGTCAAAGCTGTTCATCCAAGCTGGAGTCATCATATTTGGACATGTTTTGTGTAAGCGTTGTGTCTTGGTGATGTCCCATGGCAGGGCGATCTGTCCACCGCGGGTGTTGCTGTGTGTGCCCCTTGATCCTGGCACTCTCTCCTGCTCGGTACCAGCCTTTTGAGGCTGTTGGTGTCGGAACCTCAAGAATCATGTTGGCTTGCCCGGATGTTTGCTCGGTCTCAGTTTGCATTAAACCCATGCCTGCTCCAATACTTATTCCCTCTTTATGTATGTCCCATCTTCCTGGAACACATTCCTGACCCCCTTCATTGACATCAACTTCAACCACCATATCTTTTTTTTCCTTCACTGTCAATACACTTGGCAACCCTCGTGAAATCGCAAATCTCTTTCTTCTGTTGACTCTTGACTTTACCATGCCGGTCATATTGGGCCTTGACGATTGTATAATTCTTGATGATCTTTTCAGTGTTAAACTACCTTTGACATGTGCTAATATTTTCACATCACGTTCGTTCAATGCTTTTACCTCCTTGACCTCAAACTTTGTAGTGTCTTTTGATGTTGGAACCTCAAGTCCATGTCCACCTTCTGCTATTTCTCTTCCCTCCAACATCTTTTTATCCTGTGGCTGTACCATAAATCCCAATGTTGATTCATCAAAATCTTCCACATCCTTTGACTCTTCTTGACTCAAGTCTCTAGCAGTCATCTGATTCCCTTTCAACCAGGTATTCGGCCAATAGCATCGCTGCCAGGAACAGGGGTAGCCAATTCGACACAGCAGGCGGAAGAGCCCCACCCACTCCATCAATCACTGGGTAGGTCCTTGGTCAGGGTTCACCCCTTCAGCACGCCTTCGGTCCATGGCAGCCATAAGTTGGTTTATGTAAGAGGTGAGAAGATCATCCATCTTGTATCCCTGTGAGTGTACAAGAAATGAATTGTGAAAACAAAACATTTAATCAGAGAATATAGCACTAAAGCATTTATCCAACAGCAAAGGTCAATCATGCCTTGTTCTCCATACGGATTAATGATCTGCTGAGACATAGGGCTTCAATCGCCAAATCACTGCACCTGAGCAGCCTGAATTATGAACTTACTCGTCATTGAGTTGTGTCGTCTGGATTCGATCCTTGGAAAGGCCAGCATCATCTAAAATGCCAGGAGCAGACTCATCTCTGAGAGCACACTGATGTATGGATGGAACTTTAAGCAGGTTGTCCCATCTGTGTTTATATTATGGACATTAAAGATCCCACGGGAATTTTTGACGAATAGTAGCCAATGGTATTAGTCATAATGGGCTCTCTTTCCAATGGCAAATCTTGGTACAGTAACTTTCTGTTCCAACGAGCTGTTGCTGAGAGAGACTCAAATGAGATTTGTTACCTGTGTAGTCTGCGAGCGTCAGCTGTGGCTGTGTGGACATGTGGCTCGATTTCTTGATGCTGATCCTGCTCACCAGATTCTCTCAGCGAGGGAGCCTTGTGAGTGGAGAAGGCCAACGGGACGACCGCATGTCTCGTGGTTGCAGCAGGTTGATCAGCATCTCAAGGAGATGAGGATGGGCCAGGCATCCTGAGGGATGGCCAGACGGAGGCCCTTGGAGTACCGACAGAAAGTGAACGCAGCGACGCGCTGCTCTGCACATGCTCCCATACCCAACCTAACTTAACCTTTCTCTGAGAATGAAAAGTGCTGTCACAGTGGCTTCCTTGGTGAGGAATACACTTGATGACTTCCCAAACAATGTCAGAGGTAAGACTGAGAATTTTGCCAGAGTACAAGTACACAATGGCCTTCTCCTCTTGAAACACACCAATGGATTTTTAATGCATATGAGAGAATACCTTCAATTGTAGCAGACAGGATTTTGAGTTATTTTGTTGAAGCACCACATAAAATGCCACTTCTTCCTCCAGTTCAGACAAAGTAATGATATCGGTGCTTATCAAAATGGGTTGTAGTTCATTCACCAATAGAGCATGTGCTTCTCGGCCCAAACTGGGGTTTTCTCTGCTTCTTTACAAGGATTACTTTCCATACCTGTCTCTCACCTATATGCTTGCTCCATCAATTGTCCTCTCAAAACGACAGCACCACCTTCCTCCACACCTTCAACAAAAATTATTTCCACCTATCCCATGATCTCTGTCTCTGTATGTTCAGATTGGAAATCTTGAGAAGTCCAGTTTGCAGAGGTTGTATGCTCACGACAATAAATTCCCTTCATTCCCTTTAATGGTGTCAAACCCCTCCATGTCAGTACCCTCCCCCACATCTCATACAAGTTCGTGTCTTTCCAATCCCACCCTTTCCATACGTCCCCTTATTTAGTATCTCTCCACTTCATGTCCCCTCTTTCTGCATCCCACACCCTCAAATCTTCCTGCCGTCCTGCTTCCGGTTCAGGGATTTTTCCACGTGTTGGTCGAATCTGCCACTGCCAACTTGTTAATGCTAAGTTTTCTGAACTACATTTGTCGTGTTTTTTTTGTTTGTTATATCTTTGGCCATGTGTTGCTGTTACATCACGTACAAATTCCGTGTTAAATCGTGCCTTGTTTGTGCTGTATTTTTTTCATTTGTTTTCGTTTTCGTGTTGTTCAAGGCCTACTTTCCTCGTAGCAACTGTGAAAATTCTGTGTTCCTTTTGTCTCTGTATTCCTTGTTTTGCTTCTTTCTTCCCAAATATTTCACTTTTACCTCCTCAACATTATCTATCTATAATTCCAGCAATCTGTGTGTGTGTGTGTGTATGTGTGTGTGTGTGTCTGTCTGCGACGCCATTTCTCGACAACCGCCAGTCCGATCTGATTGAAACTTGCCAGGAATATTGCTGGGGACCCGCGGATGTGCCTTTTCAAGGTTTGATATTAATCGGACAAGCGGTTCCCAAGTTACGGCCATTTTATTGCTTTTTTCAGTGTTGGAAAGGTGTATATATCGCAGCTGAAGTGTCGTTCCACCTTATCATGTCATTTTTTCCCAAAGATCTCAGAATAATGATAACAGCATATTAATAATAATAATAGCACAATAATTGGCAGTAATAAAAAGAATAACGTGATACAATGACCATTGACCAATGTCTGTCAACCAATAACGACCTATATATTGTCTGTCAACCAATAATGACCAATAACGTCTCTCAACCAATGACACGGTGCTATGACATCACGAATGACGTCACAATTAATGTTTATTTTATTTTATTTTTTTTTGCACGATTGACGTCACAATTCTTCTTCTTCTTCGTTTGGTATGACGTCACAATCGACGCTGGGACCTGAGTATGTGCCTTTTCAAGGTTTGATATCGTTCTTTATCCGTTTCAGCTTTTCCCAAGTGTTTCCCAAGGTTTGAAAGCTGTTTTTTTCCCAAGGTTTGAATTAATTGTTCATATTATTAATTAATCCAAGGTTTGAATTTTCCCAAGAGAAAACGCTGTTTCCCAAGGATTTGAAAGCTGTTTTTTCCCAAGGTTTGAATTGAATTGAATTTCCCAAGGGGCGAGAGAGAGGGGCGAGAGAGGAGGGGGGAGAGAGGAGGGGCGAGACTAGGGTGAGAGGGGGAGAGAGGGGGGGAGAGAGAGGGGGGAGAGAGAGGGGGAGAGAGAGAGGAGAGGAGAGGGGGAGAGAGAGGAGGGGAGAGAAGGAGGGGCGAGACTAGGGGTGAGAGAGGGGGGGAGTGAGAGGGGGCGTCACAATTCTTCTTCTTCTTCGTTTGATATGACGTCACAATTGATGCTGGGGACCTGAGTATGTTTCCCAGGTGTTTCCCAAGTTATGGCCATATATGATACGGTTGGTCCGATCTAATTGAAACAATGCCCCAATCCATTTGTCGTTTACGAGAGCAAAGGAACGGAGCTGCACATACTGGCATGCACCTACGGGCACGCACCTACGGGCACGCACCCAGGGCCCGCACTAGTATGTCCAATTTGTGAATTAGGAATCGGCACCCTTCACTTCTTGTCCCATCTTTAACATCCTCCTCACCCCACTCTTTCAAAGTTTCCCGCTCACTGCTTCTGCCTCAACCCATCCACTCAAACCTTCCCACTCACACCACCCCTCAAAGCCTCCCCCACCCTCCATCCGATGCACTCAAAATTCCTCAACTGTCCCGAGCTGTGTGGACCTCAAATATCAGAGGTCTCCACTCCAACCTGACAGATCTCTCAATCCAAGCCACTTCCGATAAACCGGACATCATCTATTTAATAGAATCCTTGCTCCCAATGGATGTTCCTGACACCTTAGTGTCTCTCCATGGTTATTGTCTCCTTCAATTTGATAGGCTTGTACCTCGCCCCGGCGACGGAGTTGCACGTTACATCAATAACTTGATTTCTCACTGCCTTTGTTCTGATATTACAACTGCCAACTGCCAGGAGTACCTCTGATGTGACTTCCCCTCTGCTCACACCCCGTCTTTGTCTGTGTGTTGAACCGTCCTCCAAACAGTGATGACTCCATCTACATCTCTCTCATACAACATGGACAAACTTTTAATCACTCATCCCAACTCTCTCTTCCTCATATATGGTGATTTCAATTGTCACCACGCAAATTGGCTGGGTGTTGGTACTTCTGTCACCAGCCATCACACTTCAGGAAAGGATTTCTGTGACTCCATGGCACTGACTCAATCTGTGACCTTTCCAACCTGGATTTATCCCAATGATAAACCTCCATTCTGGACTTGATGATGACAAAATTCCCTGCAAATGTCTCCTGCTCTTCCTCTGCTCCAATTGGTTCATCTGATAATGTGCTTGTGAGAGTCATCCTCTCTCTGGGTGTTGTTCGAGAGCTGTCTTAGTGTCGATGAGTCTGGCAGTGCATTCAGGTGTATTAGCAGGGTCTACAAGCAGCCATCTCTCTTCAAAACTGGTCTTTTATGCTGTATCTATTGCCCCTGATATCCACTTAACCTGGGAATTCATTCACAGAAACCTGCTCATTATTATACACAGATCGATCCCATCTCATCTTCAGTTATCTTCCCCCTTATTCCCACCCATGGTACACTGAACCATGGGGTGAGGCAGTTGCTCTGATACAACTTGCCTTCTCTTCCTGGAAAGCAAACCTGAGTGAAGGCAATCTCAGCTCATTCCACAAAGCCTGCAAGAAGTGTGTTTCCACTCTCACAAGAGCCAGAAAACAACATCTGTCCAACCTCAAGATTGAACTTTCAAACTTGTCTCCCTCCTCTAAAACCTGATGGCACCTTGTTAAGTCTGTCTGGTGTATGCTCTCCTTCCAACACTTCCCACACTTCAAATGGCACCACAGCTGACTCGACTCGTGAGAAGGCCAAATCCTTTAGTTCTGTGTTTGCTTCTAAATCTTGTGTCCCCCAACCCCTTGCTCCCTGTACCCACCCTACCCTGTCATACCCAACTGCTTCTGGACTGTATTTTTCATGTGAGAAGGTGGAGAAGTTTCTGGCAACCCTCATTTCTCATTCTACAACTTGACCGGATGTCATCCACTCATGTGTGCTTATACCATGCTCTGCTGCTCTTGCCCACCTCTTTCTGCTCTTTTCACCTGATAATTTGCCTTATGTCATCTTCCATCTGCTTGGAAATCAAACAACGTCACTGCATTGCATAAAAATGGTGCAAAATCTGATCCCCTTAATGACAGACCAATGAACATCAGCAAGGTCATGGAATCCATCATCACAGTTGATATGAGATCCTTCCTTTTCTCAAACGGCCTCACCTCAGATCACCAATTTGGATTTAGACCAGGTCACCTTGGACATGCTGCTCCTACTCTCCCAACAAAGGATGGAGGCCCTCAATATCAGATATGAGATCAGGGCCATCTCTCCAGACATATCTCGAGCTTTTGATACAGTCTGGCATCCAACCTTGCTCTCCAAACTCCCTGCCCATGACATCCAAGGCAAAGTCCACTCTTGTGTTACTGACTTCCTAGACCCTTGCAGCCAATTGGTGGCTCTCAACGGAATCCTTTCATCTCCCCTCCCTGTCAAGGCTGGAGTGCTACACAGCAGTGTTCCAGACCCAGTCTTGTTCCTCCTCTTCATCAACGATCTCTCTGGAGAATCCCCTTTATTTATTTTCTGATGACTCCATCCTCTGCCGTGATATCCCTCATCCTTCAGACAGGCAGGCAGCAGCCTCTTCCCTCTCTTCAGACCTTGACAAAATCATAAGCTGGTCAAACACTTTGAATATGTCTTTCAATCCTGACAAATCTCATACTCTCACGATCTCTCTTTCTCTCCAAAAGGACAGTCTGGCAAACCCTCTTGTCTAACTTCTTAACAATCTGCTTGAAGAAGTTCAGTCACTCAATCTCCTGGGTCTCACTATCAGCCATGATCTTTGTTGGGTACACCACATCTCAAAGTTATCCTCCAAAGCCAGTCTCCGACTGGGCATCCTGTGTCATACAAAGTCCTTCCTTGGCAGACCGGAACTCCGATTTTCTGACAAGGCTTTCATCTGTAGCTTTATGGAGTACTGCTCTCTCCTCTGGACTTGTGCCCATGCCTTACACCTTGCTCAGCTTGATGCCGTGGAAACCAAAGCCTTCAAGATCGATTATTGGAATTTCCCATGATGAAGCTGAGTGTACGGCCCCATCACTTCCCCATTGCAGACAGGTCGGTGATCTCTCTGTCTTATACCACCTCCTTTCTGTTCTTGCCCCTCTGGTCTTTCTGTGATCCCCCCCCCCACCCTCCAAGTTTCTACACAGGGTGCACACGGACCATCATCAACCCCTTTCTGGTGAAATTCCCTATATCTAGGATCACTGCTCACCTCCACTCATTAGTTTCTCTTTTTCCCTGCCTGTGAAACCAACTTTCACAATTCTCTTCAATTTCAATTCTTCCCTCCACGTCTTCAAGACAGTTCTTTTACCACCATCTCAGATCATCCCACATCCAAAGCCATGATCTTTTTCTACCCTCATTAAACCCACCCACCCCCAAGCCGCACCTTCCTTTCTTCCTTTGAGTTTGCTTCTGTATCCACATTGTAAATCCCATGCATCTTCCCCTACCCCTCATTCTTCCCCACATCCCTTATTTTCCAAGTCTCCCTCGATTTTGTCCCTCAACCCTGCTGTTGGTGTGTTACCCCACCCCCCTCTCTTTCCACTGTTTCTTTTGTTCTGTTGCTTCCTGATCCATTCTCTTGTTCCACGATAACACAAGTCTTGACTTAACAATTTAATCTTAATTTTGAAGGTGAGTGCTGTGATGTGGCAGACACACAATGTGCGAAATGGCTTCCTCCTTGGCTGCAATTATCTTTTGATTTGTATTTTGATGAAATACCACATCAACAAGCTCGAATGAGCTAAGATCCTCGTCCTCTTTAATGATGACGTCATAAAAACGAATATTGACGTCATTGTGATGTATCAGGTTTGCGATTAAATTATCTGTGCTAATGCCCGGCTTGATTCCGCAAACAAAATTCAAACAGCTTGCCTAGTTTCGCGAGATAATGGTATAGGCGATTTCCATTAGCGGCGATATTATGACGTCAACTTTTTTTCCTAGGAAGAATTTCCAAAACTCAGAGCATGGTTACTGCCTGCGCGTGGGCTTTCTGCATATACATGGCAAGTTTCACGAAGATCCGATGAAAACTCTGGAAGGTGAAACAAAAAATGTCAAAAAATAGGAATAAAGTCATAAAAATTGATATGACGTCATAGTGATGTATCATATGTCTCTTGCCACATGCTCCCATACCCAACCTAACTTAACCTTTCTCTGAGAATGAAAAGTGCTGTCACAGTGGTTCCTTGGTGAGGAATACACTTGATGACTTCCCAAACAATGTCAGAGGTAAGACTGAGAATTTTGCCAGAGTACAAGTACACAATGGCCTTCTCCTCTTGAAACACACCATGGATTTTTAATGCATATGAAGAGAATACTTCAATTGTAGCAGACAGGATTTTGAGTTATTTTGTTGAAGCACCACATAAAATGCCACTTCTCCTCCAGTTCAGACAAAGTAATGATATCGGTGCTTATCAAATGGGTTGTAGTTCATTCACCAATAGAGCATGTGCTTCTCGGCCCAAACTGGGTTTTCTCTGCTTCTTTACAAGGATTACTTTCCATACTGTCTCTCACCTATATGCTTGCTCCATCAATTGTCCTCTCAAAACGACAGCACACCTTCCTCACACCTTCAACAAAATTATTTCCACCTATCCCATGATCTCTGTCTCTGTATGTTCAGATTGGAAATCTTGAGAAGATCCAGTTTGCAGAGGTTGTATGCTCACGACAATAAATCCCTTCATTCCCTTTAATGGTGTGTCAACCCCTCCATGTCAGTACCCTCCCCACATCTCATACAAGTTCGTGTCTTTCAATCCACCCTTTCCATACGTCCCTTATTTAGTATCTCTCCACTTCATGTCCCTCTTTCTGCACCCACACCTCCAAATCTTCCTGCCGTCCTGCTTCCGGTTCAGGGATTTTTCCACGTGTTGGTCGAATCTGCACTGCCAACTTGTTAATGCTAAGTTTTCTGAACTACATTTGTCGTGTTTTTTTTGTTTGTTATATCTTTGGCCATGTGTTGCTGTTACATCACGTACAAATTCCGTGTTAAATCGTGCCTTGTTTGTGCTGTATCTTTTTTTCATTTGTTTTCGTTTTCGTGTTGTTCAAGGCCTACTTTCCTCGGATAGCAACTGTGAAAATTCTGTGTTCCTTTTGTCTCTGTATTCCTTGTTTTGCTTCTTTCTTCCCAAATATTTCACTTTTACCTCCTCAACATTATCTATCTATAATTCCAGCAATCTGTGTGTGTGTGTGTGTATGTGTGTGTGTGTGTCTGTCTGCGACCCCTTCTCGACAACCGCCAGTCCGATCTGATTGAAACTTGCCAGGAATATTGCTGGGGACCGCGGATGTGCTTTTCAAGGTTTGATATTAATCGGACAAGCGGTTCCCAAGTTACGGCCATTTTATTGCTTTTTTCAGTGTTGGAAAGGTGTATATATCGCAGCTGAAGTGTCGTTCCACCTTATCATGTCATTTTTTTCCCAAAGATCTCAGAATAATGATAACAGCATATTAATAATAATAATAGCACAATAATTGGCAGTAATAAAAAAGAATAACGTGATACAATGACCATTGACCAATGTCTGTCAACCAATAACGAACCTATATATTGTCTGTCACACCAATAATGACCAATAACGTCTCTCAACCAATGACACGGTGCTATGACATCACGAATGACGTCACAATTAATGTTTATTTTTATTTTTTTTTTGCACGATTGACGTCACAATTCTTCTTCTTCTTCGTTTGGTATGACGTCACAATCGACGCTGGGACCTGAGTATGTGCCTTTTCAAGGTTTGATATCGTTCTTTATCCGTTTCAGCTGTTTCCCAAGTGTTTCCCAAGGTTTGAAAGCTGTTTTTTTCCCAAGGTTTGAATTAATTGTTCAAATTATTATTAATTATATCCAAGGTATTGAATTTTCCCAAGAGAAACAGCTGTTTTCCCAAGAGATTTGAAAGTCTGTTTTTCCCAAGGTTTGAATTGAATTGAATTTCCCAAGGGGCGAGAGAGAGGGGCGAGAGAGGAGGGGGAGAGAGGAGGGGCGAGACTAGGGGTGAGAGGGGGGAGAGAGGGGGGAGGAGAGGGGGAGAGGAGGAGAGAGAGGAGGGGAGAGGAGAGGGGGGAGAGAGAAGGAGGGGGGAGAGAGGAGGGCGCAGACTAGGGGTGAGAGAGGGGGGGAGTGAGAGGGGCGTCACAATTCTTCTTCTTCTTCGTTTGATATGAACGTCACAATTGATGCTGGGGACCTGAGTATGTTTCCCAGGTGTTTCCCAAGTTATGGCCATATATGATACGGTTGGTCCGATCTAATTGAAACAATGCCCCAATCCAGTTGTCGTTTACGAGAGCAAAGGAACGGAGCTGCACATACTGGCATGCACCTACGGGCACGCACCTACGGGCACGCACCCAGGGCCCGCACTAGTATGTCCAATTTGTGAATTAGGAATCGGCATCCCTTACTTCTTGTCCATCTTTTAACATCCCTCCTCACCCACTCTTTCAAGTTTCCGCTCACTGCTTCTGCCTCAACCATCCACTCAACCTTCCCACTCACACCACCCTCAAAGCCCCCCCACCCTCCATCCGATGCACTCAAATTCCTAACTGTCCCGAGCTGTGTGGACCTCAAATATCAGAGGTCTCCACTCCAACCTGACAGATCTCTCAATCCAAGCCACTTCCGATAAACCGGACATCATCTATTTAATAGAATCCTTGCTCCCAATGGATGTTCCTGACACCTTAGTGTCTCTCCATGGTTATTGTCTCCTTCAATTTGATAGGCTTGTACCTCGCCCCGGCGACGGAGTTGCACGTTACATCAATAACTTGATTTCTCACTGCCTTTGTTCTGATATTACAACTGCCAACTGCCAGGAGTACCTCTGATGTGACTTCCCTCTGCTCACACCCCGTCTTTGTCTGTGTGTTGAACCGTCCTCCAAACAGTGATGACTCCATCTACATCTCTCTCATACAACATGGACAAACTTTTAATCACTCATCCCAACTCTCTCTTCCTCATATATGGTGATTTCAATTGTCACCACGCAAATTGGCTGGGTGTTGGTACTTCTGTCACCAGCCATCACACTTCAGGAAAGGATTTCTGTGACTCCATGGCACTGACTCAATCTGTGACCTTTCCAACCTGGATTTATCCCAATGATAAACCTCCATTCTGGACTTGATGATGACAAAATTCCCTGCAAATGTCTCCTGCTCTTCCTCTGCTCCAATTGGTTCATCTGATAATGTGCTTGTGAGAGTCATCCTCTCTCTGGGTGTTGTTCGAGAGCTGTCTTAGTGTCGATGAGTCTGGCAGTGCATTCAGGTGTATTAGCAGGGTCTACAAGCAGCCATCTCTCTTCAAAACTGGTCTTTTATGCTGTATCTATTGCCCCTGATATCCACTTAACCTGGGATTCATTCACAGAAACCTGCTCATTATTATACACAGATCGATCCCATCTCATCTTCAGTTATCTTCCCCTTATTCCACCCATGGTACACTGAACCATGGGGGAGGCAGTTGCTCTGATACAACTTGCCTTCTCTCCTGGAAAGCAAACCTGAGTGAAGGCAATCTCAGCTCATTCCACAAAGCCTGAAGAAGTGTGTTTCCACTCTCACAAGAGCCGAAAACAACATCTGTCCAACCTCAAGATTAACTTTCAAACTTGTCTCCTCCTCTAAAACCTGATGGCACCTTGTTAAGTCTGTCTGGTGTATGCTCTCCTTCCAACACTTCCACACTTCAAATGGCACCACAGCTGACTCGACTCGTGAGAAGGCAAATCCTTTAGTTCTGTGTTTGCTTCTAAATCTTGTGTCCCCAACCCTTGCTCCCTGTACCCACCCTACCCTGTCATACCCAACTGCTTCTGGACTGTATTTTTCATGTGAGAAGGTGGAAAGTTTCTGGCAACCCCTCATTTCTCATTCTACAACTTGACCGGATGTCATCCACTCATGTGTGCTTATACCATGCTCTGCTGCTCTTGCCCACCTCTTTCTGCTCTTTTCACCTGATAATTTGCCTTATGTCATCTTCCATCTGCTTGGAAATCAAACAACGTCACTGCATTGCATAAAAATGGTGCAAAATCTGATCCCTTAATGACAGACCAATGAACATCAGCAAGGTCATGGAATCCATCATCACAGTTGATATGAGATCCTTCCTTTTCTCAAACGGCCTCACCTCAGATCACCAATTTGGATTTAGACCAGGTCACCTTGGACATGCTGCTCCTACTCTCCCAACAAGGATGGAGGCCCTCAATATCAGATATGAGATCAGGGCCATCTCTCCAGACATATCTCGAGCTTTTGATACAGTCTGGCATCCAACCTTGCTCTCCAAACTCCCTGCCCATGACATCCAAGGCAAAGTCCACTCTTGTGTTACTGACTTCCTAGACCCTTGCAGCCATTGGTGGCTCTCAACGGAATCCTTTCATCTCCCCTCCCTGTCAAGGCTGGAGTGCTACACAGCAGTGTTCCAGACCCAGTCTTGTTCCTCCTCTTCATCAACGATCTCTCTGGAGAAATCCCCTTTATTTATTTTCTGATGACTCCATCCTCTGCCGTGATATCCCTCATCCTTCAGACAGGCAGGCAGCAGCCTCTTCTCCTCTCTTCAGACCTTGACAAAATCATAAGCTGGTCAAACACTTTGATATGTTCTTTCAATCCTGACAAATCTCATACTCTCACGATCTCTCTTTCTCTCCAAAAGGACAGTCTGGCAACCCTCTTGTCTAACTTCTTAACAATCTGCTTGAAGAAGTTCAGTCACTCAATCTCCTGGGTCTCACTATCAGCCATGATCTTTGTTGGGTACACCACATCTCAAAGTTATCCTCCAAAGCCAGTCTCCGACTGGGCATCCTGTGTCATACAAAGTCCTTCCTTGGCAGACCGGAACTCCGATTTTCTGACAAGGCTTTCATCTGTAGCTTTATGGAGTACTGCTCTCTCCTCTGGACTTGTGCCCATGCCTTACACCTTGCTCAGCTTGATGCCGTGGAAACAAAGCCTTCAAGATCGATTATTGGAATTTCCCATGATGAAGCTGAGTGTACGGCCCCATCACTTCCCCATTGCAGACAGGTCGGTGATCTCTCTGTCTTATACACCTCCTTTCTGTCTTGCACCCTCTGGTCTTTCTGTGATCCCCCCCCACCCTCCAAGTTTCTACAGGGTGCACACGGACCATCATCAACCCTTTCTGGTGAAATTCCCTATATCTAGGATCACTGCTCACCTCCACTCATTAGTTCTCTTTTTCCTGCCTGTGAAACCAACTTTCACATTCTCTTCATTTCATTCTTCCCTCCACGTCTTCAAGACAGTTCTTTACCACCATCTCAGATCATCCCACATCCAAAGCCATGATCTTTTTCTACCCTTCATTAACCACCCCACCCCAAGCCACTTCCTTCTTCCTTTGAGTTTGCTTCTGTATCCACATTGTAAATCCCATGCATCTTCCCCTACCCTCATTCTTCCCCACATCCCTTATTTTCCAAGTCTCCCTCGATTTTGTCCCTCAACCCTGCTGTTGGTGTGTTACCCCACCCCCTCTCTTTCCACTGTTTCTTTTGTTCTGTTTGCTTCCTGATCCATTCTCTTGTTCCACGATAACACAAGTCTTGACTTAACAATTTAATCTTAATTTTGAAGGTGAGTGCTGTGATGTGGCAGACACACAATGTGCGAAATGGCTTCCTCCTTGGCTGCAATTATCTTTTGATTTGTATTTTGATGAAATACCACATCAACAAGCTCGAATGAGCTAAGATCCTCGTCCTCTTAATGATGACGTCATAAAAACGAATATGACGTCATTGTGATGTATCAGGTTTGCGATAAATTATCTGTGCTAATGCCCGGCTTGATTCCCGCAAACAAAATTCAAACAGCTTGCCTAGTTTCGGAGATAATGGTATAGGCGATTTCCATTAGCGGCGATATTATGACGTCAACTTTTTTTCTAGGAAGAATTTCCAAAATCAGAGATGGTTACTGCCTGCGCGTGGGCTTTCTGCATATACATGGCAAGTTTCACGAAGATCCGATGAAAACTCTGGAAGGTGAAACAAAAAATGTAAAAAATAGGAATAAAGTCATAAAAATTGATATGACGTCATAGTGATGTATCATATGTGTGGTAATTCATCTCTGTTAATGCCTGTTCGATTCCCGCAAACAGAATTCAAAAGCTTGCCTAGTTTCGGAGATAATTTTTGAGGCGATTTCCATATCGGAGATATTTTGACGTCATAACTTTTTTTCTAGGAGGAATTTTCAAAATCGGAGATGGTTACTGTCTGCGCAGGGTATTTTTACATATATACGCAAGTTTCAGGAAGTTTCGATGAAACTGTAGGCTGTGAAACAAAAAAGTCCACAATAACAACAACGTGAGTAAGACAGA
>CM068960.1:41507968-41536460 GCA_035128595.1 Eptatretus atami | reverse complement strand
ACCTTGAGGCTACCTTGCGTCTGCCTTGAAAATTCTATGGCAGCCGCAGGGATGCCCTAAGGTCACCATGTGACATCCAATCAAAGACCGTACGGCACCACCACGTTTTCGGTCTCCACAATTTCTAAATACGCCGTGCGGCTCCCCAAAAAATAAAAACATATGTGACTGCTACATGGTGACCGTGGAAATACTGCGGCCGCTGTATAATTGCTAGTGGCCATAGATTTTGGAGACCCCACGGCCGCCGTGGTAAATGTGACTTAGGCCGAAGAGTTAAGGCTGGAATATTTGTTTCCAGATGGGGAACCTTGGCAGGAGCCTAAAGTTTACAGTGGAGATTTCTTTGTACCAATAATAATTGAGTCTGGGCTATGTTCTCAACAACCTTCTGGTTTACAGTGGAGGTGGAAGTTTCTCTGTGGATAGAATACTTTGGCAAGTGATAAGGATTTTCATGACTCCCAGCAGCAGACTTTGTGCTGTAGCGAACAGCACCGACATGATCATCTGCCTGAGCGATCTTCAGGGACTCCCCCGCTTTGTGTGGAGTACACATGGTTCCGACATTTACTGCTGGAGTGGGATATCCACAAAAAGAACCGACTGTTCCATGGCAGGAACATCTGGCAACAGCAGTTCTTGTGAGAGAAGTTTTGGGGAAAGATACACATCCTCAAACACTGAAACACTATTGTCTGGTCTCTGTACCTTGGTTGCTGGGATAGCAGCCAGTTGGGTATGGCTGCTCTTCATTCCCTTACCAGCCATGTCCTTTGAGGAAATATCGGTAGCAAGTTCCTTAGCATCTAAGAGGTCAAATTTATTGACAGTATTGGGTTTTCTGTCTTCTTCAATCAGTTAAACCACTCACACATTATCTGTTGGGTCAGGAAATCTCACCACTCTGTGGGGAATTGCATACCACACATCTTGAATATTGTGTCTGCCTTTGTAACCATGATTTCGCAGAAGAACTCTATGTCCGATTGATGTGCTGGCCTCCTTGGCGTGCTATGTCTTTCCCTGTGATGCAGAGCTTCCTTTTCTGTCTTTAACCCTAGATAGGTGTACCCCTGGGTATATGCATCCATATAAAATGGGAAAACCCAGGAATACACCTTTCTCGGGTTAAGGATGCCAACTCAAATGCATCTTTCATGCTCCTGAAATGGTCCAATATCCAGTTGTCTATACCTGTATACGCCACCTCATCTTCGCCCAGGTCAAGGATGTTGTCAACAGGGAGGCGAGGGTCTCTTCCAGAGAATAAAAAGTAAGGTATATACCCAGTACTTGTGTGAGGACTACAATTTCAAACACACACAAGATCTGGGAAATGATGAGGAACTCGTTCCATCGTCTTTTCTTTCCTGGAGATAAAGTATGAGGTAGGTCATGTAGTGTGCATTGAAACCGCTTGCACTGTCCCATTTCCCTGTGGATGGCAGGATGATGTTCTGGTGCTAGTTATTCTGCAGATGTTCCAAAGCTCTCTCACTCGTTCTCCATCGCAGTTCCGGTCCTGTTCACAAGAAAGATGCAAAGGCACTCCAAAGCAGACAAACCATTCCTTGAAAAGGATCTCTGCAACGGTCTTAGCTTTCTGATTTTTCACAGGTACCTCTTGCACATACTTGGTGAAGACATGAGTCATGACTAATACGGACTCAATTCTGTTGGTTCCTGGTTCCAGCACGGTAAAATCAATAGCGAGTACCTTGAGTGGCTTCTTTGCAATCAGTGATCCCATGGTTGACCGTATTGTCTTCCATTACCTGGCAATGCTACATCGTGAGCAGGTGCACCAGTGAGTTTTGATGTCCTTCGTCATTCCAAGCAAGTAACATCGGGTATGGGCAAGTTGCATGGTTCTTTCTTCCCTCTGGTGGCTTGCATTGTCATGTACAGCCACAAAGACATGGTTTGAGTAACTTTGCAATATCAGCTGCTTGGTTTATTCTGCATGTTCAAGAATCTTCTTATACAGAACACTTTCAATTTCAACAAGTTTGTTTCAGATCCGCAGATGTTTCCTTACTTCTTTTGGCTCATTTCACAGCTCTTGGTATCCTCTGCTTTTCCCAAACCACCCTAATTCATGAATATGCTCATCAGCACACTGCAACTTTGCTAATTCCTTTTTTGGGAACATTGCAAATGCTGATGTGGCAGATGAGGCATTGTTGTCGGATCTGGTTTGGATTTCCTTGATCCAAATTTCAGAAGATGTTTCTTTGAAGCTTTCCCGTGGGTATTATGGAATTGGGGTAGACTCCTGGTTATGTGTAACTTCCACATGGATTTCCTTGAAATGATGACAGGCTGGTTCCTCCATATGACCCACCTTTCGACTCAAGCGTTAGTGTTACGGTTCGATTTTCCAGACCAGTATTTTATGGTAAAGTCAAACTGTGCCAACTCTGCAGCCCACCTCAACTTTACAGTGCTCAACTTATTTGATGTGTTCAGGTTACTTTGGCAATCGTTGTCCGTTGTCCACAAATTCTTTGAATTTTGCCATCAAGAGAAGATCCCGAAATTTTTCAGTGATTGCTCACTAGAGAGTAAAGAGTTCCAATTTCATGCTGCTGAAATTTTGCATTTTATTTTCGGTATCGTGAAGGCCTCTGCTCGCATAGCTAAGAACAACAGTCCTCACATCCTGTTTTAATGACAGGGCTGCTCCAGGTCCTGACAGACTGGCATCCACCTCGAACACAAATGACAAGCTAAAGCCCAGATGATCATGAAGTGGTGCAGAACAGTGTGGTTATGTATGTCACTGAATGCTTGGCTCCAAGCTTCGCTCCACTTCAGCTATTGCGATAAACTTTTACCATGGTTGGAGTTCTTCATCTTTGTTCATCAACCAAAGCAACAGCGGATCCATTGGAGGGGGAGGGGGGCTGCACCCAGCATCCCTCGCCCTTCCCCCAAAACCCGCCCTCCCATCAAAAGTAATCAATCTTTTTTTCATATGGACTGAGGTGTATATAACCGAAGATGTGGTCTCGGAATGTGGGAAACTATCTTGTGTAGTAAATTTTTCTAAAAATTTCCACTGTAAACACTAAATATATGATCAGGTCATTTTAATTTCCCGATTGAACAATCAACAACAAAGAACGATAATGGCCGAACGATATCGTTCTTCAAAAAGGGCGAAAATTCAAAAAAGAGAATTAAAGGATCATGATGTGGATGCAGAACAAAAGGAAATAAATAGTTAAACTGTTACAATTTGATTTTGGTACTCCACTAACTGGTAGAGCCTTAACCGGGCGTAGTGGCGTGCGCCTGTAATCCGGCTACTCGGAGGCTTGGGTTGGAGGATCGCTTGAGGACGGGTGCTCTGCGCTGGGCCGCGCTATGAGAGGGTGTAGGGCAGCCCGGAATCATGGCGAAACCCAATCCTTATCCCTGTGTCGTAAGAGGCGACCAGGGTTGCGTCAGGAAGGGCATCCGGCGTAAAACCTGTGCCAAATCAGTATGCGGATCATAATGGATGATCCGCTGTGGCGACCCTAACGGGAGCAGCCGAAAGAAGAACAACAACTAACTGGTAGAGCCTTCTCAATGTGATGATTTTGTAATTTTGATTATGAGTGATGTCGTGTTATTGGTAACATTATATTTTGTTGGTTTGGTCCTTTTATGTATTGCGATTGTGAACTAGCCATTGAAGAAAGAGAGCAGACTGTGTTGGAATGTAATTTTTCACCAATGCTTAGTATACAAGAGATTCTGAGTTTTTATCCCATTCTATCAACCTTTATCTATTTTTACTCAAAATCTGTACATGAATCGTAAATAGTGGGGCAACTTAGCTAAATATAGCATAACAATTGTGAATTTTGTGAGGAAAGCACCAAATTTGGCACACTAGTAGCCTATCATATTATGAACAGATTTGGATATTGGGCCATCTCAAATTCAGCCGCTGATGGCTGTGGCAGCCATTTTTCAAAATGGCCGCCAGTGGTTACTGTTATGACACATATCTGCTTTACTGGAGAGGAATGCAGGTTGATAGTGAAAGTTTATTTACTATAAAGGTCCAATAATGGTCAAAGAAAGTAACAATTTGATTTGGTTGAGAAAAAAAGTTAAGTGGACTAATTAGTCTTATTAAGACACAGATTCTGAATGAAAACCAATGATAAACATTCATAGCACTATTGGCTTGGCACATGGTAGTAGAAGTGGTGTGCGTGCATATTGACCCCGGAATCACGCACGGTTGAGTTGCCAGTTTACACTTGTTGACTCGATTCATTGTTATTTTGTTCTGTGCCATAGATTTCTCTATGCTATCCCATTGTTAACGTAGTTCATCAAGTTGAGTTTGGTTTGCGGGGTGCAGTTTGGTCACAGGATTATCTCAGTCACGGATTACCGGGTTACGAGGTTCTGCATGTATTTCCGTTCTGCCTTCACGGCGCCAGTTCCGTTTGCTACTGAGTGAGGAAGTTCTCTCTCGTACCGCGTGTTGGGAGATATCTTTACCATGATAACTCGTTAGTTTTCGGGTTATCTTCGTTCGATTGACGGCAATGCCAAACCATTTGTAAGTAGTTTTCCATTCTAGTTTCCATTTTCATGGCTAAGCTAATTTGTTTTGGTCAGTTTGTTGAGTAACCCTTCGTTTTCTGAAACTGCATTTTTATTGACTCTTACAGTCAATGCAACACATCTCAGCACATAGCTCGAAGTAACCTAAATATGGATGAATTCGGTCGTATTGGGAATGAAGCCATGTAACTCAGATGATGGGTGTGAATTGTCTATGTGCCGTCACCAGCGTCTGTAGAAGATTTTACATGTGGCAATAGTATTTATGACTATGGGCTAAGAGAAAACCAGTTTAATTCATAACTAATTTATCCTACATTGTGTCATACTTACCTGTCAACAAAGCTTCAGACTGTGTCACGCCTGGACCTGGTCTGGAGCCGCTACGTGCTATTCACTGAAAGGCAGTGCAAGATCAAAGCGTGGAAAAGGAGTGCGTAGACGCGTGGTCGGAGCAGCAGTTATACCTGGAAACTGGCAGAACTTCCTCCGAGTGGACACCGACAAGACCGAGCTGTTCAAGTCCTATCAGAAGCTATCTTCAGGTGGTTTGACCAGGATGACAAGCAGCTGGTTATCACTGATGGAGAGGCAGTCCTGAGCAAGCCACGCTGCTAGACCTGGCCTTGCTCGCCCATGCAGCCACGAAGAAGCTGACAGTCGAATGTTGTTGCATGCATCCCATGCAGCCAACCATGGTCCCACAAGATACTGATCAAGACAGTTGAACCGATGTTGTGGTGTTGGCTGTGTCAGTGGCCCAGGGACTGCAACCAGAAGATGAACTGTGGCTAGCATTTGGCACTGGAAGAGTTTTCGGTACCTGGCAGCCACGAAATAGCAGCTGGCTTAGGACCAGAGAAGGCACAGGCACTCCCAATGTTTCACGCTCTGACTGGGTGTGACACTGTATCTAGCTTTGCTGGACATGGAAGAAGACTGCTTGGACAATCTGGACCGTTCTGCCAGAACTTACAGACGCACTGCTGAAGCTATCCTCTGCACCAAGTGGCATACCAGACGATGTCATGCCACCATCGAGAGGTTCGTCATATTGCTCTATGACAGAACAGCACGTGCAACGACATTGACAAGGCCCGGAAGAAACTCTTCGCGAAGAAGAACAACGTGCAGCTGATCCCGCCAACCAAGGCAGCTCTGGAGGAGCATGTGAAGGGGCGGCCTACCAAGGAGGCCATGTGTGGGGTCAAACACTGCTACCAACGCCAGAGCTGCCTCCTCAATCCAGCTGAGGCTGGGTCAAGATGACGAGGGGGTGTACGAGCCACACTGGACGAAGCTACCCAAAGCAGCCCACACCTGCTATGAGCTCGTATCGTGCAAGTGCAAGAAGAGCTGTCTGAAGCGTTGCAAGTGCAAAAAGGCCGCACTGAATGCACAGCTTTGTGTGTGTGAGGGAGAGTGCTCACAAAATTGAGAGAATATTAACAGAGCAGACTGTGTCACTGATTCAGAACATTTAAATCAGACATCTCCGATCAATTTATATGAGTGAGATGTCGGTATTCATATGAATGAGATGCAGCCATGATTCATTTGCAACCATGCCAACAACCACTGACTTTACATAAGCGATGTTGTATTCATATCAATCAGACGCAGCCGCGATTCGTTTGCCACCATGCTCAACAACCACTGACTTACATAAGGATGTTGGTATTCATATCAATCAACGCAGCCCTTGATTCGTTTGCCACCATTCTCAACAACCAATTTCTATGAGTGAGATAGTCGTCCGGTACAACAAATAATTAGCAGCCATCTTGCAAAATGGCGGCTATCTTTAAACTTGAGGTGGCTACAGGTTATGTTTTTCTTAATTCAGCTTTTAATAAATGTTCAAACCAATGTTAGAGTGAAATTATAGTAACCGCTAGCCATTTTGGAAAATGGCTGCCACAGCCATCAGCGGCTGAATTTGAGATGGCCCAATAACCAAATCTTTTCATAATATGTTAGGCTACTAGTGTGCCAAATTTGGTGCTTTCCTCACAAAATGACACATTGTTATGCTAAGTTGCCCCACTAAAAGATTCTGAAATGATAACAATTAATTACTGATTCAAATAAATTCATATTATCCACCGAGCCCCATTATAAGAAATCGTAATTTGACTTTTGTTTTGTTGTCAGACTTGTGTGCAAGTAAAAACCAAGGGGGCTTTGAAGATGGGAGCCATCAATGTGTGTGCATCGCCCTTTGTTTAATGGGATCACCCGGTATTCCTCAGATCACAGCTGATGTTGACCGCAGCGTTCAACATGGAACTGATTTGTACCGTTCAGTTTGTTCCCATGGTGTATACTTGATGATGAACTAATTTCCGGAATCATCTGTCATGGGAGATTTTTCTTTTCTCCTAACCATTCATGAACCAAGAAGTGGATTGGCATCCCAAATATCAGATAATCCAGAGTCCCAATCATTCTGTTTGATTTGAAACTCAGTCTGTGTTTTCAAGACTCTAGAACATTCTTTTTGACAGTGGGAAATTCTCCAGGGTATACCATAGGCATCAAATGTGTTGGAGAATAAATCTTTGTTATAAGTGATTCACATCGTCGAGATGATGAAGGCAAATCTAGTAATGAGCAACTCGGTCTAGTATTGCGCTATACACCAAAGAACCAATCAGTAGAGCGCTTATTGGAGGTTGGTGCTTGCAATAGCACAACTGGTCATGAAATCATGAAATCATGAAATCCCTTACAGATGCTGGGCTTGACACACAGCTTTGTCATTCCCAGACAATGGAAAGTGCTGGAATAATGGCAGGAAAATGCAATGGTTGTGCAACAAAGCTCACTGAACACTCCCCAAGAGCTATTTACCATTACTGTTAGTCACCATCTTAATCTTGAACTCTTTAAAGGCCACCAGGTGAAAGAGATTCACATTATGCTGGACACACTGAAGCAACTCGGCATTTTGCAGTATTCTTTGAATACTTCCCAAAAATAAGCAGGCGACTTGATGAAGCTAGCTATTAGGGATGTGAACTCTGAAAGGGACGAAACTGAACATATTTGGAAGTCTAAATTCAAAATGTTCTGCGAAACCAGGTGGATTGACAAGATCACTACATTATAGGTATTCATTGAAATGTATGAGCCCCTTCTTGCTTGCCTTGAAGCCATCAGCTCCCTAGAATGGGGATGGGATGGGAAAGCTGTTGCTGAATCATATGCATTGATGACACGTCACAGTTCACAGACCCTACATTCATTGTATCCTTCCAGATCGTTCTTTATTTATTTGGTTATATGCTTGGATTGAGTGGGAAGCTCCAGGGCTCCATGCTGGATATTATGCAAGGTTACAGGAACATGTTAAAGGTGCAAGGCAAGCTGCAAGGGTAAAAGATCATGATTATGACTGTATACAGAAAGGCAATCCGAATGGCAGAGGTAGCAAACCTCACATCATTAGTTCCACTGAGGTGTCGCGGAAGGCAAACTTAAAGAAATAATAATATACCTGCAGACACATCAAAGGAGTACATCAGGCTTGCCATTTTTCTTCCTTTCCTTGACTCGCTAATCCAGTAGTTCAGCATGCGGTTTGGTAGTTTGGCCAAGCAGGCTGCAAGAGCCATGAGTTTGATTCCTTCACAGTTGAAATTACTGGATCAGCAATCTTTGGACACCATCTTGAGTTACTATAAGGAAGAATTGCCTAAGCTGTCCACATTCAAGCAACAGTTGGTCCACATGTGGGATGGCCAAGACAGCAAGCCTGATAGCATCTCAACAAACCTTGAAGACACTAAAACATGCCCACTGATATCCCCAAATATCACCAAATTCCTAAATTTGTTGCTCCTAAAATCTGTGACATCCAGTGGCATTGAAAAGGCAAACTCGTCACTGAAATGAATAAAGAACGCATCCATGAGCACCATGGGAGAGGATCGATTCAATGCCGTTGGTGTTGTTATATGTGCACAAAGATATTGAGTTAGACATCAAGAGGATTGTGGACATGTATGAAAGAAAGCATCCCCAAAAGATGTTATTCATGAAACCTCTGTCTGATTAAATTGATTTAATGTGGTTATGACAATCTTGGTAGATTAACTTGATTTAATCAGACAATTGCAGTGATGTCACACATCAACTTTATTGGCCTAATGGTTATTATTGTTGCAGTTTAGGGAGGAACAATTGATTTGTTTTGATCATTATGTCGTTTGTTTCATTATATGCAATGTCTGCTTTTCATTCAATTGGATTTTGATGATGAGACCATAATTAAAATAAATGTTGAGTTTTGAGCAAAAGTTTTTGCATTCGAGTACTTCTTTTCAAGTGTATTAGAGCATTCTTTGTCGATATTTGGAAGAGTCTTTAGAATTTATGACAAAAAGAAACACCCACAAAAAATGATCCCCTCGCTCTGCTCAGCAAAATTATATTTTTCAGTTCAATTTAAATATTTGCACCCCCAACCTAAATCATGGAACTGCACCTGCAAAGCATGGAGTGGTCCTGCTATTCTTGAATAATTTGGGATAAATGGGTGGTAACTGGTTAATCCAAGGAATCTCTGTAATTTTGTTTCATTCGACGAAGTCTTCCACTCTTGAACAACTTGCATCTTTTTGGGGTCTGGCAGGAAACCATCACTACATCATTGGAGTAATCATTGGAGAGCCTCTTCAAATGTTCAGCCGAACACAAGGATATAATCCATGTCGATAAAAAATAGACTGGGAATTTTGATTGCCAAAAACTTTATCGATGATGCGCATAAACATCACTGGCACATTGCGGGGTCCAAAAGCATACATATGTATTCAAACAGTCCCCTAGTTCGGGCAGGAAATGCTGTCTTTTCAACGTTGTCCTTGGCACCTGGTTGAAGCCATGAGCTACGTCAAGACTACAGAAATACCAAGCCTAATTTAAAGCTTACATGGCTTCCTTGATTCTCAGTAGTGGATAGGCATCCTTATGAGTCTTCGTATACAAGGCCCTGTAATTGATGCATAGCCTCAGGCGGCCATCATATTTATGGACTCGAACTACTGGGGAAACAGAGGCTGGCAGACTCTCTGATGAATCCGTGGCCGAGTGCCGCCTTCAAGTAATTCCTAACCTCACTCAATTGATGCAGAGGAACCTGCATATGAGGCACTTTGATGGGATGCTATCGACGGTAACTGTACGATGTTCAACCTGGTGGTAGAATCCAATGTCATCATCTATTATGCCAAATTTCTACTGGAGTTTCAAAAGCATTTCATGGAGTTTCTCTTGCTCTTCAGTCCACTCCCTATGTCCATCTCGGAAATAATATGGTCAGCAATAGGGCTGGCTGGGCCGTCTAGTTCTGCCACAACTTCACAACTATTTGAACATGACAGAGTTCCACAACAAAGTTGGGTGTGACAATCACAGGACACCACTCACTGTTCTTGGTAGTCTGTAATTACACCAACCATTGGTCTTAGTTATTGGTCGTTCTTGGTCATATGTACCAAGGCTATGGGTTGGGCACACACAGTACTCCATATGGAAAACAACAGCACAAAAATAGCGATACACAGGAGGCCTGAAGGTCAAAGGAGGGTTGGATGACCTTCAGACACCTGGTGGTGTATGGTAGAAAAGGAGCTGAGGGAGCTAGAAAGCACCTCAATAGCGATCAGTCTGGGGGCCAAAGACAGATTAAAGTGATGCAAGTTCCTCAAGAAGCTCTATATGCTGTCAGGCATGACAAGATCTAAGTAACTAAGTTAGTAAGTAAGTATGATGTGTGACAGTGCAATTATCAAAGCAACTGCACCACAAATGTGCACTACATTGCAGACATGTTTGTCAAACTTTTGTAAAACAAAGTTACACAATGCCACCTTGTATCAAAGCATGCCATTGCCACACTGCACCATGTTGCATTAACCAACGTCATGCTTTTTTATTACCCCTTAAAACGGAGTGGTGGTGGTGGTGGTCACTGTATAACCTTGTGAAGGTGGTTGAGGCACTATAGTGGCGTTTATATGGGCAAAAAAGACCCGGTGGAGCCCTCATCTCTTTGGACGAGGATTTCTGAGCAGCTATGGGAATTAAACCCACACCAATGAGGGCATTGCAACAAGGCTTTACCCACTTCACTCCAGTCTACCAAACAATATGGTTCAGCATCACTTAATGTAGCACGTTAACACACCATACCTTGCTTTTTGGGTCAATGAGGCTGACTCCATTGCGGTTGATAGCAATAGTGAGCATCTCGGGATAGCTTGCCTCCGTGGTTTGCTGTACAGGGCAGTGTTCGAGTGAGGAAAAGATGAAGATTTAAGATGGAGACAAGGGGGAGTATTGATGATATACATTACGTATATTGGAATACTGTACAATGAATGCAAAATAAAATAAAAAACATTAATTGAACAGTAATTACATAAAATGTACTCATCATTGGACCTCTACAAACAGTGGACTGCTCAAGATGACTGTGAATTTGTAGTTATGAACCTCACCAGGTTTAAATACCAGAATGGATTTTTGTAAACCTTTGAGAGGAGTTCCAGAAACACACTTTCCCTCAGTCACGCAGTAATCAAAGCAACTATCTATTTCCATTGATGGTTATCCCCATAAGACTTCGATACAAATTGATAATAAAAAAAAGTATTTTCATCAACAAGAGAAAATTACTTTTCTGACTACAAATAGTCCAGCAGCATAGTCTGATATTTCAGATCAATTGTTCAAATTTGCTATGCTGCAGTACTAAAAGGTGTTTTCTCAGTTGCTTCTTTTCAAAGATGAGACAATTTCATTCCTGGCTAAAATGTTTTGTTGCCACTGTAGAAATCACAAGATAACTCCTTTTAATCTGTAATAATCAGCACGCCAGTTTAAATCAACACAGCAGCAAACCTTGACTTCGAAAAAGGCAGAGCCAAAGGTTGGCCAGCGATATATAAGCTTGAGGAAGGAAAGCTTGGCCTGATCCTGGGTCTTCCCAGCATGTCTGTTGTAAGCAGCAATTATAGCCTGGTGTGGGAGGTAAACATCATTTGACATAGCATAGAGTGACTTTTAAATAAAGTAAATATTCATTGGTAGACTGCACCAGGTCTCTGTCTGTTTCTGCATCCATTTCAGTTCATTTTCAACATACAGTATTGTGCAGATTTGGCCGTGGGAACAGGTAAATCAATTTCTTCGGACGGAAGATGAAAGAGTAGATTGGTCTTGACTGTAGGAAAATGCTCAATCGACCAAAGTCGTACGTGTTAAAGTCCAAATTGTGAATAATTCGGTGAAATATCAAGCATTTACTGATTTAAACTTTAATCAAAGAATACGTGAACTTAAAAATATAATCAGAGAGCAGGACAATAATAAACGTTTTAGTCAAGTTCATTTTTGAAACCAATAAATAAAGAGGTTTAATCAAATTGTCAGAATAATATTCTTGCCAGTTGTTCCTTGACAATATGATTGTTATTCTTCTTTCATATGCACACATGGCTGCAGGTAGCATAATTTGCTGGAGGTGCACCTGTGCCTGTAAGCAGAATGAAAAATATTTTTAAGGGTGCTGACAATAGCTCACCTCCTCTTCGCAAAGGACACCGTGGGATCTTTAACATCCACTAACTAACTAATGCTGGCACCCAGTTTAACATCCATCTGAGGGACAATGCACACATTGATGCCTCATCCTGCCTGTGAAACACCAGGATTACAATTTATAGCTGGGCCGAGATTCAATCCCCAGCTCATCAGCTCAGAGGTGCATACCTCTGGGCTATCCTGACAATCCCAGTATGATCGTTGAATTGGTGTCACATTGACATTTATACATCTTGGCGCTTCGGAGGGCAATGCTACCAGCAGTGCTCATCTCTTCTGGGAGGAGAGATTTGGAATTACATCAGGGTACATGCATACCTTTGCGTGGTCTGACAGGTATGTGCAGTGGTAGAGCATTTACTTTTAACCTGTCTAGTCTAGGTTCGATTCTAAACCACATGATAAACTGTCGGATTGGTGTTTCGCAGGTCGGGAATTGGATCACAAAGTACCTTCAGTACCTCGGATGGACATTGAGCTGGGTGCCAAATCTGGAAGAAATAGTATGTGAACTTTATAGATCCCATGGTTTATTTTATGAATTGTTGGCAAGTTATCACTGGTAACCTGAGGAAATTACAAGTTCCTGCCCATATCGGCTTCCAATTGATCGTAATGTCTTTCTGGCCAGTTATTGAAAGACTTGGGCCAAAACTTCCCCCTCGGCTGACTCCACGTGCAGGTGGGATTAATTGTAGCCATTAAAGTAGTTGTAGTTGTAGTTGTAGTAGTAGTAGCAGTAGTAGTAGTAGTAGTAGTAGTAGTAGTAGTGGTAGTAGTAGACGGATATAATTGCCTTCTGTTATCAAAAGATACAATGAGATATTTAATGTCCACAAGTGAATGCTATCACATGTAACAGCGAGCATACCATCTCCTTTGAAAGGATTGTGTCCTCTGATGCAACGTTCTACCTGCAGAGGATTAATGGAATCGTTTTTCATAATCATCTTCAATCTACCATCATTTTTACAGAGGGTCGGTCCTGCTGAAGGAGTCCCTTGGCAAGGGCTGCCATCCTGGATGCGTCATTACTATGACACAGGAATGGTTTATACTCAGTCCTATTCAATCTTTTGGAATCAAACATAGATGACACAGCTGAAAGGTAAGGGGATAACCTCTGAGCTATCAGGCAAGCCAAATATAAAGGATAAAGGAAGTAATGAACAAGTGAACTAGTTACAGGCCCGTACGGAGGATTTTTTGATGGGGGAGAGGGGTGAGGGGGGCACGCAGCTTCAAAAAGTTGGACCGCTTGAGTGCATGATAGTGCTGCACCATCATGCCCGTTGTGGGATTGGAGGTACACCACATTGCTTTACCATGGAAAGTGAAAGTGTCCAAAATAGAGAGCTCAATGGATTATCATTTTGGGGTGTTTTCAGGCCATATGGCAGTATGGCATCAACATGGCAGCATATAAAATACTGTTTCATTGATTGAAGTCATCGCATAGCGGTCAAAGTTCGAGTTTAAGTTCAATTCACCAAATGACTTGTGACAGTAAATACCATGTCAGAAAAGGGAACATTATATGAATACACAGATTTGCATACATGTACTTTTCTTTTTACAATATTACAAATAAGTTAATCGTTAAGGTATATCCTCGAAGTAGTGTTTGTGGTCAATACTCGTGAGGGGGGTGGGAAAGAAAGTACGAGAAACAATGTATTTCACACGATTTGGATGATCAAAATCATGATTTTTTTCAATTACATCCTCACAGGTAAACAATTACATTCTCACAGGTAAATATTGGCCCTATATAGCATAATGAGAGGATTTGATCAAATTTTAAAAATACATCAGATCCATTCAGCAGTGTTCAAAGTTCCAGCCTTCTATCGTGCTTCCTGGCACACTGATCCACCACCCTTTCTTCATCAACGTCAAAGTTGTAGTTGATATCCATTAGGGCCAACACAGACAACCTGTCGTGGGTCATGCTTGCTCTTAGGTAGGTGGAAGGCCTGCTCTTTTAATAGGTCTAGATTAGCTAGACCTGGCCGTCAATTCAATAAGTATTATGTTGTCATCACCAAGATCATCATTGGCACTGCACGTCTAATACAAAGAGCCGAGCTCGTAACTAGCCGAGACTTGTGGGTTTAGCCCATGAATCAATCGCTGAGCACACGGACCCGCAAGCAGGACCTAAAAACCCGCAAATAAAAATACGACTGAACAAAATGAAAATTACATACAAATCAAGAACAAGCTAAACACCATACTTTGTTGAAAAAGAAAATTAATTTCATCAGCGAAAATTCATCGATTAACTCAAGGGCCGGCAACCTTTTTGAGCAGAAGAGCCAAACAAAATTAAAACCTTCAGCAATTTGTGCACAAAGAGCCAGTCGCACAGTTTAAACATACAATTAACATAACATCACCATGTATACTTCATCATGGAAGTGTAATTATGAAATAGTAAAAATTTAAACACAATTAATCAGCCTACTTCATTGTGAAGTGTAATATGAAATAGTAAAAATTTAAACACACAATTACACAGCCTACTTCATTGTAGAAGTGTAATTATGAAATAGTAAAAATTTAAACACACAATTAACACAGGCCTACTTCATTGTAGAAGTGTAATTATGAAATAGTAAAAATTTAAACACACAATTAACACAGCCTACTTCATTATGAAAGTTTAATCATGAAATAGTAAAGTGTAATTATGAAATAGTAAAAATTTAAACACACAATTAACACAGCCTACTTCATTATGAAAGTTTAATCATGAAATAGTAAAGTGTAATTATGAAATAGTAAAAATTTAAACACACAATTAACACAGCCTACTTCATTGTAGAAGTGTAATTATGAAATAGTAAAAATTTAAACAAATAATTAACGTAGCCTACTTCATTATGAAAGTGTAATCATGAAATAGTAAAGTGTAATTATGAAATTGTAAAAAAAATTGAAGTTTGTATTGGTGATGGAGCATACTCGTTACCAAGTTTCTTGTGGAGCACTCAACAAGTAGCTTAAGCACTCAAGCAAGCACTCCATTCAAAACCGTTTAAACAGAACAGCTAGCTTGGCAAGCTCTAGCTAGCTGCTTGGGAACTGAACACACCTGACTCCAGTTGTGCAGCTTTGATAATTCAAATCTTACACAGATGGATTGATTGAAAGATATCTTGACCAATCAAAACAGAATGAAACTGCAGACTCAGGAATACAAGCAACACTAAGATCTGTCGAAATGCTGAAGGTCTGTTCGTACAGGAAAAGTAAAGCCAGAGATACAACTCTGGGACAGGCCTGTGAAAATAAACACTCACAACAGCAACAATAAGATGAGCAGGTTGGACGGTAGGTGGATCGAAATTAAATGAATATACACCACAAAATTACAACCATTGGTCATTTGTAAATATATTTTATAAACAAATATCGTAATATTTTGAATTTAGTGTCTGACCTGTTCATTTGATCTTTATTTGTATTTTGTATTTGCGACGATAAACTGTGAATCTCTTCGAACCACATTGGAATTGTAGAAGAGCCAGATGTGGCTCACGAGCCACAAGTTGCCAACCCCTGGATTAACTGTTTGGCGGCTTTCTTTCCCATGCGTAACGATGTTTCCTTCCTCTCGTTTCGTGCATGATTCATTCCCCGCATTAGAGTGGTATCATGAGATATCACGCATGCCCACAGCAAAAAGACTTGAATGGGATTGGCTTTTATATTAATGATGCATCAACACAAGCATTCAGTGAAACATACTGTAGTAACCCAGGAGACATGGTCAAGTTATAACAAGATTACGCAGATTGTGCAGGTTGAATTTCAGATGTCATTAAGGAAGGCCTACGTTCACTTTTTTTTTTTCTTAGTTGTTTTCTTGCGAAATCACCTGACTTAAAAGAATGCTTCTAAAAAATATGGACCTCTATGATTTGGGGGGGGGCAGGTATGCACCGACGCACACCCCCCCCCTCACCATATAGGCCTGCATTACATGTTCCAACAAAAGAGTTCACAGAACACCTTAGCTGTGCAGTCAGTGAGAAAAAGGACATGGGAAAGGTCTTTGAAAATCTTGCTTTGTGTTTTGCACTAAACAAACAGCACTGGGCACCACGATATTTGTCTGAAATATTTCAGCAACCACTGCTAAATGGTAGGTTTGTGAAAGTGCCAAGAAGTCTATTTGTGTGTTTGCATCCAAGTATATAATTCAATTGAAATAAAAAAGGTTTTAACGGCTGTCAAAAAAAACACACATATATATATACATATAATATATAATATATATATATATTTAACATATATATATATATATACACATATATATATATATATGTATATGTATATATATATATATATATATGTTTTTTTTAACAGCCATTAAAACCTTATATGTATATATGGACATGACAATTGTGTGTGCATTACAGAACCAATGCCATCACTCACCGACCATATACATATATATCACTCATATATACACATATATACACACATGAAATATATATATATACATGTGTGTATATATATATGTGTATATATATATATATATATATATATAATATATATATATGTATATATATGTGTATATATATATTATTATGTAATATATAGATATGTATATTTTGAATTTAGTGTTTGACCTGTTATTTTATCTTATTTGTATTTTGTATTTGCAAAGTTTATTGCAAACATATATATGTATAATATATATATATTATAATATATATATATATATATATATATAATATTATTATTATATATATATATAGGTACCTCTACTTACGAATGTCTCTACATACGAATGTTTCAGGTTACGAAGCGCCTAAACGGGGAAAATATTGCCTCTAGTTACGAAGGCGTTTCAGGATACGGAGAAAAGAATCACCCGGAAAAAGTGTTCACAAGTCGGGCTATCGCGCACTATGACGATGTCTGCCTCGCGCATTTCCGACGGATTGTTAAAAGCCGGCAAAAGCAGACGTCATTGGATCAATTCTTCACGAAACGCGAGGCAAAAAACACTGCTGATAAGGACCAGTAAACAAAGAGGCCAAAAAGTAACGAGAATAGCAGTTAAAAGGTAAATGAATATTTTTATTATTTCCTTTATTCTTTGTTTTTTACATTATGTGCCTCTCATTTTATGTTTATTGTGCGGTAATCTAATTTTAACATGTATTTGTTTCATGTTCTCATGCATTTTTATGATTTATTAAAAAAAATGTCCGAATTTTGCGGGGCTTGGAACGGATTAGCGCATTTACATTCAAAAGGCGTCTCTACTTACGAAGGTTTCAGGTTACGAAACTACTCCCAGAACGAATTAAATTCGTAAGTAGAGGTACTACTGTATATATATATATATATATATATATATATATATATATATATATATATATATATATATATATATATATATATT
This sequence comes from Eptatretus atami, assembly GCA_035128595.1. Taxonomy (NCBI): domain Eukaryota; kingdom Metazoa; phylum Chordata; class Myxini; order Myxiniformes; family Myxinidae; genus Eptatretus; species Eptatretus atami. The sequence continues at coordinate 41,518,852 of CM068960.1, read as the reverse complement.
TGAAGTTTATTGCCATTGATGCACCATCTTTTACACCATCTTATGTTACACTTTACATTAAATTAGTTATTTGTGCCTTGTGTTTGTGTCCTTTATGACATCCCTAAACACAGTAAGTTTCCTGTTTGGAACAATTTTGTTGGACAGCCAGACAGGCAGACAAACAAAAACAATTACCTTACTCCTCTCTGCACATGTGCAATCATGATTAGATTACATACATTTTGCCAATTTCAGAGCCAAATTACTGCTAAACTGCAGGTTTAATGTGTACCGATTTGTGTTATGATTTGTGGTCTACAGTATTCAAAATATAAAATTCAAATGAAATTAAGTAGTTCCTCAATCAAACACCGGTGTCTGCAGACAGACAGACAGACAGACAGACAAAGTGAACCAATTGCTTAACCCCACTTTTTGCTTCGGTGCACGGGCGGGGTAATAAAACATTTACAGCACAATTATGATGGTGGAAAAATAGGATAATATAACAATATTGCATTGCTATATTACCCTATTTAATAATATAACATATATAATAATAAAACAATATAACAAGTTATATGACATATAATATAATATAATATAACAAGTATAATAATATAACAAGTTGTGGCAGAGAATTACCCTCTTCCAATCATCAGGAGGGAGTTGACAGATCAGGTCTTTGGGGAGCAAGTCACGCAGAGAGCGAACGATGGACAGGAAGTGGGACTTGTCTTCATGGTAGTGGACACGATAGATGAGTGCAGCTAACTGTGCTGCATCTTCTTTGGTACACTTGTGGTATCCACGCAAGTACTTTGGAAATTCCTTTAAGTGCAGAAAGTCATTCTGAATTCACTCAACAAGTGGGGCTACTGCAGAGTAACTTTGATTTTAAGGAAGCAAATATACCTGATGGTAGTGAAATATGGAATCTGCCACTGGATCCTTTCCAGGTACCATATTTGTCCATAATTTTTTCATGAAGAAGATCTGGTAGGTGAGTGATGGCATCGGTGCTGTAATGCACACAGAATTGTCATGTCCATAATTTACATGTTTTAATGACATCACTTCACTTTTTTCAACATAGAAATGTTTCAGTGAAATTTGTGAATGGCTAAGATTCTGATTTATGGCAATGAACACATGAAGCTTTATCCTGATTTCTATGCTCAATAATGCCAGGTTGTTTGCAAGATTATTTCTAGATTTTCTGGGCTCTCCACTGCCAATTGTACCGGTGACGTTTGCTAAAGATCACTTACCCTCCCTGGATGGACGTATCTTGCGGATCCAGTCGGTAAGATGACGTACAAAGTCAAAAAAGAAATCTCCTTCTGGTACACTGATCACCTGTTTAGGCAAGTGCAATTAGAATCAGTATCTCATGCAATAAAAAGTATACAGTCGAACATAATGAAACTAGAGAGTTCATCGAAGACAATACCCCACACAGTGTTCAATAATATAGTACTTTAATTTTAATAAACTAATGATTTCAAAAATCGTTTAAAAATCCAGAAGTTCAGTGCTACTGAAATAGTTTTGTACATCATCCTTAAACACTTTAAGATGATGATGTTGAGTCGCAGTTTCGGAGATGGTGACTTTATTGATACCCTCTCACATGCCACACCCTTTAATGCGATATATTGATATACTGTATATCATGGTTTTTTAATGTATTGTGAAGGCAATTTGTGTTCTACAGTGTTCAAGTATGTAATTAAATTTGAATAAAGGTTTGAAGAGGTTTAAAGGCGGATAAATAAATTAATTCCGGGTTTTAGTGCCGTTTTATCCAATTTCTATTACATCACCTTATCTAACACGTTACATTAATTATTTTTGCCTGTTATTTGTGTCCTTTATGACGTCCCTAAAAACAGAAAATTTCCCGTTTGGAATGATTTTCAATTTTGTTTGACTGCCAGGCAGGCAGATGGAGTTAAAATATTATCTCACTCCTCTCTGTGCATATGCGGTCGGGAAGAATTCAGAGCCAAGTTATGATAAAAAGGCAGACTTGTATTCCTATTCATGTTCCAATTTGTGTTCAAAATATAACATTCAACTTAAATAAGTTATTCCTCGATCATAAACTGATAAGACAGACAGACATGAACCAATTGCTGAACCTTTCTTTTCGTTTCACGTACACAGGGTAACAAGCATATGTGGGAATGCGTGTGTGTGTGTGTGTGTGTGTAAGTGTAAACAAACGTGTGTGCAAGTGCATGTGTGCACATTGTTGAGCATCCTGACTGGTACCACTATGCCCAGAGAGTGATTTTTTTTCCTCCCACTGGTGTGCCAGCTTACCCCATTTTGGCGGTATCAAAGTGAAAGGGTCAACACAGCCAATACAACATGGACCTCACCTGAGGATAAAACCAATGGGTCATGCACAGTGGTCTTTGTTACCTCCACCACCGAAGATTAAGGAAATTATGTTTTCACCCCTCTCTGTCTGTCTGTCTGCCTGTCTGCCTGTCTGCCTGTGTGCAGGATATCTCAAAAAGTTGTGGACAGATTCAAACGAAAGTTGGTGAACACGTTGGGTGTGTGACAAGTGATTCAATTTTGGTGAAGATCTGAATCCGGATCCGGATCTGATAACTTTAAAGTTATTCTTCACCATTGAGAGATTGAGCCAAAAACGATATATAGCATGATATTTAAAAAATGTAACAGGCCCAATATGTTCTCGTGAATCAGGCATTACATGGCGGAGGTATGCGCTCTACCGAGTGCCCTTCAAGTTTAATTTGTCTTCCGAGTACACCCACTCTCTACGGGACCTACCTCGAGGCCTTGCACTTAGGGAGGGGGGATTAACGATTTTATTTGTATTAATATTGTTTTGGAATAACATTCATATTATGATATTGTCGTTGTTATGACTTTTGTTTTTAGAAGCGGCCTTGGAAAAAAACGCCACAATAAGCTATCTCTACACCTCAACACGGCGTTTGTCTCAAGCGGAAAACCACCTTGGGGAGGGGAACAAATTAAGTCACTCCAACCTCGGTCGTGTGACCCTTAGGCCCCCTGGCAAGTTTGGTTGAGATTACTTAACCAATATCCGAATGCATCGCGGACAGACAGACAGACACAACATGGCGTATTTTATTATCGTGAGACAATTGCACCAGCAGGGATTAATTGTTCCAGCTAATATTTGTCTGAAACCAATTCTGTATCGTGTCTTTTTCTGTGGTCTGCTGAATAATTTCCAAAAGACGAGAGCAGAGAGTTAAAGGTCAATGCACTGACAGACATGAGGAAAGAAATTTGCTGATAGACAAACATGCTGAGTTATCGATTAACATTCAAACAAATAACCATGGGTATTGATGGTGGAGGACATGAGATGGCGGTGAGGTTCCATTTCAATGAACTGGAGTGAAGAGTACAGGATTGGGTGAATTCAGGGAGGTGATTACACAGATTAGAGAAAAGGAGGGACAAACAAGTGGAGGTGGGCAGAAAAATGCTAAAGTGGAAGGATAGTTCAAAGGTAGTGTATTCACTTTTGATCTGTCCAGTCTGTGTTCAATTCTCAACTATAAACGGTCATTGTACGATATTGCAGTATGGACATTGTATCAGTGAGTACGATATATTTTGAAGAGAATGTTAATCCGGCGGTCATGTCTGCTCATATTCCCCGGTGAACGTTTAAGATCCAACAATTTATTTCAAAAGAGTAGGCCATTGTGGGCACATAGCTTGGCCAAAATCTAACTCCCTGTACTTATCGACAGAGGAAAATGCCATGAATCTTTCACATGAGAATGGAGATAGAGTCTTGGCATGAATAAAGGTCATCCAAGCGGTACAGCAATCGGCATGCTACCATCTTGCCATCCTGGAAAGAAGAGTACCTTGTCAGTAATTTTCACGAAGAGGCTGAAACCTTCAGAGTTGTGGAGGTGTAGCCTGGAAACAATGTTTTTGCATAAATCTCTGGCACGTGTGCTCGACTCAACCTCAAAAGCCTGGATGGCCATGGGTGAAGGTTGTAAGGAAAAAAGGCAGAAATGTTTGAGATATGGAAGTAGTTAACAGTTATAGACTAATTAAGGTCAATATTTTTAGACATATGGCCAGTCGTTTGGATAACAGCTACCAATTTCTAGCCATTCACATGTTATAAATACCAATCTATGATATAATGTGAAGTGTGGTGTCTGTCTCCTGTTTCCGACGGCTGCCTCTGGCGATGCTTTTTAAAAGCTTCGCATGCAGGCAAAGCAAAACAATCGACGAGAAGAAATGCATGATACCAAACGAGAAACATTTTAAACGTATAGATACAATATGGAATTACAGTTTGTTTATCAACAGTGTGTGAAGATACGACCTCGGCTGGCAGGATAGACTCAAGATATGCACACTTGTCTTGAAGCTGCAAGCCTGGGTTCGAATCTCGGCCCAGCTATAAACTGTCATCTCGGTGTTTCACAGACAGGGTGATTCATCAATGTGTGTGCCATCCCTGCGATGGTTGTTAAACTGAGAACCCTGTCTACCGGACATTAGTTGGTGGAGTTAAAGATCCCACGGTGTCCTTTACAAAAGAGTGGGCGAGCTATTGTCAGCAACATGGCCAAGTTACAAATTTCTGCCTAACTCCTGCTGGGAAGGCAATGGCAAACCACCAGTATAACCCTTGCTAAAGAAGCTTATTCGGTGGCAATGATGCTATGTGACAGAGTACACACAACATTTAAAAAGTATAGAGCACTGATGTATAGAGAGAAGGGAAGAAGGTGGGAGGAGAAAGGGGGGGAGAGTGGAGTGGTGGAGAGAGAGGAAGGGGGAGAGAGAGAGAGGGGAAGGGGGAGACAGTGGAGAGTTGGGAAGAGAGTGGAGGGGGAGAGAGGGAAGTGGAGGTGGGGGAGAGGGACGGGAGAGAGAGGAGGTGGGATAAGAAAGCGGGAAGAAGTTTACCTCTGTATCTATCCTGTCCACCCCATTCCTCCCACACCTATTGTTTGTCCAAGTCTCCCTATATTTTGTCCTTCAACTCCGCTGTTGGTGTCCCCCCCCACCCACCCACCCACCCAACAACCTTCACTCTTCCTTTTGTCCTGTTGCAGCCTGATCCGTTCAGTGTTCTAGCTCTTCCACGAGCCTCGACTCTGTGTACAAAAGAACTGTCATAGTTGACAATCATTGTGCAGGCTTGATGGGCCAAATGGTCTCTTTCCATGTTGAAGTTCTTGGAAGGGAAGTCTAATATTAATATTATTCAAACTAATGATGCTGTCCGTGTGTTCATCTGTCTCCTGTTTACCATGGCCACTTTTCATGCTGCGTTTGAAAAGCTCAACATTAAATTTTGAAATAACTAAAGAACAGGCATGAATAATGTTGATGCCAAATTATATTTTCGCAATCAGGATACTTTGCCCTCTTTTGTGATAAATTGAACCTCCACCGCCAGATGTTTCACCGCCATTTAGTGCTGGGTGGTATAAGTAGCTCGGACGTTTGGCTCTGAGTGAAACCAAGAGTGCAATGCAAGAGTGCAACACAATTAACCCATGCTCCTGCAAAAGTCCATAAAACAATTTAAATTAGATACTCTTGCTAGTCACTGTTGGAAGGGTTACTCTCCTTATATAATAATAATATATATTTATATATATATATATATATTAATATATATATAAAATATATATAATATATCACATATATATATATATAATATATTATAGATATAAAATATACAAATACTTATATTAATTTTATCAACATAATTTATATATATATTTAATAAATTTTATTTATATTTTATAACTTATACTTTATTTATAGTAGATAAGAAAATTAATTATTTTATAAAATTATCTTAATATATTTTTTCAAATCTTAATAATCTTTTATATAACTATATATATAATTTATTAACCAAGACACCAAGGAATGCAGGACACAACCAAAAGCGGTAACCGAGTTACTTATTTCGTTATTACTTGCTTCAGGTATGGCCCTTCCCTTATGTGTAATGGGTTTTATGGGTCAATATGCATTGTGTGGGATGAGGTAGGATTTTTTTCCCCCCATTCTTCCCCATTTTCTTCCCTGCACATGAATCTCTCTCACACGACAAATCACACGCTGCACACAGCCTAATTTGCATACACTCAAAAACCCAGTTTAAATCACGTGCCAGAATCAAACTACCACATTACATTAACCTCCACCACACTCTTCCTACAACTGCTACAATGATCACGCTACATTAACACACATTTAGTATGACTCCACATTATTAGAACATCACACAAGCTTGCTATACACATTGGAGTGGTCATGACGATCTGGGATATGGGTCGGGTGGGGTGATAATTTGTTCCAAATCATTAAGAATGGAAAATGTAAGAGCTTCAACTCCTCAAACATCCATGTGGGAAGATTTCAGCCACTCCCTGTGGTGTACATTGAAGTCTCCAAAATGGAGAAATTCTGCTTGAGGGTGTTCGAATGTCATGGCCTCATGGCAAGAGTTAAGATAATGAAAGAAAGCTCCAAAGTTTGTAGAATTGGGAGAGCAGTAAGTGAAACAGAGAAAGATAGTAATGGTCAGGAGACAAATCTTAAGCCAGATGACATCAAAGTTTGGAGATTCGAGGTCCTCAAGGCGTACAGCAGGCGTGTTGTTGTTGGAGCAGACACAGACTCCTCCTTTGAAGCAGAATCATGAGTGAAGGTTGTAGTTAGAAATGTTAAAATAATTAACAAGAACATCATGTAATAATTGGGTTGAGAGAGAAGCAAGATAAAAGGAGAGGAGCTTGATAGATGATGTTGAACAGAGGAAAGATTTGAAGAAAGACCACAAATGATGGTGAAATGAATTGAAAAAGAGTCACGTTGGTTCAAAAGGCAAGGGTCTTGGGAGGGACCAATACTACTACTGCTTGAGCCCCTCCTCTCATTGAGAAGAAGGGGGGGGGGTTATTTGCCATACTCTGCACTGAACTAAGTCCAGCGATGCTGATGATGTCGAAGTGATATTGATCCAAGCAGAGGATGCATATTCCATGCTGGACCAGACCATAACTCTTTATACTGTTGATCATTGATTAGAATATATGGTGCAGCTCTCTGGAGCAGATTGAGCCAATGACCAGCACTTATGACATATAGGGTTCAGGATAAGTTTGTGCTGAGATTCAGTCTTGAATCTCATCTTCCTCTGCTTCATCGAATTAGGTGTTGAAAGAATAGAGAGGGGGTAGGTGACAATTGCTGGCATTCATGTTTCTAAAGACAATCAAGGTGATGCATTTCCTCATTTCAGGTCAGAATTCAGTGAATCGGCCACTTGGCACTGGTGTAGCTTGTTTATTACACCTGACACTCAGCAGGCATCAAATGCACACAGAACTGCAATATTCTCTCACTGCTCAATAATATCATCAACAAAGACGAGAAATTATAGTTTCCAGAATGGATGCTCATGGCACACCTGCATTGACAATCTTCATGCTGGAGGATGTTTACAATCAACACGCATTGAAGTTGACTGCCACAAAGATAGTCTGACAAGAATGTGAGGAGCCTTCCCTCCAAAACAAAAGTTGGCAAGCTTGGCAAGTAGTCGCAGTAATTAATTTGTCAAAATCAAGGAGTGATTCTGCATTTACACAATTCAAATGTGAACCAATAGTCCATGGGCCCAGGCCAGAAATTCCACGTGTCGGTACCATCTAAGGAAACCAATCCTAGTTATGATTTTGAATTGGTGTATATATATAGATCAATATTTGATGTGATAACCATTGCAGACTGGCAACTTATTGGTAGTTATCATCTCTGGAATGTACCCACCCTCCGCATAATGAAAGCGAAAAAGCAACTCAGAAACATTCACAAATGATGCAATTGCTGTTTCCACATGGGGCTAGAATGAACTGCAAACCACAAATACATGTCTGAAATGCTTTATTATACCATCAGAATAATCCTTTCTGTCATTCCTGAAGGCAGAATTTGTTTTATGGCAGAAAGGGGCGAACAATAGGGCCTATCAAAAGGTTGCTGATTAGTGATTTTCAGTACATTTAATTTATAATATTGTCATACAAGTCCCTGGGTATTGCTACTGAACCGCAGTAGCCTACAACATGCACATGTTGTATGAGGAAAACATTTATGAACTTTTTACAAGTTTTTACCACAGTTAAAGGAATTGCCCTTCCCCTACCCTAGTTCCAACAAGCGTCCAAAATGTGAAATTTACGGATAACCCAAAGTTCACCACGCTACTGTGGCATGTTTATGTACTATGTTTTACTCATGCATATTTGTAGCCATCAATGTCCTTGTGATTGTGCCAAAACATTCACACCATGGATCAGTAGTAGTCTTCATCACTGTCAAGCATCACAGAGTCCTCGAGGTCTACAACCTCTTCCTCGAATCAGCGGGCTGGTTGCTGCAGGTTCGCAACTTGCACATGTCAGTGCACTTCAGGCTATTGGCAAGGCACGTGCAGTCTGGGAGTTTGCAATGACCGTCCACACTTGCGGAAAGCAGTTGCAACACTGCATCCGGTGCTGGAGAACCCTGCATCCACTCGATGGCCACTTCCTGTCATCATCAGTGGTCCATCCACAACCCTTGGGACTTGGAACATAGGGTTGACATTGCAGACAGCGCCTCCAAATAGCAGCCTGGTAGTTTGCACGGAGGACGTGCATGAAGAGGCAGTCTTCACATGGTGGAAGCTGACTGGACTCTATCTCTCCCCGTCTGGCACAGAAGAGTTGATGTCGGAGTTCATTGACTTTCGTGGTGTTGGTAGACGGCACGTACATGTGGCAGGTGACCTCTTGCAGCTTCTGAAAGAGCTCGGTGGATACTTCCCATGAATGACCGAGCTGACTGAAGGCCTCTTGGTAGGTCTTATCCGACTTCATTTGCTTCAAGGCACCCATCTTTCCCCGGCCTGCAAAGGCACTGTGACTGTATCACAACCGGAGAACACGTGCAGTCCACCAGGGCATCACAGACACTGTCTCCCATCGATCTAGCAAGCTTGTCAATGTCTAGGAACCGTGTGCGGGTTTGCGTACCACACTTCTGATACACGGAGCATGGGATGTCCTTATTGAAGGCAAGACACAGCACGAGACATCTGTATCTTCGGCAGTGATCACCACAGCCTTGTACCCAGCCTCTGCTGCAATGCAGAGCATGCAGAAGCATTCGGGTGTCTGCTTCCTCCTGCGTGGACTTCAGCTCTGCCACTTCCTCCAGTGGTCCTGTTTTTTTTATTATTTTTTTTATTTTCCCCCAAATGTCAATATCTCAGAATGGTAAAATGGTAAAAATGCAAAATACATACACTAAGCTGCTCTCTGGAACGGTTATCACATATTGAAATAATCATATAGTCCCTCACCAATACTTAGTAGCCCTAAAGTTTGGTTTCCTCAGATGGTACCGATATATGCCTGGGCCCATGGACTACAAGGGATTCCAGGGTTAGGTACCAAAACAGGTAAAATATTTTCTGTTTTATTTATTCTTGCTATTAGATATTTGTTCTTGAACACATCATTTTGCACTTTTTCCATTAAATCTTCAACAAAACAACTATTTCCATCTTTTTGTCGAGCGCGAAGTCTGCCCATGCTTCACTCACCTCATCAGTCTCATCAGGGAAGTACACTTTGTGAAAGATCTGTGTGGTCTTGTGTTGAATGGCTTCTACTTCCACCAGGTGAGGTGAAAACTTCCGGCAGCCATTTCTGGATGAAAGGGAATTGGGGAAATGCAGAATCACACCGTCCAACTAAATTTTGGCACAATTGGATTCCATCCACAAAATTAAAATGCCTTTGAGCTTAAATATTTTCAATTAGGACAAGACTTGTCCATTACCAGGCTGGAGATTAAACCTTTGATCTTGCTTAATTTCTTCATTACATACATAAGACAGCAAGATATGCAAGTACACTGGATGAAGACTATCACATCGAGAAGAGAGAATAGGTGGAAAGTGTGCATTTATAAAGCCATTAGAAATTTGATACAGATCATTGCCAGCCTCTCTGGTATCCTATGTAATTACCTGGTCAGTTTAATGGTAAGTTTTATCGAGAGATGCACCTTCTAAAGTACAAGCCCTCTGCTTACCTGCATTCCTTTGTCTCTCTTCACCGGCCTCAAGAATTACGTCTGAGACGTGTCGGTCCAATCACGCTCTTCTTCCCAGTGTCTCAAGGTTTCAGCTCGTTGCCATCTCATATTGTCTGCCATATTAATACCCGCTATCTCTTGTAACACTCACTAACCCTTCCCACTATATATATATATATATATATATATATATATATATATATATACATTATAATATATATATACAGTAATATACAGGGTGTCCAAAAGTCCAACGCAGGGATTTAGAAATTAAATAACATTTGTTTTTCTTTTCTTTTCAGAATTTAAATTAACATTTGGAAATTACCCATGGAAAAATTCACAACCGAACAATGAACCAAAATCGTGGAATTTTATTTTAAATTTCATCGATCAATTATTCTCACCCAAAGAGCATGGACAATGAATAATCCACGAAATTCAGAATTCTTGGCCATCACGTTTCCTGATGACGCCTCTCAAATTATTTTCTTTGGGGTTACCAAGGAGTGTGTATAATCAATAAGCCCATATAATTCAGCCAGCTCAAGGACAACATCTGTGCAGAAAATTCCGAGGGCTGGAGCCAGAGTTATTGTCCGTTATGGAAAATGCGTCGAAAGAGCCCGCCTCTGCGAAGCGAAAAATGGAGGACATCGAAGCTGCATCATTTTCATAATAAGGAAATTTATCTACATTTTGTAAAAATTTTCTTTTGGTATAAAAAATAATCAT
>CM068960.1:41493732-41507199 GCA_035128595.1 Eptatretus atami | reverse complement strand
ATATTCCCTACTTCCCACTCATCTTGCTTGTAACCTCTTCATCCTTGGTGGTTTGGCTCTGCCATGATCCTCAATTGCATTACTGTATATACTCCAGTGTGATTCAAATTTCACCTGCACCTTTGCTTATAACCAAGCTTGTATGCAGAGTATCTCAGAATTCACTAAAGATCATTAAAAAAATTAAGATCACATTTCATATGATATTAATAACAGATAGTAAGAATGAGTTTAAATAATTATAAATACTTCAACAGTCATGCTATTGGTTGACCCATATTTTCATATACTGTATATTATATTAGTCATATTTGTTCACGGCATGTGGGAATTCGCAAATCACCATTCAGGTCCCGTAAGATGAGGTATTTCTAGAAGACACTGTTATGTAGCCACACCCCATTGTTTAGAGGAAATTAAGTGATTCATTCGGGCTGCGACCGCTTTAGTTAGGCGTTTCTTTCTGTTCTCCTTATGTTTTCTGAAGCCAAACACGCCAACAACAACAACGCAACGCCAGCTAAGCCAACAACCTACCTTCTTCGCGCACTCGCTACAGTCAAACCTCTCACATCGCCGCCATTTCCAAAACTGGCATCAGCTGTGCCGATCGGACACCGCCGAAAACCCCCACCACTCCTACGGCCTATTCCCGCACCACCTGTGCAACCGAGCGCGCTCTGGCGACGCTATCTGCAGCGATACACCGAGCCACGAGTGAAGATGGCGGTTTTCCGAGGAGATCGGATCCAGAAGTGCTACGCGATCCCGATATCTGATCGCTATCCAATTAGGAGCGCGGGCGCTTGGTCCCCGCTCCAGACGCATCTGGAGGGAAGCGGGATATGCCAAATTTTTGGAGGAATCAGGAAAATTCACGCCCCTTTCTGCCGCTCAATTCGGCGACGTGCTCCGACCCCTGACGTCGTCCGAGCACATTGCTATATCGGGGTTTGGAGCGATAAACGAGACGCGCAAGGCGAATCGCAGCAGAAGGGGCAGATGGAGTACGGAGGCGAACGGGCTACGGAGTGCGAACGGCTGCGGAGGGAGATCGGCTGACGGAGAACCTGGAGGTGGTCCGGGCGAGGAAGTCAGCGCGAGTGCGTATAAATCGCATCGCAGGTACTCGAGCAAACGCAGCCTACTCCCTCCCCACGACCAATCAACAATTTCCCCCTTTCCCCCCGGCTAGAAAGCAGTTGCGACAAGGGGCCCCGTTCCCACTTTAACCACAGGTGCCCACGACAAACCGCCGCGTGCACGCGATATTTTGCGGTCTCGCCCATGAGGCGCGGGGTGAGGACCTTCGGTCTCGTGAACCTGCCGGCTCCATCCAGGTTTCCAACGCGGCATATAGGCCCCACGGCGCCGAGTCTGACTCCCTTGCCTGATTGAAGGGGGTCCTTCTCTTTCTTTGTCACATGCGTGTTGTGCCGCCGAGTCTTAATAAGTAAAATTGTATAAGTGTTTGCGAGTGTTTCGCGTTAGTCGGTGGTAGCTCTGCTGCATTGTTGCTTATCTACATGTGGATATATGTGCATTTGGCTAATTGTGACTGTAAATACATGCTGTGATATATGTGTCTATCTGTGTGCGTTATAATGTCGCTTTCTGTTGGAATTGTATCGTTTCGCTGGTCCTTTCCTTTGCTCCATCTTGCTTTAGTAAAGGGTTTGAGTGGGCGCGGCGGCCGATAATTAATCAGAACCGCGAGGCCGACGATAAACTTACATCCCGTTAAGCACGGAACGGGTCGCTTAAGCGGCCCGTGTCTGAAGTCGACCTGCGCGAGGTGCGATCGCCGGTTTACCATCCGCGTGGGTCACTGTAGGTCGAGTTGGCGAACAACCCTATCCCACGCGGGTGGCGATTGGCACGATCGTGGTGAGGCCGAAAGGCCCACCCGTGACTAGATCCGGCATTAAGGGCGCAGGGTCACGTACTGATTGTCCGTCGGTGGGCGACGTACCGCGATTCGAGTTACGTGGTCGATCGCACGCCGGCCGCCGAATTCGCAACAAATATAATATATATATAATATATATATATATATATATTATATATATATATATATATATACTTTATGTTCCATAGTGATTTCTCGACACCCTGTCAAACAAGAACACTTCACTGTTACACTGGACAGCCAACCCTCTGTAAATTTGAAACAGGGATGTTTTCATTGATCGAAAATATAATAATTATTCACAATTCAACCCTTTTGTTATCTCACTCACTACGCTCTTGGTTTTCAGAAAATGTATTACAGTAGGAATTGTGACTACTGGTATTGGTTACCAATGGCAGAAACACAAATGTTGTCACAGATACTTAATCGTCAAACATTAAATTGTAATGATAAACAAAAGTCTTATTGGAACCACGTGTGTGTGCATTTGTGTGCACATGTGTGTGTACATGTGTGCACGTTTGTGTACGCAAAACATGATAGTCAACATTTTGGGCTCAGCAGTTGATTTGAGCCCCATCCATCCAGCCATTGGGACCATACTCTGTGCAGAGTGTTAGTGCTGCCTAAGTAGTCTTCTTGGCGATCGGGCACAATCCTGGACAGGTCGCCACTCCGCCACAGGATACCAGCAGGCTGGTACTCATTTTGCCAACCTCGGAAGGATGACAGGCTGAGTCAACCCCACCTGGTATTAATTCAACAGCCATGCAGGATTTCAACTCAGGACCCTAGGATCCCAAGCCCACCACTCTAGCCATTAAGCCAACACCAGGCTATATTTGAGCCCCACAAATAATTTTGTAGATATTTCAATGTACCGTAAATTCTTGAAGATCCTCTGGAGGCAGTCGGCACTGAGGGGCTCACGTCTGCGTGACTGGATAAAGCGTTGCACATGCGGCAAGAGTTGACAGCTTGGTGGGAAGAGTCCAGTACACAGCCAAAGCAGCTCCCATCCACGTTCTTCACTATACCTGCACCATCATCGATCAACACAGTCCTCTTTGTGCTTACACGCAATCACAGATTGATTTTGTTCAATGTACACTCCAACCATTTATGTGACCTTGCTGAGATGGATTGTTTTCACCCTATTCCAACTGTACCATTTTATGGGTTACATCAATTAAGGGCCAATTGTTGGATATACATATACATATATAGATATATATTTCTAACCTAACCACTGTCTGACTCAATGACTGATAAGAACGATCGGTACCTTCCGGGTGACGTAGAAAGCTGAAATTTTGCGTGCCGATGGACATCGAAGCTGGTACACCGGAATATTTCGCAGAATCATCAGACAACCTCCACAAATGGGAACATAAATAAATGAAAAAAAATGCAGGAGAGTGACCCGAGACAATGGGGAAGCACAGTAATTTTGTGTGCCGACGGACATCAAAGCCGATGCACCAGGAAAAAAATAAAAGAGCCGTCGGAAAGCATCTGCAAATGAAAATATAAATCCATCCATCCATTGGGACCATACTCTGTGCAGAGAATTGGTGCTGCATAAGGCCTCAGTCACATATTGCTCTACGGCGAGGATACGGCGGCCGTACCCCTCTGAATTGACAGAAACGTGCGCAGCCGCAGAGAAAACTGAGGTGGCCTCAGGGTGGCCCTACGCCGTTTGGCTATATTTACAGGCCGTAGGGTCGCCGTGGAATGAAATCGCGGAGTTATAACTTTTTTTCATTTCTATGCTCGCCGTAGCAATTAGACAAGCCACAGCTATGACGTAGATGTGTTCCATGTCGACCGTACACTAGGGCGTGCGGTGGGCTTGCGTTTTCGTGCGGCTGCCGTAAGCTCTTCTCAATGAAAAATGAATTTCCCAACCCCAAAAAATTACGGGGCGCACTATTTACACGGTCGCCGTCGGTGGCCTTGCGGTCTGTGTGACTACCTGTGGGCAACGCAAGGTCGACGCACGGTTCCCCTACGCCCGCCGTGCACCTACGTACGGCCTCCGTGGCAGTCTGCGTCGACCGTGCGCTACGCTAGAGATCGGAGTATAGGTGTTTGCCTATACCGTGGTGCCCCAGAATCCCAATTTAATTCGTTCCAGGAGGCTGTTCGGATTGCAAAAAGTTCGGATTCAAAAAATATTTCCCAATAAGAATAAATGCAAAGTGAATTAATCCTTCGTGGACCCAAAGAAAACCCACTTTCAAGACACTTTAAACTGAAATTCCCCATGTTTAAGGTAAAATAAGATGAGTAAATGACCTTCGGGGCGGTGTATTGTATGTAAACTGGTACAATCGCCACATCCAAAGGCCCACACAGGCTCGAGCTCCGGCCTGGGTTTCGATCACTCGCGCACTCTGCGAGAACGCTCCCCAGGCAACTCATCAAACATGATGCCCCAGAAACCACAATCACTTTCATCAAACGCATCGGGCTGACGTAATCATGGATATTAAAAATTACAACCGGTTTTGCTGTGAAATTCAATCCTTGCCAGACAGTCCGTCACACCACGTGATCGGATTGCTTTTTTTGTTGATAATTAAAACACAGATGATTAAAAAAAAAAAATGAAGGTGAAAACACGAGGTAAGGCCTAAGTCACATTTGGCTCGGCGCCCGGAGGGTCTACAAAATGTACGGACACTCGCAATTATAAAGCGCCGCAGTATTCCACGGTCACACAATGTAGCAGTCACACATGTTTTTATTTTTCGGGTAGCCACACGGCGTGTTTATAAATTGTGGAGACCGAAACGTGGGGGTGCCGTAATTTTTGGGGGTTGGGAAAATTCATTTTTCATTAAGAAGAGCTTACGGCAGCCGCACGGAAAACGCAAGCCCACCGTACGCCCTACGTACGGTCGACGTGGAACACATCTACGTCATAGCTTGGCTTTTTCGAATTGCTACGCGAGCGTAGAAATAAAAAAGTTATAACTCCGCAGTTATATTCAACGGCGCCCTACGGCCTGTAAAATATAGCCAAACGGCGTAGGGCCACCCTAAGGCCACCTCAGTTTCTCTGCGGTTGCCGACGTTTCTGTCAATTCAGAGGGCGTACGGCCGCCTTATCCTCGCTGTAGAGCAAATGTGACTGAGTACTTCACCGACGACTGAATGAACAAAGCGCGAAGATGCGGTCGAACAGGTGGGGGAGACACGTGAACAAACATGAACGCCACGTTGTGTTCGGTTTTTTAAATGTATTAGGTTTTTAGGGCCAAACTTTCTCGAAAAAATTGTTCGGATTCCAATTTGTTCAAACAGCTTGGCCGTTCGGATTCTGAGGGACCACGGTATATTATAGTTATAGTATATTCAGTTATATATACTGGTATATTTTTATTTCAGTAAAAAAAGGACTGGTATATATACCCACTCGTTACCGTCCGTCTGGCCGCACGTTCGCCTTAGGCCCCCTGCGGTCACCTTGCGGCTCCTTGAGGTCTCCTTGCGTCGCCTTGAAAATTATATTGCCGCCGCAGGGCGCCCTAAGGTCACCGTGCAACATCAAATCAAAGACCGAACGGCACCCCACGTTTTCGGTCTCCACAATGTATAAACACGCCGTGCGGCTCCCCGAAAAATAAAAACATATGTGACTGCTACATTGTGTGACCGTGGAAATACTGTGGCCGCCGTAGAATTGCTAGTGGCCGCAGATTTTGGAGACCCCACGGCCGCCGTGGCAAATGTGACTAGGCCTAAAGCAGTCTCCTGGGCTATGGATCCTAGGTGGGATGCCACTCCAAAACAGGATACCAGCAACTGGAACTGATTTTTGCCAACCTCAGAAGGATGACAGGCTGAGTCAACCCACCTGGTATCAATTCAACAGTAATGCAGGATTTGAACTTAGACCCTCAATCCCAAGCCCACCAACCTAGCCATGAAGCCAACACAGGCATGAATATAATAAATGAAAAAAAAGAAGAAAATAATAAATGAAAAATCAAATGACTGTGAGCGACCCGAGACAATGGGAACGCACGGATCTATATTTACACAATGTGTAAGAACACCCAGCTAGTATACAAGTCATATATATTATATATATATATATATATATAATATATATATATATATTATACAATACACACACACACACACACACACACACACACCCTTATGTAAAACCTCTCTCTTCATCAGCCTCTAGAATTATGTCTGAGACGTATCAGTCTGGAACTGTGAAAGAAATTCCAGTCAGGTCAGGCCAGATTAGATCTGTGACTTGCTACAGGTATCATGTAAACCTGTACTAACCTGTTTCGTGGTCAGGTTGTCGGCGACTAAACCATCTCCCCTATCAGGTTTCCTGGTGAGGAGGGTGTGTGGATATGGACACCCAGCATAATTAAAAACAAAACCTGTCAAAGAACAGAGGAGCTCCTTGTGAGCCAACGGCCATCCAGATCTACTGGCCAACTGTCTGCGGACGTCCTCCTGCAGTTGGGTTGCATTTTTTTAGGAGGTTGGTGGCAGGATTTGCACTCCAACCACTGTAAAACCCATCACTCCACAAAACACAAGAAAATGCAAAAGAAAATTGAAAACGCACTCCGTGGGAGTACCTTCTGTGCAGCTGCCCTTCGCAGGGCAGCTCACTGGATGACAAGATGAGAGCAAAGCCTTCAGGACCCCCACTCTTTGATAATAGGAGGAAAATGACAGGGTAACCTTCCCGGGTCAGATTGCAGTAGTGCGTGTCGGGGTGGTGCTGAGGTGTTGTCCACCAGAAGGCGGTCTCCTTGGGTTAACCTGAAGCAGGGTGCCTGGAATGTCCTATCCCTAAGAGAGGATGATCACCTGTCTCTATTATCATCTGAGCTCAAGCATTTGAACATTGGTATTGCAGCACTCTCTGAGGTTCGGAGACCGGATTGTGGTGAGATCATGGCAGGTGGTTACACCTACTATTGGTCTGGTCGCTCTGATGGTGACCGTGCCCAAGGGTTTGCTGCAGCTGTGTCCAATAAGCTGACTCCAATGATAATTGAGGCATCACTAGTCAAAAAGCATATGATGAGACTATGGATGCGTCACACCTTGGGTGTCGTTTCCCTGGTCTCTGCATATGCTCCGACTGAGGCAAGTGATCTCAACATCTCTCTCTATCGAGTGCAGCCTGTGGCTGCTGGTTGCATCATTGGTTGGAACGCGGCTATGCCGCTGATGCAGTGTCCCCCTTACCAGTACACTGGTACTCATTTTACCGACCTCGGAAGGATGACAGGCTGAGTCAACCTCCTGGTGTATCAATTCAGTGGCCAACGGGGCTTGAACTCAGGACCCTAGGATCCCAAGCCGCCACCCTAACCACTAAGCCAACACCAGGCTTCAGATCTCACCATGAAGGAAGCATTATATGCCACACTCGAGTGTGGTTGATCAGTGCTCCAGGTGAGATACTCTTCTCATCTTGAGGGATTTCATTGCATTGAATGGAACGGATAGGGATGGTTTTGAGACATGTGTTGGTTCCCATGGGTCTGGAACTGTGAACCAGAATAGCACGAAGTTCCATGACTTTGCAAGAAGTCATGGACTGAGGGTGGTTGGTTCATGGTTTCAGCACCCACAGGCTCATCACTGGACTTAGTATTCCAACGCTGGTGGTGTGGCAAAGGAGATTGACTTTGTGCTCATTGATGGTCGCTGGAGGGTGATCAAGAATGGCAGGGTCTGCCAGAGTGCTCAGTTCCTCAATAACAACCACAGGCTTGTTGAAGCAACTCTGAAGTTTCAGCTTAAATCTGGGATAATGTTACCATCCGAGCCTAAGCTGGATGTTGGCACTCAAGGATGAGAGGGTAGCTGAGGAGTTTGCGAAGAGGCTGAATGAGGAGTTTGGCGGTTTGGATGCTTTGGGGAATCCTGAAGAGTTGTGGAGTGCCTTCAAGACCACCATCCTTGATGTTGCCGGGAGATGTCTTGGAATTCACCAAAGGGCAAAGAAGGATTTTGTCTCTCAAGGGACACTGGATACCATTGACTAGAGTCACAGGGCCAGGCTTAATGGCAGAGCTGAGCTGTTCAGGAAGTTGAGGCATAAAACTGTACGTACGCTCAGGGTGGACAAGGAGGCCTCTGTGCGAGAAATCTGAGGGAATTAGCTGCTCACAGGGGAATTACCACATTGCGTTCTTCCATGCCCATCTCTCGGTGGACTGCAGTTAGAGCAAAGGGTGCTGGACTCTTGACAGTGGGGTCTGAAGTGAAGGCCAGCTGAGCTGGTTACTTTGAGCGGCTGAACCAGGCTGATCCACCAACTGTTGAATTGGATGTCAGTGGTATTACTATCCCAATTGCAGATCCTCCGATTAACTGTGATCAACCTTCATTTGTGGAAACACAGGCTGGGGTGAACCAGCTGAAATGGGGTAAAGCTCCTGGGATCTGTGGCATCCGTGCTGAACTTCTCAAGGCTGGTGCAAATGCTGTACTCGTGTCATTGCATGCAGTTCTGTGCTCTGCCTGGAACACAGGCATCATCCCAACTGACGTGAAGACGAGCCTTGTTGTCCCTCTCTGGAAAGGGAAGGGTGATCGCCAGGACTGCAACGGCATCCGAGGGAAGATGCTGCTCTAAGTGCTAGGCAAGGTCTTTGCTCAAATAATTATTGATGGGGTTCGCCACCATCTGCTTGAGCACGAGCGCCCAGAGCAGTCAGGCTTTTCACCAAAGAGGTCAATGAATGACTGTATCCTTGCCCTTC
Source organism: Eptatretus atami (assembly GCA_035128595.1). Lineage (NCBI taxonomy): Eukaryota > Metazoa > Chordata > Myxini > Myxiniformes > Myxinidae > Eptatretus > Eptatretus atami. The sequence goes on along the minus strand of CM068960.1, from coordinate 41,498,523 downwards.
GGGTCCTCACCGAATACGGACAAGGAAAGTTTTGGCAGGGGCTACTTGCAGCCTATGTTGATCTCGGCAAAGCTTTCGATTCAGTGAATCGGGATGCCGTCTGGAGGATTCTTGATCTTCATGGAGTACCACCAAAACTAATTAATCTGATGTCTGAACTACACTCTGGTACTGAAAGTGCTGTGAGATGTGGTGATACCATCTCCGACTTATTTCTAGTTGTTGCTGGAGTTCATCAGTGGTGTGTATTGGCCCCCACAATTTTCAGCGCTTGTATGGACTGGATTCTGGGGAGTATGTCGGAGAGATCAAGCTGCAGTGCATCGTTTGGGAATGTCAAGATCTCTGACCTTGATTTCGCAGACAATGCAGTCATCTTTGCGGAGACTCCAGATATCCTTTCGGGGGGCCTCGAGATGCTGAATGAGGAGTTGGAGCCGCTGGGATTATGGGTTTCCTGGGTCAAAACGAAGACCCAGGCTTTCGTTGACATCTTGGATGCTGCTATCTTGTCTGTATCTGTTTGTGGTGAGGATGTTGACGTCACGGCGAGATTCACTTACCTTGGCAGTGATATTCATGTCTCTGCTGGCTGTGAGCCAGAGGTCAATAGACCTCCAGGTCGGGCCTGGGGAATCATGGATTCACTGGATAATGGGGTATGGCACTGTCGGTACCTGTGCAGGAGGCCGAAAGTCCGAGACTTCAGGTCTTGGTGCTTTCAGTCTTGCGCTATGGATGTGAGACTTGGACACTGACCAGAAATCTGAGATGGAGACTTAATTCCTTTGGTACCAGGTCTCTTCAGAGAATCCTTGGCTATCACTGGTCAGACTTTCTGTCGAATGATCGGTTGCTGAGAGAGACTCAAATGAGATTTGTTACCTGCATAGTCCGTGAACGTCAACTGCGGCTGTATCGACACGTGGCTCGTTTTCCTGATGCTAATCCTGCTCACCAGATTCTCTCAGCGAGGGAGCCTCTTAAGTGGAGGAGGCCAATGGGCCGACCACATTCCTCGTGGTTGCAGCAGGTTGATCAGCATCTGAAGATGGGGATGGGCCAGGCATCTGCCTGGGGGATGGCTAGACCGAGGCCCCTGGAGTACTGGAGGAAAGTGGACGTAGTGACACGCTGCTCAGTCGCATGCTTCCATACCTGACATGACCTGCAAAACCGCACACCTCTGAGGAAATGGCACACAACATAGTTTCCCAAGGTCGTTTTTTATTTTGTAATTTTTTTAGTTAGTCCTTTCCATGTGTCTAGTGGGTGAATTAGAAAGATGCGTTGCATCGGGCTCTTTTAGTTGGGTCTTTAATCTTCAATCTTTGCACTTCTTCCACTCCTTTGCCCTGCTTTGTCTCTCTCACAAGAAATACGCACACAAACCAAAAGGACTCAAGTAAATGAGCAGATAGAGGTTCATCTGCATATGCACACCATTTCCATTCAAAACTGCGTGCCAATTTCCAACTGCTCTCTCACCTCTGACCTTCATTCCACTCACTACGCTGTGACAATGCTCACCACCACCACTCCACACGACTACCAAAAATACCCACAACTTACACTTATATTTTCATTATAAATGCCACAGTTAAGGGCAAATCTCTCCCTCTCTGCCAGGATGCCGCCGTGACAAGCAACTTCCACCTCTTCACCGCAACGCCACATTACAATCTCTTCATTACAAAATGCCATAACGTACTCCCACCTCTCCACAACCGCCGCAACCGCCACTTATTCATCGAACACTCACCACAGCCTCGAGGGACGCTGAGGAGACATGGGTCAGGTTATTACAGGGCATAACTTGAAGCGCAGGCGTGCGCTGGAGCTCGTTTGAGGACATCCGGGTAGCGCCGGGATTTCCCTAAAATACCACATTTGAATGGAGGCTAGCACACATTCGGGGCCAGAGATAGCTTCCGAGAACCATGGTCCCATGTTAATATTGGAGCTCTGACACATGAGCATGTCGGCGAGCAAATGAGGCCATTTTCACGTCCAGGGCTTGGTGGGGCATGGCTACAACCGCTCTGGACAAATGGATTCCTCAATGGTCAGTTCCACGCTGGTCCTCAAATTTACAAAAATATTAAACTCCCATCATCAATTTAAAAGAAGTCGCTAATCTCTCCAATTCTAACCATCTTTGTTCTCATCATTTGCCGATACAAAGTTTCTCATGGCCTTCTGCATTAAACGTGCCCTCTGGGCCACATGGTTACCCCACGGCCCAAGTTTCGGCCTTCGTGCTATTCACGTGTGCCAGGAAAACTGACACCATGTTACAAATTGTGTGCCACACCCGACATGCCATCCCTCCCCACTCACCATGCTGCTTAGTTACGGGGCTCGCACACCAATTGTAACGGGCTGTAGTACGAGGTTCACCACGAGGGGAAGCACTTGAGTTCTTCCCGAACACCCAGTCCTGAGGCCACCAGCCACGGATAACTATGTGACTTGACAGGTTGCTAATCAACCATGAATGCCGATTGGTACCGCCAATCCTGGCAGGGTTTTCACAACTTCGCGTGTTACCTTTCCTGTGGACGACCTCACCAAGTGAGTTCCGTGCCCTCAACGCACACCCAGATTACTGCCAAGTGAAACAGTGAGTTTGCGCTGGCTAACAAGAACAAATCATGTGGGGTAAAACTTCCCGGCTAACGCTACATGTGGACTACACTGGACCAATGGAGTAAAAGATGCTGCGAACTGGGTACATTTATAATACAAGCAATTTATTATGAAAAGGGTGAGGAAAAGTACAGTATGTGTGCTCTAGGCAGGGCATTTATTCCAGAAAATACGAAGAGCAGGGGAAAGCAAGGATTGGTAAGGTGCGGCAAAATAAATACAATTATATACAAAAGAGAAGACACAGGGCAGAGCTAACTGATCTAATACTTCAACAGGCTTATCTTTGTCAACACGACAGGCACCATCAGAAACAGTCCCGAGGAAAATTAGAAAGTTCAGAGAGAGGAGAGAAAGTACGAGGTGCTGGCACCCTCTTTTTACGAGATGCAGTCGACGGACCTGTGCAAGCCAATGGCAGAGGAAGAGGGGGAAGGAGGAGGGAAAACTGGGGTATCTAACGTGCATGGTCAGAGGGAGGTGCGGTGAGGGGTGCGATGATTGGCAAGTGAAGGCAATTGAGGTGTAGAGAGGAAACTGTAAAAGGTGGATACTAGTGGGGCTGCCCTGAAGGGGACAACCATATGGGACTTGCCCAGGTGATTGCTGATGCTCATTCTATGAGTATGCTTCCACAACAAATGAGATGGAAATATAGAAAAGAATGTGTGAGGAGATAGCCTATTAATATGTAAGCAAGTCTGCAAGTGTTTGATGCTATTGGCTCAAATGACTGCACTCAGCCTGGAGCCTGAATCTCCTGCTCGCCCAGCACCCCTCTCTGTGAGCTCCGCTCCGTTCCACCTCTCACCACCAAGCCAAAGTAGGGTCGTGTGTATATATCTCTTGCCATTCAGCTGTGACTGTCTTTCTGTGCGGAACACACTGCACTTTATAGTTCCCTGGTGAGGGAGGAGTTTAACATCGGATCAGAGTGAGCTTTTGGTGTTTTCCAGCACCCCTATTGGTGTATAGACAATTACTCTGCTGCTAGCTCAGCCCACGCAGGGATTCGGGAGCAGAAATGGCTTCAAGTCAAGTCAGGTATGAGAGCATGCATCGGAGCAGTGTGTCACTGCGTCCACTTTCTGTTGGTGCTCCAAGGGCCTCCGACTGGCAATCACGCAGGCAGATGCCTGGCCCATCCCCATCTCCTTGAGATGTTGATCAATCTGCTGCAACCACGAGGAACGTGGTCGGCCCATTGGCCCCCCAACACTCACGAGCCTCCCTCACTGAGAGAATTTGCTGAGCAGGATCAACGTCAGGAAAACGAGCCACGTGTCCATACAGCTGCAGCTGACGCTCACACACTATGCAGGTGACAAATCTCATTTGAGTCTCTCTCAGCAACCGCTCCTTGGACACAAAGTCCAACCAGCGATAGCCAAGGATTCCCCGAAGAGACCTGGGACAAAAGTAATTAAGTCTCCTTCTCAGATCTCTGGTCAGAGGCCAAGTCTCACATACATAGAACAAGACTGGAAGCACCAATGACCTGAGGACTCAGACTTTCGTCTTCCCGCACAGGTACCAATAGTGCCACACCCCATGATCCAGTGAATCCATGACTCCCCAGGCCCGACCCAGATGTCTGTTGACCTCTGGCTCATAGCCAGCAGAGACATGAATATCACTGCCAAGGTAAGTGAATCTCTCCGTGACCTCAACATCTTCACTACAAACAGGTACAGACAGGATAGCAACATCCAATATGTCAGTGAAAGCCTGGATCTTAGTTTTGACACTGGAAACCCGTAATCCCAATGGCTCCGACTCCTCATTCAGCACCTCGAGGGCCCCCAAAAGGATATCCAGAATCTCCGCAAAGATGATTGCATCATCTGTGAAATCAAGGTCAGAGATCTTGACATTTCCAAACGATGCACTGCAACTTGATCTCTCCGACATCCTCCCCATAATCCAGTCCATACAAGTGTTGAAAAGTGTGGGGGCCAGTACACACCCCTGACAAACTCCAGTAACAACTGGAAATAAGCCAGAGATGGTATCACCACATCTCACAGCACTCTAAGTACCAGAGTAGAGTTCAGACATCAGATTGATCAGTTTTGGTGGCACCCCACGAAGACCAAGAATCTCGCAGAGGGCATCCCGATTCACTGAATCAAACGCTTTGCA
>CM068960.1:41459128-41493404 GCA_035128595.1 Eptatretus atami | reverse complement strand
ATGAGTACAGCATTTCCACCAGCCTTGAGAAGTTCAGCATGGATGCCACAAATCCCAGGAGCTTGATCCCATTTCAACCGGTTCACCGCAGTCTGTGTTTCCACAAAGGAAGGTGGACCGCAGTTGATTGGAGGGTAGGCAATAGGGATAGTAACACCCCTGACATCTAACCCAACAGCTGGTGGATCAGCCTGGAACAGCCGCTCAAAGTAACCGGCCCAGTGGGCCTTCACTTCGGACTCCTCTATCAAGTGCCCACCACCCTCTGCAGTACTAACTGCAGCACACCGAGGGACGGGCTAGAGGTACGCAATGTGTGAATTCCCCTGTAAGCAGGACGAGAATCACTTGACCACAGGTGGTGCTCTACCCCCTCACAGATTCCTTGCACATAGGCCTCCTTGTCCACCCTTAGTGCACGTACAGTTAAACGCTTCAGCTCCCAAAACAGCTCAGCTCTGCCATTTAGGCTGGCCTTGCGACTCTGGTCAATGGTATCCAGTGTCCCTTGAGAGACAAAATTCTTCTTCACCCTATGGTGAGTTCCAAGACATCCACCGGCAACATCAAGGACGGTGGTCTTGAAGGCATTCCACAACTCTTCAGGATCCCCCAAAGCACCCGGACCCCCAAATCTCCACTCAGCCTGTTCGCAAACTCCTCAACTACACTCTCATGGGCTCACTTGCCCTGAAATCCCCCACACACTTTAGCTCCAAGATTAATATGGCGCCGGGGTATTCAGTTGCACTCTCCGGCCACGAACAGCCACTGGACACCCAATGGGGGCCATAATTGAGCAGAATGCTAGGGCTCGGGCTTTCCATATGATGTTGAATGGAGTTCAGTGCACACTTGTGTTCTGAGTTGGATGCCTGAGCGTTCAGAGTAAGAGTGCCGGAAATAGTATGCCATGCTCCCCCATCCCCTGTTGCTTCTGAAGGGAGTGGTGGTTGGTGGTGGTGGTGACTGTGGTTGAGGTGTTTGTAGCAGCAGCGTAGTTGTGAGTTATGATGTGGTGGTTCGTGGTGGTTGAGGCGTCGTGGTTGTGGTTGTTTGTTGTGGTTGAGGCGGCAATGTAAACATGCTTGGATTATGGTTCAAAGGTGTGGTGATTATAACAAAGGAATCTTGATGGTGGATGAAATGTTGTAGCTTTGAGGTTCGAGTATGGTGAAGGTTGAGGTGAAGTGTCCATTGGGTAATGGTGCGTGATTCAATCGGGGAATGGCGCGTGTATGCAAATGACTTGCCCCATGTTATTATGGTCTTTGGTACGTGAAGGAAGCGTGAAGGAAGGAGAGGTTCACGTGTGCAGCAAAGCAAGATAGGTCATGAAGGGGCAGAAAAACCTAACTAGAACCCATGCAATGCATATTGACCCATAAACCCATAACGCATAAGGGAAGGGCAATCTAAAATGAATACTAATGAAATAACTCTCTCGGGAACCACTATATGTTGTGTGCCATTGCCTTGGAGAGCGATGGTTTCGCAGGACCATAACAATATATATATGCAATGGTGACCAAAACAACAGATAAACATACAACCACAATGCACAGAACTTAGAAACTAGGCTGGCCAGAAATGTCTGTATGCTCGACAGTCTACGTGATTGCTTACATTTTGAGCATTTTCACTTTCTGCACAATGATTAACTTGAGACTGCACATTAAACCTTGTTGTACGATCTGTTCAAGCATGTCTTCCATCCTTGATGGCCGACACAATAAATAACTCTCCCTCACTGTCTGCAGCTGTTTGTAAATGGATTAAGTTTGCATTTCTTCAGGAGTGAAAGCAAAGAGTACAAATAAAACTTGTTCTAATACCTGCTGTTGAAGGGTTGATGTCCCGACGTGGTCTTACCGTACGTGGTTTTCGGTGAGTTGCCGCAGAATTTGGCAATAGATCTCATCCTTCATGGGCTCTGCTTTCAATGCCACCTCGAATATTTGGTTTGTGAGCTCTATGCCGCTGTGCAACCTTCGGGATGGGTAATCTCCCATGTACTTCAGGATGGGTGCATTGTCGGTTAAGGGGTTTGTGTAAGCTTACTGAAAAGGTATTTAAGCCTGTCAAGGTTAGGTACCTGGACCTGTCAAATTTGTGACACGATCTCCAATCCACCAAGCTAATGGCTGAGTATCTGCATCAATTAGAATGAGCTAGTTACATTCCCAATTTATATGACTGATCATTTACCTAACAGCATGGGAAATACAATTGTTCACAGAAAGAGAAGGGAAATCAAAGATTAGGCTGGACTCAAACTTGAAACTTCAGACAACTAAGAGTCTGTCATGAGTACTCAAGAGCAAATAAAAGAACAACTAGGAAAGAGGATATCCATGAAGGCTGAGCAGGCATCCTGGCTAAGCTCCTCACTTGCAGCCAACTTTCGGAGGAGAGGTTGCTTTAATGGCTCCCGAGCGCAAACCCATGCTCTCTGCCGTGCTCTTGGCCGGCTCACCATTACTCGACTCAGTGTGTGCTTTGGTGGCGGCCTGAAATGGGAGGTCATCAGGGGAGAGTAGTTGAGTATATACCACATGTGTTAAAAAAAAATGATGGCACCACCTACTAGTATAGTTGCCCAGCAGGCAAGGCTCATACTTTTGTAGATGGTCTAACCCCAATCCAAACATTGTAAGATTCTCTTAAAGTGTTAAAAATTTCCATTTTTCAGCAATAGAAATGAAATTATATTATTTCCATAATTGACAATATGACAGGATTGCTGTAATACAAACCAACCTGAAGTGATCCATTGCAAACTCCTCCAAAGTGTAGCGTTTGAGACTTTTTCCATTGTCCTGATACCCATCACCACCTGGTAAAGCCTACGGGTGATATGAAGAGAGAACAGGTATTTATTACATCGGCAAATACAAGGTCATTTTGACTCCCCCCTTCCCAACTACCCAAGATCCATACATGCCTCCTGACATATAGGAGGTGAGTGAAGGAAAGTAGATGAGTATATACTGTGCATGTTCAAAATGAAAGCACCACCAACTACTTTAAAAAAAAAACTCCCACTGCATGCTCCAACCCTTCCCTGCTCTTACCTCATTCAAACCTATATTACCTTCTCTCCCCACTCCTCCCACCTATTTCACAACACTCCTTTCAATCTCCCATCATCCAAAATGAAATTCTCTCTTCATCATGTGCTTTTTGTACAAACTGACCACCTTTACAGAGTTTGTTCAACTTCTCAGTATGTTTTATTACCCAGGCAAGGTAGTTGCACAAGATAAAATATCAATAACTATAAAATATAAATATATATATATAAATATATCATATATAATGTTTGTATAAGATTGGGGTGGTTGGGATGACACATTTTTAAAGAAGAAGGCACTTCCACCCAAGAGTTAAAACTAGATCTACTTCGCTAATTTGAGCAATAAGCAAGAGCAGACCTGGTCTCATGTGATGTTTCACCAGCTTCACAGCAAGCTTCCTCAGACCAATTACATACAGTGCCTATAGAAAGTCTACACCCCCTTTCAAAATTTTCACCTTTTGTTACCTTATAGCCTGGAATTCAATTGCATCAAACATTACTTTTTCCACCTGTATTTACACATCGTAACCCACAACTTCCAAGTGAAAAACAAATTCCACAAATTTCAGAAAATTTATTAAAAATACAAAACTCGAATATCTTGGTTGGATTAGTGCCCACCCCCCTGAGTTAATACTTGGTGGAAGCACCTTTAACAGCAATTACAGCGATGAGTCTGTTGGGATAGGTCTCTACCAACTTTGCACACCTTGATTGGGCAACTGTACAAAACTGCTCAAGCTCAGTCAGGTTGTGTGGGGAGTGTTGATGGACAGCAATCTTCAAATCATGCCACAGATTTTCGATTGGATATAGGTCGGGGCTCTGACTGGGCCACTCAAGGACATTCATCTTTTTGTTCCTTAGGCCAAAGTCACATTTGCTCTACGGCGAGGATACGGCGGCCGTACGCCCTCTGAATTGACAGAAACGTGCGCGGCCGCAGAGTTTCTGCGGTGGCCTCAGGGTGGCCCTACGCCGTTTGGCTATCTTTTACAGGCCGTAGGGGTCGCCGTGGAATTATAACGTGGATTATAACTTTTTTCATTTCTACGTTCGCCGTAGCAATTCGACAAGCCGAAAAAAAAAACTGGTTAAAAAAAATAATAAATGAACCCACTCGTTACCGTCCGTCTGGCCGCACGTTCGCCTTAGGGCCCCCTGCGGTCGCCTTGCGGGCACCTTGAGGCTACCTTGCGTCTGCCTTGAAAATTCTATGGCCGCCGCAGGGCCCCTTAAGGTCACAGTGCGACATCAAATCAAGAACCGTACGGCAACCCCACGTTTTCGGTCTCCACAATTTATAAATACGCCGTGCGGCTACCCGAAAAATAAAACATATGTGACTGCAACATTGTGTGACCGTGGAAATACTGCGGCCGCCCTATAATTGCTAGTGGCCGTAGATTTTGGAGACCCCACGGCCGCCGTGGCAAATGTGACTTAGGCCTTAGTCACTCCAGTGTAGCTTTGGCTGTGTGCTTTGGGTCATTGTTATGATGAAAGGTGAACTTCCGTCCCAATTTCAGCTTTCTTATTGAGGGCAGCAGGTTTTCCTCAGATTTTTTCTGTATTTTGCTCCATCTATCCATCCATTTGCATTTCTATCCTGATAAGTGCCCCAGTCCCGGCTGATGAAAAACATCCCCATATTATGATGCTGCCACCACCATGCCTCACAGTAGGGATGGTGTTCTTTGGGTGATGTGCTGTGTTGGATTTTCACCAAACCTAACGTTCTGCATTTAGGCCAAAAAGTTTCATCTTGGTTTTATCAGCAGACAAAACTTTTTGCCACCTGGCTTCAGAATCTCCGTAGTAGTTATTTGCATACTTCAAACGGGACTCAAGGTGGGCTTTTTTGAGTAATGGCTTCCTTCTTGCCACCCTACTGTACAAGCCAGACTTGTGGAGTGCTTGTGATATTGTTGTCACATGCACACAGTGACCAGTCTTTGCCATAAAGGCCTGTAGCTCTTTCAAAGTTCCCATTGGCCTCCTGGTGGCTTCTCTGATCAGTCCCCTCCTTGCTTGGTCATCCATTTTGGAGGAACTTCCTAATCTAGGCAGGGTTTTGGTGGTACCATACGCCTTCCATTTCTTATGATTGTCTTGACTGTGATCCAAGAGATATTCAAGGCCTTTGAAATATTTTTATACCCATCCCCTGATCTGTGCCTTTCAACAACTTTATCCCAGAGGTCATTTGAAAGCTCCTTGGTGCTCATGGTTGAGTCTTTACTGTGAAATGCACTTCGCAGCAGATGAAACCTCCAGGAACAGCTGATTTTATTCTGAAATAATCAGAATCACTACAATTTAACACAGGTGGAGGCCAATTAACTTGGTGTGTGGTTTTGAAGGTAACTGGTTACACCTGAGCGAATTTACAATTGCTATTATAAGGGGGTGGGCACTTATCCAACCAACATATTCTAGTTTTGTGCTTTTAATTAATTTTCTGAAATTTGTAGAATTTGTTTTTCACTTGGAAGTTGTGGGATACGATGTGTAAATAAAGGTGGGAAAAGCCTGATTTAATGCAATTTATTTCCAGGCTATACGGCAACAAAAGGTGAAAATTATTTAAGGGGGTGTAGACTTTATATAGGTACAGTATATATATGGTTTATGTTTTGTATCCCACTGACAGGTCGGATCTCAATGCGAATCTTAACCTGAAATCTAATCAGCTTGTTCTTGTCAACTGCAAAAATCATCCACCAAGTTTTTTCTGAATCTGTCCACAATATTTTGAGATATCATGTTATATATTATTTTTGGCCGATCACTCAATGGTGAAGAATCACTTAAAAAATTACAGTGCCCAGATCTGTATCTTCACCAAAATCTAATCAATTCATACTTGTCACACACCCAACCTGTCCACCAAGATTCTCTGAATACGTCCACAACTTTTTGAGATATCCTGCTCACAGAGAGACAGACAGACAGAGAGACATAAAAATAGGCAATCAGGAGTGAAAACATAACCTCCATCTACCTTCAGTGGCAGAGGTAATAAAAAGATGATAAACTTATACGACTGAAGCAATTGAAATGCACTGTGGCTTTGAAGTAAGATGCAATTAAAGTAGATCAAGTAAAATGGACAAATCGGAAATGTAGATATGATGCATGGTGGGCCAAATGTCGTTTTTCTATGTCAAGGTTTTCTTCTATATTCTTCACATATTGGATTCACTATGAGACAGAAGAAATACCTTGAAATTACAGAAGAAAACCTTCAGTGGTCAGAGGACTTAATACATAATCGTACCTGCAAGGAGATCTGTAACAACTCCTGTCTCTGCCCAGGACTCATGGCTACAAGGGCTTGCAGCTCAGGTGGTGGGTGTGTTGCTGTTGGTAGAACATACACACATGATGTGGGAAAGTCCCCACAGCCACCAGTCCTTTCATTGTGTCCATGAGCCCAGCCAGAAGAGAGTACATCGGAGCCCCTCTCCTGATCTAGTACAATGAGGTCTCCCTTGCGGAAACTCAAGAACGTTCCCTCATCACCAACTGTCAAAAAAGGGTGTTCCTTGCTGGTAGATGCACAATTTCAGAACCACAATTTAGTATCAAAACCTTCATGGATATCATTTGGTCACACCCTATTTAATGGTTGATAATAAGGTAAGACTCCACTGGATATGTAAATTAAGTTTCACGAGTCATTGAATATTATAATGATTGGGAATAGTTCCTGAGAAATTTGTGCCTCAAGAAGGTATTGCTCAGACTGACCAGGTGGAGGATTGTCCTGCAGAGAAACCACATATATTGAGCGACTGCGTAGACCTTCCAGGAAGAAGACCACCAGGTCACGTATATCTTGGGCATTTATGGAGCTGAATGTATACTCATCTCCCCTGATGGTTGCCAGTGAAAAGGCCTGCCCCTGGTTCTTGCTTTCCCTGGTGGCACATGATATCACTTTCAGTTTATGACAAAAAAATTGCTTCTCCAGATAAGGTTTTGTAAAAATAGTGCAATCGCATTTGCAACATCAATAATGCTAAACAGGGTATATTGTGATCAACAAAGAAAGCAGATCTGTGCACAAATTGTAATTACTTGCATAAATGGCCTAGATTGCTGGTTCCATCATTCTGTGAGTTTGGCTGTGCCACTGGGGCAATTCCCCTATGTAGATTAATGCAGGAATTTAGAATTTTGCCAGGGTATGGCTATGCAGTGTCCTACTTTATTTCCAATACAGCAGTACCATTGGATACTTAATGCCCTCTTTAACAGATGTGATAAATGTGTGACTTTAATTAAAATGTAGGTACTTCATCAACATTGGTTACTTCATAATCATTTCTCCCCTACCCCCAGTATGGGACATCAAGGGCACCCCTGACTCGGTCTGAAAATGTACCCTTATCAGGTTGCTATGCCATTGCAGGGTGCTGTCAAAGCAGCCCTTCAACGGGGTTGGGAAGAGGAATTTGGTTAAGGTATGACATGTGGTTTCAAAATGTACCATGGGGTGTTTCCTATCCACCAGTGATGGTACTAGATGGGAGAAACAGCATTGCCTTCAATATCCCTCAAGATGTGTTTCCCAGACAAATCAGGGAAGTTTAATGATGACTATTAAGTGCATTGGGTGCTATGCATGGCCTGCAAGTAATTAAACTTAAGCAGAGGATCAAAAGTAAACCCTTCATTTATTTACTTTTTATATTATCTTATGAAAAGTCTAAGTATTGCAGATGAATAATTTTGCAAATAATAAACCACCAGCATCCAAGTACCTGCTGCATGAGACAGCTGTGATCTCTGGAAATGAAAGTTCCAGAAGAACTTGCTCTTGGTCATCAACAAAGTAAACTCCAGTCCAATTAACAGCCACCACAATGTCCCGCTGTGAAAAACTGGGGCCTGGTGTGAAAATTAATGAAAGGATGAATAAAATGGATAAATCAAAAGATTAATACCCTTCCCAGGTGGTATCAGGGACTGCCAAAGCACCTTCCTGAGCAAGGACTCGTCGTTTGCCATTCCCTTCCCAATGATAGTATTCTGGGCAGAAATTTTAAATATTTGCACGGTGATGGCAGCAAATGCCTACTTTTTGTAAAATGCACCATCAACCTGATCTTTAACCTCCACTAGCAGCAACCAATTCTAGCAGACAAGTCCCCTGCATTATGGATGGATGGTGCACTAATTTATGCAATGGCCTAACTGTGAAATACAGTGGAGGGTAACAGCTTATAGTTGGGTCAATAATCAAACCTAGACGAGAAAGGACAAAAGTGAGTGTGCTACATCTGAGTTATCATGCAATGCAAAAATAATTAATCAAGTAAGTAATGAATTGCTAACAAACACAAAGTCGACATTTTGTGATCTGTCACCACAAACGTGATTGCCATCATATTGAATGTCCACTAATTAATCATCCAAATCTATCATCGTCAGTCTGAAGAGAAAGCTTGGCAATCAGAAAACAGACAGCTACAGGGCTTGAATTTTGCAACTCAGGTATTTTATCATGTTTGAATTTATAACCCTTTAAGTAGTGTGATGTTGGTTCTTGCCCCTCACCCAAAATTAATGAAAAATTAGGATTATTGAGCAATTAAATATTGTTGTTGGTTGGTTCTGATCCCTCTTCCAAAACTAATTAAACAAGAAAAAAAAACATTTTAAAAAGAATGTTAAAACCATAGAGGGATGAAATCTCAAAAAAACAACCAAACAAGGTAGGGATGACACCACATTACGATGCCACAATATGACACCACAATCTTCTCATGGATTACCATCACAACATCTTTTGACATTTTACTTTTGCTGTGGGATTGTGATGGAACAACATCAAAAGATGTCGTGATGGTAATCCATGAGGATTGTGATGTCATATTGTGGTGTCATTCTTAATTGTTTGGTTATTTTTAAAAAAAATTACATCCCTCTATGGTTTTTCAAAAAACAAATGTATGTTATTTTTTCTTGTTTTTGAAATTTTTTAAAGTAATAAAATGCTAAATGTTTTATATATTTTGTTATTTTGGTATGGATTAAATCCATCTATGTTATTAAATTTGGCTGATGTTGTATTCTAAACCTCCCCCCTCTCCCCACCACCCCCCACTCAATCCTGGATTTTGGTTCAGTCTACTGTGTGGATTACCACATATACGGAAATGTCAATGCAATTATCATTTTAAAAAATAATAAAGTGTTTAATGTTTTATATATTTTGTTATTTTGGAATGGATTAAATCCATCTATGTGAATAAATTGTTTTTTAATACTTGTTTCAGTTGATTTAGGTGATGGTTTGGATAAATGTTATGGCTTTTAAATGCTTATGACTTCACTCTAAAGTAGTTTATGAGCGTTTCATTGTGTACGCATTTAAATGGGTGACCATTTTTTCCCGTATCATTAAGTTATATGGAGTACTACCATACTCCATAATATTTCACCACTACCATCTGTAATTACCAGTTTTCTGAGACAAATTCCCAGAAATTAACAAAAATCTTTTTCTGAACCAAAAAACTAGTTTAAAGAATTAACTTTTTTTTTTCTGAGACAATAGGATGAATTTAAAAGTATCAAAAGTTTATCCTTAAATACACAATCTGAATTAGTACAGAACGTTTCAGCCAAAATTCCCATTAACCAAAAAAATCATTTCAAATATTCTTCTCTATAAATGGGACAAAGTGAAATATTAAAGAAAGAAACTTGTAGAAAAACAATTAAAGAGTGATGGAGCACCAATAATTCAACAAAGTGAAAAGCAAAATAGAGAAGAGACAGAATATTACAGAAAGAATGAGAAAGAAACTTAGAAATACAACAAATGAAATGACATGAATTATCACAAGCCATCCCAGAGGGAGATAAATAAAACGTGTCAATCCAGTAATGGAAAATATCATTGCAAATAATCATTCTCAATATAAATACAGTGACTAAAAGTATTCTGATAAAAATTGAAAACAAAGTATTGAATCCCAAACAACCTGCATCTGGAAAACTCCCTTTATCTATTTGCTAATGACTCCACCCTCTGCCATGACATCCGTCATCCTTCAGCCAGGCAGGCTGCAGCCTCTCCCCTCTTTTCAGACCTTTACAAAATCACAAACTGGTCAAACACTTGGAATATGTCTTGAAATTCTGACAAATCTCTGAGGAAATATTGTTTAGCAATTGAGAAGAATTCTGGTATGAACACTTTCTGGAGCAATAATTCTTCTTTAGAGTTCTTAGATAGAATTAGATGCCTCAGCATCAAGTCAGTTGGAGTTTTTGATTTTTCAACTTTATATACAAATTTGCATTTAGTACCAGTGAGGGATTCACTCTTCAAAGTAATTGACAAGGTTTTTTTTTACTCTTTTAATAAGTTTTTATGTGTCAGGTTTGATAGAGCATTCTTTTCTAAAGATAAATACTCAAGTTTTAATTGTTTTGAAAAGCAGACGTTTAAGGACGCTGTTAATTTTATTTTATTGAATACTTTTGTGTCTTTTTGTGGGATAATGTTTCAACAGGTTAAGGGTATTCCCATTGGTGAGATTTGCAGCCCCCTACTAGCAGACATTTTTCTTATTTTCTGTGAATTTTCATTCATGCAGGAACTGATGAAGGAGAAAAAAACATTAGGATTAGCTAAAATATTAGCTAATCAATCTGATGATTTATTAGTGTGAGTGGAGGAGGCCCATTGGCCTCCACCACTCAGGGCGCTCCCTCGCTGAGAGAATCTGGTGAGCAGGATCAGCATCAGGAAAACGAGCCACATGTCCATACAGCCGCAGCTGACACTCACTGACTATGCAGGTAACAAATCTCATTTGAGTCTCTCAGCAACTACTTGTTGGACACAAAGTCCGAACAGCGATAGCCAAGAATTCTCCAAAGAGACCTGGTACCAAAGGAATTAAGTCTCCATCTCAGATCCCTGGTCAGAGTCCAAGTCTCAAATCGGTAGAGCAAGACTGGAAGCACCAAGCACCTGAAGACTCAGACTTTCGTCCTCCCGCGCAGGTACCGACAGTGTCACACCCCATGATCCAGTGAATCCATGACTCCCCAGGCCCAACCCAGACGTCTATTGACCTCTGGCTCACAGCCAGCAAAGACACGAATATCACTATCAAGGGAAGGGGATCTCTCCGTGACGTCAACATCCTCACCGCAAACAGGTACAGAAAAGATAGCAGTACCCAAGATGTCAATGAAAGCCTGAATCTTAGTTTTGACCCAAGAAACCCATAATCGCAGAGGCTCAGACTTCTCATTCAGTAACTCGAGGGCCCCAAAAAGGATATCCAGAGTCTCTGCAAAGATGACTGCATCATCTGTGAAATCAAGGTCATAGAACTTGACATTCCCAAAGGATGCACAGCAACTTGATCTCTCCGACATTCTCCCCAGAATCCAGTCCGCACAAGCGCTGAAAAGTGTGCGGACCAGTACACACCCCTGACAAACTCCAGTAACAACTAGAAATAAGTCGGAGATGGTATCACCACATCTCACAGCACTCTCAGTACCAAAGTATAGTTCAGACATCAGATTGATCAGTTTTGGTGATACCCCATGCAGACCAAGAATCCTCCAGAGGACATCCCGATTCAATGAATCAAATGCTTTGCAGAGATCAACATAGGCTGCAAGCAGCCCCTGCCGAAACTCTTGTCTGTGTTCGGTGAGGATCCGAAGAGCAAGGATACGGGCAATCGTTGACATCTTTGGTGTAAAGCCTGACTACTCTGGACACTGGTACTCAAGCAGATGGTGGCGAACCCACTCAAGAATTATCCGAGCAAAGACCTTGCCCGGAACTGGGAACAGTGTCACCCCTCAGTAGTTGTTGCAGTCCTAGTGATCATCCTTCTCTTTCCAGAGAGGGACAATAAGGCCCCTCTTCCAGTCAGTTGGGATGATGCCTGTGTTCCAGGCAGAGCACAGAACTGCATGCAACGACATGAGTTTAGCATTTCCACCAGCCATGAGAAGTTCAGCATGGATGCCGCAGATCCCAGGAGCTTCACTTCATTTCAACCAGTTCACCGCAGCCTGTGTTTCCACAAGCAAAGGTGCATCACAGTTGATTGAATGGTCAGCAATCCGGATAGTAACACTCCTGACATCCAACTCGACAGCTGGTGGATCAGCCTGGTACAGCTGTTTAAAGTAACTGGCCCAGTGGACCCTTTGCTCTTACAGCAGGACACTGAGGGATGGACTTGGAGGGATGCAATGCGTGAATTCCCATGAAAGCAGGGCAAGAATCACTTGACCCCAGGTGATGCTCTACGCCCTCACAGATTCCTCGCACATAGGCCTCCTTGTCAACCCTTAGTACATGTACAGTTTTATGCCTCAGCTCCCTGAACAGCTCAGCTCTGCCATTAATGTGGGTCCTGCGACTCTGGTCAATGGTATCCATTGCCCCTTGAGAGACAAAATCCTTCTTCGCCCTATGGTGAGTTCCAATATATCCACCGGCAACATCAAGGACGGAGGTCTTGAAAGCACTCCACAACTCTTCAGGATTCCCCAAAGCACCCAGAACCCCCAAATCCCCACTAAGCCTGTTCGCAAACTCCTCAGCTTCCCTCTCATCATTGAGCTTGCCAACATCCAGCCGAGGCTGGGATGGTACCATTCTCCTGTATTTAAGCTGCAACTTCAGAGTTGCTACAACAAGCCTGTGGTCAGTATTGAGGAACTGAGCACTCCACTTGACCCTGCAGTTCTGGATCATCCTCCAGTGACCATCAATGAGCACATGGTCAATCTCCTTTACCACACCACCAGCGTTGGAATACCATGTCCCTCGATGAGCTTGTGGTCGCTGAAACCATGAACTAGCCACCCTAAGTCCATGACTTCTTGCAAGTCAAGGATCCAAGAATAGAAGAGTGTCTCACCTGGGGCACTGCTCAACCACAGACTCGAGCGCGGCATAGAATGTGTCCTTCATGGTAAGATCACTCGCCTCAGTTGGAGCATATTATAGAGACCAGGGAAACGACACCCAAGGAGTGACGAATCCTTGTCTCATAATATGCTCGTTGACTGGTGTTACCTCAATTATCATTTGAGTCAGCTTGTTGGACACAGCTGGAGCAACTCATCAGAGTGACCAGCCCAACAGTATGTGTAACCACCCACCATGATCTCGCCACTATCCGGTCTCCGAACCTCAGAGAGTGCTGCAATACCCAGGTTCAAACGATTTCGCTCAGATAATAACAGAGACAAGTGATCATCTTCTCTCAGAGATAGGACATTCCAGGGACCACCTCAGTCCTCAGGTTAACCCAAGGAGACCGCCGTCTGGTGGACAACACCTCAGCATCACTTTGCCACACACAACCGCAATCTGACCCTGGAGGTTTACCCCTTGGTTTTCCTCCTATCATAAAGAATGGGGGTCCGAAGGCTTTGCCCCAGTCCCGTCATCCAGTGAGCTGCCTTCCAGAGGACATCAGCACAGGAGGTACTCCCACGGAGTGGGTTTTCATGATTCCTGACATTTTCAGGTTTGTTGGTGGTTACTAAGATGTGCAGTGCAGCACGTTGAAATTGGTTGTTAATAACAGTTTGAATATTTCAATAAGAGTTTGAGTCTATGGTTAGATGGAGGTGCTGTGTAATGGACATGTCTGCAAGGTAAAGTGTTTATCGCTCAATATATTATCATATAAAGTGGTGTAAAATTAAAGTTATTCATATGTCGTGATACTTCTAATAAAAATAATAATTAAATAAGTGTGAATAAGGATATTGCATTGCTGTGTTGACTGGCTGTCTGGACACAACTTTGAAGTCGTGGGTCCATTGATGTTGAGTAATCTACTGATGTGGACCTGCAATCGGGGTTGTGGATCCGCCGTTTGGAGAGGTTCCGAGCTGAAAGGATCGAAACCTCGATGAAAAATGGTGCCCAGCTGATGATCCGGGCAGTTGGGAAATCAATCAATTGCTTATAAGTGAAGGTTTTAACTTCAAATAAAATAGCTTTTGTAAGTATTGACCAGCACACAATATATTTGTGTGCTTATGTATGTGCGTTTGTATGTATATGTGTGTGGATATGTGGAGTGTGTGCGTGTGCGTGTGTGTTGTTACGTCTGGATTCCTTCTTGGGACTACGGTGCCGTAATTGGTCATTATCTTGATTTCACTATCTGTCTCCAAAAGGACCATCTGGCAAACCCTCCCATCTACAGTACTTTCTTAACAATCCTCTTGAGAAAGTTCAGTCATTCAAACCCCTGTGTCTCACCATCAGCCATGATCTTTCTTAGGCAAACCAAATTTCAAAGTTGGCCTCCAAAGCCAGCTTCTGACTGGGCATCCTCCATAATACAAAGTCCCTCCATGGCACTCCTGAACTCCAATCCACCTACAAGGCTTTCATCCGCAGCTTTATGGAGTACTGCTCTCCCTTCTGGGATGGCTCCCCTGCCTCACATCTTGCTCAGCTTGACGTTGTAGAAACCAAGGCCTACAAGATTATTGGAATCTCTCATGATGAAGCTGAGTTTATGGACCGATCACTTCGCCATCACAAACAGGTCGGTTATCTTTTTGTCTTCTTCTGCCTCCTTTCTGGTCTTGCACCCTCTGCTCTTTCGGTGATTTGTCCACCCCCAGGTTTCTGCAGGCCTCACACAGTCCACCATCAACCTCCTTGTGAAACTACATAAATCCAGGATCACTGCTCACCTCCAATTTCCCTCTGTTCCTCTTTTCCCCCCACCTGTGGAACCACCTTCCACACACATCCTTTTCAATCTCATTTTTCCCTCCTTGTCTTCAAGACAACTGTTCACCACCATCTCAGATTATCCCCAATCCAAAACTATGATCTTTTCTACCCTCATTAACCCACTTCAATCCCTTCTCCTTCAAAATTTAGTTTTCCCTCCTTGGAGTTTCCTTCTGTATCCATCTTGTCCACCACATAGTCCTCTCCTGTCCCCCCACTCCTCCCCACACCCATTGTTTGTCCAAGTCTCCCTTGTTGTTGGGGTGTCTGTGTCTCTCTCTCTCTCTCTCTCTCTCTCTCTCTCTCTCTCTCTCTCTCTCTCTCTCTCTCTCTCTCTCTCTCTCTCTCTCTCTCTCTCTCTCTCTCTCTCTTGCTCCTTTTGCATGCGTCTTTGCTGTTCTCTTTGTGTCCTGCTTTGGTCTTTTACAAAAATAGCAATGAGATAGTTCTGAAATTGTTAAAATACTGTTAAAATAAAACGAGATTGTTGAAAAGAACAATGAGAGTTTCTGACGTATTTGGAGAAATCGCATCCACACACCTTTCAGTGTACTAACTCTTCCACGAGCCTCAACTATGTACACAAAAAGGAAAACCTTGGAGAAATCCAACCTACCACCAAAACAATATACAGCAAACCCTTAAATATTGCAGGTTTTCACCAATCATGGGCAACCTCTTGTGGACCGATGATTTCGTTATCGCGGGGTAAAATTTTGACCAATCGTGGTTTTTGAGCTGAGTTGTAATGGTTATGAGATCATTATGAGCTTGTTAAAAATATTGTTAAACATAAAATGAGATCGTTAAAAATAACAATGAGAGTTATGAATGTATTCAGAGAAATCACATCCACATACCATTCACACTCGTTCAGTGTCCTCGCTCTTCCACGAACCTCAACTACGTATACAAAATAAAACCTTGGAGTAATCCAACCTACCCCTAAAACAATACATAGTAAACCCTTAAATATTGCGGGTTTGAATAGCACGGGTTTTCACCAATCGGGGGAAACCTCTTGTGTCCTGATGATTTAGTTATCACGGGGTTTAATTTTGACTAATCGAGGTTTTTAAGCTGAGTTGTGACGGTTATCTCTCACCACGAGCCTTTTGTTGTTTTTTGTGCACCACTAATAATGATGCTGACGCGTAAAACAATGGAAAAAAAGTGATTATTGTTAACAGTTTCGACTTTACACATATAATTCGACTTTACACATTTTATTGTAAATCAGCAAGGCTGCTGTGGTGCAGGTGGTAACTGACACGCCACAGTGCGCACAGTACTAGATTGTATTGTATCTATCTCCACGTCAACACCACCTTCGGTGGAATTCCGTGTTATCCGTTATTATTGCCCATAATTATTTTTAACCATGACTCCCAAGAGGAAAACTGTTGCTTGTGGTGAACCAAGTGCAAAAAGCTGAGGAAAGTGATGTCTTTGACTCAGAAAGTGGAGGTTTTGAATAATGTTGGTCAGGCAGAAGTGCGTTTATTTTATTTATTCGCGCGTTTCGGAGCTGCACATCGATTTATAACAGAAACCTCAACAGCCTACAAAAGGAAACTATTTAAGAAAATATATAACAGCGGAGGAAAGGTGGGAGCTTTGGGACTGTGAGGATGGGCTGGAGGTATGTATACTCGCCTCTAAGCTGTCTAGCCTGAGTGGGAATCCCGATCCAGCTATAACCTGTCATCATGGTGTTTCACAGGCAAGGTGATGTCATCAATGTGTGTGCTGTCGCTCAGACGGACTAGACAATAAACTGGGCATCCCATCTACCAGCATTAGTTGGTGGATGTTTAAGATCCCATGGTGTCCTTTGCGAAGAGTATGTGAGCTATCGCCGACAAAATGAACAAATTCCAAATTCCTGCCCTAACTACTGCTGGGATGGCAATGGCAACCCATCCAGTATAGCTCTTACTCAGGAAGCTGCGTCAGGTGGCACCAACGCTCTGTGAAGACGATGGTACATCAGATAGATAGAGAGAGAGGAAGAGAGAGAGAGATGGGGGTTTTAGACAAATTATAGAAGGGAAGGACTGCATTTAATCTGCTTTGAATGTTTAATCTGCTTCAACTCAGCAGGAGACTTCATTGCAAAAGCCGATATAAATATATTTTACACATTTATTTTAATTGTGATGTGTTTATTTTTGCTGTCGCCCACCTTCCTCCATATTTTCTGGAAGCCTGGGAACCTAACCCCCTTATTACCACGGTTTTAACTATCGCGGTTATAACTATCGTGGCATTTTCCAGGAATGTAACCCCCACGGTATTTAAGGGTTTACTGTGCTACAACATCTATAATGAAGATATGAGGAAATTACACTTTAATTTAGACGCTGTACTTTGGACTTGCAAATTATAGGATTTGAATGAAAATGACGTTTTAGGTTCATTTTATGAACAAGAATGACAGAAAACGAAATTAATTTCAATCAAGCAAGAAAGAGCAAGGAAGTTGGTATTATAAATTGAATTCATAAAGATTATCAATAAAAAGTGTATTGATTTTATTTTCATCATGTACCATACTCTATGCAGAGCGTTGGTGCTGTTGAAACAGTTACTAGGCGACAATCCTCGTCGTATCACCACTCCGATTCAGGAAGTCAAGGCAGGAATTTGTAATTTGTTCCACGGTGTCGACAATAGCTCGTCTACTTTTTGTGAAGGACACCGTGGGATCTTTAACGTCCACCAACTAATGCCGGCAGATGGAACATGTATTAATTTATGGGGGAAATGGACAATGCGCCCTAAATGAGTGATGCATTTTGATATTTTTTAATTCATCCTATTGTTTTCTCAGAAAAATGTTAATTACTGATTATCTTAATGTTAATTATCTTAGAAACCTGTAATTCTTGAGAAAAGTGTGTCTCAGAGGTCATCTCTTAGAATATGGTAATTAAAGGGGGTTGTGGTGAATCATTTCATTAATTTTTGTAGAGGGGTCAGAACCCAGCCAACAACTTTATTACCTCTGCCACCAAAGGTTAAGGTTATGTTTTCACCCCTTTCTGTCTGTTTGTCTGTGTACAGGACATATCAAAAAGTTGTGGACGGATTTGGACGAAACTTGGTGGACAGGTTGGGTGTGTGACAAGGATGAACTGATTAGATTTTTGGCGAAGATCTGCATCTAGATCCGACGACTAGAATTTTAAAGTGATTCTTCACCATTGAGAGAAAGGGCTCAAAAACGATATATGGCATGATATTTCAAAAATGTATTGGGCCAGATATGTTCTCGTGGATCAGGCATTACAGGGTGGAGGTATGCGCTCTACCGAGTGCCCTTCTAGTTTAATTATGTAATTACTTTAAAATCAAATTATTTCATTAGTTTTTGGTGGAGGGGCCAGAACCAACATTGTCATCCCATTCCATTCAAAAATATTGTTCGATTGCATCACTGATAATGTCATCATGAATGACAGTGAGCCGATACTGCACTGCAATGTGAAAACACACCAGTAAACCTGAAGGCCTCATAAAACCGGGAAAAAAGCAGGGGCCACTTGAGGCGAGCAATATTCACCAAGTCTTCCTTCACCTGCTGGAGATTCACTCGCTGCTTTGTGTAAACGGCCTGTGGGGGATGACAGCAGTTACACAAGATGATCAAATATTTTAAAAGGTTTGATGAACCATATCTGTTTGGATCGACAATTAAAGCCATTTGTGGTGCACAAGAAATATCGTAAGTATGAGGCAATGAAGACATCATGCTTCTACTATGCAATTTTTCACTCTCAAAAAGACAAGTACTCCATCCCGTAAGACAGTTGTTCCCATCACATATATCTTGGTACTCTCTGACCTTCTTGTGAGCAGCTGTAACTAGCTGAGCCCACTTTTCGGGAGGCCATACAGCTGTGATGTCCCGGTCAGGAATGTACGAAGGAACAAGAGAGATGAGGCGTTGATGCAAAATCTCAGGCCCATACTCAACATAGTACTGTTGGGCTGCAATCTCAGCTAATTCTTCTTCCTAAGGGTTGATAGAACAAAGCAGGGGAGAGAAGAGAAATGAAAGTTTCGCAACAATGTTTTTATGAGTTTTCGACCACAGTTTTATCAAAATGGCTGCCAATAAATCAAAAGTTCAGGTTCAGCCTAACCTTTTCTCCTGTGATATTCTCTCTTGAAGATAAGCAGTGGCGGCATTAGTCATTTGGAGGCCCCATGCAAAACACAATAGTGGTCCAGCAGGGGCCCCTGTCATCATACTAAAATACGCAATTTGGTGTCTGTCTGGCTGTCTGTCTCTGCATGTCTGTGGCCGATGCATTTGGTGGTTAGTTATGCAAATTCAACCAAACTTGCCAGGGGTACTAATTGTGTCATAAGATAAAGGCTGTAGCTACTTTGTTTGCTCCCCCCCCCACCCTCCCTTCATCCCCTGAGGTTCAGAAGATTGCATTGATGCAAATTCTCAACCACCTGTTGTGTAACAAAAATGAAGTTAAGTTTTGGTGATTTTTAATTATTTCCATCTTCTATTGAGCTATCTTTTGTTTTCAGTGCCGTTGGGGTAATTTTGTTTCATCTTTAGCTGCGACTGATAGGATGGCCTGGAGGCTCGCCTCTAAGCTGTCTAGCCTGGGTTTGAATCCCAAACAAGCTGTTCCACAGGCAGGGTGATTCATCAATGTATGTGCTGTCCTCAGATGGACGTTAAATGGGAATCCTGTCTGCCAGCATTCGTTGATGGATGTTAAAGACCCCATGGTGACCTTCGTGAAGAGCAGGTGAGCCATCACGAGCACCATTGCCAAGTTCCAACTTCCCTCCCTAAGCACCAGAGGGCATTGCATCAGCGGCACAGCGACGTCCTCAGCCAATGATGCTGCAGCCTTGTGCTGCAAATGAACTAAGAACAATCTTTCGCTGCTCCAACACACTTCTGATTAAAAGAGCACCGCCACATTCCACCATGGCATACGTGAGACGTGAGTTCGTCCATTTACGAATGAGGGGCTGTTTTGTTGATCATACAATGAATCGTGGTGTGGATTTGCTCAACAATATCGATTTGTATTGATATTAGGTGTTCTCCACATTTTATTGTCATTGTTGTTGCATTTGTGAACATAAAAATATTTATTATTCCACTTAACTTGCTTTCTCTACTAACCTCACCCCTGATTTTGTAATAGTCTTACCAAGTCAATCAACAAGAGGAAACTTTGCTGAAATGTCACCCCCTGGTGGTGTGTGTGCTCACTCAGACGTGGATGGGAAATTGAAGCTAGAATTCAACTGTAAAGATATATATATATATACAAAATAATTTAATTTGAAACTAATTAAATAATGCAACTATCACAGAACATTGTTATTTGAGCTGCTTGAGAAGAACAGTACTTAAGTGTCTGTCATAGACAGGCCCTTCAGCTCATAATCATTAATAATCTTAATAACGATTCTCAAGTTGCATCGTCATCACACCGCATCATCAGGGTTAAGAAGACCTTTTCACAGCGGTATTCTCCAAATTTGATGCCGCGCACAATCTGCTGGTAGATGAGGTTTGTGGCGACCGAATCTTCACTGGGGTCGTGCCAAGGGGTGAAGACTTCCTTTCGAAAAAAGAGCCGCCAAGGTGCATGCCTCTCCTGGCCTCCTCGCTCCTTTGCATACTGCTCACACTGCGAGATGGCATCCATGACATGCTCACCACAACTGCCTAGAGAGGAGACCTGTGAACACAGACCAATTGCATCAAGATGTAATTGCTGGACACAACACGAAGTATCACTGGGCCACAAAATGCATCAACGGCACAGGTGCACCCCCAGAAAATGATGCTACCCCCATCCATGTGCTGCATCTGAAAGAAGAAGAAGGAGAGCTGGGTCACAAAGCTTGTGCATACCTTCAACATTCTGGGATCACCAAAAGTGAGCTAATCTTGCTAAGCTAGTCTCGTTTCTTGACTATTGTGATGAAATGTCTGCATCAAGACTTTTAAGGAAGGTATGAAGGAAAGCAATTTGCTTGGAGGTCACCTTATCAAAGAGGGCAATGTACAGTGAGAATCCAAAACGATCTTGAAGACCAACGCGGTTCCCCAGTGCAGAACAGAGCTCAGCTGCAGTTGTGGCAGAATCTGCACGAAGTGTGGTGGTTGTCCCATCCATTGATGTTACGGGCAGCGTGATAGGACGCTTAGATTTGGTAGCCTGTGGGTGTAGAAGTAAGAAGATGTGGATCTTGAGTAATGGTTCTAATAAATACAATCCACAGGGTGAGTCATAAGTCCCAGGACAAGGTTTTAGCTGCTTAGAATTTTTGGCAAATTATAATTTCATAATAACGAATTTTGGTCATCCGCTGCACTTGCTGTCGAGCACACTTCCAGTCTGAGATTCTTTTTTTTCTCTCAAAGATGAACATTTGATTTTGACGGTGCTGGCTTTCCAAAACACTCCTCGAAGTCTTCTTTTCTTGCACCTGTTTCATTGTCTTGTTTGTGTTTCTGCCCTCATGGTACCACACCCCTGCTACCAGCTTCTCTTCCACTGTTAATGGACTGGTGTCTGCCATCTTGGTTTAATGTATTAATTGTATTATCTGAAAAAAAGAAAGAGAAAACCAATGTAGATAGATGGCATAAACAAATGTAGTATAGCAGCTAAAACCGTGTCCTGGGACTTATGACATACATACACACACACACACACACACACACACACACACACACACACACACACACACACACGAAAGTGGCAATTCCACGAATTCCAATGGGCAGATATCTCATGAGATTGTGAATGGGGAGCTGAAGGTAGTGTGGATAATCGTTCTCACGAGACATAAGTTGCTGCGACCGAGATTGTGAATGGAGTGAAAGGAGAAGTTGAGAAGGTGGGAAAGCAGGTTATAAGGAGGTAGGAGTAGGTGAAGTTGGAAATGGTATAATATTATGGTGGATAGGGGAGGGGAAAGAGAGTTAACTGTTCCACCATTTTAATGAGGTAATGAAGAAATAATATGTAATGATGTAAGAATGCTCTCTTGCTTTGAATAAAGGGGGAAGGAGGACAGATAGTTGGGTGATGTGGGCAGTATGGTGACAGAGTTGGGAGAGGGTGGTTAAGGCTTGGGGGAGGGTGAGGACTTGCAGTGAGGGTAGAGGGGGATTGAAGATTAGTGTGTGTAGAGGAGTGAAACCTTTAGGTTGGAGGAGGGGTTGAGGTTGGGGTAGAGTTCAGGACTTGGGGTTGGTGAGTTGAGGATTTGGGGTTTGGGGGGAGTCACAGGGTTGGTGGAGGTGGGTTCAGGACTTGAAATTGGGGGGGGCATTGAGGACTTGGGGTCGGAGAGAATTGATTTAATCAAGCAACATATTTTGAGAGCACATAGCAAGACAATATTAAATCCCCATGATATTTAACTGTTCTTTACGTAATATTGTTGAAGTCACATTTACATTATGTGGAATTTCTACGGGTACCTACTAATTGTATGTAATCCCCACTCAGTTAAATAAAGCATTGCTTGTTTTACACATATAACTAGAGAGTTCATAGAACACATTACCCTGTGCTGTCTTGAGAAACAAGGGCATGGGCAGGGTCTATGAGCATCAAATTTGATTGGTCATGATGACGTACAATGCCGTAATATTTTGTCCAAGTACTGCTAAAGGGAAGGGCGTTGAAAGTGCTAAAAAGGCGATTTCTGTTCTGTGGTGTTCAAGTATATAATTCAATTGAAATAAAATAAAGGTTTTCGAGGTCATAGAAAACAAAATTCCAGATGTTTACCACCATTGACGCAGTGTCTGTTGCACCTCCTTGTTCAACACGTTGCACGAGTTATTCGTGCCTGTTGTTTGTGTCCTTTATGACATCCTTAAAAACAGTAAGTTTACCGTTTGGAATGATCTTCAATTATGTTCGACTGCCAGGCAGACAGACAGACAGACAGACTAAAAAAGAGAACACCATCTCACTCTGTGTGTGCACAATCTGAACGAATTCAGAGGCAACGTACTGCTAAGCTACAGGTTTGTATTCCGATTTGTCTTCTGCAATACGTGTTCAAAAATATAATATTCAATTGAAAATAAGCTGTTCCTCAATCATAAACTGAGGTTTGTGGACAGAAACACAGACAGACGTAAAGCAATGGCTTAACTCCACTTTTTGCTTCACGTGTGCGGGGTAATCTATCTTCGAGATGAATAAGTGTGTGTGTGTGTGTGTGTGTGTGTGTGTGTGTGTGTGTGCACACGTATCTCCTCAGTAACTCCAAAGCCACGAAACCTATCAGCCTGAAACTTTGCATGCATAATAAATTATTAATAAGGGAACCCCAAGGTAATGGATGAATGAAAATTAGGTGTTTGGGTTAATTTAAACAACCCTTTTGAAGATAATTTACGGCTTCTTTAATTATCCTTTCTCAAGGCTTCTTCCTTGGTCAACCCATTTGTCACCTTGCCTTCCCTTGCAAGGGTCTTAATTTGCCTTTTGGGGGGGGGGGGGGGCTGCTCAACAATGCCTGGACTTGGAACAGGCCACCATGGTTTCTTAATGATAAAGAGCTCAAATTTTTTTTTTCACTTTCCTCACTCATATCATCGAATACCTGATCTTCATACCTACAAATCGCCGGATACATCGTAATGCTTATAAAGGCCTGGAGACACCGGTACTCATGGCTTTATTTCATTTCCACACATGCGATAAGCTCTAGAATCTCTTAACCTGGGTGGAATTTCAAAATTTAAACTGTGGAATTGACCTTAGCATCAGTTCCGACTGCTAAGAAAATTAAAAAAAAGTGTTTCTTACTCCAATTCAGACATTGCTTGACATTCCGGACACACAATGTACGTATTAGATAGTACAGAAAAAAAGTAATCTGTTATGTTACTTGGATTAATCAATGGATTACTCAAGAGCCAATGCATTCAATAATTACTTTTTAGTTGTCACCTTCTCAACACTTCTTGTATCACATACTGGATAAGGACAAATCAAGAGTGTACATAGGATCTGGCAACGGATTTTATCAACTAAAAGTTGATAAGAGTGTGTTTAATGGTGTGGGAAATGAGATACCGCGAATGTGTAAGTGTTAACTGTCTTTTGCTCTGACAAAGGACTAATGCCAAATGTCATTTCACATGGTAAGGAATACAGTACTATATAATACTCTTACCGACTTACATTTGGCAAATCCATTATTTATCTCGTCCACCAACACAGACCAACAAACAAGCCTTCACAGAGACTAGCATTCCGTTATATATGGGACTTGAACCTCAACATCATGAGCAATGTGCTCAGATGAGTACATCAAACAAACTCACCAATCATCATCATTGTCATCATTATCATCAAAATTTTCAAACTTTATTTTATCTTCAAAGCAAACATGACCATAATTACCACATTTTCACATAAATAACCCGTGCCCTGCTAAAAACTCTGCACCTGGCGAAAAATGTGAAAATTTCAGGCAAGTATAACCCGCACATGGTTATACCCTGCAAGGTAGCTTTCCTCTCCACATGACCACGAGATACACGATCTCCATATTTCCAACAGCCGACACGGCTTTGTTATCAAGAACCAACGAACGGCTCTTTTCTAATACAACTGCGGTAAATAGCCAATTGACATTGAAATAAATGCCTTGAGAAAGGATTGTTGTAATAATTAAAGTTTACTGTACCAATGTGTTAAAAACCAGCGTGGTTTCCAGAACCTATGCGACCAGAAACCATGCTGCTAATTTATCAGAAATGTATACATACTCTGCAGGTTGTTGAATTTTATATCATTCCACAAAATCATCTGTACCATTACAACTCCCTGCCATACCATGTCTGCTGTCAGTACAAGTAAGAGAAAACGTTAAAGTTTCACAACCGAATTCAAACTGGAAGATGACAAAAAAGTGGGCTGATTTGTGAAGAAGAAGAGGACAGTAGTGATGACGATATGCATTGCGATAAACCCACACTTGCAGACTCCGAGCTGCTTCAGCCGTTTCACAGTGACACAGAAGATGAGGACTTTGTCGGCCTTACAGAAGACAATTGTTCAGTACCTTAAATAGCTTTAAAATTAGATACATATGTGTCGGTAAAATATGCGTAAGAACTGTAATTAAAGAATTTACAATTAAACCTGCAAAAACAAAAAACTGCCTCTTTTTGTTTCTTCTTGATCATTTAACTTGGCCCCCTGTGGTTATGTCATGTGCGGCGGTATGGTAAAACACCTTATACCTGCACACGAGTATACCACGCAGTTGGAATTTTTGGAACTAATTTAACGTATAGCCCACAGGTTGTTTGCATGAAAAACACGGTGCACAAATAATGTTAGCATTAGAATTGGGGCTTGTGCAATCATCACTCAGGCACCATTTCTGGCTTTCGGCTTGTCCAGTGGCTAGTTTGGCATTGTCCTGGCATCTAGCTTGTCTGGTCCTCACTTTGAAATCATCCCTGACATCTGGCTTGTCGAGTCGTCACCTTGGCATTGTTCCAGAGACAAATTTGTCTAATCATCATTTTGGCGGTGTTCCTGGTGTTCAGCTTGTCCAGTTGTCCGATTGGTATGGTTCCGACGTCCGCCTTGCTTGGCCGTCACTTTGGCATCCTCCCAGCAGTCCAGTCATCACACTGGTATCATCCCTATTTCCTGGGGAACTCTACAGTCATTACACCAGTATCATCTCTGGTGTTCAGCATGTTCAGGCATCACATTGATATAAATTGTGATATCACTGACACATTCCGTGGCATTCTTGATGCTTCTTGCTGGATAATTTTTTAAAATTTAATTTAGCGGTAAAATCTACTTTTATTTTGTTCATACATAGTAGTGTACGTAAATACATCTGTGTTGAAATATTGACTTCATTCTTTATTTTAGATTCATCTTATTTTATTGAAATTGAAATTATTGGAGTGATCCTGACTTGCTGCCCCTATCGCTGTCTTAACCAATATATGTTTGCACCAAACAAGCTACATCACTTGAACTTCTTTATATGTTATTTTATGTAAAGCACATCGAGATATTTGATCAAATGTTATATGTACAATACAAGAATGAAATAATCATTATTATTATTATTATTAATCCAAGGACTTAAAACAGAGGGTTTTTATTTTTTTAAATATAATTTTGTTTATATTTTAAGTTTTTGAATTATAACTTTGAAAACACCATTTAAAAATATTAAGCTAAACCAGAGATGACCGACAAATGATTCAGATATATTGACCTTTCTCCAGGGTATTTAATGGTGATGTTGACCTTTTTTATACTGGTGTTCCCATTTGAGCACTTGCCTTGTGATGTTGAGATCCCAAGTTTAAGTCCCATATACTGTTAAGTTCTTCCATTATCTAATGTCTTCTCCTTTATGAAATGCATATATAAATACTACCCGACAAGCCTTAGACACCAAATAGAAAAAAAGAACCTGAGGTTCCACACCTAATATTCATACCTGAAGGAAACTCACCTGCAGTTCCAACCAACTCGGGGGCTGTGTGCGGGTCCCATTGGTTGCAGTTCGACGGAGCCGCTCCTCACAGTATGGTGCATATCCAGGCGGACCCTCGCTGATAAAGTTCCGGAGGTACTATTGGGACACAAGAATCTATGTCCTCATATTGCATTGGAATTGATCACCATCACCTGTATACAATAATTTTAATGGTAAAGAATCAAGGAAAAACAATTTAAATCATACACTAATGTGCGTGATAAATAACTACCACAGATGCTCGAGTAACTAATACTTGTTAACACTGAAGAACTCTTATTTAAGCCCGAGAGAAGACATAATACGGTCGTTATCCAAATGTCAAACTCACAGAGAAACTGACCATGGACCACTGTTTCATCCTTTAGAGCCATTGAGAAGATTCTAACGAACCTTAATGAAAGTCTGGTTTGGCGAGAAGCAGCCAACACAGAGGGACAAGAGAATCCAGCCACGAGCATGGCTGCTCTTTGATGGATTTTGAAACAGTTGCTTGCAGATCTGGCAATAAATTTCATTCCTAGAACGACAGCAATGTACATTCTTTATAAAAAAAACATACAACACATTTAACAGGATAAAAACTAGAGTTCGTAGAACACATTACCCCATGCAGTCTTGAGAAAAAGGACATGGGACCTTATTTGGAACTTCGACATGGGACTTTATTGGAAATCTTTTATTGGAAGAAAAAGAAGAGAAGAATCCCGAAGTTCCCCACACTGAAAGCGTGAGTGGAAAATTTAATTGGTCGAGATGGCATACAATTTTGCTAAAGCACTGCTAAATTGAAGGTTTTTGGAAATGCAAACAAGGTGATTTGTGTTCTACAGTTTCCAAATATACCATTCACTTGAAATAAAATGAAAGTTTTAAAGGCTGTAGAAAAAAAAACATTGACTTGGAAGTTTAGCACCGCTGATGCACTGTCTTTTACAACACCTTATTTGACACATTAAATTAGTAATTCGTGCAGTATTCAAAATATAAGATTCAATTCAAACGAGAACGGCACTCGTGGAGCACAACCATCGTTAACTGAACAAGCTAATATTATGGCCCACTGCGATTATAGCCCACATACTGCATCATCCATGCACCCCATTATGTCAAATGCATTGCTCTTATCCGTAGCTT
Organism: Eptatretus atami; assembly: GCA_035128595.1. Taxonomy (NCBI): domain Eukaryota; kingdom Metazoa; phylum Chordata; class Myxini; order Myxiniformes; family Myxinidae; genus Eptatretus; species Eptatretus atami. Next base: position 41,465,871 of record CM068960.1, on the reverse strand, counting down.
TATTGATTTTTGATTGATTAATAATTATTAGGATATTTAATGGACCACTTTTGTGCACATTCAGGTGAAAATGTGTCAGGTTAAATTTGTGCATACCCTTCACTTCGTGTGCAACCTATTGGCTGCGACACTGGTATCATTTCACCGACCTCGAAGGATGACAGGCTGAGCAACCCTGTGTTTATTCAGCGGCCCATGGGCTTGAACTCAGGACCGTAGGATGCAAGCCACCACCCTAACCACGAAGCCAGCACCAGTTCAAATGCATTGACCGATGACGTCATAAATTTGATTCTTCACTCACATCAGGTCGTAGATCACATATATGAAGTTTCAGATTTTTCGGAAAGAATTTTGATTCACCATTATGGCTGGAATACCACTTCACCAATGACGTCATCGTTATCACCATATATACCCCATGGGAGTTGATGACTATGCCAAGTTAAATTTTTTCGTTGCGTGGTTTCGGAGAAAATGTCCAATTTCTTCCTTCAATCCAGTATGCTGCCATACCATATGCCTATGATATGAGTTATCAATAAAATATTCTCCATGGGAATCCTTCCTATATTTAAGTTTCACATCGATTGACAAACAGTTCAGGAAAAACATTTTAAAAGCGAATATATATATACAATATATATATATATAATATATATATATATATATATATTATATTATATATATACAAGAGTGTCCCAAAAAATATACAACTTTTCATCTGCAAAGAGGATGGTCATAACATATATTTTTAAAAGATATATGGCTGGATAGAAGAAACTGAAGTTGAAGTTTATTGTACCAATGTCAAAATTGCCACCAAAATTTAAATTTTGGTATAGAATCGTCGTTTTCTTTTAGACCACATGTTCGACGTAGGCTCCACGTTGTCCGATCACTGCCTGCAAACGCGTTGTCATGTTCTCCATCACTTTGGGAAACGTTTCCTGAGGAATGTTCTGGATTTCTCGGTGGATGTTTTCCTTCAGCTGATCAAGAGTCTGAGGCCTAGGGTTTCCATAGATCCTGTCCTTGAGATACCCCCACAGAAGAAGTCTGGAGGAGTAAGGTCAGGGGAATACGGTGGCCACTCAACGTCTTCGTAGAGGGAGATAAGCGGCCCTCAAAATTTGGTTGAGAAAACGCCTTGTTTCCCTGGCTGTATGGGGTGGTGCCCATCCTGCTGGAACCACTGGTTCTCATCTGGATCAGGTTGTTTCTCCTACGGGCCTGAGTACGTAGCTCAGGCAGATAGAATTCCTGAATTATTTCGCGATAGTTCCTCTGGTTACCGTGCAAGTGCGTCCCTGGTCATCTTCAAAGAAGTATGGACCAATTATCCCATACCAACCAACCGCCCACCACATGGTGACTTTGAGAACAGATCGAGGCACCAGTTCAGTTGATGCATTTCCAGATTTTCAGTTCCCCAGTACCGAAAGTTTTGCTTGTTACCTCCCCGGACAAGTGAGCATGGCATTCGTCCATCATGTGAAGTTTTTTGAGGAAGTCTGCATCTTCCTCCAACTTTCCTGAGAACCAATTTGCAAAGTCTAGTCGTTTGCATTCTGTTGATCAGTAAGCACCCTTTCCGTTTGAATTCTGTATGAAAAGGCTGAATGTCTTGGCGAAGGATCCTCTGAACGGTGCTCTTACGAATGTTTGTCTCGGCAGAAAGTCGTCGAATCGATTTTTTTGGACTCTGAACGACGCCCTGTCTCACCATTTCCACATTTTCTTCACTACAACCTGTCCTCTTCCGACCACTTTGACCCTTGTGAAGGTCACAGATGGTTCCCACATTGGTAAACTTTGCGATGGTGCACTTTATTGTCCGAGAGTTTGGTGCATGGCGCAAGTGGATACCGAAAGTTCTCGAGTAAAGGCGTTGCACCTGGATGACACTTTTCGTCTGGTTCCAAAGTTCAACAATTTCGTTCCGTTGTTGTACGATCAGTCTTGGCATTTTTCTGGCACTTGCTTGGTATCAAAATAAACTTCAGGGTCTCTGCAACAAGAAATGAAGCATTCGTGACAAAATTACTGCTTTTTTAGGATCAAACGAAGCATTTTCAAAGTTGTATATTTTTGGGACACCCTATATATACATTATATAATACATATATATATATATACACATATGCGACACACATCATACACACACAGGCATTGCAATAGTCTCACATCCCCTTCGAGGCAAGACTAATTAAGACACCACCATCTAGTACAGCTGCACAGCAGGCAAATATCAGGTCCAACCTTTCAATCACAGAGTGGTCTTCACCCACGCAAGCAAGCATCATGTACCAGGTGATATTTTCCATCCCAAGAGGGAGGTTGAGGCATTCCTTGACTGAAATATGCCAATGGGGGAAACCTAATATCATTTTTAGCACCCTGCATATGGCACTGGCTGTGGCCAGGCATCTTCTGTTGCAGTATGACTTTGTTCTGTTATAATAATAGTCTAGCGTAATTATAATAGTCCAGTACACGTTTGTGGCCAGGGAGCGCTCCCGAAAACCCACGCTCCATAGAAATTACCGAACTCTGTCACATGGCCAGGCTGAGAAGCAACTGAGGCCATTTTCAACTCCGGAGCCTGGTAGGGCATGGCTTGGGGTGACATCCACTCGCCAATGAGGATGCTTGGAAATGATTACAGGCTCTTCTGATCCACTTTTTGACTCCTCTATAAAAATAAAAAAGAGAGCAAATTAGTGTCGTTGAGTCAGTCTCTTTCGTCCTACATCCAGAGCCTTTGCCAAGCTGAGCATCATCCGAGTTGAGAAGGCAGCACAACCGAGCGAGGCAAGCAGAGTTGCCAGGTCATTGCAGGGTCATCACCGAGTCATCGACACTCGGCTTCCACAGCGTTACAAAGTCATCTTCGTTAATCATACACAAAGTTTTTCTTACACGACCCGTTAAGTCTATCTTCTCACACGTTCTTTTCTTTTCTTTGTTTCTCCAACATCCCACTGAACCACACCTTCTCATACTTCCTCTTGCATCACGCTGCACACATTTTTGCACTCCCACTCATGCACCGTAGACACCCCAGTTTTCTCCCCCCCCGTTTAGTGATTGGGTTGCGCAGGTCCGTCGACCGTGCCAGGTACAACGAGGACGGCTACACCTCAATTGCTTCTCCTCTTTCTGAACTCTCTAGCTTCCTCGCGCGTGTGTGTGTGTGTGTGTGTGTGTGTGTGTGTGTGTGTGTGTGTGTGTGTGTGTGTGTGTGGTGTGTGTGAGTGTGTTGGCACCTGTAATGTGTAGCATAATATAAGATTGTACAAGTTATTATCAGGTTAACTCTACTTGTCCGATTGGTATGGTTCATCGGTGTCCCTCGTTTTTGTACATAATTGCATTTCCTTTGCCGCACCCACAATTCCTTGCTTACCCCCGCTGTACATATAATGTATAAACCAATGACTGTGCCACGTAACTTTCCTTACCCTTGCTTGTAATAAATTACTTGTTAAAATGTTACCACAGCTCGTTTTGTCTTTGCCTTCATTGGTCCAACATGGTCCACACATTAGCTTAGCCGGGAAGTTCTATCCCACCAAATCTGCTCGTAAGCCATCACACAATCACTGTATCGCTCGGCAGTAATCCGAATGTGCGCTGAGGGCACGACACCCGAATTGACTCGGCCATCCACAGGTAAGGTATCATGTGAAGTAGTGTAACCCTGCCCGGATTGGCCATGCCAATCAGCGTTCATGGTTGCTTAGCAACCTGCCAGTGCGTGAAGTTATCTGTGCCTGGCGGCTTCAGGACCAGTCGTTCGAGAGGGACCTGAGCACTTCCCATCGTGGCGAGCCTCGAACCCCAAGTCTGCATCAATCTATATACTACGCCCAAAAATCCAAAAGTCCTGTATAGTTTGAGTGTGAGAATGAATTCCCTGCCTCATTAAGACCTGATGTACAATGCTTCACATGGTGACCCTCTGGCTGGAGGTCAGATCAGAAAAACTTTCTGCACATCTTAAGTACCGGATTCCAGGCCTGAGGAGGCCGTTGCCAATGATAAAGTGCAGCTTTTCGAGGTTTGATGTGGGTCGCTCCTCAAACGGGATGCCGCCTAGCGCGTGGTTCTCTACTCTGCCCAGCTGCTTTTCCACCTGTAGAAGTAATTCAGCCAATAAAAGCACAGGTCAAAGTCAATCAAAACCCATGAAAATACGAGTCTGCAATAAAGCCAAGCAGACCAATGATTTGTAGAAAATTGGATGGAAAACTACCTCATCAAAAAATAGTAAAGGGTTGCCTAAAATACAAATGATGGTTATAGTGAATCTTTCTTATCACAACTACCAGTTGTTTAGTTGCAGACCTTTTATGGAACACTTTGAAGGCCTAATGGTTAGCCTGGAAATTCCTATGATGTAATCATCTTTGTTCCTCCTAAGACCCATCCTAGGAATGGAATATAGCAGTGTGGACTTGATTTGGTGACAAGTACCCGAGATGCAGATTTTTGCCATTGGACCTGATTTAGCATTTTGTTGCTGTCCATCACAAATGCCCAATCCCTCTCTTTAAATGTCACTATTATGTTATTAAACGCTATGTTATTATATATCAGGCAGACATATCTCAATCTATTATTTACTCAGAACATCACAAAGTCAGAACAGATGAAAATTCAATCACTGACACTTGAGACGCATTCATTGGAATTAATATTAAACTCAAAACTTTCCCTTAAAAACTGTAGGGTCCATTAAAGGGTTGACTGAGAAAATTGAAGGCCTGAATTTATTGACTCTATGCTAGTTCTACCAAATACCCATTACAGCTTGCGAGTGATGATGTTACAACACTCATGTCCTGTCGTGGCAATAAAGGAAGAATTCCATTCTGATTGAGAACGGTTTTAAGGAGTTCTAGTGGAAATTGTGGTGGTGGTGGGAGTGAGCCTGTTTGTTGTTCTTTCGTGAATACATAGCTCATTTGACTGGGATCCCAGTTTCAAATCTCATATACTGTACTCTTTATTTATCAAAATCTCTCAATGTCCTTACAAACCAAGGAAGTGCACTAATATTCTTGTCCGAAATTTGATATATGCACGAGATAATCCCAAGCCTGAGATCACTGTTAAATAAATAATAGTGTGCTCATATGTAGATAGATGATGCCTCAAACATACCTCTTCTGTCATCTTTGACTTCTTTCTCAAAGTCATGGACATCAGCTTGCTCCTCATTGCTTCCATCTGGATTCGATGGTGGTTTCTGGAGCCCACCTGGCAGAGTACAAATAATGAGGATATTTCAGTAACATGCATGCCATTTGTTTTTCCTTTATACACAGATAATTGATAACGATAAAGTTACCAACCTTGTTCTGAAGAAGTGGAGTCTCATCATGGCAATGCACCTTCCTTCCAATAGTCTCATGGATCTGTTCCATCACCGGCACAGCTTGCATACCCTGGAAATTTCCTGGAGGGTATCCAGGCTCTGGCAAGTCACCCATGAACCGCAAGATGGTCAACCAGACCACCAGTGCTGCCTACAAGTGAAAATCAGTGCCCAAGAGGCCAGTGATATCGTAATAAAACTCTCCATCTCATTACTTTGGTATTTTAACTGAGCAAAGAATACCCAGTGCGACAGTGCAGTGTCATTTTTCATCATATAGGCTGGTCCTAAATCAAAAGACATCTGTGTAGCAGTATTCACACTCCCACGTCCCTCGCTATTCCAATTATAATTGTCCCAGAAATGCATGTGGCCTGTAAAGTAAAGATTTCCAGCATCGATTTTGTTTTGTACACTTAATTTTTCATATAATTTTCGAAGCACAAAAAAAATCTGTGCCTATATCATCCTGTGATAAACCACCGTGGCCTTGTGCCTCAGCATGCAGAGGTGAGTGAAGTTTTATTGCTGGAGATGCCATGGCTGTGCCATTGATTATTTTTTTTGTCTTTCTATTGTGCATGTGTAGTCTACCATGAGTAATTCCTACTGGATGTAAAAATCCTAACGTTAGGATAAGTGTTAAACTTTTTAAGTCATTAAAATTATGACATAAAGATAGATGGTGATACGATCACAAAAAGTGATCTTGCAGTGACCAACAAAAACCTTACCTGCTGATCTGCTTCATCCTCAAGGTAGAGGAGGGGAGTCTTGAGCCTGCGGCGAATGTGTGAAGCCGATGCAGAAGCTTGGAAGTAGGTGGCAGCGAGCTTGGCGAATTGGTAGTCTGCAAGGTCTGCATCTGCCTCATCACTGGGCAGCAGTGGGGCCTCATCAATCTCATCAACTTCCATTCCCTGCCTGTCTATTTCCAGGTCCTGATGACCAGATAAAGACACTTATCTCATTGCTCCATGTAAAAACACCAATCCATGTTCTGTTACCAAAGCAATGCTATGTAAAGTTTATTAACACGTGTAAACATTTTGCAACAGTAAGGAAAAAATGCAGGGCTATTAATTTACAATTCATTCAACTTTTAATAGGGTGCCTTGAAAAAAAAAATATATATATATGTATATATATTTATAATTGAAGCACACTAATATATACGTATATACACTGCTGGAATGGCAATATATACACTGTTATGCAAAAGTCTTGTAGATTTTGCATTTTTCTAATGCAATACATTTGATCTGATGCATTTTGGACATGTGCTCTGATGCGGAAGGAAACTAAAGCTTTGTGTTCAATGCAAATAAACCTTTATGAAAAAGAAAATGTTGTTATGTTT
>CM068960.1:41420301-41459118 GCA_035128595.1 Eptatretus atami | reverse complement strand
GCAGATAGGAATGTATAGAGCAGCATGGTCCGTGTATGCGTAGTGAGCCAATCTTGATGTATTAAGTAGGGAAACTTTCGCTTAAAATTTTTCCTGTTTGAATGTGCACAATACAGTGGGTGGTGCATGGTAATAGTTAGTTGGGGATTACGTTAAGGAAATTGTGTGTATAACCTTGATGTCAATCTCAACCAAGGGGTGCCGGGGAGACTCCGCACGGGAGTGAGGGGAGGTGCGCTTGTCGCTTCTCAAGGGGCGGAGCTATGAACGCATTCAGAGGCGGAGTTATACATGCCTCCCAAGGGGGCAGAGCATTGATCCGAGAGAAGTAGATGGAGGAGCCTAATCGGGAAGTTGAAAGTCAGAGGAGAACGGAGTGACTGAGGAGAAAAAGAGTTTGAGGTAGACTCGGAACGTCTCCTCAGGAGTTAAGCTGCTCGGGACATTACCTTCCCTCTGCGACAAGCTCGGTGTTAGCCGAGCCATCGACGCTACGATATTATTCAAATAACTAAATTGACACACAATATACCTTGATATAAACAAATAGCAACTACCGGGCGTAGTGGCGTGCGCCTGTAATCCGGCTACTCGGAGGGTTGGGTTGGAGGATCGCTTGAGGACGGGAACTCTGCGCTGGGCCGCGCTATGAGAGGGTGTAGGGCAGCCCGGAATCATGGCGAAACCCAATCCTTATCCCTGTGTCGTAAGAGGCGACCAGGGTTGCGTCAGGAAGGGCATCCGGCGTAAAACCTATGCCAACTCAGTATGTGGATCATAACGGATGATCCGCTGTGGCGACCCCTAACGGGAGCAGCCGAAAGACGAACAACATAAACAAATAGCAACTATGTCCATCCTCTTCTTTTAAAACCATTGAAATTCTTCGAGGGACGCTTTCAAATAATTTTGGTATAAACTTGTGAAATGGTCTCCCATGCTTATTCCAAAACCTTCCAAAGAGCGTCTAAGTTTCTGGAATTCTTTTTTACTTTTTCTTTGTCCAACTAGCCGTATACAGCTTCAATGATATTGGGATCTGGGCCATTCCATGGGTTGAAGGACTCCAGCTTCCTCTTTCTTTTGCAAGGACTGTAAGTTTTAATTATTCCACCTGAGTGTTGTGGATTATTACCTTGTTGTAAGATGAAGTTTGGACCAATAAGTCATGCACCACAGGGGATAGCATGGTGGATTAAAATTTGTTTGTTACTTGGTGCCATCAATTTTCAGCAATTTTCTACCACCACTTGAGGAAATGCAACCCTGAACTTGAATTGCACTTCCTCCATGCTTAATTGTTAGCTTCAAGAAAGGCTCTTTATAAGTTTCAGTTTTTTGTCATCTCACATACTGTCTTTGGTTAGATCCAAAAAACTGAAACTTTGACTCATCTGTCCATAGCACCTAAGACCATTGTTCCATAGTCCAAGCTCTGTGTTATTTTGCATATTTTCACCCTTTAGTCTTGTTCCCCTTTCTTAACAGAGGTTTTCCGACTGCAACACATCCTTTAAGTCCTGATTTCAAAATTAATCTTCATACTGTTGATGGATGGAAAATAACACCTGAGCCTTTTGCCAATTCTGTTGTCAATTCAATGCTTGTCTTCTTTCTATTCCTTAAGAATATTATCTTCAAGTGTTGCTCATCCTTGTCAGATGGCTTTTTGGGTCTTCCAGTACTGGGTTTGTCAATTACAGATGATGTTTCTCTGTACTTGTTGATTGTGCTTTGGATATCACACCTTGAAAATCGAATGATGCGAGCTATTTCACTCAATGTTTTTCCTTCTTTATGCAGAACACAATACTTTGATCTTTCACTGAAATTTTATCCATTTTGTTAAAAGCTAACAGTTAATCCTGATAGATCTGTATTCTGGAGAACAAAAAGTGGGCTTTCAGTTTTGTGGATGTGTAGGGATGAACACCTGATGTTAATGACGAGGAACACCAAAAAATGATTCATCAATTTGATTGGTGAATGTGATGGATTAGCTACAACAACACTTCATATTATCTGCTCGTGAAATAGTTTACTTTGAGTTATTGTGATCACAAGTTTTTGAAGATTCTGATCAATGTGAATTAAAGATTGTGAAATGACAAACTTGGTTTCTTCTCAACCAAGCAATCCTGTATTAATAACAGTCAATGTTGCTGCAATAGTAGAAAACAATAGTTTTAATTAATAATTTTAATTTTTTTATTTTTTATTTTTAATTTAAATTTAATGCAATAGTAGAAAATTAATAACAGTTTCAATTGCTGCATTTGAAACTTTGAGTAAATTGTTGATGCTCATCACATCCATATATTGTAACTCCTGAATGTGTATGTGAGTAAGACTTTCGCACAGCAGTGTGTCTACACACACATATAATATAATCTACTATATAAAGGCAGTTCCTTTCTGTTGTTGTCCTGTCTGTCTGTCTGTTTGTTTGTAACCAATAAGCTCCTAGACCAGTGAACCGATCTTGATGAAACTTTACACGCATATAGACCTAATATTCAGCTCCAGGATGCGCTAAGTGGCTTTCCATAAAAATGAAAAAAAAATCTATAAAAAAATAAAAAAAATAAATTCCATTTAAAAAAAAAAGGCTTTCGAATAGTGCGCCGGCGTATTAATCGTAACAAAAGGCTTCATGGTTAAAAATGCTAGGGTTTTTTGAAATACAAAATGTTCGTATTCGTTGACTTTTTAAACATACACATTCTCCTCCTGTTATTTGAATTCTTGAACTGCACGCGCACGGCAACAGCTAACTGCTGATAGATCTGCTCATGAAAGAGCCAGACAAGCGGAGTCAGCTGCGGAGAGAGAGAGAGAGAAGAGAGAGAGAGAGAGAGAGAGAGAGAGAGAGAGAGGAGAGTCGTCTTACTGCTGATAGATCTGCTCATGAAAGAGCCAGGCAAGCGGAGTCAGCTGCAGAGAGAGAGAGCGTCGCCTAACTGCAAATAGAGCGTCAATACCGACGGGCGAGAGAAGCACAAAACTCACCTTCCAGCTTTCTAGGTCCGGGTTTTGGCAGGACATCAAGGACAGTTTGCCACTGCTGCTAGAAACATTGAGTGGCTCAAGGCCGCCTTCAACTATGACCTCTCTGAGGATTACGGCAGCATAAAGCCTTCCTTCCATAAATCTGAGGAATAAAAGAAGCCTTCCTAATTTTCTCCTAAACTAATGCTCAGTCTAACTAGCGTAAGGAAAATAGGGCAAATTTCCCGGGTATTACCGGGTACTTCAGCTAGTATTAATATATATATATAAAATATACATACAGGGTGTTGACAAAAAATGACCAAAAATATTGAATTTTTTTTTGACATATTGACAAAAATAGGCAGCTCAACCATGCTGTAGCTATCCCCAAACTCATGCCGATTGTTCCCCTTCACAGCCCAATCATAATGTGTAGCCATTCCCGTTGGATGTAATAAGTACAGTTAATGTCTCTGCAGTTGCACGTTTGGTGTCTTATTGTTACCTCTGAGGAAGGAAGATAGTGTTCTTCTGGAATGCCAGGATTTTAACAAATAATTTTATTATTTTAAGCTCAGAGTGCATTTACTCTCGTACAATATATGAATATATATATATATATGTATACATACATACATACAGACAGACATACACACACACCTCTGCTGCACACAAATATAAAGCACATGCTGCTTTGAATTGTAGGAAATTATTCACAAACATATTGGGAAAGTTTATTAGAAGTTTGGGTGTACTGTCTGAGTACCTCTCATAATATAGTGCTGCAATGCATGTTTAATTGAGCCATGCTCTTCCATAACCATCCCTATTGTAGAGGAAATAACCCACATGTTTGTTTCATTGTTATAATTATCATTCTTATTGCAAACATCATTCCATCTGCAATGATTTGCAGGTTTTAAAAATTAATTTACATCCTGAATTGTATGTTACAGTAGTTACCATTTTCCTTTCTTCTTTGATATTCCATTTTTATGTTTCTACTCTGCCAATTCCCGTTTATATTTATCCCACTTCCCCACACCTTCCTTTATTTTCCAATGTTCACACCTCAAAACCTGCAGGTGTCTCCCCCTCATTGCCCAGTTGATGATCTGTTCCAACAAGGAATCCAAAGACTTGATCCACAAGGTCAGCGTCGTTGAGTGGAGTGAGTCTCTCGAACTCCCTCCTTGCAATCCACTCTTTTTTAAGCTGCAACTCTTCACGCTCCCGCATCGCACGTGCTGCTTCGTCCCTCACTAACTGTTCCAGCCTCTCCTGAAAAGAATAATGTTTCTAGGTTAGATCTAATCCTGCTGTGCTTTGCAAACTTGGTAAGCTCAAGAAAACTCCCAAGTAACTAAATAGGCAGACAAACAAGGCACAATTACAAATAAATAAATATAGATCGACAAATGTAGTACTGCAGATACACAAGCATGATCTTGCAGATTGACAAGCATGATGATGTAAACTGACAAATGACTTCTTCTGCATTAAACCTGGTTTGGAGTGGACCATGAATTTTACAGTTGAATTTCCTAACCAGTGAGAATAGGTACCAAGTATCAAATAATCAGTTCAACTTTGCATCATAATATATACTTTTATCAAGTTTGCTCAAAATCCTATTAGTGGTTCACAAGTTAGCGTGGGAACAGAATTTTTACCTAAAAGGACCTTTGACCTTTGACCTCATGACCCCATAATCTACTCAGTTCATCTTTGCATCATCATACATAATTGTACCACGTTTGACTTGAATCCCTTCAGCCGTTCTTAAGTTATCACGGAAACAAAAACCTATCACAGATGGACAGCCGGACAGACAACCCAAAACATAATGCCTCTGGCAACTGTAATGTGAAGCAGAGAAAGAAAATCTGCTTCACATTACAACAAAGGGTAACAAAGGAAAGACAGCTATAGAGAATGGATCTCTTGATGTACAGTGTATTCAAGCAAGATAATGGAGAACACCACTCAAAGGGAGTTGGATGATGTCCTTCTCGGTCATCAACATTTCCAAAGGAATAAGTACGTTTTTGGCACAATTATGAAAAAAAAACTTTACAAATGAATACAAAGTTTATCAGCACATGCCACACTTTACTTTAGATTTTTACATTGATAATACAGTATATATATATATATATATATATATATATATATATATATATATATATGTTATATGTATACAGTAAGTCCTCGCTTAACATTGTCCCGGTCAGCATTGTTTCATTGTTACATCACTGATCTATTGGAGAACATACTCGTTTAAAGTCGTTCACCGTTCCGTTATAACGTCGTGTACAGTAGATAACTACTGAAAGCTCATCTGCATCCAAATGCCTTAAAACCTCTAATTTAGTCCCAAACTAATGGTTCTCCGCGTTTTAATAAAGCTACCGTACAAACCATACTGTAAATGTCGATGTATAAGTACCGTAAATACTGGTGTATAAGCCCACGCAGAGTATGTATAGTATAGGCCTTATATACACCGAGCTGTGCATCGATAGCATCAGTGGTTGCGTCACCCTCTCTGAACTCAGGTGTTTGACAAGTAGTGATTCACCTGACTAACTACCAAATGTTTATATGTTAAACTGATGGAAACATCCTCAAGTGCAATGATAACATTGATGAATCCGAGGCCTGAAGTTACTCAGGTGTGCATGAATGATGGGTGGAGGAAGTTGTGGTTTGAATGTGTCAATGACTTGAAAGGATTTAAAGATGTTGTCCCCACTATGAAGAAAGTTATCCTCCCTTGGCCAATAAAGCGGGTTATTATGAGATGAAGAAGCCAATGTCACACAACTTCTGCAATCACATGGAGAATAGTAAACCAATGAAGATCTGAAGCAACGTGAGATGATGAGGAAAAAGCCACGAGAGAAGATGATATTCAATTGTTTGTTTACAATAATTTTAAACTTATACTCTCTCTGTAAATCATGTCTTTTGTTTGTCAATAAAAATGTTTTACCTGGAACCTAACCCCCCTATTTATATTAATTATTTTGGGTAAATTGGATTCGCTTAAAGTTGTTTCAGTTAAAGTGACACTTTATAAGAATGTAACGATAATGTTAAGCTAGGACTTACAATATATTCAAGTAGTGTACAAAAAAATTGAAACACCAATGTAAAATCAGTTTAATAGGGCGCTGGGCCACCATGTGTGGCATGTACGGCCTGTATGCACTGTGGCATAGAGTCCACCAGCAATCTGGAATCCTGCAGGAAGGATGTGGCACCATTCCTCCATGAAAAGTCAATCAACTCACACCTGTTTGATGGAAGTGGAAAACGCTGTCTCAGGCATCATTCCAGAATATCCCATAAATGCTCGATTCGATTCAGATCTGGTGACTGATAAGGCCATGACATATTGATGACATCAGTGTTTTGTTCATCAAACAAATGGACGACCACACATGCTATGTGGATGGAGGCATTGTCATCCTGAGACACCCCTCCTGGAAGGAAAAAAAATGCTGCAACATGGGGTGAAGATGATCACTCAGTACCATTAAGTAGCAATTAGCATTGACCTCGCCTTCTAAAGGAATGACTGCACCCAAACCATGCCAAGAAAATGCACCCCACAACATGACAGAATCATCAGAACCCTTTACTGTTGGAACAAAACACTCAGGGTTGTAGAGTTCTTTAGGTTGGCGCCACGCATGCATTCGTCCGTTTGTTGAGAATATGGTGAAGGATGATTCATCTTACCATATCACATTTCTCCACTGCTCGGTAGTACATTACTTGTGGTGATTACACCACTGGACTCGCAAACGTACATTGCCAGGTATGATGAGCGGTTTGTGCACTGCAAACTAACTATGGTATCCTGATCTGTGGAGTTGTCGGCGGACCGTTTTTGATCAAACTGGCTGCTCACACCCCAAGTTAAAATTTACAGTCAATTTATCTGCAGTTGGTGGCAAAACTGTGAGAATGATGATGCAGAGATGAATGCAGAGAATTTATCTGCAGAGAGTCGGAGAGATCATTGATGAAAACCAGAAAAAGAACAGGGCCCAGAACACTGCCTTGAGGAACTCCAGCCTGGACAGGATGAGGGGATGAGAGAATTCCATGAAGGCCACACATTGGCTGCGACAGAAGAGGAAGTCTGCGAGCCACGAGTGGAGATGTCCTTGGACACCATCGGAAGAGAGTTTGGTGAGCAGGGCGGGGTGCCAGAGCATATCGAAAGCACGCGATATGTCTCAGGAGATGGTTCTGATTTCATGTCTGGCATTGAGGATCTACATCCATTGTTGGGAGAGCAGAGGAGCATGTTCAGAATAGCCCCATCCCCTTGTCTGGTGGGGTTCTAACTCTTTGATGCATTGAAGGGTAGAGAACAGGTTCCCTCTCTTTCTTATGGGATAACCTTTTCCTCTTTAGGACACATTCATGACGTATGATTTTACGTCCGTTTTCATTTCTGCATGAGCGATATTCACCGTTCGTACAAGCGAAAAGATAGCCATAAGCCCAACGGATACTCGTCTATTCCCTTTCCATCAAGACACATTGGCTTTGAAATACACAATTTATTTACACATTTTATTTTGGTTATCATTTTCACATTGGACTTACAGGACATTTGAGTCATTAAACACACCGCAAGCTTTTCCTGGATAGTTCCTTCTGATGGTCAAACGTGGCTGTGGTCTCGGATCATTTACCTCAGGCACCCACCTTTTTCCATTGACGTTCGACGCCCACTTTTGTTCATCGACATTTGACACCCACCTTTTTCCATCGGCGATTGACATCCCGTTCAGCAGCTCTATGGACGCCGGCTGGCTCTTCTTCGTATCGGGCTGAACAAAGAGGTGATAATTGCCCGTTGACGTTTTATGAGTGCTTCATGCTTTCGCCTGGTTGTTCCGGCAAGTGGCTGCTTTCTGGCGTTTGTCCATCACCCCAAACATGGCGTCGTAAGCCAGGCCTGTGTTAATTGGGAGTTGCATCTCGTTCGATTGTCAGGAAAGAATGACCGTGAGAATGGATGGTTGGAGGTCACGTGCAGCGATGTGCCAATAGGCAAGCTGGATTTGGCTGAAGTCGTGCTTGAGGCTCCGCCCACATTAGTCGCATATAAAAAGACAGCAGGGCTGCCTTGTTAGCAGTTGGTGGGAGATCCTGCTGAGAGTTGGAGAGAGATCCTGCTGGCAGTTGGTGGGAGATCCTGATGACGGTTGGTGGGAGATCCTGCTGACGGTTGGTGACAGCTCCTGACAGCTCCTGACGGTTGGGGACAGCAGTAACGGCGGTTGGTGAAAGTTGGATTGTTCTTGCTGGTTCTGCTCGGTACCTGGTTCTTGGCGAACCTGGTTCTTGGCGAACCTGGTTCTTGGGGTACCTGGTTCTTGGCGTACCTGGTTCTTGGCATACCTGTTTCTTGGCATACCTGGTTCTTGGCATACCTGGTTCTTGGTGTACCTGGTTCTTGGTATACCTGGCTCTTGGCATACCTGGCTCTTGGCGTACCTGGTTCTTTGCATTCCTGGTTCCTGGGAGTGATGACGTGACGTCGATTGGTGTTCGAGCCTATTTGCGTGTGGGTGCATTGTTAGGGAGGGCGCTGGTATACCTGCAGCGGAAACGAGCTGGGCTGTGGAGAGCTCATTTAGAGAGATAGACCAAGGCACACTCACACATTTTGGGTTATTTTAGGGGACACACGACAACTTCTGCCTTGGTATGCCGAGACTGGATTTCTTTTCCCCCCTGAATAATCTGATGGGTACCCATGTCTCATGTTTAATTGTTAAGTAAGGCATTGTGATAAGCATCTGCTCTTTGTCCATTTTTCAATAAATGCTTGTTGAATTCATTATTTGTTTGAGATTATTTTGTTGATTGAACATTTGATTTGAATTCAGCCATTTCATTGACAAGGATATAAAAAGTCCTTCAGTTTATTTATTTTTCATAACAATAAATTCCTTGTTGACGTTTCAACCTGCCCGTGATTGTAATTTCCTTCCTTTGATCCAGCATTGTTCGAACCTCAATAGACTGGGAGATAATTCGCAAACTAATTAACCTGTCATAGTCGGTGTGCACCAGTGGTAAATGCTCGGCCGCATTATGATAAAATAAAGATAAGATTGGTGCATCGCCGGGGGCGCGTTCCCCAGTCAGGAGGCCACGTGACCTCTAGTTAAACGGCAAATTAGACGGTGGACACTGGAACTCGTGGTTAATTGATTGGCGTTTGTGGTTGTTAAGCAACCCACCGCACCACAAAGTTAATTGTGAGCGGTGGCCCCAGGTCCGGTTCTTTCAAGGAGAAATTAGGATTAACCCCCTCATAATACACTCGGTACCCGTTGCTATAATAATATACATCCCATCAAAGCTTGCACTATGGTTGTCAACATATGGTTGTTTGCCCATGCTCTATCCCTTTTCAATATTGAGTGTCATGCTTATAAGGAGGAGCTTGTATATTCTGAGATAATTTTTTTACGTGATTCTTCATCATTGAGAGGTTGGGCTAAACTAATATATAGCACGATATCTCAAAAAGTTGCGGACGGATTCGGATGAAACCTGGTGGACAGGTTGGGTGTGTGGCAAGGACTAATTGATTCAATTTTGGTGAAGATCTGAATCCGGATCTGAATACACGAATTATTTAATTTTTTAAGTGATTCTTCACCATTGAGAGATGAGGCCAAAAACGATATAGTCCTGTATAGCATGATATTTCAAAAATGTATTGGGCCCGATATGTTCTCGTGCATCAGGCATTACGTGGTGGAGGTATGCGCTCTATCGAGTGCCCTTCTAGTTTACAATAACATCAGTATACAATGGACAAATCAACACAGTGTATAGGACTCGACCGACCATCATAAGGCCAATGGGCTCAGACAGGAACACAAAACAAACCAGCTGTGTTTGGGTAACTTTAGTAATATTTTTGTCGCATTTTTTTGGGATTTGCTGTGTATTGCAAGACAAGCAAACAATATTAATTTTGTATTTTGAATACCAACTATGGACATTGTTTGTTAGTTTTTCTATGCAAAGCAACAAAAAGGCAGAGATTACATGTTTGCGATGTGTGTGTGTGTGTGTGCGGGGGGGGGTATGTGTATGCATGTGCACACATGCATATATTTTGCTGAGGATGAGTAGTATGATGATACAGATAACAGATGCCAATGCTTGTGGTGGATGGCAAGACCCTACCTGGTGTCGACGCTCTGCCTCTTCCTTGGCCTTCTTTACACTCATGATCCTGCGTAATCGCTCTTCCTCTACAAGACGCAGTTTCTCTGCTTCAAGACGCAGCTTGTACTGAAGAATCCGTGATAAAGTTATTCGTTTTGGAGCTCTATTAATGATGTAAACACAGTAGTTGCAAACGATTTCATGGTAATTCCAAATACTTCTTTGTTTTATACAAGGTGCAGGCACGAACCTCAGTCCTGAGTCGCCGGTACAGGCGACGTGCCAGCATTCCTCGTACGTATGCCTGAATGGTGAGCGTCGCCCAAAGGCGGTGGCGGAAGGCTCGCCGAATCAGGTATCCACGACAGCGAGCTTGGAAAGAGGCGAGACGTGTGCACACCAAGTAGAAGTCATGAGAGAGGCGGCGTGTGCGGTACAAAGCCTGCAGACGTCCAAAGCCTTGACGGAGCTTTTGAGGAAGAGGGTAATAAAACAGGAATTTAAGATTGTTGGATAGGACAACCAAAAGGAGGGAAAGGAAGGAGGCAAAAGACATAGAGGATATGCAACGCGAACTGGAAAGGAGGTGCAAGTTCGATGCATGAAAAGAAAACAAGAGGCAAAAAAACTGAAAAGGTTTTAAAGAACAATCTTTGGGAAAAAGCAAAAGCAAAACTATGATGGAAGTGCAAGAATGTACCGAAGCATAGGCCTTCCGACAATGGTATCCACGCCAGCACGTCTGAACCACCAGACAGGCATTTCGTAGATTCAGGTAGTGGGACCTGGATGTGAGACAGAGGGTCATAACTGTACTTCAACTGATGACTGATGACTGATGACAATTATGCAAATATTTTTGGTGATCTTACCAATCATTAATTTATGAATTAACCAATATTAATAGAATATTTTGTCACCATGAAACAAACCTCGCTCTGAATCCACGCACAATCTTCTGGATTAGGATAACCCTGTCTGTGATGGCTTTGTCCCTCTCAACCTCCAGGAGAATGTCATGGTGGTCCTACAAACATGGCATCACAATATGTAATGAAGGGAGAACAATATATTATGTTAGTATCATCTTCAATGTACTGTAAATGGTATACCACAGTGCTTGGAGTACCAAGGCATTGGGTGATGATGTTATGTAATTTGGTATCAGATGGTGAAGTTATTTGGATCATTGAAATACCTTGAGGAAGACCTTCGTGCTCCCAATTTGCCAGTAGTTCTCCTGGGCCAGCACAGACTGCACAATGCGGAGGCAAGCTCCTCGGAGGTCCTCCTGCAGATGTGATGTTTAGAGAGCACTCAAAAACTAACAATGGCATCCACATAACACTTAATTTATTTATTTAATCCACATTGATAGAAGATTACTCCTGATATCTTCTACCTAAAATGGCCCCATTCCCTAGAGCTCCCCTTTTTCCAAGTTATTGTGATTTTCAACCCTCTCCCCCACCTCTTTTAATTTGTTACTTGTTGGTTGGTTTGGTCCTTTCCTGTTTCATCCCAGCATTCCCCTTCCTCTTTTTGCTGTGTTTCAGATTATGTGCAGCTTGTTCACCCCCATGTGTCCTTATCATCCTTCTCACACAACAAAATGCATTCAGGAAGACTGTGCGGTCCTGGCTCATCTTAGACAAGAGCACAACATCAAAGATGTGAGGGATCTCTGGGTCTCTCCTGGGAGATTGATCGACTATCTCCGTGCCGTGGGCCTGTTCGAGCAGAACTGACTGGGGCAAAAAAAACAACTGCTTTTTTCAGCAGTTGTTTACCATCTTATAATGATTATTAGAATCTTCAGATGCTTTGTGCACATGCATTATCCTGCCAGAAGTCAAGAGACACACTCTTTCCAGTCATTAGAATTGCCCACACGTGTCTGGTTTGATTAACCATGGATGTCATCAACTGACTTTTCAGAGAACACTCATTGATCAGTTTGAGATCATTTTTGTGTTCCAGAGGAAGGAATGTTTTGTGTTCAAATTTCATTGAGCAATGATAACCCAATATCAGAGAGTGGATGCCTCCATCAGGAATATTTCACTGTAGAATCCACTTCAAAATTGCCTTCCATGGAATACTATGGAAGAGCGTATGCATGCAAGTGTTTCATCAGTGTCGTAAAAGAATGAGTAATGCAATCAACAACAATCCTGGGACTTTAGAAATTGGAAACACTTTGTGCAGCAACAAGTCAAGGAAGGTATTGTCAAATTGGATCCCACTCTGTGGTAGATGTGTTTGTACTCCAATTAGAGCATCAACAACAATGAACATAAAATTTGTAATGAAATAGGGGACACAGTATGCGAAGTTTTACAATACGAAGGTATAAAATACCTGTTTGTAAGCTGGCTTGATACCTGGAAGGAGAACGCGGTAGCGGTCAACAAACTCCACGAAAGAGTGCCGAATTGGGTATCCGGCACGGCGGATACGGATAGTCTCCATCATCCCAGAATACCTCAGCTGCCTCACACAGAGCTCTCGATCAAAGAGCTATGAATGAGTTCAGAGATGGAAGAAGATCATGATGGTGTTCTATTAATTGGTTTACATCCTCAACACCAACACTTACAATTGCTCCACCCCTTTTGCCAACATGAAAGTCACCATTCCTCACCATGGGCTTCTTGAGCTCGTTTGGCTTGATACAACGCACAAAGAAGGGCTGGCATGCACCAAGGGTCTTCATAAGTTGCTCCAAAGAGCGCTTGAATTGGGTGCTGAGGGTCGGAGAGCGTTTCCGAGTCTCTGCCCCCTGTACCACACACCACCATGCTGCATCAAATTGAAGGAATTAAACATGTACTTTGGCACTGCCTACATATTAGGTACTCCTGTCCTATCATGACAGGTGTTTTCATTTTCATGGACTTTGTTTGTGGAATGGTGTCGTTGATATTTTCGGCACCAATGAGTACCATTTATTTGTAAAAAATCTGAGCTTTCAGGGAAATGTATTTTTTAACGACATGTCAGTGTTGGAGGCGATTGCTTCATTGAGTAAATTAAAATAGTGGCAATACCACTGAGCACTCACTTAGTAGAATAATGATATTAAGTAGCAAGTCAACGTGGGACGGAATCAGCAAAATGTACCAAAGAACCAATGTTATAGCAAATACGTATTTTGGGAGGCAACCTTACCCCTCCCCCACCCCCCGGAAATCCCCTTCAACCCCAAAATTTTTTAATAGGGTGAACAAACTTTGTTACATCACAGGTGATGAAGATTGTGGTCAAGTTTCATTGAAATTGTGTGTGTTGATAAATTAGTATGGTGTTGATGTCACGCAGGCATGATGGGCTGAATTGCCTCTACCTGTGTCTGATTTCCTTGTGTGTTTCCTTGTGTAGTTCCCGAGAAAAGAGCAAATACTGTACATATATTTGGGGGCAACCACCCTGTACACCTCTTTAGACCGCAATTTTTTTTTTTAATGTTGTGAACAATTTTTGGTTCGTCATGGGTGATGAAGGTTGTGGTCAAGTTTCATTGAAATTGTGTGTGTCGTTTTGGAGAAGAGAACAAATGCATATTTTGGGGGGAAACCCCGCCCCCCCCCTTTAGACCCCAATGTTTTTTTTAATGGTGTGACAAATCTTTGGTACATCATGGGTGACGAAGGTTGTGGTCAAGTTTCATTGAAATTGTGTGTGTAGTTTCAGAGAAGAGAGAAAATACATATGTTGGGGGGGCAACCTGCCCCCCCGTACACCCCTTCAGACCTCAATTTTTGTAATGTTGTGAACAATCTTTGGTACATCATAGGTGATGAAGGTTGTGGTCAAGTTTCATTGAAATTGTGTGTGTAGTTTTGGAGAAGAAAGCAAATAATATTTTGGAGGGCAACCCCCCCCCCCATACCCCCTTAGAACCTGATTTTTTTTCATGCGTAAAAACACTTTGGTAAAAACACAGTAGTCAACGTTGTGGTAAAGTTTAAACAAAATCGTATGTGTAGATTCAGAGAAGAAGTTGCAAGTATTTGTGAGAACGGACGGAGTCGGACGGACGGACGACGCGCCATCCCATAAGCTCCCCAGAATTACGTTCCTGGTGAGCTGAAGTTGAGAAAAAGGAAGGGAAAGGCGGAAAGATAGGAAATTCTTCTACCCTTCCCTCCCCTTCAAAACCCTGGCACCCAATTCCTCACATACTACTCTACATTCCTTTCTCTTTCCCTTTCTTTTCTCAATATTTATTTTCTCAATTTAGAAACCTCCCATCATGGGTAGGGAATACGTGCAGAAACAAAAGACGAATACGTGCAGAAAACATCAACAATTCCATCATTTTTTGGCTTATAAAATTCATCAAACACAAATTAAGAATAAAGAGCATAAATCATTGAGAGAGCCATTGCATAATCATTGCTGCAAAAGTACATGATATTGCAAAGCATATGAAATATTCTTTCACCTTATGGGTCCTGGTAATGTGGTGTGGACCAGAGATGGTGGCGGTGTAACCACAAAGAAACTGCATCCACATAACGAACACAAAATGGATGAGGAGAGATGAATGAAAAATTTGTCAACGAATATGATGTTGACAAGTATGATTGGTTGATTATTTGCTTTTTCCGTCATCCATTCTCCCAGATGTGGAGGACCAGTTGTGCTGCCACCAAAGTAAAGTTAACACACTGGAAGGATTCATATTGGGAAGAAGATAATCTCAGATACTTTAAACATGGACAATTGGTGATGAGAGCTTAAGGATGGAGTCAAGAAAAAGAAGGGTGGATGTTAACAAAATAAATGAATGAATGGAAAGAGTAGATTTAGGGAATGATAAAACACACCATGGCAACATCAGCCTGAAAGATTTGCTTCATAAACTTGTTCCGGGATGAATGAACGAGCTGGATGATGTCTCCATGCAATGTATCTCGGTTCTTCTCCAAGAAACCTGCCACAATCAGTCACATACACTGAAATAGATGTTATAATCTCACATTACTTGATAGAGGTAATGAGTGTTGGTTAGAGATATGTAAATGTCCAATTTTGAAGATCCAGTGCAATGAAAAACGTTGATTAATGTTGATGGCATACATTAGGTTGAGAACTCGAGGTAATGTTTTTAGCTTGTCTACGCCGAAGTCATTACGATGTCCTTCAGTTAGCCCATCCTTCCTTCCACACAGCCCGCACAGGCAGAGAGGGGGCAGTCATTACTAAACATTACCGCTCTGCATAAAAAAGATGCAAAAACAGATCCCTGCAACTACAGACCAATCAGCGTTCTCCCAATCATCAGCAAGGTTATGGAATCAATCATCGCTTCAGACATTAAATCTTCCTCTTCTCCAATGGCTTGATTTCCGATTATTATCATTTTGGATTCAGACCAGGTCACTCGACCCTGGATATGCTGCTTCTGCTCTCCAACAATGGATGGAGATCCTCAATGCCAGACATGAAACAGAGCCATCTCCGAAGACATAACGCGTGCTTTCGATATGGTCTGGCACCCTGCCCTGCTCAACAAACTCTTCCTATGGTATCTAAGGCCATCTCCACTCATGGCTTGCAGACTTCCTCTCCTGTCACAGCCCGTGTGGCCCTAAATGGAGTTCTCTCATCCCCTCTTCCTGTCCAGGCTGGAGTTCCTCAAGGCAGTGTTCTGGGCCCTGTTCTTTTTCTGGTTTTCATCAATGATCTCTCCGACTCTCTGGAAAATCTCTTCATCTCTTTGCTGATGACTCACCTCTGCCATCTGTCATCTGTCATCCCTCAGATCGGTAAGCAGCACTCTGCAGATCTGGATAAAATGACAAACTGGTCCAACACATGGAACATGTCTCTTAATCCTGACTCACGATGTCTCTCAGAAAGGGCTGTGTTGAAACCTCTCTCCAACCCCTCCACCCCCCCTCCCACATCTACTTTCTCAACAATCCTCTTCAAGAAGGCCTTTCACTCAAGCTTCTGGGTCTCACTATCTGCCATGATCTTTCCTGGGAAAGCGACATTTCCAACCTCGCCTCCAAAGCCAGTCGCCGACTGGGAATCCTCTGTCGTGCAAAGTCTTCTTGGCCACCTGAGCTCCTGACCACAACAAAGCTTTCTTCTGCAGCCTGATGGAGTGCTGTTATCCCTCAGGGCTAGTGCTCCAGCCTCTCATCTTTCTCTGCTTCACGCTGTGGAAACCAAGGCATTTAGGATCATTGGTATTCCCGTGATGAGGCTGATCTTTTGGCTCCCACTCGCTCACGCGAGGCAGGCCAATGGTCTTTCTGTCTTCTACATCTCCTTCCAGCTCGCACCCCCCCACTCTGTCTGAGATATGTCCCCCCCATATTTCCCAGGGTGCTAAAGGTCCACAGCAACCCCTTCCTGGTAAAACTACACAAATCAAAATCACTGCTCACCTCACTCTTTCATTCTCTTTTCCCCACCTTTTGAACAAACTCCACACTCTCTTCAATCCCACTCTTCCCTCCAGGTCTTCGAAACAGCTGATCACCACATCTCTTATCGTCCCCATCCAAAACCACGATCTTTTCTACCCCGTTAATCATTCATACCACTCCTTCAATCCCTTGCTTTCCATCCTGAAAGTCCCTGTCGTGTAAGGACCTGAAAGTTCCTGTTGCATCCATTTTGTTTACCCTGTGTACCCCGCCCCATCCCTCTCCCTTCCACAGATCTCCTCATGTCTCTGTTTCCCACTGTTTTGTGCTTCCCTCTGCCGCCACTCTTGTCTCCTGCTCCCCTTGTTGTACGTTCTGTGTGTTAGCTCTCATACGAGCCTCGACATTTTATACAAAAAAAGTCCTTTCAGTCCTTTTGTCGTCCCTTTTAGTGCTTGTAAGACCCTTTCAACACTTTACACCTTTTAGATCCCTTAAGACTACTATTGGAATGTACAATTTGGACCTTTAGACATGATTAGACCCATTAAACTAATAGATCCCTTAACATCATCACGACCCCTTTTGACACTTTTGATAAGCCTGGCGTTGGCTTAATGGTTGGGGTGGCTGGCTTGGGATCTTAGGGTCCTGCGTTTGAGTCCTGTTGGCCACTGAATTAACACCTGGTGGGTCAGCGAAATGAGTACCAATCTGTTGGTATTGGGCACAGCATCAGCGGCATAGTTGTGCCCCGACAAAATGATAGCTACCTGGCAGCCAAGCGGAGGAGGAGGAGGAGGAGGAGGAGGAGGAGGAGAAGACACTTTATATCCTCTCTTCCTCTCCCTTCCACGGATCTCCTAATGTCTCTGTTCCCCACTGTTTAGTCCTTCCCACTCCCGATCCTCTTGTCTCATGCCCCCCTCGCCGTGCGTTGTGTGTTAGCTCTCATACGAGCCTCAGCAAGGTATACAAAAAAAAATCCCTTCAACACTTCATACTGCTGACACTGCTTGTCACCAAAGACCCTTTAGATCTGTAGATCCTAACTATTTTTGGAATGTACTCTTTAGACCTTAAGACTCCTTAGACCACACAGACCATTAGACCCTGCATGACCCTTTAAAAACCCCTGTAGACCCTACAGACTCCTTACACCTGGAGACCCTTTTGACTGTTAAGACTATTTAGACCTTTAAAACCCTTTCAACACTTTAGACTCCCTGAGACCATTACACCTTTCAGACCGTTAATATCTTTTGGACCCCTTAGACACCAATTACTATTGGAATGTCCCCTTTTGGCCTTTAAATCACTTCAAACCGCTATAGACCCTTTAAACCCTTTTTCACCCTTTCGACCCCTTAGACCCTTTTAGAACTTTTTAGTACTTTTAAGACCCTTACAACACTTTAGACTCATTTGGACCCTTACACCCTTTAGACCACTTTACACTTCTTTATGGTCTTTCACTGGACAAAAACGAATAGAACGTTTTTCATCAATTCTGGACCCGCTCATCCTACATCGTTTTCACTGCTTGAATACAATCATCGAAACAGGCATTTCAGCCCCCATGGGCCCATAATTTTCCATCAAATCAAACTGAAAATCAACGTTATCACCCAAAGCACCCCAACTACATTCTCCCTCCACTGGTTGACGAGTCTCTGTCCCACTTGGGACTATTCATTTATATTTCTTTCAGACTTTGGGAAAACCAAGTTTCCTGAAATGTTTACATTTTAAAAACATAACATGAGAGATTATAATCAGTTATAAAGCTTCGCAGCTTGTCTGACATCTTGTTTTTGAGGATTGCTAGCCCCCTTAGATTAAAAGTCCTCTTTTGCTTTGACGAAGGGTTAATGCCCGAAACGTCAGCTTCTCTTTGCTTCCCATGGCAGTTAGCATACCCCAAGCGACGTCCTATTGATTTCATCCATTGCTTTACCTGTCCACCAATGCAGATCGACATGAGCCTTCACGAGCAAGACTCGTTCTTCAGTCTTATTAAAAAGCACCCTTCATGCAATGTGGAGTGAAACAGTATACAAACACAGCCAAAAACATTCTATTTTAAATTTAATGTTTGTCTTTCCAATGAAGTCATTAAAGCAAAATCTTAGACTAAACGTTTAAATTGCTAGCTTTCTCACTGCCCATTTATGGTGGTTGTTGTTATATATTTTGAGAGATTTGTTTTAACATCCTTGTCTCCCCTTCCCAAATCGAATGTCGCCAACTCCTTCCAAACCTGTTGATTCATAGTAAACGACTCCGGCAAAGTGGTTGATTCCAAACTGTGTGTCATGGGTATTCCGAGGTGGAATGTAATTGGTATTCAGTTTGTGCTGAGAGTTGAGTTTGTGCAACATCGTTGAATCTGTGCCCTGCAAAACAATTCGGAAAACCAGATGTTACGTGTAATTGGGGAGGGTGACTTCAAGAGTATCTGATTACCTGAATGGCATGGTGATCGTCTGCTATTGCATGGCCTGGCATTAAATATTCAAAGTTTAAGTGTATTGCTAAGAACAGAAAGAAAAACAAAAATAATTTGACAAGACCCATTATTTGAATCCTACTGATAAAGCAAGGAGAAAAACACTGCCACAATAAAAATGATCATGCGACATATTTGAAATCATACAAGGAAGTATGGAAGAAAAATAATTATATTCATGTATTCTCAATTATATTCACTTCTTGCTGGTGCTTTATAAATTTAATTTTTGTACTGGAGTCGAATTGGCTGTCAGTAAAGTTTCCCTTTTCCCGACAGTCTTTTGACCTCCATAAGGATAAATGAATATCTTACTATGAAAAAGGTCTTGCCCGCTGCATAGAAACAGGCTGACCTAGTTGATAACACTGCAAACTTTCGCCTTGTGCTTATCAGCTCATCCCGCAGTTGAATTGCCAAATGTCTCACCCTCCCATTTTTTGGATGTCAAACGAGTATAAGAGGGATTGTTTTCGGCAACTATTTAGTGAAGTTCATTTGAATGTTTCAGTGAATCATTGAATGTTCTTCCTCCGTGTATACGAAATTAAAAATTCTCTTTTGTTTGCTGATCCATCGTGTGGAAATGGAGTTCTTTTCCACCACAGAATATTCATGTTAATTTCACAAGCAGCAATAATCAAACATACCATATATCAGTGATGGTACTCCTTCAAAATAATAATGATGTGAGTACCTTTTAGGAGGACATTCATCATCAACATGAAGGACTTAACATGATGTCCTTGAATCCTTCACTTGCCTTTGGAAACTTGCTTTCCTCGTCGATCAGTGAGATAATGTTCATAGGCTTGAGAGCAATCATGTCCAGGGCATCCTGGTTGTCAGTAAACTCAATATGCCTCCAACTGATGTTCTCCAGATTGTACTCCTCTTGTTCAAGCTTGAATACATGTCGCACGAAAAACTGTTGCAAGTTCTCGTTGGCAAAGTTGATGCACAGTTGCTCAAAGCTGAGGGCAATGAGTTGAAAGGACGAAAAGTCAGAACAAGGAAGGAGGCAATTATTGCTGGAAATGAAGAAGCGATGAAAGAAGGATACAGAAAAAACAAAAAGACATTCATGTCATACCCCCCATTGTTTTAGTAATTCCACTATATGGAGTTAGAGGGCTAGCCCATATTTATGTACAACTAAAATGGCCACCAGTCAGCCATTTTTGATCAAACCTCAAAATAAAGTGAGATGCACATGTATGCCATCATTTGTTGTGATTGTGCCAAGCTTGAACAAAATCGGACAACGCATGTCTGAGAAACGGTTGGGGACACATTTAAGCAACAAAATGGCCACCAGTCGGCCATCTTGGATGTGATCTCAAAAAAAAAATGACGTGTATATGTAAGCCATCATTCATTATCTGTGTACCAAGTTTGAACAAGATCGCTAAATGCATGTCCGAGAAATGGTAGAGGGCGTGTTCAACACCGCGGTTTCTTTTTTACAAGTAAAATGGTCGCCAGTCGGCCATCTTGGATCTGATGTCGAAAAGAAATGATGTGCATATGTGTACCATCATGTGTTGTCTTTGTGCCAAGTACGAATAAAATCGGCCCATACATGTCCGAGATATGGTTGTGGACGAACGCATGCGTGCACGCACGGACACGAAAACCAAATCCATAAGCCCCCGTTTCAGACTAAGTCCAACGAGGGCTAAAAAATCTACAAAATATAATTCAACAGAGATGCATCGAAGGATATGCCTCCACCCAGGTTACATCAATTAAAGGTCACATGAAAAATTACAGGTTACATTTAGAGAGGGGGAGATAGAGAGAGGACGTGAGAATGAAAAGAGAAGAGACAACATCAGATGCTTCAAACTCAAGTTATGATCGGTAAAATGATTTTCAAAGGGCACATGACCTTTGACCTCTTTAACCCCAAAAATCATTTTTCTTTGTATTACAGTCCATAATTGTGCCAAGTTTGGTTGAAATCTCTTCCGTGGTTCACTAGTTATCATGGTAACAATGATTTTCATATAAAGGGCACATGAGCTTAGACCTTTGATCTTTTTTTATGCATAGTCGAGGCTCGTGGAAGAGCTCGTCCTATTAACAATGAATGGATCAGGAGATAACAGGACAAAAGGAACAGTCGAGAGGGTGGGGAAGACATCAACGGCAGAGTAAAAGCCAAGATAGAGGCAGACTTGGACAAAGAATGGGTGTGGGGAGGAATAGGGGGAGGGGGTGGGAGGGAGGAGAGGATGCATGTCGTGGCCAAGATGGATGCAGAAGGAAACACTCAGGAGGGAAACCTGAATTTTTTGGAGGAGGATCAGGTTTTGGGGTGGGATAGGGGGAGGGTTAAAGAAGGCAGAAGAAACGACAATCAGTTCCCAAAATATAATGAGTTAATCTACGCATTGCAGTCCATAAGTGTGCCACGTTTGGTTGAAATCCCTTTAGGTGTTCACAAGTTATCGTGGTAAACAACAAAGCAATAACGGATGGACAGCTGGATGGACTACCCGAAAACATGCCTCCAGCCTTCGGTTACAGAGTCATAAAAATCCAGGTAATATCTCTGTAGCAATGCAGAGATAGGCAAGTGGTAAGTTACAGGATTGTGAATGAAAAGCAAAGAAAACCAGAAGTAAATGCACCTGTTGACTTGGAAATTCTCAAAGCCAAAGATGTCCAGAAGACCAATGGAGCGACGGACAAACTTTGGGTCATTGGGCAAAGGGCGGTAGATGGCAGCATTGATCTTCTCTACGATCCACACAAACATCCGACCATAGATACCCTGAAAATGGGAAGTCACAGATTGCATCTCTCAATGTGGAGATAGACAATGCAAGAGAAAGCAGAAATATTATAGCATGTATACAAATTCATAAAGGTCAATAATTCAGAGAAAAACAAGTAAAGTGGGGAGAGGGTGAGGAAAAATATGTAGCAGCAGAAGAAGGTATGATTGGGAGGAAAATCAAGAGATAAGGCTTTGTAGTAACACCTTCACAAAAGCGTCACGGACATCTAAGGCCTGCTCGCGGTTCAGCGGTGTGGTTACTGTTTCACCTCGAGCGATCAACGTCCGACTGCTAAGACAGTTCCGCAGGTCAGACACATCCACCTGGCCACGTATGGGTAGGGACAAAGGAAGGTGATAACAGTGCACATGTTCTGTACAGGCCTCAAGTCACGCAGGTTTCTAAATCTATATCATGGAGAGCACATCATCCATTAGTCACTTCATGTATTCACCATTATGCAGAAACAACAGTGTCCCTTAGGGACTTAAAACTACCACTGCAACCTCACTGAAGTAAACTGATTTGCAAGATCAATGTGAAAATCTCAAAATCAAAGGGCAATTTGTATGTATGTCACAAATGTGACTGATGACCATTTAAGTCATTTTCACAAGAATAATAAACGTGCTAAATATGATAAATCGCATTGAAGATGATCGTGAATATAATTGTGGTGATGACAATCATAAAGTGACATTTATTTATTACATTCACAAATTTGGTGGAATTTTGACACTCCTTCCTCCCCCATACATGCAACACCTCCGACCAGGAGCATCGAGAGCCAACACGGACCCCGAGGCAAACAAGCCCATGGCCCCCAGCCCACCATTTCTCTTTTACACATGTATTAAAAATTACAGTTACGGGAGAAGCTCGGGCCCCTCAACTCAATGGACCCTGGGCCCCAAGGCAGCGACCCCTCCTGACCTCCCCTCTCGACGCCCCTGCCACCAACCGTTGATACCTATTTCCTCCCAACCTGATTTCCCTGCTTTACAACTCCTGCCACACTCCCCTGCCTTCCTTTGTCTCTGCCCTGTCATTCTTCCTTCTCTTCCTTTTATTACTTTAGCCGCCACCCCCTGCCAGACACCACATGTATATAAATCCACCGTTATTATCAGAAGTTAAAATGGTTCGAGAAATTCCAGTCTGGTGATGAAAAATCTGATGATTCGTTTGGTATTAAGTGTTTGATCATGATCAGCAGCCTGACCTCGAGCAGTTGGGCAGCCATCTTGAGGTGCACGGAGTCTTGAACCTCACATGAGTCCAGGTTGTCGTAGGTCCGAGCTGCCAGGAAGAAGGAAAAGAGAAATATTGAAGAGAGGCAGTTACAGGGTTATAAATACACCTAAAGCCTTGAAAAAAAAAAAAAAGACAGATTTGCAAAGGACAACGAATTACCCTCAAAGAGTAGGTTTCCCATGTGAAGAATGGCAGCAAGAAGCTTTAGCACCTCGAGGCTTTCCTTTTCAGTGAACATAAGCACACGCATGGCCGAGCGGATTCCCACGAACTCACGTGCATCGTCTCGGCCTTCACACATTGTGCAGCCACCCTGAACAGCATGCGGATCGTGCAACCGAGTAAAGCATCTCTTTGGCTCCATCACAATGAGGTAGTTGTGCGATCAAACCTATCCATTGCATTCATGGGGCATGAGGACCTTTTTCTGGTAATGATTATACCCTGATGACATCACCAGACTCCAAAATCTGCAATATTTGGAGTGGCGTAATTCCCATTATCATGCGGTCACATTTACCTTCGATAAGTTTCGAATTGTTTTATTCGCAAAACTCGAACATAGATACAGCATTTGCTCCAAGCCGGAGATGCATTTACATCAATAGTAGTTCTTTGGAATAACAAACCCACCATTGTGAGGTAGATGTAGTCCTCGGCCCGAACAAGGCCTAACTGATGTTTCTCCAGATCACTCATTCCACGCAACAAGCAGTAGAAGATATGATAATTCCTCTCATCTGGGGCCTGACAGCCATGTTGTTACGTATTAGTACTTAAAGAAATGATGAGGAAAGACTTACAGAAACAAGGACCATTGGGTCCCTTGACCTTCCTCCCGTCAAAAGAGCATTTTGTCCAAACCGATACTACATTTGCATCAACTTATTTTATTTTTTGAAATATTTGCTTCCATTTAAAAAAAAAAATAAAAATCGAATATCCTTCAACCACAACATCTTACCATATCCTTTTTCCTGCATTATCAAAAACCTGACAGAACAAGAGCTTGTTCTACAGAAATCCAATAAGATACAAAATGGGTGAAAAGAAGAGTTTTGTAAAATAAAAGTTAACTTACAAAGTGTCAACAAGTTTCAAAATTAAACATGGTATATAAAAGCAATTTTACCAGGGTTAGTTGCACACCTGATGGCAGACACGAGATTTCTCCAAAAGATACTGTTCGATACGGGAACCTTCGATCACACCACGCCTGTTGAAGTGGATGTCGATGTATTTGCCGAAACGACTCGAGTTATCATTGCGAATGGTCTTGGCATTTCCGAATGCTGATGGGGTATGACGGGAAGAAACTGGTCGTCAAGGTGTTCATTTCCTTACATTTTCTTATAAATTTGGTTGAGAGATGAAATGCCTGAAAATGCAAAAGTTGGATGTCTGTTCCAAAAGGCAGGGAAAAGCATGGTTTACCCTCGAGAATGGGGTTTGCCTCCAACACTTGCTGTTCAATCCAGGAATGTTGGCCACTGATGGATGCCAGGAATTGGAGGATCAGCTTGGTGCTCTCAGTTTTACCTGCCCCCGACTCTCCACTAGCTCACATCACAAAAAAAACAAGTACCAATAATTAACCATATTCAACAATCACCAGAAATCTATTTGTCCATCATTCTCGAGATGATGATAATTGCCGACTGGAGAATGAGGAGGAGTGTGATTATGTGTGAACCACCGAGAAATGCAGGGTCAATTGGCAAATCAGCAGTCTATGGGATTTGACTTGAGAGCCCCCAGCATTGTGAGTTATTTACTCAAATGTCAATTCCAGATTTGAATATGTATTTTTACACAGTCTGGCACTCAACCCGATTTGCAGACAAACATGATCTTGGAGACCATCTCCCCTTGAAAAATCATGAGTTGCTGTTTTCAACCACAACCAACTCATTCCATTCACCTTGATCCTTTCTTCCCACCGTTAACCCTTCCCCATAATTTTGCATCTTTTCCTGGCCCTGCTTCTTGCCTGATGATGCAGCACTGGTCATGGTTGTGCCTGCGCATGTTGCCGTAGCAGTTGTCCGCGATCGCGAAGATGTGCGGAGGAACCTCTCCGATCTTCTTGTTAATGTAACGTCGGATATCCTCCGCTGTGTATATGGGCAGTAGTTGGTATGGGTTCACAGCCACTAGGATCGAGCCAGTGTATGTCTGGAATGCATACGGATAAGTAACATTCACAAGGGTCACTTTATAGAAATGTCAGTCCAATAAAGGTGGCTTGTATGAATGCACAAACTATTGGCCTACTTCCACTGCACAAATGTACTGATTTAACTGGACATACAGAGCTTCTTTCTCTGAGCAAAATCCAGGATAGTACGGTATATTTGTTTGAGTTTACATTCTCTTGATTAGAATGCTCAGCTCACCTAGTCAGATCAATCAGTCTTTGGAGTGGAGATCTGTCACAATCGAGTGAGGAAGGGGCTGTGGCATGATGCGAATGATTTGTTTTGTTATATTCTTCTCTGTTGTGAATTTCATTATTACCACATCGTTCATATCATTACTGCTCTCAATGTGATACACATATGACATATTTGATCGATCATAACCTATTACAGTTTTAATCTTTCCATTTCAGTTTCTAGCAAAGCAAACGATGAACCCAATGGATGAGATGACTATACAGTAATTATAAAATTACCCTTGACAGAACAAGTAGTTTGAATATCTAAGTCATTCCTAATTTTGAACTGGACAGTAGGAGATCAACATAGTATGGGGCAACATGCCTCTGTTGGGAAAAGTAGAGCAAGATCACACTCTCAAATCCCTCCAGCATAAAAGCCTCACAGTCATGGGTATAGGTTCAATATCCTGAACATCTAGACCACAGCTCTCTGATTGATGGTATTGTGGGAAATTTCCAAGGATATATGTATATTATATTGTTACACGGAAGGGGGTATCCATATATAGAATGTGTTACAAGACTTTACTATTGACCATGTGATCAAGTAGGGTAGATTTACTCCTGTATTCGGGATCGGTCAGGGGTAAGTCGTGTGTAATATGTGCACTTACGGGGGCAGTCATGGAAAACAATAGAGCAGACTAGGTCAAGGTTGTATTTTGTAAAACTTCCTGTTCAGACAGTCAGGTGGAGGACTTGTGGGCAAAAGGCACCAGGGCAGCGCTTGAAATGAAATGGACATCAGTACGGGCCATTTGGCCAGAGGTAGGCCAGGATGATGAAGTCAGCTGCAGAACCCTGGAGGGGGCAAAACGTGTATGAGGGGCCACCCAACAGGACAGGATGGCCTCAAAGATGGCGCTGCTCATTGAGAGGGACCTGCTGTACATGAAGGCGGTCTTGGAAGTGGTAAAAGCTGTGTTGGGACATGGGTGCAGCAGGTGACAGTTGCACCTTCAGTAAAGAAGACATCTCAGCTCTCTATGCTTTATCACTCATTCCAGAAGGACCGATCGAGACATGTGGATGGCATCTCCCAACCATCGCACCATCCTCTCTTCTCCTCTCCCACCCCGAGCCTCACTTCATCCAGTGCCATGCCAACCTGCACAACCATCTTCATCCTGCAGCCAAGACCAGCTCGTGCCCACACAGGTCCTCGCCTGTTCTATTCCACTTTGTGGTTAAAATCTGGTATTGTCAGCACCATTATCAGGGTTATTTATTTTGTAAGTGCTTGTATTTTCTCCTCTTTCATCCCTGTCTGTGCTTGTGAACTGCCAGATCTGTTCCATGGATTATTTATCGTGTCTTGACCATCCTTATCACCATATACATTTATGATAAAACCCTTGAATTATAAGAAGCATCTTCCCACCTTTTGCTTTCCTGCATTCGAGCAATTGCCAGTCTCAGCTATATTTGAACAATCCTTGGGGGATCATAATTTGTTAAGTAGTCAATTCTGAATGCAGTCAATTTAAACATTATTTCGGTCATTCGCAGAGGTCTTTAGAACTTTGACAGAGCATATGGTTACAGTTTCATTAAAAATGATTACAACAGCAAGTACTGTTTCGATGATGATGATGATGATGATGATGATGATGATGATGATGATGATGATGATGAATCAAGTTAATTCCTCTGAGGGTGCTGAAGAGTCGTGCACCGAATAGGATGCAGGTGAGGGTGCTGAAAAGGATGCAGGTGATGGTTAGGGTTAGAAGGTCAAGGCAGCAGGACGAGAAGAAAGAATGAGACCCAGGAATGCTGTACATAAATAGCCATGCAGGGGTTGTGGATAGATGGAGGATGGATGGGGAGTGTGGCCATTGTTTGTGGGGGGTGGTAGTGGAGGATAGTTTATGTGCACATGGAGGTGCTTTATGCACAGTTGGTACGAGATGGTTTTGGAACTGTTTTATGCACTCAGCTGTTGAGAGATGACGTATGCGTGGCTGGAGGTGGTTTATGCATGGCTGGTGGAAGATGGTTTCAGAAATGTGTTATCTGTGCAGCTGATGGGAGATGGTTTTTGTGCCCGCAAGAAACGCAAATGCACAAAGCACGTCAAATTTTATGAACCGTGAATATGTGGGATCTGCGGATGTTGAATCCGCGAATGTCGGGGTTTCACAGTATATGGGTATATATATATATATATTTTTAAGGCTCTTCTGGCTAAACAGTTGCATGGGCTCCACCTATTAGGCATGAGCTTCGCAGGGCTACAGCCTCCAACATCTGGATAGAATTGTACTTCAGCCAACACCAGGAAGATAATTAAATTCTCAGTTTTATAGACCAGTCCACCAGAGGGGAAATTTTATGGGATAGTTCCATCTCTTGGATGGAATGGTTCAAAAATTATATATATTATATTATATATATATATATATATATATTGTTTGCGATTCGCGCCCGCCGGCGTGTGAACGGCCAGTGACTCGAATCGCGGCACGTCTCGCCCACCGGACGGACAATTCTGTCGTGACCCTCTCGGACCAACGCCGGGAGCCAGTCACGGGTGGCTTTCGGCCTCACCCGATCGTGCCAATCGGCCACCCGCGTGGGATAGGGTTGTTCGCCAAACTCGACCTCCTAAGTACCCACGCGGATGGTAAACCGGGCGATCGCACCTCGCCGCAGGTCGACTTCGGACACGAACCGCTTAAGCGTCCGTTCCGTGCTATCGGGATAACCGAGCGGTGTTATCGTCGGCCTCGAACGGTTCCAATTAATTATCGGCGTATCACGCCCACTCGAACCCTTTACGTGAAGCAAGATGGAGACCCAACAAAGGAAAACGCAGCGAAACGGGGAACAATTCAACACAAAGCACATTTATTTCACACACACGGAATGCACACATATACAGCCATACAGTAAGAATGCAAAGAAAGAATTACTACCGAATACAAGCAAAGGTTTATTTACATGCACTTAAACAGTTTCTACTTTACAAGACACGGCGCACAACACGCATTCACACAAAAGCAAAGGAAAGCCCCTCAAAGGCAAGGGAGTCAGACTGGGCCCGTGGGCCTAATGCGCGTGGAACCTGGATGAGCGGCCAGGTCCACGAGACCGAAGGGTCCTACCCGGCCCTCGTGGCGTGATGGCGGGCAAGCCGCAATGTCAGTGTAGCTGCGCCTGGCTTCGTGCCCTGCGGTGGTCAGCGAGCTCTCTCCGGCGCTCCCCGTCTGCCTTTCCCGTCGGCTTCGAGTCCGTCTCCCGACTCGACTGCCCTGCCGACACTGCAGACTTGACTTCGTCTCCCGACGCTCCGCCGCTGCTCCACTGCTCCCACTTGGTTCTCTGCCGAGTACTGCGCAACTTGACTTCCTGCGATGTACTGCACCGCTTCCACTTGACTTCCTCTCTTTTCTTCCCGCCCGAGCTCGCGCCTATATGCCGGGGAGGGGCGTATATGTAAATTTCTGGATCACACGGGTTCGGAGGCGGGGCTATACTACCTGATGCTCGGTCATTGGATGGATGAAAAGGGGGCGTGAAGCCTTCCTGATCCGCTTTTCGGGGAGAAGGAACGCATTCACAGCGGGTTCGGAGGCGGGGCTACACTACCCGATGCTCGGTCATTGGATGGATGAAAAGGGGGCGTGAAGCCTTCCTGATCCGCTTTTCGGGGAGAAAGGAACGCATTCACAGCGGGTTCGGAGCGGGGCTACACTACCCGATGCTCGGTCATTGGATGGATGAAAAGGGGGCGTGAAGCGATTCCTGATCCGATTCTTGAGGCGAAAGGAACGCATTCACAGCCATGGCACGACGTGTGGTAAAGGCGGAGGTGGTGGGAGTTTGTTGTTGCGGGCGTCGTTTGAGAATGGCGGTGAAGCGATGTTTGGGGTGAGTTGTGAGGTAAAGAGGCGAAGTGTGGTGTTTGGTTGTTGGCGGGCGTCGTTTGAGAATGGCGGTGAAGCGATGTTTGCGGGATGGAGTTGTGGAGGTAAGAGGCGAAGGTGGCGGTGTTTGAGTTGTTGGGGGATTATTGGTCCAAAATAACGATAGAGAAAAGAAAAAAGGGCTAACTCAAAGGATCACAGCCCTGTGAACACGGAAATTCCCTCTAACAAACGGGTTTGGGGCTAACTATACATGTACTTCAGAAATACCTCACCTACGGGACCTGAATGGTGGTTGCGAATTTCCACAGCCGTAACACTATATTATATCCATCCATCCATCATTGGGACCGTACTCTGTGCAGAGCGTTGGTGCTGCTTAAGCAGTCTCCTTGGCTATTGGACACAATCCTGGATGAGTCGCCACTCCGACACGGAAACCAGCAAGCTGGCACTCATTTTTGCCGACCTCAGAAAGATGGCAGGCAGAGTCGACCCACTGGTATTAATTCAACAGCCAAGTGGGATTTGAACTCAGGATCCTAGGATCCCAAGCCCAACACATATGTGATATATATATATATAATATATATAGTATGTGATATATGAGAAATTATATATAATATTTGGGATTGTACTTTCCCAATCTTGCTCTATTTCATGACAAAACTAAACCTTCATAACAAGGATTGTGCACACGAGACACATGACATGCGCAAAACGGGAACACATACACTAGGGAGACCACAAACCCGACATTTATCTCACTATTTCTGTGGCAGTTTCAGGTCGATTTGCACTGAAACCACGTTAGCCAGATCATAGTCCAGATGAGAGAAATAGGCCGAGAAATAAAATGGAAATATCAAAACTTGTATTATGTAGAACTTCTTCAATTATTTCCAAACAATTTTTTTCATACTTGTACAGGATGTGGAAACCCCCTTAACACAGTTTTCTATTTTACAGGTGTGTGGCCACCCTGACCAATGAGGATGTGTGGTGGGAGAGAAAATGTAAAGAAAGGATGATGACATCATGCAGAATTGAGTCAGCAATGTAGCAAGATAGTAGAGGAACATTTAACAGTGGGGAGGGTCAGGTATAGGTTGATATAGGTCTTGTGAAAAAGCCTGTGAAGAAACTCACCCTGCCACCGCAGTTTGTCTTGGAGTGGTGGAAAGAGAAAGGACAGTGAGCGGAGACACAAGTTCAGAACAGTCAGAAACAAAAGCAAAGAAATAAAGATACTAAGCATCGAAAAAAATGAATGCAGATACATCAGTAATGTACATCTTCTGTGGAACAATGATGCACAATGCATTCTCCATTCTTCAAAGGCAACTTCAAATATATTATTATCATCATCCAGGCTTTGATTGTTATGATATAAGACATGTACGGTATCTTACTGAAAAAAATGTAGTCTTTATATTGTTGCGGCTCTGCGAAGCCGGCATTCCCCCCCAAGGCAATGGCACCCAACACACAGCAATCCTGAGA
The DNA here is from genome assembly GCA_035128595.1 of Eptatretus atami. Taxonomy (NCBI): domain Eukaryota; kingdom Metazoa; phylum Chordata; class Myxini; order Myxiniformes; family Myxinidae; genus Eptatretus; species Eptatretus atami. The sequence goes on along the minus strand of CM068960.1, from coordinate 41,428,162 downwards.
CAGTTATTTCATTAGTATTTGTTTAGTTATCCCTTCCATTATGTCTCGTGGTTATATGGGACAAGATGCACTGCATAGGGCTATTAGTTAGGTCTTCAATCCCCTTTGATATTTATTTCACCTATTTTACTTTAACTTCACATGTGACCTCTTCACGCATGCATGCACGCCAGACCAGACAAGAACGTATACCGCAGCAGCCTCATCAGCAAACGTGGGCCATTTCCCCATTCAAACTGTGTGCCATTCTCCAATGGACTCCTCACCTCAAACCCTCACCATGCTCACCACGATGCTACAACCCTCACCATAAGTACCACAACGCCTCCTAAAACTCCCCACAGTAACCTACGCTCAACCTCCTCGCAACATTCACCACAAAGGCTTCAGCTTCCTTGCAACAACCACTTCAACAACTCCCAATGCTTTAACGTCCTTACTACGAACACCAAAGCACTTCCCCCACCTCACTACAACCACGACAACCACAGTTAGTTCCCTGGACGCTCATCACAGTCCTTTTGGATGCTGGGGAATGGAGGACATTGCGAGTCAGATTACATTGGCATGTATCCCAAAACGCAAAAATGCGCTGGAACTCTGCTAAATAACAATGCTCAAATTGAGTCCAGCGCACATTCGTGGCCGAAGAGCACTTCCAGAAACTCGCACCCCATATAAACCTCAGAGATCTGTTGCGTGACGAGGCCAGGAGCAAATGAAGCCATTTTCAGCTCCGGAGTCTGGCAGGGCAGAGCTACTTCTCAGGGTGGCATCTGCATGCCAACGAGGATGCTCGGAAATGCCTACAGAGCCTTTTGATCTGATGTTTGGCTCGTCTTTCACCTGGGCTCTGTAAATATAGTGGCAGAGAGCCAAGAACAGATCTGACTCACTCATCAAGCCTGAGCCGAGCGTCACTCACCAAGCCCAAGCTGACAGTGCCAGTCACCAAGCGAGAGTGACACTGACCGAGCCGAGAGAGCAGTGTGAGTCACCGAGACCAAGACAAGCAAGCAGTTACCGAATCCTTGCCGAGGAGTTGCCGGGTCATCGCCGGGTCATCACTGGGTCATCGCTGCTCGGCTTCCGCTGCGTTCCGCAGCCAATACTCAATACCATTAACAGTTACAGATTCTCTCACACGCCACGTTAAGCTATCATCTTACAAGTCTGTCTCTCCCATCTACTGTCTCTTCTTCTGTTGACACAAATCATTAAAAGAGCAATTGCAGAAATGCACTCCTTCACTCCTCCTCTTCTGCATCACATTTGCATCACATTTGCACACCATTTGCACCTCCCACTCACGTACCAAAAACACCCCCATTTTTCTTCCTTCCTCCCCCCTCCTAAGCAACTGGAAAGTGCAGGTCCGTCGGCCGGGCCAGGTATTGATGAGGACGAAACTCCTCAACTGCCTTTCCTCTATCCTGCTCTCTAATTTCCTAAAGTGAGAGTCTGGTGGTCCCTATAATGTTTGCATAAGATAAGAATGTGTAAGTTCTTTATATCGGTTTAGCTCTACCATGTGTCCTCTTTTTGTACATAATTGCATTTCTTTTGCCACATCCCATGAATCCTTGCTTTCACTGCTGTACATTTTACTGAATAAAACCTTGTATTGTCATTGCTACACATTTAATTCCTTTCCATGCCCATATAAATGAATTCCTTAATCCTTATGGTATGAATGTACCCAGACCGTTTTGTCTTTTCCTCCATTGGTCCAGCATTGTCTGCACGTTAGTTTATCCAGGAAGTTCTGCCCCACCGAATTTGCTCTTGTTAGCCAGCGCACACTCGCTGTGTCGCTCAGCAGTAATCCGGGTGTGCACTGAGGGCACGAGACCCGGATTGACTCGGCCGTCCACAGGTAAGGTATCACGCAAAGTAGTGTAACCCTGCCAGGATTGGCCATGTCAATCGGCGTTCGTGGTTGCTTAGTAACCTGCTGGTGCACGGAGTTACCTGTTAGATTTAACGGAGTTAAATGCACCCCTATGTGCTGAGCAACCTGCACTAGGCACCGATATTAGATCATTCCATGACAAAATATCCCCCTTCCGCCACGCGGCGGGGGATAATAAAAGTGCTCTGTAGTCACGTTAATAGCAAATATTTAGAGCGCAATGAAACAACGAAAACTATTTTTTCAAAGCCTCTCTCTCTCTCTCTGTCCATCACTCCATGCTTTAACCTCCTTCTCATTTACAGAAGATGGTGTCATTGCCGCTTTCCATATGTCAGGCATTCAATTGCGCTTTCATCTGGTTACCGTGAGATGCTCCTGTAATTAAATATGTTTATGTCACCTGCCACAAATCCACATACGCACATAGATGAGTTGCTGTCGATATCGGATGAGCAAGTTCCTCAAGATCCCAGCCTCATGAAGGTCTCCTAAACGGATCATGTCCTCCACTCCATTCACTGATGTTGGATGCATAGGTTTCACTCCTGAGATGTTCTGTGGAGAGATCCAGTGCTCCTGGATAGTGTATTATGGATGGAAGAGAAAATGCATTTTCAGTGTTCAGGTGTGCACCTTGTGAAGTGACTTTGTGAAGTGACTTTGATCTAAAGTCATGCCAGGTTTGCATGATAAACCTGTGTAGATCATACATCTTAAAGGCACACACTGCTTGGCTAAAGGTTATAGGAAACCTAGGCTCCAGAAATGGGTCGGTATACTCAAGCTAATCAGGTCAGCTTAATTCCTGACAATATCAGTGAAAAAAGGCCAATTTTTGATGTCAGCAATAAACTGTGTGTGTGTGACCTCTTCAGTATCCTGTCAGAGTAGAGGATACACTTTGTCATGTGTCAGGCTCACTGTGGTAAAAGGTGTAGTAAGCTGCATCGTGTTTACCTCACTTCAAGGCTTTAACTTTTGTCTTGATGGAGTAAGTTTCATAACATGCTTTGATTTCATAATGTCGTGCTCTATCATGTAATGCTTACTTCACCCTCATCGTCGATAACTTGCACCTGCCCCGAGTCAGAAAGCTTTACAGAGGCTCCGATTGGTACGTCAAACTCATGACCCAGGCACCGGTCCAACCAAACGCAGTCGCCCTAACATGGCAGAAGAACCACAAGGTATCAAGAAAGGTATTCCTGCTGAACTAACAAAACATCACATTTCATCAGCCATTCTTCACTTTGTACTCTTCCTACATGTCAAGTCTTACAAACTGTATCTGAAAATAAACTTGAATGAAAAATATTTTCCTAACCAGCCTCTTAGTGTCTCGTGAGGCACGACGTGAAAGCATTATTGTAAGATGTGCGTTTTCTCTTATGTACACTCATCCTGTGCTGAACGTGTTAAACGTGAAAATGGAAAGGCATGGATCTGTCATAATGTATCACAGTAGAGGGAAGTAAATTGTGCAGTATAAGGATCACAATATATTGTGCTGTATTATTATTATTATTATTGTGCATACACAGATACTGTTACACACTTGATATATACAATTCTGTAGAGGTCAGGCTGGTGGGAAAATCTGTTTTCACCATAATTACTTTCCTGATATTTATGTAACATGTCAGTGTCTTATGGCACTAAGCCCCCTCCCTCCCCCTCTCTCCTCCCCCATAGAAGCCAGTAAGAAAATTACACTGTATTTTACGATTCGAACCACAGACACGACATTAGCTTTGTGAAAAAATACAGCTCGGCCTCAATACTGGCAAAGATGTTGCATGTAAAAGCGCCAGCAGTAAGAAATTAGAACGGGCACTCGGAAGAGCGCAGACCTCCGCCAGGCTGAACAGGTTACGTTTTGTATCCCAATCATCAGCCGGATCTGGATTCGGACATGAACCAAAATTTAACTGACTTGTTCTTGTCACCTAACCAACTCCTCCACCAAGAAATTTCCAGAAATTTCTAGAAATTAATATCGTCCGAATCCGTCCATAACTTTTTGAGATATCATGCTATATATATTGCTTTAGCCCCATCAATCAATGGTGAAGAATCACTTAAAAAATCATCGGATCCGGATCCAGATTCAAATCTTCACCAAAAATCTAATCAATTATTCCTTGTCGCACAACCAAAGTGTCCACCAAGTTTTGTCCGAATCCGTGCACAACTTTTTGAGATATGGTGCTATATATCGTTTTTGGCCTATCTCTCAATGATGAAGAATCACTTTAAAAATTCTAGTAGTCGGATCTGGATCCAGATCTTCACCAAAATCTAATCAGTTCGTCCTTGTCACGCCCCAACCTGCCAACCAAATTTAATCCGGATCCGTCCACAACTTTTTGAGATATCCTGCACGCAGACAGACAAACAGACAGACAAACAAACAGACAGAGAAAGGTGAAAACATAACCTCATTCCACCTTTGGTGGAGGTGATAGAGTGGAGCAAGTGGAGCGAGTGAGGAAAGGAAAATATAAAAATGTGCGGAAGATAGTGTCCACTCTTCGAGGAACAAATGATTATTCAGTGAAGTCAAAGGAAAGAAGCATTCCTATTGCGGAGGCACGGGTTTCCTCCCCCTCACCGGCAACAGTGCCCGAGCCAGAGTTGCTCCTCGACTGGTACGCCGGTACAAGGTACCACTCGAAGTCACGGTGCATGTGTGGATATCCATCATTCCCCCTCAATTCTTGGTTATACCGAAAATGTCCACCTATCCTCTCCACCAACAGTCGTCTGAATATGAACCTGGCTTTACCCTTCCTCTCTCACGCCGTCTGCATTTTCAGATCTAGTATGTACAGCTATAGCCCATAACTAATGCCTCGCACAGGAACGAGCCACTCACATTGTCTGTGATGCATCGGTAAGCAATTTGACACCATGTGCCAAACAGCAGCACACACTGCCTTGTTTCCCTTTGCAAGCCATTCTTGGTCACACACATGAATATTTAAAGTCTGTCATCTGTGTGGCGTGGCTAAGCCATCATATTATGTTTCTTTCTACCACTTGTGCCACTTTATCCTCATTTAATCCAACCGATCGCACTGCGTAAAATCCGCTTGATCCAGGGTAGCATCGATATATTGTCATGAGAGCGGAGAGCATATGATTGATATGACATACCTTTCATCTTTCTAGAAATGAATATTTGGTGTACTGAAGAGTGTGTGTGTGTATGTGTATGTGTATGTGTATGTGTATGTGTATGTGTATGTGTATATGTGTGTATGTGTGTATGTGTGTATGTGTGTATGTGTGTATGTGTGTATGTGTGTAAGAGAGAGATCAAAATGATACTCCATCATTCTCTGTGAATCTGATTTTGACAAATTTCCCTGAAAATATCTGCTGTTCTTCTCTGCTCCAATTGGTTCTTCTGACCACGTGCTTGTCAAAGTGGATATCTCTCTGGCTGTTATCAGAGAACCACCTCAGTGCCGTCAGTCTGGCATTTCACTCAAGCTGACTGGCAGGGTCTCCAGGCAGCCATCAAACTTCTAGACTGGCTCCCATCACTAATTTCTCCAACATCAACTCATCCTGGGAATTCTTTCAAAGAAACTTGCTCTCCCTCATGCACAGACTTATCCCCTCTCGTCTTCAGTTGGCCTACCCTTCCTCCGCCTTTGGTTCACTGAAGCTTTAGCGAGGCAGTTGTCCTGAAACAACTTGCCTTTGCCTCATGGAAAGCAAACCCAACTGAGGGTAATCTCAGTTCCTTCCATAAAGCTTTTAACAAGTGTGTATCTACCCTCAGGAGAGCCAGAAAACAACATCTTCTCAGCTCAAGTGTGAACTCTCAAACCTCTCTCCCTCCTCTATATCCTGGTGGCATCTCGTCAAGTCTGTTTCTGGTATATGTTCCCCCTCCATCCCCTGCCTTACCTCAAATGGCCGCATTGCTGATACCGCATGTGAAAAGGCTGAATGCCTAAACTCGGTGTTTGCATCGAAATCTTGTGTCCGAAACCCACCGCTTTCTGCACCCACCTTACCCAGTCACACCCAACTGTCCCTGGACTCTGTGTCCTTTTCTCCTGACAAGGTGGAGAGCTTGCTGTCAAACCTCGACTCAGTTTCTGCAACCGGTCCAGACGGCATCAGCCCACGTGTCCTAAAAACCTGCTCCTCTGCTCTTGCTCACCCTCTCCCTGTTCTATCACCCTCTCATTTGCTCAAGGTCATCTGCCATCTGCTTGGAAATCAGCAAACGTTACCGCTCTGCATAAAAAAATGTGCAAAAACAGATCCCTGCAACTGCAACAAATTGCAAAGACCAATCACCCTTCTCCCAATCATCAGCAAGGTTATGGAATCCATCATTGCTTCAAACAATAAATCTTTCCTCTTCTCCAATGGCTTGATTTCCGATCATCAATTTTGTTTCAGACCAGGTCATTCTACACTGGATATGCTGTTTCTGCTCTCCCAACAATGGATGGAGGTCCTCAATGCCAGACATGAAATCCGAGCCGTATCCCTGGACATATCACGTGCTTTTGACACGGTGTGGCACCCTGCCCTGCTCACCAAACTCTCTTCCTATTGGTATCCAAGGCCATCTCCACTCATGGCTCGCAGACTTCCTCTCCTGTCACAGTCAACGTGTGGCCCTAAATGGAGTTCTCTCATCCATCTTCCTGTCCAGGCTGGAGTTCCTCAAGGTAGCGTCTGGCCCTGTGTCTTTTTCTGGTTTTCATCAATGATTCTCCGACTCTCTGGAAAATCCTCTTTATATCTTCGCTGATGACTCCACCTCTGCCGTACCACCTGTTATCCCAGTGAATGAAGAAGCAGCAGCTTCTTCATTCACTGCAGATCTGGGTAAAATGACAAACTGGTCCAACACGTGGAACATGTCTTTCAATCTGGACAAATGTCACACTCTCACTTTGTCTCTCCGAAAGTACCGTTTGGAAACCCCCCCATCTACTTTCTCAACAATCCTCTGGAAGCAGTCCTTTCCTTCAAGCTTCTGGGTCTCACTATCTGTCATGATCTTTCCTGGGAAAGCCACATTTCTAATCGGGCCTCCAAAGCCAGTCACCGACTGGGAATCCTCCATCGTGCAAAGTCCTTCCTCGGCCCACCTGAGCTCTCTGACCACATACAAAGCTTTCGTCCACAGCCTGATGGAGTACTGCTCTCCCCTCTGGGCTGGTGTTCCTGCCTCCCACCTTTCTCGGCTTCATGCTGTGGAAACCACTTGGCATTTTGGATCATTGGCATCTCCCACAATGAGGCTGAGTCTTTGGGCCTCTCACTCTCTCACCGCAGGCAGGTCGGTGGTCTTTCTGTCTTCTACCGTCTCCTCTCCGGTCTTGCCACCCCCCCCCCCCCTGCTCTGTCTGCGATTTGTCCCACCATATTTCCACAGGGCGCTCAAGGTCCGTCAACAACCCCCTTCTGGTAAAACTACTACAAATCACGAATCACTGCTCACCTTCACTCTTTCATTCCTCTTTTCCCCGCCTTTGAATAAACTCCCTCACTGTTCAATCCCATTCTTCCCTCCAGGTCTTCAAAACAGGTCTCCACCCCAAACCCAGCTCCTTCAAATTCCCTGCTTTCCTTCCTGAAAGTCCCTGTAATATCCATCTTGTACTCCCCTGTTCCCTGCCCCATCCCTCTCCCTTCCACAGATCTCCTAATGTCTCTGTTCCCCACTGTTTTGTCCTTCCCACTCCCGCCCTCTTGTCTCATGCCCCCTCGCTGTGCATTGTGTGTTAGCTCTCATCCTAGCCTCGACAAGGTATACAAAAAGAAAACCTCACTTCCCTTTTGGAAGTATGGTAATGTACTCTTTGATGCATTATCCAGCTTGCAAAGCATCAGGTAGACAGTTTGTCATTGGACGATATTCCAGCAAAACCCACCATAATACCTTACACAGCTCTAATGCAAACCACACAC